>QLOH01000098.1:0-1200000 GCA_026901365.1 Sesbania bispinosa
AGGTGCGCCCATTGTGCGGAGTTCCAAGTCATGATCCTTGGGATGAGGTTGATGAGGTTTGGCGTGCATGATGATAGATGAACATGCATTGCATTTGATGATGAAATTGAATTATATTATGATGATGTGAGTATTATTGATGATATGAGTATTATGTGTTGAGAATAGAGAATTTGTTTTCTTGGTGATTTGCGAGTGTGATTTATAACTGGTGATGAGATCATATAATTGCTAATAAAGGGTGTAAGATGATATGAGTATGATATTACTTGATGATAATGATGATTATATGTGGGTGAGGATAGGGTAGCCTTCCGTGTGTATGTATGAGTTGGTATTCTTTTCCTCACCGTTACAGTGTGGTTAATTTTACAGGTGATGATGATGACATGACAGGTGTCGAATATTGATTGAAGGGAGTGTCGCTCTGATACTTGTGACATCAGGGCTTAGCATTAGGGGGTTTTATTTTATGCTTCTATTTAGGAAGAGATTATGTAAACTGTTTTTAAGTGCCTTACATGGCTGAGAAGGATATTTTACTGTTAACTTCGAGGTAGTGATGTTTTATTTACTTTGGAAACCTTTAACTTTAATTTCTATTTTAAATGAGTTGACTTTGAAATAATGGTGTTTTAATGAGAGAATGTGAACCTTTTACCCATTGCGGTCCATTATATTTCCCAAATATTCCTAATTGATGAATGTATAAGAGGTTAGGGTAGAAGGGTGTCACATTAAGTGGTATCAGAGCAGGTCGGTTCACCGGCCTTGAGTTATGAGTTTACTGTGCTTCTGTGGTGCTAATGTGTTATGTTGATTGAGTGAATTGTGTTGCTTTGATTTGATTTTTTGTTTAATTTCTCTACTTTTCTGTGAATCAGAAGAGTAATGGCTGGAGGAGTTAGGAATGACCGAGTGATGGCTGAAGCCGTAATGGCTATGGCGCAGGCTGTTGGCAACCTGAACCAACATCATGAGGTGGATTGGCTTGCTCGGTTCCAGAGGAACCATTCACCTACCTTTCGTGGGGGGTATGACCTCGATGGGGCTGCTGACTGGATATTCGAGATCGAGAAGATCTTTAGAGCGATGGACTGCCCGATTATACAAAAGGTGACATTAGTCGCATTCATGCTATCAGGGGATGCCGGATTCTGGTGGCAGAGCACCTATCAGAGGATGATCGATGAGGGCACCGCGTTGAGCTGGGATAACTTTAAGAGGTTGTTCCTTGAGAAGTACTTTCCGCATGATGTCCGTAACAAGAAGCAAATAGAGTTTCTGGAGTTAAAGCAAGGGGATGGCACCGTGGCGGACTACGTATCCAAGTTTGAAGTGTTAGTCCGATTCTGCCCTACATGTGAGGGAGCTGCTAATGAAGAGTCAAAGTGCGTAAAGTTTCTCAGCGGTCTTCGTCCAAAGATCAAGCAAGTGTTCAACTACCAGGGATGACGCGCTTTCACGAGCTAGTTAACAAATACAGAATTTATGATGAAGATAGCAGGGCTAGTGCGGCGCATTACAAGAGTGGTGGGCCTTTCAGAAACCAGAACAGGTTCCAATCAACTAGCAAGGGCAAACCGTATTATCGTGCAACGGGAGGCTCCAAGTTCGGAGGTGGCAGTGAGGGTTCGATGCAGAAGAAGAGTTACGCTCTGGCTGCTAGTCAAGCGTCGAAGGGTGGAAGTATGGGTTCTACCGCTCCCAATATTTGTTTCAAATGCGGGAAGGAGGGACATCGAGCAAACCAATGTGAAGATAAAGAGGTCACCTGCTACACAGGTAGAGAGAGAAAGGACACATTTCCCGTGATTGTCCTCATAAGAAGCAAGGAACTGCAGCGGCAAGTGGAGGTGCTAGTGGAAGTGCCTGTAAACCTAAAGCTACTGGGAGGGTCTTTGCCTTGAGTGGTACTGAAGCTGCTCAATCCGAAGACTTGATCCAAGGTATTGGTTTCATTGCGGGTAATCCTTTAGTTGTCTTATTTGATTCTGGTGCGACTCACTCTTTCATATCACATGCATGCGTGTCTAAATTAAAACTGCCTGTTTCTTCTTTGCCTTTTGTGTTGAGTGTGGAAACGCCAGCTAGTGGGTCAGTTTCTACTTCTGATGTGTGCTTAAATTGTTCTATTCATGTTAATGATAGAGAATTCCAAGTTAATTTGATTTGTTTGCCTCTAAGTCAACTAGACATTATTCTTGGTATGGACTGGTTATCTTCCAATCATGTCCTATTAAATTGTGTTGATAAAACTGTTGTGTTTAGTAACCTTGTTGAGAGTAAGAATAAGGACTTTTTCACTGCTAATCAAGTAAAGGCATCTCTGAGGAAGATGATCAGGTTTACATGCTACTAGCTTCTTTGAAATCTAAGGGTAGTGCTGTTGTTAGTGAGATACCTGTAGTGTGTGAGTATCCTGAGGTGTCTGCTGATAACGTGTCTAGTCTACCACCTGAGATAGAGAGATAGAATTTTCCATAGACTTAGTACCAGGGATGGGACCGATTTCAACTACACCATATAGGATGTCACCTATAGAATTAGCAGAGCTTAAGAAACAATTAGAAGACCTACTAGAGAAGAAGTTTGTGAGGCCTAGTGTGTCACCTTGGGGAGCGCCTGTTTTGTTAGTAAAGAAGAATGATGGTAGTATGAGGTTGTGTACATATTACCGTCAGTTGAACAAGGTAACCATTAAGAATAGGTATCCTTTGCCTAGAATGGATGATCTGATGGATTAGTTAGTGAGGGCGTGTGTGTTTAGCAAGATCGATCTTAAGTCAAACTATCATCAGATTAGAGTTAAGGAAGAGGATATACCTAAGACTGCTTTTAGGACTAGGTATGGGCATTATGAGTGTCTGGTAATGCCTTTCGATGTGACTAATGCTCCTGCAATTTTTATGGATTACATGAACAGGATTTTTCACCCTTACATGGATAAATTTGTGGTTGTATTTATAGATGATATACTAATTTATTCCAAAACTAAGGAGGAGCATGAGGAACATTTAAAGGCAGTACTTCAGATTCTTAAGGATAAACAGTTATATGCTAAGATGTCCAAATGTGATTTCTGGTTAGAAGAAGTGAGTTTCTTAGGTCATGTGATTTCTAAAGGGGGCATAGGTGTTGATCCTTCTAAGGTAGAGGTCGTGCTTAAGTGGGAGGCTCCTAAGTCAATGAGTGAGATTAGAAGTTTCCTTGGGTTGGCTGGGTACTATAGGAGATTCATAGAGGGGTTTTCTAAGTTAGATTTTCCTTTGACTGAGTTGACTAGGAAGGAGGTTGCTTTTGTGTGGAATAGTAAGTGCTAGCTTAGCTTCCAAACCCTTAAGGAAAAGTTGACTAGTGCACCAGTGTTAGTGTTGTCTGATCTTAGTAAATCCTTTGTAGTATACTGCGATGCTTCTAAGATGGGTTTAGGTGGAGTGTTAATGCAAGAAGGTAAAGTAGTAGCGTTTGCTTCTAGGCAATTGAAAATCCATGAGAGAAACTACCCTACCCATGATCTTGAATTAGCGGTTATAGTGTTTGTGTTGAAGATGTGGAGGCATTACTTGTATGGTTCCAAATTTGAGGTTTTTAGTGACCATAAGAGCCTTAGATATTTGTTTGACCAGAAAGAGATGAACATGAGGCAAAGGAGGTGGTTAGAATTTCTAAAGGACTATGATTTCGAGTTGAGTTACCACCCTGGTAAGGCTAATGTAGTAGCTGATGCCTTAAGCAGAAAATCTATTCATGTTAGTTCCCTGATGATTGAGGAAATGGATCTCTTAACTCAGTTTAGGGATTTGAGTTTAGCTTGTGAGGTGACTTCAGATAGTGTGAGGCTAGGGATGATTAGAGTAAGTAATGATTTGTTGAAGGACATTAGCAAACCTCAATTAGAAGATCCGTTTTTGGTGACTAGGCGAGAGGCTATAGAAGGGGGGTAGTGGTGGAGAGTTTATTCTAGGTACAGATGGGGGTAGTGAGATTTGGAGACAGAGTGTGTGTACCTAGTGAACCTACTATTAAGCGTCTAGTACTTGAAGAGGGGCATAAGAGTAAGCTTAGCTTCCATCCGGGTTCAACTAAGATGTATCAAGACTTGAAGAAGGTGTTTTGGTGGCCTAGGATGAAGAGGGACATAGAAGATTTTGTGAGTGCTTGTTTAGTTTGCGAAAAGTCTAAGGTAGAACATCAAAAGCCTTCAGGATTGCTACAACCTTTGAGCATACCTGAGTGGAAGTGGGATAGCATTTCTATGGATTTTGTAGTTGCTTTTCCTAAGACTGTAAGGGGGCATGACTCTATCTGGGTCATTGTAAATAGGTTAACTAAGATCGCTCATTTTCTTCCTATTAATATTAAGTACTCCTTAGAGAAATTAGCTCAGATTTACATCAGTGAGATTGTGAGGTTGCATGGCATACCATCTAGCATAGTTTCAGATAGAGATCCCAGGTTTACATCTAGATTTTGGGAGAGCTTGCAACAGGCTTTGGGGACCCAACTTAGGCTTAGTTCAGCTTATCACCCTCAAACTGATGTTCGGACCTAGAGAACCATTCAATCCTTAGAGGATTTGCTTAGAGCTTGTGTGTTAGACCAAGGGGGTAGTTGGGATAGTTTCTTACCTTTGATAGAGTTTACTTACAATAATAGTTTTCACTCTATCATAGGTATGGCGCCTTATGAGGCATTGTATGGTAGGAGGTGTAGAACACCCTTGTGTTGGTGTGAGCCGGGAGAGAGCCTTGCGTTAGGACCGGAGGAGAGTGCAACAAACCACTGATAAGGTTAGGATAATTCAGGAGAGGATGAGGACAGCTCAGAGTAGGCAGAAGAGTTATGCTGATAAGAGAAGGAAGGAATTGGAATTCAAAGAAGGAGACCATGTATTCCTGAAAGTCACTCCGTGGACTGGGGTTGGTAGGGCATTAAAGTCTAGAAAGCTTACACCTCGATTCATTGGTCCTTACCAAATTCTCAAAAGAGTCGGCAATGTTGCCTACCATATTGCTTTACCTCCACACTTGTCAAACCTTCATAATGTTTTCCATGTTCTCAACTCCAGAAATACATTCATGATCCTTCGCATGTGATTGAGTCGGATCATCTTGAGATTAAGGAAAACCTGACGGTGGAAACCATGCCGGTGGAGAGTTGAGAATCGGAGGGTGAAACAACTTCGAGGTAAAGGAATTATTTTAGTTAAGGTAATATGGGGAGGAGCTACACCTGAGAGTGCTACTTGGGAACTTGAAGAAAAGATGAAGGAGTCCTATCCAGAGTTGTTCGCTTCAGGTAAAATTCGAGGACGAATTTTCTTTTCGGAGGGGAGAGTTGTAACAATCTAAATTTTATTAAATAAAATAAAATTAATGAAAGTAGAGAAATAAATAAATAATAGTATTAGTAGTATTAGTAACTTTATTAATAATGCTTTTCGAATTAAAAAGAGGATAAGTGGGTTGAGAGTGGGCCAGCCCAATTAAGTACTTAAGTAAGGAGGGGGGTACCAATTCACCCTAATCCTTATTTTTCAAATCGTCAGAGAGCGAAACGCTAAGGAGGGGAGAAATGACGTCTCAAGAGGAGGTTGCTGCAGAGTGATCATCAAGAAAGAGCCAATCTTGCTGTTCGACCTTCACCTCTAAGGTACGGTGGGGGAAAGGGTGCTGCTTGTATGTGTATGTGGGAGTGCTTGGGTAGTGAGGGCAACCAAAAGACCCTCTAAGATTCTAAATTCGAATTTGATATATATATTACGTATAATATGATGAAAATCTGTTGTTTGATGCTTAAATGTGTTAATCTTGATGAATCTTGATTGAATTGAAGGAGAGTAGCGAGAATAGCGAAAGGGGGTAAATAAGGGTTTAGCGATTGGTGATTATATTGGAATAACTGTGAAATTTGTTGTAAATATCGGTGTTCTTGTTGATTTTGTTCGGTATAAACGTGTATAATTGATGTATAAACAATGAGGATTGATTAGAGGTTGAATAAAAGGGTTTAAAAGTCGTAAAAATCGCAAGAACTGTCATGTGGTGTGGCGGGTAATCGATTACAGAAGTCTGTAATCGATTACAGGGTTTTCTGGGCAGCGTGGAGTGAAGTTGGCTTGCTGGTAATCGATTACAGGGGGACTGTAATCGATTACCAGATAGATGGCTTGCAGGTAATCGATTACAGGGGCCTGTAATCGATTACCAGAGAGGTGATTAGCTGTTAATCGATTATAGGAGGCTTGAAATCGATTACGAGAGTGAATTTTGTGTCCCAGAGTTGCTGATAGTCGATTACAGCTGTGTGGTAATCGATTACCAGGTCAAATTGAGTATGAGAGTGTTTTTTATGTGATGATTGTGACCCTTTTATCTGTTGATGTTTATACAAATTGTTTGTGGAATTGAGAGATTTAATTAGATGTTTAGAGTGTATTGATTGTGGCATGAGTATGGTGATATGAGTAACCTACGTGGTGTTAGATGTTTATAATATTATGATGTATTGATGTATTGAGTTCATGATGATGATGTATTGATGTATTGAGTTTACGATGATGATGTATGAGATGTGTGATGATATTATATTGATGTAATGAGCATATGAGGTATGAGGTGTGTGATGATGATATAATTATGCATTGAGCATATGATGTGTGTTATAATGATGAGGATATATTGATGCGTTGAGCATAAGAGCTATATGATAATGATGATATAGATGTATTGAGCACATGAGGTGTGATATGATGATGATTATGCATTGAGCATATGAGGTGTGGTACCTGAGATGCACCAGCCAAAGAGAGGGGTGTTGTGTAACCTATCGGCCTTTGTGGTGATAACGGTAGGGTGGAACTCATGAGGTGAACTGTACGGACCCATTGAGGGGTGGTGCAGAGACCATGATGGGGGACATTTTTGCACAAGCCTAGAGTGGGGTGAAGTGCAACCTATCAGCCCGTGTGGTGATTAACGGTAGGGCTATATTGTGGGGCGGATGTCTCTGCACAAGCCTAGAGTGGGGTGTTGTGCAACCTATCAGCCTGTGTGGTGATTAACGGTAGGGCTATCATCGGTAACAACTAGGGAGATTGATGAGGTGCGCCCATTGTGCGGAGTTCCAAGTCATGATCCTTGGGACGAGGTTGATGAGGTTTGGCGTGCATGATGATAGATGAACATGCATTGCATTTGATGATGAAATTGAATTATATTATAATGATGTGAGTATTATTGATGATATGAGTATTATGTGTTGAGAATAGAGAATTTGTTTCTTGGTGATTTGCGAGTGTGATTTATAACTGGTGATGAGATCATATAATTGCTAATAAAGGGTGTAAGATGATATGAGTATGATATTACTTGATGATAATGATGATTATATGTGGGTGAGGATAGGGTAGCCTTCCGTGTGTATGTATGAGTTGGTATTCTTTTCCTCACCGTTACAGTGTGGTTAATTTTACAAGTGATGATGATGACATGACAGGTGTCGAATATTGATTGAAGGGAGTGTCGCTCTGATACTTGTGACATCAGGGCTTAGCATTAGGGGGTTTTATTTTATGCTTCTAGTTTAGGAAGAGATTATGTAAACTGTTTTAAGTGCCTTACATGGCTGAGAAGGATATTTACTGTTAACTTCGAGGTAGTGATGTTTTATTTACTTTGGAAACCTTTAACTTTAATTTCTTTTTTAAATGAGTTGACTTTGAAATAAATGGTGTTTTAATGAGAGAATGTGAACCTTTTTACCCATTGCGGTCCGTTATATTTCCCAAATATTCCTAATTGATGAATGTATAAGAGGTTGGGGTAGAAAGGTGTCACACGAAATTAACGAATGAATTTCACGAGTTTAGAAATAGTGCTCCCAATAGGCATTATTTCTGAATTTAGAAATTAGGACGTTACATTTTGGTATCAGAGCAGTTCAATCCAATTGGACTGTGGTTATGTATTACTCCTTAAGTTAGTCATAATTTTATATGCATTATTAGGGAATTGATAGACTAATCACCTGGATATTTCTTAATGATGTGTATAGGATCATGGCTAGCGGTAGCCCTTCGAATGCTCACTCAAATCATGGGGGAGTAAACAGCTTCTAATGCCGCAGTACTCCAGGCCTTGCAACGGCAGTCCACCGGTACTCCTCCACCGGGGACAGTAACAGATCCCTTCCTTCAGGGATTAGCTGAGTTCAGGAAACACCATCCTCCAGCCTTTAATGGAGCTTATGATCCAGCAGCAGCAAACTCATGGCTCAACACCATGAATAAAATCTTTGAGGTGATGGCTTGCACGGATGACCTGAAAGTGAGATTTGCTACCTATATGTTACAAGGAGAAGCAGAGAATAGGTGGAAAAACATGAAAGTCATCTTGAACATTCCTGAAGCCTTACTCTCTTGGGATGCATTCCAAAATGTATTCCTGGAGAAATATTTCCCTGAGCCAGTTAGGAAACATAAAGAACTAGAGTTTCTCCAGCTGAAACAAGGCAACATGACTGTGGGCCAATTCGTGGCCAAGTTTGAAGATCAGAAAGATTGTTTCAGCCTTTCAGCTTAAGGAATTCTCAGCCTTTGTGACCAAGTGTCTGGCCGTCGAGCAAAGTTTAGAGGATGAGACACCCAGGGCTGCGGCGAAGACTTGGGTTGAGGGAAAGAGGAAGAGAGAGGATACACCTACCAGTAAGAATTTTCGACCTCAGTTCCAGGGAGGAAGGGGCAAACAGATCGCCCTTCCCTCCACTCCAGCTTCTTTTGCTTGCCCCAAGTGTGGCAAGAATCATCGGGGCGAGTTCCTGGCAGGGCAACGAGTTTGTTTCTATTGTCGTGATCCAAGCCATATGATTGGGGACTGCCCAAAGAAGAAAAAGGACCAGCTCAAACCCCAAGCTACCGGTAGGGTCTTTACCCTCAGCGGTGAGATGGCGGCTCAGGCCGATGATCTGATGCAAGGTACATCCACTCTAAATGACACTCCTTTGATTGTACTGTATGATTCTGAGGCAACTCATTCTTTCATTTCTTGTGACTGTGTGCAAAGAATGAAATTGCATGTTACTACTTTACCTTTTCATTTGAATGTTCACACCCCGCTAAGGAAGCCATTTCCACTTCCTTAGTGTGTCTTGCATGTCCCTTAGAAATCCAAGGTAGGATCTTTAAAGTTGATTTGATTTGTCTGCCATTGAACAAACTTGATGTTATTTTGGGCATGAACTGGTTATCTCGTAATCTGATTATCCTAGATTGTTGGAATAAAGAAATTGTTTTCCCTACTCTTCTTCTTCCTCCGAAGAAGAGGCCATCATATCTGTTATCTTGCTCCACTCAAATTTCTGAAATCCTGACTGATGGTAGTTATTGTTTTCTACTACTGCTTTCCTCAACTGTAGCGTCGAAACCCGACCTAGACAGCATAACCATTGTTAGGGAGTTCCAGGACGTTTTCCCTAGTGAAGTGACCACCTTACCTCTGGACCGAGAGACTGAGTTTTCCGTAGACCTTGTGCTAGGCACAGGGCCCATTTCTAAGGCTCCCTATAGAATGTCCCCTTTGGAGATGAGTGAACTTAAGAAGCAGCTATAGGAATTAATAGAGAAGCAATTCATTAGACCTAGTGTGTCCCCTTGGGGAGCTCCAGTGCTCCTCGTCAAGAAGAAGAATGGTAGCATGAGGTTGTGTGTTGATTATAGGAAGTTAAACAAGGTAACTATCAAGAACAAATATCCCTTGCCTAGGATAGATGACTTGTTAGACCAGCTTAGAGGGGCAGCAGTGTTTTCCAAAATAGACTTGAGGTCAGGTTACCACCAGATAAAGATTAGGAATGAGGACATACCCAAAACTACTTTTAGGACTAGATATGGGCATTATGAGTATCTGGTGATGCCATTTGGCTTGACCAATGCTCCAGCTGTATTCATGGACTACATGAATCGAATCTTTAGGCCCTACTTGGATAAGTTTGTGGTCGTATTTATCGACGACATTCTTATCTATTCTAAAACCTTAGAAGAACATGAGCAACATCTTAGGGTGGTTTTGGGAGTGTTGAGAGAGAAGAAACTGTTTTCTAACCCCGAGAAATGTGAGTTTTGGTTGGATAGGGTTCACTTCCTAGGGCATGTTATATCTAGTGAAGGTGTGTCAGTGGATCCCAGTAAGATAGAGGCAGTGGTTGGTTGGGAGAGGCCCAAGTCAGTCACTGAGGTTAGGAGTTTCTTAGGATTAACTGGGTATTATCACAGATTCATTAGAGGTTTTTCTCAGTTGGCTTTACCTCTCACCCGATTGACTCGTAAGGGCCATGCTTTTGTTTAGGATGAGAAGTGTGAGAAGAGTTTCAAGGAACTCAAGGAGAAGCTGACCTCTACCCCGATATTAGTATTGCCAGATTTGACCAAATCCTTTGAAGAATACAGTGACGCCTCAGGGAATGGTTTAGGCTGTGTTTTGATGCAAGATAAGAGAGTAGTGGCTTATGCCTCTAGACAACTTAGACCCCATAAGGAAAACTACCCAACCCATGACCTAGAGTTAGTTGCAGTGGTGTTCGCTCTTAAGGTGTGGAGGCACTACCTTTATGTGGTGCAGTTTGAGGTCTTTAGTGACCATAAAAGCCTGAAGTATCTCTTTGATCAGAAAGAACTTAACATGAGGCAGAGAAGGTGGATGGAATTTTTAAAGGATTATGATTTTGAGCTTAAGTATCACCCAAGCAAGGCCAATGTGGTGGCCAACGCCTTAAGTAGAAAATCCTTGCATGCATCATCCATGATGGTGCATGAGTTAGAATTGTTAGAGAAGTTTAGGGATTTGAAACTTGAGGGAAATTATGAGGGAGATAGTATGAGACTCTACAAGCTAGAGGTGGTCAATGACTTAAAGGCTAGGATTAGAGATGCTCAGGTCTCAGACTTAGAGCTCCAGTCCCAGAAGGGACAACCAGGGTTTTCCGAATCAGGAGATGGGATGATACTCTTCCAAGGGAGAGTCTGTATCCCTAAGGGGGGTAGCCTCAGAAAGGAGATTTTAGAGGAGGCTCATAAGAGCAAGTTCACGGTGCATCCTGGTATTACCAAGATGTACCAAGACTTGAAGAACATGTTTTGGTGGGATGGAATGAAGAGAGAGAGATAGCTGAGTTCGTTTCTAGATGCCTTGTATGCCAACAGTTTAAGATAGAACACCAAAAGCCCTCAGGTATGCTCCAACCCTTAGAAATTCCCAAGTGGAAATGGGAGACCATATCCATGGACTTTGTGATGGGACTACCTAGGGTCCCGGCAGGCTTTGATGTCATTTGGGTAATAGTGGACCGGTTAACCAAGTCAGCCCATTTCTTACCAATCAGAGCAACTTACCATTTGACCAAATTAGCAGACTTATAGATCAAGGAGATTGTGAACCTCCATGGTGTACCTTCCAGCATAGTGCCAGATAGAGATCCCAGGTTTACCTCTAGATTTTGGAATGCCTTACACGAAGCCTTTGGTACTAAACTGAAATTTAGCACCGCTTACCACCCTCAGACTGATGGGCAGTCTGAGAGGACAATCCAGACCTTAGAGGACATGCTTAGATCATGTGTTTTGGAAGAGAAGGGTAGTTGGGATAAGTACCTACCTCTCAAAGAATTCGCCTACAGCAACAGTTTTCATAGAAGTATAGGTATGGAACCCTATGAGGCTTTGTATGGTAGGAAGCGTAACTCGCCTTTATGTTGGTGTGAGGTTGGAGAGAAAAGCTTATTAGGACCGAAATTGGTGCAAGAAACTACATAAAAGATTAAGAGAATTAGGGAGAAGTTGGTAACTACCCAAAGCCGGCAGAAGAGTTATGCTGATAGGAGAAGGAGGGACCTAGAGTTTGAGGAAGGTGACCATGTGTTTCTGAAAGTTACTCCCATCACTGGCATTGGAAGATCCATTAAGGCCAAAAAGTTGAATCCCCGTTTTGTCGGTCCTTTTCAAATATTGCAAAGGATTGGTCCCCTTGCATATAGAATAGCCCTTCCACCCCATTTGGCCAACATCCATGATGTATTCCATGTCTCAGCTCAGAAAATACCTTCATGACCCTTCTCACATCATACGTTCAGAATCAGTACAATTGAGGGAGGGTTTTACTATTTCCACGAGACCTGTACAGATTATTGACCGAAGTGTCAAAACCCTGAGAAATAAGACCATCCCGTTAGTGAAGGTGTTTTGGGAAGGTCAGTCGCCAGAGGACGCAACTTGGGAAAAAGAGGAAGATCTCCGCTCTCAGTTTCCAGAGTTATTCGTTTAAGGTAAGGAAGTTCATTTTTCCCCATTCTCTTCTTTATTCAACTATCTTTAACCAATTTTGGGGACAAAATTCCTTTAAGGGGGGTAGAATTGTAATATCCCGCTAATTAAGACCTTAATTTATAGTATAGTTATAACTTAAAATAGAATGAAGTAAATAATAGGCACAGGAAAGCTTAAGGGGCAAAAATAAGGTTTTAGACATCAGGGTTCTCGCTCAAGCGAGTGAATTTCGCTTGAGTGAAAGTTGGTTCTGCAATTCTCGCTCAAGCGAGAAGCATCTCGCTCAAGCGAAAAATAGGGGAATTTAGAGTGCTCTCTGGACGTTTTTCGCTCGAGCGAAAGGGTTCTCGCTCAAGCGAGAATGGCTCGCTTGAGCGAGAAGACGGTTACAGGGTTTTTAAAATACGATCACAGACGGTTTTGCACTCAGTTTCTTTCCCTTTTCTTCATTCTTTCAGAGAGAGAAAGAGAGGTTTTAGTGTGAGAACGCCCAGTGACAATCAAGAACGATTCCTACGCCCCAAGATCAAGTATTTCATCAATCTTTCCTCCATCAACGCCATCTACTCTCCATTCTTTCTTCGTTTTCTCGACCCTCAGGTGGGTGTGACTCTCACTTGTTTGTCGTGATTGATGTCATAGCATGACCCCTATTCTTATCCCCCTTTCTTTCATGGAATAATGATGTATGTATGAGATGAATTTAGGAAATACGAATTCATTGATGATTGTTTGTATTGAATTGCCAAAACCATAGGATATATGACTTGGATGTTTATGTATAATGTGTCATGAGTATGTTATTATGAAATCATGGGCCTTTGGCCATCACAGTCATGAATTATGAGTTAAGGTATCACAAGGCTTATAGCCATCATAGAGCCTTCGGGCTATCATAGGGTCATTGACCGTCATAGGCCTTCAGGCAAAATATTTAAGAAAGATGGGGTAACCACATCGAACTCATGGCCAAGAGGGAGATGGGGTCCCCAATCAAAGAATGAATTATGAATGAAATATTATTTTAAGACTTAATCATAGGTGGCCCTGGACGACGATCCTTGGTTACATGGCCGAACGCTCATCACAGTCACGTTACAGAGAAAAGACCCCGGGTGTCGAGTAACAACACCTCACAGTCATGCATTGCATAATAAACATTGTTTCAATGATGATATATTATGTGTAATATATTTGTTCATGATACTCTAGATTGATATGTGTAATTGTGATGATTCTTGGTTGACTCCCCACACCGCACACACTTGTTACGCTCACTGGGACGTTGGTCTCACCCCATTCTATGGGAACAATATTTCAGTTGTGCAGGATACTCCTCAGGATTACGATGAGCAGTAGAGGACTCTTGGATGATAGTAGCTTAGTATTTAGTTATATGATGTATTTAACGCTGTTTAGGATAATTACTGATATTAATTATGATGTGTTTAGGAATTTATCATGTATTGTATTGCATCGAATTGGAGCCTTGATGGCCACCTTGTATTGGTATTCCTTGATTTAAGTATGTAATGTTTGGAGCTTTAGTAATTGTTGGGTTACTCAAGCGACTGTGTGTATGTTGATACGCGAAATTAACGAATGAATTTCACGAGTTTAGAAATAGTGCTCCCAACAGGCATTATTTCTGAATTTAGAAATTAGGACGTTACACCATTCCTTGCATTACAAAAGTCGTGGTTGACTTGATGGTCCTATCTTGAATTGAAGATAATCTCTCACTAAGAGGACCAAACCAAACACATGATAATCAGGTCCATCGTTGATTTACAGAGTACAACAATCACAGTCTTTGTGAATCTTTCTACTTGAGCCTCACAAAAGTGCTCCCCCAGATTCGTTCCTTCAAACCATGGAGGAACAAATCCCATTTAAGAATCTCCATAGCAGAGAGTATTCGGGTCACAAGAAGAAGGTCCCTCTTGTTTGCTCTCTCTTCCGTTCTCTTCGATGGTAAACTAAAACGTTCAATGTTCAAAACTTTTTGCGCTATTCCCCGGTTGAATACTTCAATTTTTTCAAAATGCAAGCCCTCCCTCAATCTTTTTGTTTCAATTATGATATTGGGTGTTTTCGTTTCCCATTCCAAAAGATGCACTCTATGGCCTGGAATTGCATTGACTCAAAACTTCCTTCTGGTTTTGTGGATCAAACTGCTCGAATCTGGCATATTGAGTCACATGGGCTTGTAAGCTTACTCCTAATTTCTCTTTACTTTTTCATTATAGCTTTCAGAAGAACAAGAGCTCAACAAGTCCATACTTTCCCCCTTCACTCTCTTCATATTATAATTGACTCATTTTGAAATGGAAATTATGTTGATGTTTCATTTCGTGGGTTAGAAGAGATAAAATTCAATTTATATATGTCTTAGGGTAGTCGTTTAATTTGTTCCTCCTAAATATGACTTCTAGGCTAATAGATTAAACATGACATCCTAGCTACATAGAGAGGATGTCATTTGATTGAAAAATGCATAAGTGAATATGCACTATGAAATGTACTAGGTTCGCTGTCTTTATAGATTTAAGTTCCCCTTTTGAAATTACTGCAGGAAATGGCATTGGGGGGTAAGTGGCATTGGGGGCTACATTAAGAAAAATCACATACGTGTTCTGGTTGGCCACATATTTTGTGTTTCTTTGATGCTTATAATGACTGAATCTAACTTTAATAAGGTATGCCTTTAATTTTCCCTTACTATGCCACTTATTTTCATATTTCCTTGAATTACTTAAAATTTCCACTTATAATACTGGCTACACATGAAACAACCTTCTAAGTTTAAGTATATAATAGTGTGTTCTGCATTTACTCAATTGGGATATGAGTATTTTACAATTTAGTTTCAAATTATGTCAACGGGGATAATAGAAGAAGGTGAAAAGCAAACAACTTGATTGCTTGCACTGTAACTTATATGATTGGTGATTACCATAAGAATAATAAGAGTGTTGTTTTGCAGTTGACAACATAACTTCTATCAGTAAATGGGAATGTGATAACAAAATCTAGCCATCCATACGATGGTGGTGGTGTGCCAAAAACCACTAGCTCATCAGCTTCTATCATTAGCATAGCTACTAGAGAAGATGTAACCAGTGTGGCTGTGGAAAATGATGTTGAGGACTCTGGATTAGTGTGCATAGGTTAGAGGATTGGCTTTAGTTAACCCTGTTTGGAAAGGGTTGAGGAATTTTAATGCAATCCAGAAAACTAAGAACAGATTATAATGCACAACTAGTGCAGAAAATAGAGGTTTCAAGAGAATTGAACAGTAATCAATACCTGCCAACTCCCAGAGTTAAGGGGTTCCCAAGCCTAAGGCCGATTTCCGCACAACAACCACACTCCTCCCTGCACCCCTTGCCTTCCTATTTCATTCCCCGTAACAGAATTTCCATTCAGCATAACTAACTCCCCTCCTCCTTGGTTGCCACGTGTACCACCCTTTCGTCTAGAATAAACTCTCCATATCTTTGGGCCTTGATTAATTTGATCCAACACCCCATATTCTCTTGGGCTCTATCACTGCCTTCCCCTTGAAGATCAGTCTTGTCCTTAAGACTGAAAGCTGGGAACTGACTCCGCATGTTGAAGTCATCTTCCCAAGTTGCTTCTTCAACTGATTTCCCCTTCCACTGTATTAGCCACTGAATAACATCCTCTCCATGTTGTCTTTCCTTCCTCATTCCCAGAACATGAATAGGTTCAGCATCCACATGCAATTCCACATCCATTCCTGTATGTAACACCCACAATTTTCCTTACCGGTATATAAATAAAAAAAAGAAAGTTTTAAAATGATAATAATAATAATTTAATTATGAAGTATTCGGGAGCTGTTAATAAACAATCAAATTCATATTTTTGAAATTATCCAACCATAATGATAAATAAAATTTTTCTAGAGAGGTGTTTGAGAAAATAACCTAAGATACCCTTAGTAATTATACAGTTAAGGAAAATATAGATTTAATTATGAAAAATAGCAAAAAACTTAAAGGGGTCTATATTTTTAGTCAAAATAGTCTTAATATAATTAATAATGAATTTTAGAAAATTATTTAGAATTTTCTGGCGCTTTTGGGCAAAAAGACCAAAATGCCCCTAGTTAGCAGTATAACCCTAACCAACATATGAAAATTTGTGGAATAATATGGAAAATATACTTTGAACCTTAAAGGTGGATTGAAAATGATATTTATAACTTTATAGAATTTTTGTATGTAAAACCATAATTTTCTATCCGCTTACTCTTATTAAAAAAATTAATCGTTGTGTGCGAAAACTGGAAAAATTGGGAAATAAAAAAGTTTAACTGAGAAGTAAGTTCTAATCACATTTTTAGGCTTAAAATAGGTTAGAGCAATTATAGGAATTTTTCTAGAATTTTTGGGAAATTTTGGGAATTTTGGTGCAAAATTCCCATTTTACCCCCGCTTTTCTTGGAACTGGGCCCGAATACTCTTGATCCGAGCCAGAAAATCTGCATCATTCTCCTTTCCCTTCTCCTAGAAGCTTTGCATGTCCTTGTGTGTGCATGTGGGACACTTGTCCACTTCACACTTAATTTCCTAAACAAGTGTCATGAAAAAGCTTAAACCATTTACACTTGTCTTTTTTTTTTCCTAAATCAACATGCAAAAAGGGAAAATAGCATTTTCATTTCCTCATTCTTCTTCCCTTTGGCCGTGAGACTCATCTCACTTTCTCTCCATCTTCCATTTTTCCTTCCAACACTTTCAAGCTCAAGGTTCCATCTTTGAACCCTAAGCTTCACAATCTAGCCTTCAAGCCTTGTAGATTCTTGTTTTGGAGATCAAAGGAGCTCAAAGGAGGGGCTGTTTGGAGTTGTTGCTGCACCTTTTTCTTGGAGATTTTCCTTGGGTAGGGGGGGGGGGAGAACCTTGAACTCTAGTAGGATTGGTGACTAGAGCCAATGATTGCCCTTGATCCTTGTCCCTAAGCCTTTTTCCCTTTGAAAAATCATTTCTTGGAACCGATTTCTTGAGTGAAATGGTTCGATTTGTATATGCCTTGACTGTATGTGTGTTTCTAAAATTGTTTTGATGCTTGAAATGTGTTTGATTGGTGGTTTTGGATGCATGCAAGCTATGAAATTGATTTGGAAAAATTTCTCTCTTTCCCCTAAAGGCATTCGGCCTTAAGAAAAATTTTGGGCTGCATGTATTCAAAAATTTATTTGATGCTTAAATCATGTTTATATGATGAATATAAGTGTATGTGTGTATTTGGTTTGAATTATACAATTGATTGGTATGTTGAAATCTTGAAAAACGATGTTTTGAGCCTATAAACCATGTATGAGTTTTATGATGTTGTTTGGTGTATGTTTGATGAATTGGTATGAAAATGTTTGATAAAAATACTTGTTGGTGATCATGCTTGATTTTGGTGAAGTTTGGAAATGGTTGAATTTTGGGTGTTCTTGATGAACATTCATGATGTTCATCATTGTTCTTGGTGTTCTTGAGTTTGTTCATGAAGAATTCATGAAAGACTTGTTTTGATCTTGAAATGATCAAAAGGAAATGGTAAAAGTGTTTTTGGGCCCTAGTAGCCCAATAAGCTAAAGTGTAATCAATTAATGTGATAACTATTTCAAATAGAAATGAATTTTTAGAAAACTCTAAAAATCAAATTCGGGTACCAAAATGTACCCAAATAAAAGTTACTCTAAAAGTCAAAATTTTGAATAGCAAAGTGCAAAAATGGACTCCTAAAAGTTGTCTAACCTTTGGGTCTTTGGTTTAGGCCCAAAACCTTCAAAAAAGTCAAAGGATTTATTATAAAAGTCAACCAAAAATAATTTATAAACTTGGGCTTAGATTAGAGTTGGACTTTAACTCTAATCTAACTTATCAAGACTAAACTTAGGAATTTATTAGTAGGCCTAACTAATCCAAATTGTCTAAGTTAATTAATCCAACCTACTTAAGTTAATCGAATAAAGAATAATTAATTAAGATTAAAGTTAATTAACCCTTATGAAAATTAACCTTAATCTTAATCATTAATCACTAATGAGGTATTAATTAAATAATTAAGTCTTAATGATGATTAAGAACTAATTAATTATGATTAACCTTAATCAAATGTAATTAAAAGCTTAATCCAAGATTAAGGAAGAGATTAAGGGATAATTAAGGATTAATTAGGATCTTAAGTAAGGATTAAGACTTAATTAAGGAGAATTAAGATTAATTATAGTTTAGTTAATGAAGACTAATCATAATTAAGGGTTAAACCTAATCTTAATTAGACATACAAGACGAATTAAGATAGGTAACACTATCCATAAGACACAGTCATCAGTCTTAGTAAGTTATAGGACTTAAATGAAAGTGGTCACTAATTTTAAGAAGAACATTAGTACAAATTAACTTAAAAGCCTACAACAAATATACTCTTTCTACATAAGACTTGAGAAGCTTAGTGAGAGAGTGCGGTTTAACCCGAGATGGGGTTTGGTTTTCCTTGTGAAGGAAAGACATTGAATCGGGTCGTACCACGAGAAGTGGTGACGTAGAATGATTCAATGTGCTTTGCCTGTAAGGACTGTGTATGCTGAGAAAGCATTGTTTGGTTTTCCTTGTGAAGGAAAGACATTGAATCGGGTCGTGCCATGGGAAGTGGTGACGTAGAATGATTCAATGGGCTTTACCTGTAAGGATGTGTATGTTGAGAAGCATTGTTTATGTGACATGCATCATAAAGCATTGATGATGTTCAAGGTTGAAAACCTTACGACCTATATGGCAATGACACTTGGTACAGTGTGAAATCGGCTGGGAATGGTGCACTGGGTTTTGCAAAGAACGCCAGGGGGTCCTCAAAAGGGACGCCAACCCTGAGGATAGCTTAGCTCCTGGAAGATCTCAGAGGACGTAAGTTAGCTCCCTACTGTCAAGATCGTGGAACCCAGCTTAGCTATTCCTGTCGCTCTCATGATTTTCGGGGTCAGTTGAGATTGTCTGGAAGACGGATAAAATCATTTGGCCAAAATATATGAGCAATGCTCTTTGTACCGGCGCTAGTACAGACTCTAACTCCTGATACGTTGTACATATATGGTCGGGCAGTTGCTGTGTGCACTGTGGTGGTGATTTTCCCTGGGCCCTCATGCATTGTATGGTACATAGTAGTTGTTTGAGATTCCTTGGTGAATGACGTGGTTGTTTGCATTGCATGAGCATATCACATCATTTTATGACGTTATGACCTTCTATGTAAATGATTGTATTTATTGTTGTGTGAATTGTGTGAATTCTCGCGTCTATTTGCTTTAGTTATCATATCCTTCCTTAAGTGAGTTCATGTAAAGTGTTCTCACTCCCTTGTCTTTCTTTTGTTGTCCATTATTATTTTGGCACCTAAAGGGCCATGGACTTTGGAAGGATGCACGTGGTTCTGAAGATAGGCGTGGTGTCCAGGTCGAATCGGATCTTGTTTAAGTCAAATGATAGTGTTTAGGGGTGTACATGAGTAGCAATACCCTGTATAGATAGAGTGTAGTCAAATAGAGGATTCACTTCTTCTGTAGTGTAGCATGTTCAAACTCCAATTTAATATGTATTACTTCTGTTGTAAATTGGAATAACAGTGAAATGAAAATTGTTGTATTGATATGTTCTTATAGTTCCATCCCAATTATAATTTATTAATATTAAAAAAAAATCACCGATTTTTTTCACTTCTTTAAAAAGAGAATTTAACAAATCGCAACCAAGTTAGTTGAGTAATACTCGTCATGGGATGAGGGTGTTACACTGTAGGCAGAGTAGGAACCACATGTTTGCTCCCCACAACTTTTTTAAGCTGGGAGACATGGAATACAGGGTGAATTTTGGACTTTTCTGGTAATTGAAGCTTGTATGAAACTGCTCCCACTTTAGCTATGATTTGAAAGGGGACAAAGAACCGAGGGGCCAACTTTTGATTAATTCTCCGTGCCACTGTTTGCTGCCTGTGAGGTTTGAGTTTTAAGAAAACCCATTCCTCCACCTCAAAATTCACAGGTCTTCTATGTTTATCAGTTGCTGCCTTCATTTGAGCTTGGGCCTTAGACAAGTGAAATTTCAGCTGTCTGAGAGCCTCATCTCTATCACTAAGCTCCCTAGAAACTGCTTCAACTCGCGTTTCTCCTGGAATAAATCTCAATACTGTTGGAGGACTTCTGCCATAAACCACTTCAAAAGGGGTTGTGTTGATAGAAGCATGGAAAGTGGTATTGTACCACAACTCAGCCCATGGAACCAACAAGGCCCAATTCCGAGGTTGTTCAGCTGCAAAACATCTCAAATATGTTTCTAAACAACGGTTAATCACCTCGGTTTGTCCATCTGTTTCTGGATGATAGGCTGAACTCATTTTTAACTTGGTACCTTGCAACTTGAATATTTCCTGCCAAAATCTACTCATAAACACTGGATCCCTATCACTCACAATTGATTTCGGTATTCCATGCAGCCTTACAACTTCTTTCACAAATATTTCTGCTATACCTTTTGTTGTATATGGATGTTTCAATAAGATAAAATGAGAGTATTAAGATAGACGATCCACAATCACCAAAATAGTGTCCCATCCCCTGGACCATGGGAGCCCCGTAATGAAATCCATCGAAATATCCTCCCACACAACCTCTGGGATTTCTAAGGGTTGCAGCAAACCCCCCGGTGATAAAGCAGAATATTTTCTGTTTTCTGTTTTTGACATACCTTGCAATTTCTAACAAAATATTGTATTTGCTTCTTCATTCCAATCCAATACAAATTTGTTGCTATCCTCCGATATTTCCGGAGGTACCCGAATGCCCCCATGCAGCGTAGCATGAAACTCTTCCAATAAAATAGCAATCCATGGTGATGTAGTTGGAATTACTAGTCGATTTTTATGATAAAGCACCCACTGATATAGACAAAATCCCTTCCTGGACTGAGGATTTTGTTGCAAGTTAGCAATGATCTTCTGAAGTTGAGGGTCTTGGGAAACCGCTTGGGTAAGATCTTGCCCCTCTACCCATGTAGGGAAGGACAATAGCGAACTACATTCAGCTTCTCCATATGATCATGATAATGCATCAGCAGCTGTATTTTCTCATCCTGGCTTATAGTAAATGTCAAATCTGTAGCCCATCAATTTTGCAATCCAATTTTGTAGGTCAGGAGTAGAGATCCTCTGTTGAAGCAAAAATTTCAAGCTTTTTTGGTCAGTAAATACTCGAAATGATTTGCCCAAGAGATAAGGTCTCTAATGTTGAATGGCTAGAGCCAAAGCCATGATCTCCCTCTCATAGGCTGACTTTGCCAAGGTCATTTCAGAGATAGCCTTGCTGAAAAAAGCAATAGGGCGACCCTCCTGCATTAAAACAGCCCCGATTCCTCGTCCCGATGCATCACATTCAATATCAAACACCTTAGAAAAATTGGGTAGGGCCAAAATAGGTGCTATGGTAATCAATTTCTTTAGTTCCTCAAAAGCTTTTGAGCAAGCTCCCCCCAATGATAACCATCCCTTTTATTTAAGTCAGTAAGGGGTTTTGCTATCTTCCCATACCCAGCAACAAATTTACGGTAGTAACCTGTCAATCCCAAGAACCCCCTGACCCCTTTTACATTTCGCGGGACTGGCCATTCTACTACTGCTTTGACTTTCTCGGGGTCCATAGCAACCCCTTGGCCAGAAATTAAATGCCCTAAATACTCGATCATCTGCTTACCAAAGTGGCACTTCTTTTTATTGACTCGAAAACGGTTCTGCTGCAGAATAGCCAAGACAATCACCAAATGCTCCATATGTTGCTTCCAAGAAGGGCTAAATACCAAGATATCATCAAAAAATACTAGCACCATTTTTCTCAAATGAGGTATGAAAATTTCATTCATAGATACCTGAAAAGTTGATGGGGCATTGGTGAGCCCGAAAGGCATAACTAGATACTCAAAATGTGTTGAGTCTCAAAAATATCATAAGGTTGTTTATGATGTTTTAAGACAACTAGATTCCCAAGTTTTAATGGTTGACAAATTTGACTTAAAGTATTTATCATAGATACACATATGCTTTAATGTTTTATCTATGATTTCAGCAAGAGTCACTATGAGCCTACATAAAAAGACTAAGTGTTGAAGTTGTCTGAAGAAGCATAACTCGTCTGAAGAGTTGAAGCTATCTGAAGTAGTTCAACCCGTCTGAAGTATCAGTGCCGTCTGAAGTCTTTTGATGACGTGGCACCTCTAGTCTGAAGTGTTGAATTCGTCTGAAGTCTCATTTATGACGTGGCACCCTTTGCTGAAGTTTGTGAAGACTTTTCTGAACCTCTGCTGCACGTACCTTTTCAAACACATTTATAGCAAGGAACACAGAGACCTTTCCTGGTGTTTTTGAATTTCATACACCACTGAGGAAATCTCTGCAACGCAGCCTCTGCAGCAACACTTGTAGCAGCTTTATGGCTGGAGCAACCTTGTACCATGTCAGAAATATCAGAGCTCTCAGAAGCATGTCTCACAATGGATTAAATAGCATTTAATGCTATCTCTAAACGGTGGTATTTCAACGGATTGAAGATTGGGTATAAATACCCCTCCTTTGAAGACCATCCAGAGAGAAGAATTTTTGTGAAAAAGAACAAAATCTTTGCAAGTTTTTCGCTGCAACAACTCTGATAATCTTTATCTTTGTACACATATTGTATTATCCTGAGCATACCTCAGTTTTTCTGTACATTTGTAATTGTTTAAGCTTCAAGACTGATATAGTTTGTAAGCTTAAGCATTTTATCTTCTTTGTATTTGTTTGTTGAGCTTGGAGAGGCTTGTCTGAAAAAGAATTCTTGTTGGTTTGAGCCTAGAGAGGCTTGACTGTAAAAGAATACTTGGTTGTAGAGCCTGGAGAGGCTTGACTATAAAAGAATACTTGGCTGTAGAGCCTAAAGAGGCTTCACTGTAAAAGAATACTTGTAATCTTGAAAGATTAAGAGAAAATCCAATTGCTAGTTGGCATTGGGACTGGACGTAGCTCACAGTGGTAGTGAGTGAACCAGGATAAATTCATTGG
The DNA here is from genome assembly GCA_026901365.1 of Sesbania bispinosa. NCBI lineage: Eukaryota > Viridiplantae > Streptophyta > Magnoliopsida > Fabales > Fabaceae > Sesbania > Sesbania bispinosa. The sequence continues at coordinate 23,426 of QLOH01000098.1, forward strand.
CTAAGTTTTCTTATCCTTATCTCTTATCAATTCTTTTTATACTAATCAAGGGGTCAGAATAATTAATCTGATATTTTATAAAGGCACAAAACATCTTTTAAAATCAGTTTTTACAAGTCGTCTGAAAACTTCAGACAGCCCCTTAAAAGCCTGTCTAAAATCGTGTTTTTAACACCTGTTTGCGAAAAGCTTTCTAAAGTATTTAGAAACACTATTCAACCCCCCTTCTAGTGTTTCCCTGTGTTCCTACAGTTGGTACCAGAGCTCTACTCAGGGTTGAAGCACCTAACAAGTGTTTGAGGACTGAAAGATCCAAATGGAGGCTTCTAACAGCAACAAGCAATACATCACAGAAGGAGCCTCTATCACAAGACCCCCAGCATTCAATGGAGTGGACTACCACTACTCGAGAGATCATATGAAGTTGTTCATTGAGAGCAACAACATTGATGTTTGGGATGTGGTCACTAATGGAGACTATGTGCCTTTGCAAAATGGTGTGCCTATACCTAAGACTGAATGGACCTTGGAGCAGAAGGCTAGAGTCCAGATGAACGCTAAAGCCAAACTCTATCTGATATATTCCTTGAATAAATCAGAATATGAGAAGGTCCATGGATGCACTTCTGCCAAGGAGATTTGGGATACTCTTGTAGCAACCCATGAAGGTACTGAAACTGTCAAGCAATCCAAAATCAGCATGCTTATACATCAGTATGAGATGTTTAAGATGGAAGAAACTGAAACCATTGACCAAATGTTTGGGAGGTTTCAGACCATAACCAATGGACTCAGGTCCTTAGGAAGAACCTATGAATCTGGAGACAACAACAGGAAGATTCAAAGAAGTCTACCTAAGTCCTGGAGACCCAAAGTCACTGCCATTAAAGAGGCAAGAGATTTGAACTCTCTGAGAATGGAAGAACTGTTGAGATCTCTCAAAGTCCATGAGCTTGAGCTTGGAGATGATAATAACAAGAAGAAGTCTCTAGCTCTAAACTCCAAGGCCAAACAGTCTAGGCATGGCAGCATGAAGGCTATGCAAGCTGAGGAAACTTCAGAAGCAGATGAAGATTCTGAAGATAGCTCAGAAGATGACAATGATCTTGCTCTTTTAAGCAGAAAGATCAAGAGAATGTTGCAGAACAGAGGAAAGTTAAAAAAGAACCAACCTTCATCATCTAAATCAGGTAAGACAGGTAAAGAGTCTAACACTATAAAATTATTTGCTTTGAATGTAAGCAACCAGGGCATATGAAGGCTGATTTTCCAAGACTGAAGAAAAACAACTTCAAGAAGAAGAAGTTTTTCAAAAAGAAGATAGGTCTTATGGCAACATGGGAAGACCTTGATGAATCAACCTCAGAAGAAGAAGAAGACACTTCAGAAGAGGCAAATTTGTGTCTCATGGCTAGTCTACAATCTTCAGACAGCTTTGAAGCTGAGGTATTTCCTCTTACTCTACAAGAAATGTATGATGATCTGGTGGAAAGTTCGAAGGAACTTTTCCAAGAGTATAAGAATCTATCCAAAGCCCACACAGAAATGTGTAACAAATATGAGGCACTTGAGATAGAACATATTATGCTCAAGGAAAAAATTCTTGAGACTGAAAACTGCAGTTCACAAGCTGTGTCTGAAGAGAATAAGAAACTTCAGAAGCAGGTTGTGGAACTGACAAAAGATCTGGCCAAATTTGTCAAAGGAACTAAAAATCTGAATATAATGCTTGGAAATCAAAGGCATTCCCTTGACAAAAGTGGACTAGGCTTTTGTGATCATAACATGTCTGAACCTCCTACTGTCTTAAATTTTTCTAAAGGCAAAAAGAAGGTTACTGGGTGTTCTCACTGTGGTAAGCCTGGACACAATGTGGCTCAGTGCAAACACAAGAGAAAAACAAGGCCCAAAGCTAACAAGAAAGGACCCAAAAGAATATGGGTACCTAAAAACTTAATTATTCATGTTGCAGATGTGTTTAACAGGACAAAGGAGACCCCACAAATGGTACATGGATAGTGGGTGCTCGCGACACATGACAGGAAAAAGGTCTTTGTTCCAAAACCTTAGACCTAGAGCTAGTGGAGTGGTCACCTTTGGTGGAAATCAGCAAGGGAAGATCACAAGAATAGGGACTGTAGGTATATCTCCTTCATCCCTTATTAAAAATGTACTCCTAGTGGAGGGACTTCAGCATAATTTACTGAGCATAAGTCAATTATGTGACAGTGGTTATGTGGTATCCTTTACTAAGGAAGGATGCATAGTCAAAAACTCCTCTGATCAAACCCTCTTTACTGCTAAGAGACACAACAATGTGTACAAAATTGATGTAGAGGATCTAGTAAGTCAAAATGTAAAATGTTTCATTTCTGTTGAAGATGAAAAACAGATTTGGCATCAAAGACTTGGGCATGCCAGCTTGAGACTAATCTCAAGGTTAGCAAAACACAATCTTGTTAAAGGATTTCCCAAGCTTTCATACAAATCTGACATTTTATGTGAAAGCTGTCTGAAAGGGAAACAAACAAGACACTCTTTTAAGAGTAAGGATGTTGTTTCAACTAGCAGACCACTAGAACTTTTACACATTGACTTGTTTGGTCCTATTAGAACAGAAAGTCTTAGTGGTAAGAAATATGGTTTGGTCATTGTTGATGACTATTCTAGATTTACATGGGTGTTATTCCTAAGAAGCAAGGATGAGACTTTTAGGAATTTCACAATATTCTGCAAGAAGGTACAGAATGAGAAAGGATTCTGTATTTCTGTTATCAGAAGTGATCATGGTGGAGAGTTTGAGAATGCAAACTTTCAAATGTTCTGTGATGAGAATGGGATCTCACACAATTTCTCTATGGCTAGAACACCTTAATAGAATGGGGTTGTTGAGAGAAAGAACAGAAGTTTGCAAGAGATGGCAAGGACCATGCTCAACTCATGCAGCTTACCAAGATCCTTCTGGGCAGAAGCTGTTAGCACAGCATGTTACCTTCAAAACAGAATATTGGTAAGACCAATTCTGAAAAAGACTCCCTATGAATTGTGGAAAGGAAGAAAACCCAACATATCATATTTCCACACCTTTAGCTGTGAATGTTTTATACTCAACACCAAGGATGATCTTGGAAAATTTGATACAAAGTCTGATAAAGGATTTTTCATTGGATATTCTGAAACATCTAAAGCCTATAGAGTGTATAACTCTAGAACTTTAACTGTTGAAGAAACTATTCATGTTAAATTCAATGATAACAAAGAGACTGATAGGGAACTATCAGATCTAGAGGATGATTTTGCAGGAATGGAGCTAAATGACCACAGCAGCTTGAAGGATGAGCAGCTGTCTGAAGTACCTACTAATACTAAACCTCTTCAGACAAATGTTGAGTCTCAGACAGAACAAACAGATTTGATACCTCCTCAGAAACCTGATTGGAGATACAAATCACATCATCCTAAAGAGCAAATCATTGGCAGCACTTCAGAAGGAGTTAAGACAAGATCAAAATTCAAGAATCTGAATTCTCTTGCTCTCCTGTCTGAAATAGAGCCAAAGAGCATTGATGAAGCTCTGCATGATGAAGGGTGGATCCTAGCCTTGCAAGAAGAGATGAATCAGTTTGCTAGGAGTGATGTCTGGACCCTTGTTCCTAAACCCCATGGGAAAACTATTATTGGAACCAAATGGGTCTTCAGAAACAAGCTATCTGAAGAAGGCAAGGTAGTCAGAAACAAGGCAAGATTAGTTGCTCAAGGATACAACCAGCAAGAAGGTATTGACTTCACTGAAACCTTTGCCCCAGTGGCCAGGTTAGAAGCAATTAGAATTCTTTTATCTTATGCTGTAAATAATGGCATCAAGCTATATCAAATGGATGTTAAAAGTGCCTTCCTCAATGGTCTCATTGAAGAAGAAGTCTTTGTTAGACAACCCCCTGGTTTTGAAGATATTGCTTTTCCTGAACATGTTTTCAAACTCAAAAAGGCTCTCTATGGTCTGAAACAAGCCCCAAGAGCTTGGTATGACAGATTGAGCAGTTTTCTTATCTCAAATGGTTTGGAAAGAGGAAAAGTGGATACAACTCTTTTAGAAAATAGTCTAACAAAGATCTTATACTTGTTCAGATATATGTTGATGACATTATCTTTGGTTCAACTGACTCTTCATTATGCAAGGAGTTTTCAGAGTTAATGCAATCAGAGTTTGAAATGAGTTTAATGGGTGAACTAAAATTTTTCTTAGGACTTCAGATTAAGCAAGATTCTGACTGTATATGGATCCATCAAGAAAAATATACAAAGTAAATGCTTAAGAAGTTTAACTTACATGATTGCAAACCCATGTCAACTCCAATGCATCCCTCTGCATCTTTAAATAAAGATGAGAAGGAAGAACCAGTGAATCAAACTTTGTATAGAGGAATGATTGGATCATTATTATATCTAACAGCAAGCAGACCTGACATAATGTTCAGTGTATGTCTGTGTGCTAGATTTCAATCTGATCCAAGGAGTACTCACTACAAAGCTGTAAAAAGAATTTTCAGATATCTTAAAGGTCCTACTAATCTTGGTCTGTGCTATAAGAAAAGTAAGGATTGCAGGTTAATAGGTTACTTTGATGCTGATTTTGCTGGAGACAGAATTGAAAGAAAAAGCACTAGTGGTGGATGTCATTTCTTTGGAGAAAATATGATTAGCTGGTCAAGCAAAAGGCAAAGCACAATTGCCTTATCAACAGCTGAAGCAGAATACATCTCAGCAGCCAGTTGTTGCTCACAACTGTTATGGGTGAAGTATCAGTTAGAAGATTTTAACATTACTATATCTGTTATACCTGTTTTGTGTGATAATACAAGTGCTATTAATTTGTCTAAAAATCCCATTCAACATTCTAGGGCTAAACATATAGAAATAAAACATCATTTCATTATAGACTATGTTCAGAAAGGTGTTTTTGATATTCAGTTTATTGATACAGAGCATCAATGGGCTGATATATTCACAAAACCTCTGACTAAAGATAGATTTAAGTTCATTAGAAATAATCTGAACATACATGCATTTTGATTGTGTGTGATATGATCTGTTGAAAATGATGTGTCTGAAATTTCAGCTTGTCTGAAACAAGTGACTTGTCTGAAATTTTGGTTTGTCTAAAATCTATATGGGTGTCTGAAATCTGTCACTTGTCTGAAGTAAACAAATGACGTGTCTTTCTGAGACAGTTTAATTCCATTTATTTTGTCTCTTCCACTTTGCACGTTTTCCTATGTCTGCGCAGCCAGTACATGCCATCATTACTTCATGGGTCTATAAATACAGAAGCTAGTTGGTCAGAGAACTTCACCGTTCACTATTCTGTATTCACCTCTTGAGATCCTTCTTCTACAAGCAAATTTTTTTCTCTCTCAAGTTCTTCAGAAAACTCTTCAATGGCACCTAAGAAATCTGCTGGAAGCAACATTGTGAAGACTAAGGGTGTAGTCCTGGAGGATCTTCAATCTCTGGGAATGGACTTATTTGCTGAGTTCGATGCAGCTGGGTGGACTCCGTATTTCAACCACAACTTGACACAGTGGCATGAGCAGAGTGTGCTGGATTTCTGGGCTACTGCCAAAGGAATACCCAATCCTCAGGGTATCTACACTAGCATCAAGGCCACAGTACGTGGTGTCCCTGTCTTTGTTGATGAAGATATCCTTGCTCACATCTGTGAGGTCAGGACTGAAGGAGCTGTATTCACTCCTGGCTGGGAAGCAAGAAATGGTGGACAGAAGCAGTTCATAGAGTTTCTGTATGGCACCTCTGAACCAGTAAGCTTGGATTCAAAGCATATGTCAGACAAGGCTAGGGTTTTGCATGCCATCTTAGGGTGCTCTGTAATCCCTAAGAGTGGAAGCAGAAACCATGTTTCTGAGTTGGAGAGATTTTGTATGATTCACCTACTGCAGAAGAAGAAGGTGAACCTCCCCAACATCATAATGTACCACATGCAGAAGCGTCTCAGAGACTCTGTTGGGAGCTTCCCTCACAATACCATCATCACCAAGATCTTGCTGCATTTCAAAGTCCCCATTGAGAGGCTTTTTGATCGCCTTTCACAACCAGTGTTTGGTGAATCAAACCTCAAGAGCATGGGAGTGAAGCTGACTCCAAGACCTCCCTCTCCGTCCATGAAGGAGAGCCTTCTTCTTGAGAAAGCTACTAGAAGGAAGACAACAATGGAGGTTCTTGAGAATGAACTCAGAGGAGACATAAGGAGGCATGAGTTCAAGCCATCAAAACCCTCTCCTCAAGCAAAATTGAAGAAGCTACCTGTGAGGAGTGCTGCTAAGGTAGCATCTGCAACTGTGCAGAGTCAGGTGTCTGAACCTGTTCAGAAGGCATCACAAAAGCCATCTGAAATTGTGGGTCAGTTGTCTGAACCTGTACAGACTCCATAGCCTACTTCTGAAATGGAAGGACAGGCTCAAGAGGCAGATGAAACTGATACAGTTGTAGCTGAGCCATTGGCTGCTTGTCATCTGATCCTGAACTCATTCAGGTGGCAGCATTGGCTACTACTTTGGAGCAGGAGGAGCTGGAGAAGAAAGCAGAGCAAGAAAAGACTGATAGAGCTCTTGTTATTGCTTCACAATTGGCCTATGCTGAAGATGATAGGCAAGCAACCATAGCTGAGGGAGCAAAGAAAAGGAAGAGGTCAAGTGCACCTCAGAGAAGGAGGACCAAAAGCAAGCTACTTCAGACTGCACCTGAATCTAGGGTGACTAGAAGTATTGCCTCTCAGCTGGAAGCAGAGGATATGGCTGGGAAATACCAAAATCATGTCAAGGCACATGAGTATTTTAAAAGAAAAAGGGAAGAAAAACAAGCACAAAGGGGGGAGGAAGAGAAGGAATCAAAGGCAAAAGAATCTGAGGTAACCAAGCCTCCCTACAAGAGAATTAAGGTGAGATTTGATAATGTAACTCCTTCACCACCCTCCTCACCAGAAAAACAAACACCTCAGCAACTCTCTCAACCATCCCCTCAACCAACATCTCAACCTTTACCACAACCTTCACCAAAACCCCTATCACCTGAAAAACAACCATCTCAACCAATATCACAACCATCACCACCTCCACAAACAGAAAATCAACCTTTTGAACCCTCTGAACCTACCTCACCATAACCCTCAGAAAATCAACCATCTGATCCCCCATCACCTCAAGTAATCCAACCTTCTGAATCTTCACCTCCTCAATCTCAACTACCATCACCATCTTCACTACCACCACCTATACCCTCACCACCTTTATCTCCTCCACCTTCACAACAAGAAGAGATCCTTGCTGAAGAAGAGCAAGTGCTTGTTGATGCTCTACAGTTATCTCTCCTTCCTTCTGATCCCTGTTCATTGCCTAAGTTTGGCAACTTGTCTGAAGAGCTACAGTATTTCAGACCAACACCTACTGTATCCTTGCATCATGGCTTAATCAAAAAAACTGTTGCTGAAGTTAGAAACCAATACAGTGCTCTTTCAGGAGGATTAGAAAAGATCAGGAAGGGTGTTGTCCCTCCTGCACATACTTGGGCTCCCATCAATCCATTCTCAGATGACTCCCTCAGGCTGAATAATGATGAATGGAGTTTTGTGAGGCAGCTGAACACTGAGTCTGAGCTGTTTCAGAGGGATCTGTACAAGGGAGTTGGGATGAGAGGCTACAAGCCTCCTAGAACTTGTTCAATCAGGCCAACCACTAAAATCTTGGTGAAACCTGATAGAATAGTTCCTAGGTATCCCTTAAAGGAAGGTCAGGGTGAGAAATTCAAAGAAGCTAAAGTTTATTCTGCATCTGCACCTCTGTCTGAAATGATGAGTCCATCAGAGTGGGAATCTTTACCAGAATTTATCAGAAACCAAGGAGGAGGCCTGGATCAACTACTTCAAGATTGGATGTGGTCCTCTTACTGGAAGATCAGAGAAGATGCTGGATCTTCTTCGGGATCAACTGGTCCTGATGCTGATTCTGAAGTTGGACTTGGAAAAACAACTAATGTCAAATATCACTATCTGAGAGATCACTTTCCCCCACTTGCTGACTCTTTTAATGAAGACTGGGTAGTACTGAACCCCATTGGCACCTTCTTTTGCCCAGTGTTCAAACCTTCTGAATACAGATTGGAGCCAGGCTTTGTAGTGCTTAGATTTGTTTGCCCCTACATCCAGCTAATCCTCTATGAATCTGAGCAAGACTTGTCTGAGGAAAATCTGAAGCTGAAGACCAAAGTTAAGAAGCTTGAAAAGAAGTATGCTGATCAAGAGAAGAGGACTAAGCATCTAATTGCTACACAAGAGCAGATTCTTCAAGAACAACAACTTATCAGATCTGGTCCGCAAGAATTGAAAACCTCAGTGGAAGCAACAATAGACAAGGCCAAGGAAGACTTGATTTCCTTTCTGACTGAGGCCTTGCTGAAGAAGAAGGATTAAACTGTTAATTTAGCCATTGTCTTTGCTTATTTTCATGTTTATGACAAGTGTCTGATTGTCTAATTCTTTATCTGAACATTCATTAAATACAATTAGTGGCTTATCTCATATTTTGAGTTGATTCATTGTGCTCTGATATATATGTTTTATCTGAATATATTGCTCTGTTACTGTTTTGCTCTGATATTTCCTTTTGATTGATGACAAAAGGGGGAGTATTAAAACTAACAAAATCTGAAGTGATTACAGGAATCTGAAGTGATTACAGGACTCAGGGGGAGTATATAAGCTTTTGAGTACATAAGTAATAATCTGTTACAGAACCTGAACAGAAACTGTTAAAGGATATTTCTATCTCAGGGGGAGCTATCTTATACTCGAAAAGTGATTACAGATTTGTTAGTTTTAACCAAATTTGTCATTATTAAAAAGGGGGAGAATGTTGAGTCTCAAAAATATCATAAGGTTGTTTATGATGTTTTAAGACAACTAGATTCCCAAGTTTTAATGGTTGACAAATTTGACTTAAAGTATTTATCATAGATACACATATGCTTTAATGTTTTATCTATGATTTCAGCAAGAGTCACTATGAGCCTACATAAAAAGACTAAGTGTTGAAGCTGTATGAAGAAGCAGAACTCGTCTGAAGAGTTGAAGTAGTCTGAAGTAGTTCAACCCGTCTGAAGTATCAGTGCCATCTGAAGTCTTTTGATGACGTGGCACCTCTAGTCTGAAGTGTTGAAGTCGTCTGAAGTCTCATTTATGACGTGGCACCCTTTGCTGAAGTTTGTGAAGACTTTTCTGAACCTCTGCTGCACATACCTTTTCAAACACGTTTATAGCAAGGAACACAGAGACCTTTCCTGGTGTTTTTGAATTTCATACACCATTGAGGAAATCTCTGCAACGCAGCCTCTGCAGCAACATTTGTAGCAGCTTTATGGCAGGAGCAACCTTGTACCGTGTCAGAAATATCAGAGCTCTCAGAAGCATGTCTCACAACGGATTAAATAGCATTTATGCTATCTCTAAACGGTGGTATTTCAACGGATTGAAGATTGGGTATAAATACCCCTCCTTTGAAGACCATCCAGAGAGAAGAATTTTTGTGAAAAAGAACAAAAACTTTGCAAGTTTTTCGCTGCAACAACTCTGATAATCTTTATCTTTGTACACATATTGTATTATCCTGAGTATACCTCAGTTTTTCTGTACATTTGTAATTGTTTAAGCTTCAAGACTGATATAGTTTGTAAGCTTAAGCATTTTATCTTCTCTGTATTTTTTGTTGAGCCTGGAGAGGCTTGTCTGAAAAAGAATACTTGTTGGTTTGAGCCTGGAGAGGCTTGACTGTAAAAGAATACTTGGTTGTAGAGCCTGGAGAGGCTTGACTGTAAAAGAATACTTGGTTGTAGAGCCTGAAGAGGCTTGACTGTAAAAGAATACTTGTAATCTTGAAAGATTAAGAGAAAATCCAATTGCTAGTTGGCATTGGGACTGGACGTAGCTCACAGTGGTAGTGAGTGAACCAGGATAAATTCCTTGGCTAAGTTTTCTTATCCTTATCTCTTATCAATTCTTTTTATACTAATCAAGGGGTCAGAATAATTAATCTGATATTTTATAAAGGCACAAAACATCTTTTAAAATCAGTTTTTACAAGCCCTCTGAAAACTTCAGACAGCCCCTTAAAAGCCTGTCTGAAATCGTGTTTTTAACACCTGTTTGCGAAAAGCTTTCTAAAGTATTTAGAAACACTATTCAACCCCCTCTTCTAGTGTTTCCCTGTGTTCCTACAAAATGTCCATCATGGGTTCTAAAAGTAGTCTTTTCTACATCCTCTGACTTCATTCTAATCTGGTGATAACCAGATTTCAGATCCATTTTTGAAAAGTATAAAGACCCATGCAATTTATCCAAAAGTTCATCTACTACCGGAATTGGAAACTTATCAGGAATTGTTACCTTGTTTAAGGCCCTGTAATCAACACACATGTGCCAGCTGGAATCTTTCTTCTTCACCAAAAGTACCGGACTAGAATAGGCACTGCTACTAGGGCGGATAAATCCCATCCCAAGCATATCTTGTACCTGTCTCTGAATTTCACCTTTATGAAAATGTGGATATCTATAGGGTCGAACACTAACTGGCCCTTACCCTGGCATCAGATTAATAGCACGATCGTAACTTCGTTGTGGGGGTAAACCTTGAGGGTCCTGGAAAACTTCTTAAAATTGCTCCAATACTGCAACTAGCTCCTTATTCTGATTTTCTATCAGCTGCAGGGATTGACCCACTTGATCTAGGGAAATAATATGCCCGCATTTTAACTTGTGCCTTTATATTTGTTTATTCTCAATCAAGCTGTGAATTGATGAAATAGAAGAGTCTGTTCCTCCTTTGCACTCAATTTCATTGCCTCCACTTTTGAACGTCATCGTCAATGTCTCCCAGTTAGTAGTTACATCCCCTAATGTTCTTAGCCAAGCTATTCCCAGAATAAGGTCAAGTCCTCCCATATCCAAAACCCAAGCATCCACCCAGAAAGTATAAGCCCCAAACTTCACTTTCAGTTTAGAACACTTACCCCTTGTAACAGTGTGATATCCATTTCCCAAAGTTATCCCAAGGCCACCTTTTTGCTCCTCCATTTGAATTCATAATGCCTTCACAATTTTAGGTGAGATAAATTATGTGTCGCCCCGCTGTCTACAAAAATCAAGAGCGGAATCCCATTCACAGTTCCTTCAATCTTGATTGTTTTTAGAGACTGAGACTTCACTTCTGAAACTTCGTAAAGTTCTGATAGGCCAAGAGAATCCAGAACACTACATTCACCCACTTCATCTCTAAATTCTTCCTCTCCCTCTGCGAGAACGACCTCCCCTTCCTCCGTTAGCTCCTCATCATCCCCAAGCAACATTACCCTCAAATTTGGATTAGGGCATTTATGAGTAGGGGTATAAGGTTGATTGCAGCAAAAGCATAACCCTTTTATCCTCCGTTCTTCCCACTCCTTTGCAATCAAATTATGGGTCCCTCTTTTCACGTTCGCTTCTACTTTTAGAGCTTCGGTGGCTACTCCATCATGTCTATCGTAAGGATGTCCTGTTTGGGAAACAAAATTAGAGTTCCCTTGCCAAATTGGTGTGGTCTTAGTAGAGCCCATAGTGAGTGCACCCTGGGTCGTCAAGCTTCGGCCCATATTGCTTCTAATAGGATAGTCACAAACCCGTTTCAAAGGTACTTCCACATTTCGGTCCAACCTCATTGCTTGGATTCGGGTCTCCGGGTTGTGTATCCGAACCCAATTTCGGATGTCTTCCTTCAACCCATTAAGAAAGTAACCCACATATTGAGCTTCAGGCTGACCAGGAAGAAGAGCAGCCAAGTACTCAAAGTCAACAATATATTCCTGTACAGGCCCCTGTTGCTTCAAGGCAGCCAACTCCTCATAGGGATTCTGCATCTCCAATCCGCTGAACCTCGCCATCAGCTCATCTTTGAACTTTTCCCAGGGAATTGAAGGGTACACTTCCAGCAAGATGGTTAGCCAATGAACTGCTTCACCCTTCATACATATTTGAGCCAGGGGAATTCGAAATTCTGTAGGGGTGTGTTGCACTCGGAAATATTGCTCCGCCCTCGCAAGCCACCCTCTAGGATCACGGCCATCGAACGTTGGTAGTTCGACTCTCTTAGCTGATATGTGAACTTCATCCCCCGCTCCATGTAGACCCTTTGTCCAGAAACTTCCTCTGAAATGAATGTCCTCCCCTCCAACACGAATTCCCGATGTCTCATCTAGTTCGGTGTCGTCGTTTGGAGTTTTCTCGGGTTGATCCAAACAGTTCCTTAGCATGGAACGGATTTCTTAGTTGTCCTTCACCAGCATTGAACGAAACTCCTGATTCTCCTTTTCACTTCGAAGCACAATGGCTTGCAGCTCAGCATGAGCTTTCCGATTAACAGCCATGGTTTCCTGCATGTTCGTCATTGATTGAATCAGCTCCTCAAACTTGGTTTCCATTGCAGCGACCTTCCCTTCGGTGACGTCCAAGCACGATTATTGCCTAGTCTCTATCCCTCAATGAATCCGGCAGGTCGGACCAATAATGCAATCCAGAAAACTAAGAACAGATTATAATGCACAACTAGTGCAGAAAATAGAGGTTTCAAGATAATTGAACAATAATCAATACCTCCCAACTCCCAGAGTTAAGGGATTCCCAAGCCTAAGGCCGATTTCCGCACAACAACCACACTCCTCCCTGCACCCCTTGCCTTCCTATTTCATTCCCCGTAACAGAATTGCCATTCAGCATAACCAACTCCCCTCCTCCTTGGTTGCCACGTGTACAACCCTTTCGTCTAGAATAAACTCTCCATATCTTTGGGCCTTGATTAATTTGATCCAACACCCCCTATTCTCTTGGGCTCTATCAAATTGGTCTTGAAGTATACTTACATATGGTTAAGAAACAAGTATGTGAACTTTTGTAAGCTGCAATTGCAAGTTGTTTATTATGGTATGAAGTACATCTTGCACTATTATATCACCTTAATCACAGGCAAATTCAGGTTGATTTGGTAGAAGAAAATATTTACACACATACATATTGATGAGACATTAACCAAAAGACTTGTACACTTTGCTTATTGTATACTGAAAGTGGCTCAAATGAACCATCCACAATGCTATATGTAGACATGTTTAAATTCAAAATAGTACTCAATATCTTCATTCAATCATTACAATGAAAAATTCAAAACAGCATTGTCATGTTAATTGGACTCATATATTCTTATTTTCTTTATCATTGGTTCTCTTTTGTAGTTTTAATGTTTTTAGGTTTCATGTCACTTATTGACTTTGAGACGTTGATATTTATTAGGTTTGCTTTGTCCCACTAATTATTGTTTTAATATGCAGGGTTTAGAGTCAGTTAGATGGGCAAGCAAATCTAACTTTTGAGCCAGTTCAATTTGAAGTAATTGTTAACATTGCAAGCCAAGTTAGTTTATTCACATGTAATTTGAGATTATTGTTAATTCTTTAAAACTCAAAGTTGTACTACTTGTTGGTTTTGCAAGGTTAGTTGCAGGGGCTATTGTTAATACTAGCGGAAAGACATGCACAACAGTCTATCCGTATTTTTTTTGGGGGAAAGACGTAAAATTTTTTTATTTATATTTTTAAATATCTCATATAATTAATTTGTATAAATAAATTAAAATTATATTCAACATTCTAAATTAAACTAAATTAATCACGATGTAAAATGTAAATGTAGTTTGTATACATCTAAAGATAAATAAATATAATTTATGTCCAATAGTTAAATAAATATAAAGAATTAAACTAAAAGAATGAATGATATCTACATTTAAGAAAATCTAAAGTAGTATTGTTTATTTACAATTTTTATTACTTTGTCGACTCTGTCTCTTCCTTAATTGGGAGACCAAATAGTGAATGAATTCCATGACCAAAAAGAGGCATCGCCTTTATATATTAGTATAGATTAATAATTCAAATTCAAATCCTTCTTCAACACTTCGTTTGGTATCAGGGAAGTAGCGCAAAAATAGCTGAAAAGGATAGAAGTAGCATAGAAATGACTTGCTTCTCTAGTTTGGTAAGTTGAAGAAATAGTCGAGAACTTCTAAAAAGTGGTGGGACCCATGATATTTTCATTTCTCCCCTTGTGTGGCGAGATTCAGAGAAGAAATGTGAGGGGTGAGTGACGTTACTCCATCTCTCTAGTTCGTGCTCTGCTCAGATTGACTATGCAATGATTCTGGTTGCAACAAGGAGGCAAAGACCGAGGCCAGTGGAATCCGGTGGTTAGTGGAGGGTTGAAGGAGGTCCACAATGGTCTGTGATGCCATGGGGAAGGTTGCGCACAGAGAGACCTCACGGTGGACGCGCGTGACGACGTGGAGGAGGGGAATGGTGAAGGCAATAACCATAAGGGTAGCTTGGTTGGTCGCAGCTGTGCAGCGATAGCTGTTCGTAACAGGATTGTGACGATGGCCATGGAGTTTGACATTGAACGGTTGCCATGGAGTTTGTCAGTGAGGGTGGCTCGTAAAAGCCTTCACAATTCACATTAATCGATTGTCATTTTGGGAAAATCAAATTACTACATGTAATTTCTAAAAAATAATCGATTTCACTTGCACAAATAATTGATTACACTTTGTTGAGGAAAAAGAATAACAAAGTTTTAATAGTTTACTAGTTCTCTTATTTCTTCTATACAACCAAACAACTCAACTTTATATTTCTCTTTTATCTCTTCTCTATTTCTCTCACACCAAACAACCTTTAAATAATCTCTATCTCTCCCCTATTTCTGTCTTCCCTATTTCTGTTTTCCCTATTTCTCTCTTCCATATTTCTCTAATATAACCAAACATAGTATAAATTTGGATGATATACTGAATTATGGTTTTTATTAATGATAATTTTTTTAACACTAATCCTTATTTTTACAATTCAAATTCAAATCCTGATTGATTATTTTTTTCCTATTCTAATTTTAATCTCTATTTCTTAATTTAAATTTAAAATATTATCCATATCATTTAAGTCATGAATTTTTCAGTGTTATAAAACTCGGACTGGTAATCAACTTGGTCATAGTACTGGGTTAATGGATCACTGGTTGGACTGGTGAGTCACTAGTCGAATCGGTTAAACCATTTTTTATTTAAAATTATAAAAAATATCACATATAATATATAAAAGTTTTATTTTAAAAAACTAAAGCATAGAATTGATAACTATTTGGGTTGTTAAAGCCCAACATGTACTACTAAGTGGGCTTTAGAATAAGAGTATAAGATCCCCAAAAATAATTTTCCTATAGAAAATTTATAAAAAAATTTATTTATAATATAATTATACAAAATAATATAGTAAAAACTGAAAAAAAAAAGTATTTCTTTATGCAACTTCACGTGAAGCTTAAAAAGCTTGTATTGGAAGTTGCATGCCTTGAAAGATGAAACCCAACCTTCACGTTTCTCTTTTCCATGTTAACAAGAGAAAAAAAAAAGACAGTTTTAGGGTCTTTTTGGTTGCATTTTCATTTCTTGTTTTCTGTTTTCTGAAATTTTACAAAGGAAAAACTAGAAATGCTGGAGACAAAAAATCTTCGTTTCCAACATTTCTAGTTTTTCATTTGTAAAATTTCAGAAAACAGGAGACAGAATGAAAATTGAAAATGGAAATGCAAACCAAACAGGTCCTTAGTTTTCTGTTTTTCATTTCCTTGATTCCTTCTCCTTTATTGTTTTTCTTCCTCTCCTCTCTTCTATTTTTTCTCGATGTTCGATCATACACTCCTGTCTTGGTGTTCCTCTATTTTTGTTGTTCCTAGTCTTTGGTTTGGTGTGTTCTCCGACGGTGACTACGATGAAGAAAGTCATAGAGGGATGATCGTTTGCTATGGAAAAAAACATTGTCTCTGCCTCTTAGACCTCTCAAGTGTCTGCAACTCCAGCGGAAATGGCTTCCGGCAACGACTAGCTCTAGCTGAAAAGAACCTGGCTAAGTTGAAGATGAGCGATGCCGAGTCACTGGTTTTTGCATAAACTCACCGAGTCACACCGGTTTGCTTCGGTCCAGTTGCACATCTGATCCAACATGTTACTCGAACCGGCCATATGATCGGGTACCGGTCGAACCGACCGGTCCGAGCCGTTTTTTATAACACTAGAATTTTTAAAGTAATTTTAAAAAGTATAGATTAATAATTCAAATTCAAATCCTTTTTTAAATTTGGATGATATATTGAATTCTTTTTTTAATGATAACTTTTTTAACATTAATCCTTATTTTTACAATTCAAATTCAAATCCTGATTTATTCTATTTTTTTTTAATTTTAATCTCTATTTCTTAATTTAAATTTAAAATATTATCCTTATCATTTAAGTCGTGAATTTTTTAAGTAATTTTGAAATAAATTTGGGGTATAATTAGAAACAAAATGTGGACACAAAAAAGAAGCATCGCCTTTATCTATTAGTATAAATTAGTATAGATTATATTTATTATTTTGAGTAAATAAATCAATTTAATATTTTAATTTTCACTACAGAAAACTGAATATGCTATTATATTGTGTTGATTAATTATTATTTTCATATACCAAAGTTGAATATGTTAAATTTATACAATAATACATAACCTGTACTATCAAGTTTATATTTTGGAAAGTGATTACTTTACGTGGTTAATTAAATTTGTATATTTCTTGTTTCAACACAAGGTTTGTCTTTTTAGTTTTTAAGTTATCGATTTCTAACAGATTATTACAAAATGCATTCTTCTAGATTAGCTAGATCTTTAATAATTGAAATGAGTTTCAAGTAAGTGAAATTAAGAACTGATATCTTGTAATATAAAAGACTACATGATGTTTTCTTTTTTAACATAGGAGTTGTTAATTTATGTAAAATATTTCAATGTCATTTATGATATTTTCTTTTTTAACATAGGAGTTGTTAATTTATTAACCAATAATAAATAGCTTGTATAAGCAAGCTAAGAAGTTATAAAGATCTTGATATTGATGAACAAAAATAAGGAATTGAAATTCATTATTAGCTTAAGATGCTATAGAAAGCTACATTTTTAAGTTTTCTTAAGAAAGAGACCTTGTGTAGAGGAAATAGTTCTTACCTTCATTTTAGAAATAGTTGGTAGAGGAAAGATTGGAAATAATTGGTTTTTAGGAAGTATAAAGCAGCAGTATATACTACTATATAAGCCTTAGCTACGAATTAGTTGCAGCAACTTTTATAGCTAATAATTTAAGAACAAACAAAAAAAAAACAATTAGAGTGCGGTTCCACGAACCACATTCTTAGTGTTCACTTAGAGTGCGGTTAGTGAACCGCACTCCAGGTACACAGGCACTTGGATAGTGGGACTTTAGAGTGCAGTTGGAACCGCACTCTAAGAGGGCGCGGAACCGCAATCCAAAGTAATTTTTGTTGTTGTGAACCTTTGTTTGTTTTGACAGAAAGTGTGTAACTTCCTAATTCTGAAAACATAGGATTTATGCCCATTGGAAGATAAGTCTCAAATTTAGGAAATTATTTTTTATGACATTAATAATATCAATGAACATAAAATAATTTGCTTAAGTAATCCAACGTATACATAAGCATAATCTGTATCCAACGAGCAAACTAGGAAACCCTCCTCACCTCTGCTAGTAGTGTTTGGAGAGTAAAGGGCGACTACTCATATATCTCGGGTTGTGCATCATATGCAATTTATATAGAGTGGTGGCTAGGGTTTAACCGTCACTTATTAACCCTATCGTTCATGAGCTTGACCCATTATGTTATTATTCTAATCCTATTCGAATTTCTAACATTCCTAGTGAACTTGTTGTATGCGTGTGACCCAATAGGTCCTCTCAATATTTGGTTATGATATTAAAATAAAACCTTTTATATTTAATATCATAAATAGTGAGTGGTATCTAGCAATATACCACTCATGTCCAAATATTGAGAATGACAGTGATTTGACATATCCTATTTTGTGATAATATTCTATATGAATTGTACTTTTGTCCAAATATCTAATTGAACTCAAGGGCATGAAATTTGTCATCCTTGTATAGTTCAATTTATGTTATCTCGATGCCCAAGCAGACTATATAGAAAATAAACATCTCATGTTTACCCTTCTGAGCATGGCCACGCATTTTATAGTCTAATTTTATCAAGAGGCCCACAGATATAACTCCTGCTACATAAGAGGGACAAATCTCATCTAGGTCACTCACATTCCACCACATAATTATTATATGTCCAAAAATGAACTTTATAATCACCCTGTTACAGACAACGTTTGATGATATTAAAACATATAATTCCTCATGTAGGAATCATAGTGATTTTAGGTCAAAGGACTTCATATAACATTATCAATTTAAGAATCATTCATGACACTTATGTAACAAACCATGCAATGTTCTTATAGCGGGTCAGTCATGTACATCATTACTCTTAATATGTACTTATGTGAGTATTTGATATCTCATATTCATGATCCGTGAGATGTGATCATCAATAAACTCACATACTAGTCTTAATACATCAAATTGTCCTAAGATGATGCTTTACTGGGGACTATTTTAGTAATAGTTCTTCATAAGATCTCATGATCAAGTCGTCTACTCGATGTCTTATAAAGTTTTACCTAACTATTCTAAGGACAATTATTATACTCTATCAAAAGAAATAATAAAATTGAATTGCCTTTATAAGATAAATAGTATGATACAAGTGGTGAATGTTCAAAAACATGAGTCTCTAGTGCATACACTAACAATGCCTTCCTTTTGATCTCTTCGTTAAGAGCACCACTCTTTGACACTTGCAAAGAAACAACACCATTGGGGGACCGAGTTTGTAATATAAACTCGAAATTTCTCCCAAGACTCAGGTAAAGTGTTCAATAGCCATAGTCCTAAAACTTCACCATCAAATTTTACACCCATTTCCGATAATTAATCTAGGAGCCTTTGAAATTCATTTAAGTGATCTGAAATGGAAGAACTCTCCCTGTACCTCAAATTCATTATACAGTTCAACAGATATAATTTATTATTCTCCGATATAGAAGCATACAAGGACGCAATCTTCTCCCACCAAAGTTCTTGCATATGTCTCATAAAACCACATACCTATTGGTGTTCTAAGTCCTAGTGTTCTTCAGACATAGAATCCGACTTCTGAGTAGCAAAGACAGGAAGATGCATTTTCTTCACAAATAGCAAGTCTTTCATCATGTCCTTCCACAAGTGATAATTAGTGCCATTCAAAGCAACAATTTTTGTATTTCCCCACATTATTCAAGCAAGTCAAATAGCCCCAAAATCAAAGGCAAAGAGATCTGATGCCACTCTGTTGGGGGGAAACAACAACACAATAACAATAAAGAGCGCACTCAAAAAGTTAATGCAGCGGAAATAAATCCCCTAACTTTCAAGAATCTATGAGGAGAAAACAACAATTGAACAATGGCAACTCACCAAAATCACAATAGAAGACACCAAGATTTTAACATGGAAAACCCTTCAAAGCAAGGGTAAAAACCATGCGTCGTCTAGAACAAAGAAATAGCTCCATTATGATCAACAAAGGATACAAAAGAGTCTCAATCAATAGCAAAAAACAACACTAACACCCATCCAATTACAAAGCAATAAAGCTTACAAATAGAGAACAAGGAAGATGAAACCTCCCCAAATACACAACTACTGTGCGAACTGAATATCACCCAACTCAGAACTCGTATCAACGATCCAACTTTTCATAATAAAGAACCAGAATGTTCAAAACCTGTTGTCAAAATTTCAGCCCGATCCAACGGTGAAGGAATCTACAATAGCGATTTTACAGTTGCAGCTCTGTGTAAAAGCGAAACATTTTCTCTTCCTCTCCCTGAAAGTGCTGGTGTTTTCTACTTCAGACCTTCCTCTCTTACTAACTTCAAACCCCTCCCCACTTATTTAAGTGAGACATCAAATCAAGTGGACTTCTCAATTTAGGTCTTTTCTCCCAATAGATAAGTAAAGGTTGCACCAATTTGTCGCTACTGTTCTAAATCAAAACAAAAAAAATCCACCTGAAGTGTATAAGGGTAGGCAAAGCCATAATGTACGTTGATGAAGTTAACAATAAAAAAACAAGGAAAGAAGTCTAAATGATCATATAATCTTATGCATTGATTTTAAAATCGGACCGGACTTGACTATTCGGTTAGACATGTCCGACTGGGAACCATATTGGTGACCGGTCCGTTCAACTAAAAAAACTGGACGATCTCAAAAAAGGGGAGAACCAGTCGAATCAGTCAAAAATCGATAAAAAAAAAACCGGTGTCAGAAAACCGGTTGAACCGGTCCTTTAAAAAAATCAAAATTTTTATTTAATCTAAAATATTTTAAAGATAAATAAAGACATATTTAAGGATTACACATAGATATCTATTATTTTACTTATCATTATTATTTTTTTGTCTTATAAACCTTATAATAAGGTTATTTATACTGATTTACAACTTTATATATCTTAATTTCTTATAATTTTGTGTTATTTTATTAATTAAAATATTATATCATATTAAAAAATATATTTAATTAAAACCGGTTCAACCACGGTTGAACCATTGAACCGTGAACCAGCACCTTCACCGATTCAATTATTGGTCCGATTTTTAAAACATTGATCTTAGATTATCTAAATTCATGAAGCATAGGACTTAGATGTACATTAGCTAGCTAGACTTCGTCGACAAAAATGTTCACTTCCAACCTCTCAACATTTTCAATGTTGGAATTCCTATATAGAGTATCAGGGATAATTAGAGTTGTCAAAATCATGGGTTGGCTCACCACGAGTTAGGCTAAAAGTGAGCCGAGCCGGGTTGACTCAATTTTTTTGTGAGCTAAAAAAATACGAATCGGCTCGACCCACTGCAGGTTGATGGGTTAAGTGGGCTGGCTCACCTAACTTTAAAAATTATAAAGTATAATTAAAAGTAATAAAAAAAGCCAAAAAAAGGAAAAGATTATAAAAATGTTTTAAAAATATAAAAAATGGAATAAAAATTAAAAAGTGAGTCAACCCACATCAACCCGGCTCGAACCCACTTTTAGCTCGTGAGTTAAGCGAGTTAACTTACTTTAACTCGTGAAAATGTGAACCTAATTTTTACTAACCCAACACACCGGTGAGTCAGATTAGACCGAGTTGGCTCACCGAGCTCAATCCATATTACCAGCTTTAGGGATAATCAAGTATGTTCTTTAAAATAACAATAATTTCTTGCTTTGATATGATTAATAAGTATCATTTAGAGGTTATACTTTATTTGACATTTTATCTATTTAAGAGTACATGAATATGCAAAAACTTGGGGAATTATTTATAATTGTAAAATAGTGTTATTTTTAATCTAACTCTTATTTTCAGGTGATTCTTGATCTATCCATCTCAATATTTTAATTAGTTTTGATTTCGAAATTTTATTGTCCAAATCCTCAAATTTTGATTTGTTTTAATTTAAATAAAAATTAAATTATTGTTATAATTATATTACTTGCACATATACTCGTTGGATGTATGGAGAGTGTTTTTTTATCCTAACTAGTATTTTGACCCGCGTAATACGCGGAAAAAAATATGTTTTTATTTAATTAAAATTAAATATAAAAATAATTAAGAAAAAAATGAATAATTATTCAATTTTAAATTGTAAAAGTAGATTATATTTTAATATTGAAATCTAATTTACATTATTATTTGACAATAAGATATAAATAAATAGATTAAAATCATAATAATAAGAACAAAGAATTATATTAAAAATAAGAATTAAAATAGAAAATGATAGGATAAGATTTTCAATCTTGATAAATTTTCCAAATATAGGACTAACGTTTATTAGTATTTAAAAATTTAATTAAGAAGAAAGAGAAGATTCACTACAAGAAAATCACAATTTAGCGATGGCCAAAAGTCGTCGCTACAAGTGGAAAACCGTCACTAGCATCCATTTAGCGACGACCTCATGGGCGTCGCTAAAATGTTCGTCGTTAATGTAGTAGTGACGAGCAAAATAAGTCGTCACTACGTAGCGTCTGCCAAACCGTCGCTAAAGTCATCCCTAAGTGAAAGGATCAATGACCGTCGTTACGCCATCACAACCTAGCAACGATCATGGCCGTCCCAACTTATTATATTATTTATTTATATTTTTTACTAGTGATGGCCATGACCATCGTTAGTGATAATAATTTTTTTTAAATTATGTTTATTATTATTTATTTTATTTTAATATTTTTTATTTTTAAAATTATAAAAAAAATACTAAATACTATATAAACACACCAATAGAGGAATATATATATACATATATAAAGTATATATACAAAGATTGTTCAAACATAATACAATAAATGTATAAAAAAACATAATAAAAAAATCATGGGTGGCGACGATGATGTTGGTGTGGCGGACGACGATCCTCATCCAACGACTAGTCATCCAGGTTGACTGAGCCGATAGAACCACCTGCACTTTGGTCCTCCAGCAACATCTGCATCTGTTGTTGGAGTCGTGAGAAGTCCTCCTCCATCCGTGCAGCCTTCTCTTCAGCTCAGGTGGCCTTCAAGTTGGCTTCAAGTATCTCTTGCCTCAGCGCCTTGATAAGTGTAAATTATGTGATATTTTCCTATGTTTTTATTACACTTATCAAGGCTAAAATATTAATTTATGCCCCAAAATAATCCCTTTTTGTGAAATCTTGTGATAATTGTAATTATTTGGTTTGAATTTGAATTTGATGCTATTTTGATTAGAAATCTGTTAATTTATGCAGATTTATGGAAGATTTGGAATAGAAGAGAAAATAGCATTAAATGGGGAGATTATTTGCAGAGGATCCTGTGGATAACTTTCCCCAATTTGAATTCAAGCTCAAATAAATACAAATCAAGCCAGAAAAAGGGAAACAAGGGAAACCAATCAAACAAAGGCAAGATCAGAAAGAGATCAAGTGGATAAATGAGGAATTGAAGAAAGTCGCGCAGGTGAAGCGCAGCTTACAAAGGGACACGCTTCATCTGCGCTTAGCGCAGGTGAAGCGCAAGTTACGCATCAGCTTTTTAACTTCAAATAACAGATTGATCTCTTCCAGATTTAGATTAGGTTTTTCCAGTCTATAAATAGGACCTTTTGTACAGATCAAAGGGGAGCGCAGAATTAAGGATAGAAGCATAAGGATTGAAGAAGGTGACATATTCTTCAGTGGTTTGAAATGGCTACCATGAGTAGCTAAGCTCTTCAGTAGGATTGGATGTAGTGGATTCAATCCCCAAGTGTATGTGAATTCTCTTATTTTTAATTATAAATCCCTGTTTTTAATTATATCGGTACTTTTATGTTGTTCTTAATGAATTACCTCCGCGCGTGGGCCGGAGTCGTAGGCTAGTGATCAGGATATAGCGAGAATGAGAAATTCTAGCTAGTATTAGAGTTTAGGGGAGCCTAGACATAGGAAACCTAACCTCTGATTGCTAAAAGTACTCGTTTAATCATATAGGAATATAGTTCTTTCCTTAAATTGAAGTGTTTTGGTGAGTGACAGCCCCTTCATAGGTGTCCTATAGGAAAATATGATTAAATTGATAACCCAGTTGTAGTAATATAGGGATTTCTCCTGACGAATGGGGTTATATCCACACCATAGGAGCCCTATAGAAAATATAATTGGTAATTGCTAAGGTATAATTATTAAGAAGTTTATAATTAAAGGGAAAGATTCACATACATGAGGGGTGCGAAGTCCAATTCTTGTCCAAGTAATTCTATCTCTTCTCAATTTTATTGCTCACCGTTTACTTTTGTTATTCTGCACTACAATTACTCTCTTAAAACAATTGATCATTTTCTAATTCGATCACTAAAATTATACGAAGTGAACCGCTCCCTGTGGATACGATATCTTATACTTACTATTATACTGCTGATATTTTGGTACGCTTGCCAGGACATCATCACGCCTCCTCAGACAAATAATGTGATCTGTCGCTTCCGCTGGTATGGGCTTGAGACTCCTGAGTGAGGCTAGTCACACCAGGACGAATGTTGGTTGACAAGTCCCCGGTGCCATAACAGCAACCTCGGGTCTTGCCGCCCGCAACATCTTTCCAGACTTGTAGCTTGGTGGACCCATCAAAGCTGGAGTTATCCCCCATCTGTGACTCCAACTCCCTCAGGCGGTCCTGGTAGTATGTCTATTGAGTATAGGTAAACGTATAATTAGTTAGTTATATATTCAATTGCAAATATTTGAAATTATATAAAAAAACACTGATAAGCACAATGTTGGACTTACATATGTGGACCGCACTCGGTTATCTACCCAGCCACCACCCTTTTTTATGTGGGTGCGACAAAAAACTCATCGGGCTCTACCTCCCGCCCAAGCTGTCGAGCCTACACAGAATAAATACACAAATTAATTATTTTAATAACAAATACAAAAATAATACAGAAGGGTGCTTGTTTATACATACCATATCCAACGCCACCTCAAGGTGGGCCTTGCGGCCCATGGTGTGGACTACTCCCCCGTGAAGAGAATCCCGATTGCTCTTATTATGAATGGATTTCCCCTTGAATTCATCAGAGGCCCAGTAGGCCAAAAGACCCTCCCAGGCCTCCTCACCACACCAAGTGGGCCTCCTCCCAGCCCTCCAGGCCTTGTTCATCATATCTCGAAGGCGGTGAGCAATCATTTGCTCGTACACCTTAATTTGGGCCTCATAAGAAGGGTCCCAAGTAACTTTACTCTACAAAAAATATTAGGGTAAGTTATTAGAAAATGGCATAACTTAAGAAAAAAAATATAAAGTGAAGACATTTTATTTACCGTAAACTCGACCCACCACTTATCCCTTACATCCTGCGGGGTGACCTCCCACAGGTAGTGAGGACCCCGAAACTACGATCGAATCGCATGACCGATGGTTGAGATGGGTGTGGGTTTTCAGGCACTTAACTGCAAAATAAATAAATTCAATATTAACTGTTAAAACAAATAAAGATTCAATATTATCAATTCAAAACAAATAAAAATAAATATATAAACAAAACTCACCCCCTGCCAAAAGGTCGGTATGGGGATGTCATGATATCTCGGTGTAGGGATGAACCTCATTCCATCGAATGCTGGCTGGTCAAATGCAGCAGGTTGACCAGAAGGTGGAGGGGTGGAAGAAGAAGACTGGACGTAGGCCGCCGGAGGCGCTGAAGCAGATGGCTGCTCTGGCAGCTGATCAACATGAGAGAGGTTAGTCCTCTCCCGACGTGCGTGAGCTTCCTGTGCAGCCAACTCGCCTTGAGGGATGAACATCCCTCTAATGGGTGAGACCTTCTGTCCACCTCTACCATACATACGAGGCACATTTACCTAATTTTAATAGTGTTAAATTAAATATTAAACATCAAATCTATAAATTACTAATTACTAGTAATAATTAATTAATTACTACTAAAAATTACTAAATAACTACCTATATAATTAAATACATATATAACTAATTCTACTAATTATATACGTAATTAAAACTAAAATCCAATTATTTATATACATAATTAAAACTAATTCTAGTAATTATATAAACAATTAAAAATAATTAAAAATATATTCTTAACCCTAAAACTAATATTATAACTAATTAAGTAAATAATCAAAGTTAATTATATAAACAATTAAAACTATTTTAAACTAATTAAAACTATATCCTAAATCCTAAAACTAATTATATAAACAATTAAAACTAATTATAACTAATCATATAAACAATTAAAACTAATTATATAAACAATTAAAACTAATCAAAACTAATTAAAACTATAAAACTTACTGGTGGCTGGCAGAGGAGGCTGCACGGCGGGTGGTGGTGGACGCCGGAGGATGAAGAGGGAAGGAAGTGCAAAGGGAACTAGGGGCAACTATTTGAGATTCTGATTGGTTCAAAATGAACCTATGAAGGAGGGGGTGTTTAATCAGTGAGATTTTGAAAATGAAAGAGAGAGGGAGAGAAACAGGGATGGTTGGATGTAAGGAAAGGAGAGGAAGGAGGAAGAAGAAGAGGGGGGGGGAAAGGGTTTTGTGCACGTACGTTTTAAATGCAGTGATGGCCTGGTCGTCGCTACGATAAAAAATAGCTATGACGCGCCAAATTTAAAAACTTAGCGAGGGCTTAGCCGTCGCTACGTTTATTTTTTAAATTTTCAGAAAAAAAAATTAAAATTAATTACTTTTTTAGTGTAGCGACGGCCTAGTCGTCGTTACAGTGCAAAACGTAGGGAAGTCCAAACTGTCACGGAGTATTAATTGCATAGCTACGTGTTGAGTTGCGCATTTAATGCTGTAACGACAACTCCTGGCCGTTGTTACGCTTTCACGTCTAATTCATCGCATTCTTGTAGTGATTTATATTAAGGATTGAGAAGGAGTATCTTACTCTCACAATAAGTGTGTGGAATTCACCATCAAATGAGAGAAGAGAGAGAGTGCTAACAATTATTGTGAGGGAGAGTAGAGTTCATGATTGCCTCACTCTCTAATATAAGATCTCAAAATTATAATATAGAGAGTTGGTATGTTTGTATTTGTTTAAATATATATAAACGTGATGAAAAAGTTAATTAAAAGATTGTAGAATAATTAATGAGTTGATGTTGTATATTATAGAATGATAGATAGAATATTAAACCAAAATTAAGTATTTAACAATCTAGCTACTATACGAGAGATAAAATGTAATATGTAATTAAATATATTACTTTTTATTTTGTTTGTTAAGGGATAGAATAATAGGAAACTAGCCTAGGTAAATTTATGGTTCAACCTTTATTTTGATATTTAATTCTAATTTTATTTTGATATTTAATAGAACAATGAAAACTGACATATAAGATAGATATGTAGTATTAATGATTTGAAATTATATATATATATATATATATATATATCTACATGCAGATTTATCAACAAAAATAATGTAGCAATGCATTTCTATTAAAAAAAATTGAGAAACACAAAAGACGTTAAACAAATTATTTAAATAATTTCAAAATTTGACAAAATTCAAAATGATAAAATAATTAAACAAAAATTTAATTTCAAAAACTATAATGAACATGTATAGTAAGGAATTGTTATCCGTGATATGCAAGGAAACTTCTTTTAAGTTTTGTTATTATTTCACATAAAATAAATAAATTTAAATTATATAATTAACTTACTATAAATAAATATTAATTTTATTAATTTTAAAAGATAATAATTAATTACATAGTAAATTGAAATGGCTAATCATCTTATACAATTTGGTTAGATGTTTTGTTATGATTTCACATAAAATAATTAAATTTAAATTATATAATTAACTTACTATAAATAAATATTAATTTTATTAATTTTAAAAGATAATAATTAATTATATAATAAATTGAAATGGGTAATCATCTTATACAATTTGGTTACGGTTAAGGGTTTATAATTTAACAATAAAGATACAACAAAAAATATGCATACTTAAAAATATTTCATAATTACTTGAATGAATAAAGTTTTATATGCATACTTGAATGGTCCAATCAGTTGGAAGGTCAAACCCACGTGTGGTCGGTGGTCAAGTTCACCAACGAATTGACCAATAAGAATTTACAGCACGTGAAACTTAAGGGAATTAATCAGTCAACATTTGGTTAAGTTTCCCAATGAGGTTCGAAATCTGATCAAAATCGAAGACTTGTTCGAGTTTGAAAGAAGCTCAGTAACTTGGAAGAATTTACGAAGTTAGAAGTCTGAGAAGTCATTCGAAGACCATTCAAATTTCAAATGAAGCAGTTATTGGAAGTTAACGCTCAGCGACAAGTGTCAAGACCTTAGGCTATCGGTTATTTTTCAAATTGAAGATCGTTGCTGCTTCGAATACATGTCACACTTAGAAAATTGACACATCATTTAGGCTTCTAAACATGTCAAGATATTGTTAAGTGTCCGTTAGGATTAGAAGTCTATAAATAGGTAGAATTTTGATGTAACAAGGGTTGGATTTCATTTTACTGAAAATGTCTCTGAAAACACCCAACGTCCATCCTGTAAGCGACTAAGAGGTTAACAAAGAGAGTGCCCAGTATGTATATCCATACCAATTTTCAATCAATGCAATTTACAATTCTGCAATTTTATTTGCTTTGATTACTTTATGTTCTTTACATTTCTGCAATTTTACTTTGATTTGTTTAATTTCTGCACTTAAAATTCTGCAACTTTTTCTTTCTTTTATTCAAATTCTGCACTTTCAATTCCTGCACTTTGTCCTTAAACTTTCATCTCTTTGAATTGGGCGCCTCCTCTATTTAACTGCAACAAGACCTGATATCACCTTTGCCACTCAACAAGTAGGTTAATTAATGAGTAACCCCACTCAGATTCATCATAAGGCTGCCCTCTGAATCCTTAGATGCTTTAAAATGCACACTGGACAAGGCTTGTTTTTCCCTCGGCAATCCAGTTTCCAATTCCAAGTTTTTTCTGATGCTGATTGGGGTGGTTGTCTTGATTCCAAAAGATCAATCTCTAATTATTGTTTCTTTCTTGGTTCTTCTCTTGTTAGCTAGCCTTTAAGAAGCAAACTAATGTTGCTAGATCATCTGCAGAAGCTGAATACAGGGCCCTTTCTGCTGCCACTAGTGAGTTACAATGGCTTCATTATCTTCTGCAGTATCTTTGTGTTACCCGTCCTAAATCTCCAGTACTCTTTTGTGACAATCAAAGTGCTCTACACATTTCCAACAACCTTGTTTTTCATGAACACAATAAACATTTAGAGATTGACTGCCATGTGGTCCGAGATAAGCTCAATTCTGGTCACATGCGTCTCTTGCCTATTTCCTCTCCTGACAAGATTGTTGACTTCTTCACTAAAACCTTGTTGCCCAAGACCTTCAATTACTTACTTTCCAATCTTGGAGTTATTGACACCTTCCATCCTCCAACTTGTGGGGGGTTGAAAGAAATAAAATGAGAAGCAGAAAATCCACTTGAGGAAGACTCGGCTATAACCACTAAATATGAAAGTCCCACATTGTGTGGAAGATGACTTGTAACAAACAATAACAGATTTTGCTTTTTCTCCCTTTCAGTTCCTTTCAGTTAATTTGTTAGCTGGTTCCCGCCTTTTCTTTTCCTTTTCTTCATCTCGTATATAATGAGCTTCGTTGTATTGATACGGTGTGAAGTGAATTAGATGAATCATTTTTCCA
This sequence comes from Sesbania bispinosa, assembly GCA_026901365.1. Lineage (NCBI taxonomy): Eukaryota > Viridiplantae > Streptophyta > Magnoliopsida > Fabales > Fabaceae > Sesbania > Sesbania bispinosa. Next base: position 52,797 of record QLOH01000098.1, read on the forward strand.
TTCCTTTTAGTTCAACCAGAACTCTGTTATGGTATTAGAGCCTTGACTTTTCAAGCGCTCTGTGTATGTTGTTTCCATGGCCAGAGTACCTGATTGATCTAGCTATGAAACTCCATCAAGATTCTGGTAAGCTTTTTCCAGACGTTGCTTTCTACAGAAGGTTGGTTGGGCGCCTCCTCTATTTAACTGCGACAAGACCTGATATCACCTTTGCCACTCAAAGAGTAAGTTAATTCATGAGTAAGCCCACTCAGGTTCATCATAAGGTTGCCCTCCGAATCCTTAGATACTTTAAAAGGCACCCTGGACAAGGATTGTTTTTCCCTCAGCAATCCAGCTTCCAACTCCAAGGTATTTCTGATGCGGATTCGGGTGGCTGTCTGATGGAATTCTAGCAAGCGTACCAAAATTTCAGCAGTATAATAGTAAGTATGATTTTATCGTATCCACAGGGAACGATTCGCTTCATATTTTATTAGTGGTCAGACTGTTAAGTAGAAAACGGTACTTGTTGATGATTGTTGTGCTAAAGTAAATTACAAAAAATAAATGAGATAATAGAGATAAGCCAAGATGGCGTTACTTGGATCAGGATTGAACTTCGTATCATCGCACCCTTTCATGCATGTGATTCCAATATTATTTATGAATATATTTTTATAATACCCTAGCCAAACTATGTTATCCCCTGCCGGTGTCCCATATCACGAGATACTCAAAAGTAGTTCATGCGGGTTCTCCCAAGCAACAAATTACCCTGGCTTGATTGCTCTAATTTTCCGTTCGTTAACACTATCAATTAACCGTATATTCCTATAGAGACTACTATGAAGAGGTTGTCACATTCTAATTATTCAATCATTGATTCCCTCTATATTCCTATAGCGATTAATGAGTACTTTTACCAATCAGAATTTTAGGTGTCCTATGTCTAGGCTTTCCTAAACTCGCTGTTGAATTACAAAACCATTTACCAATGCATTTTATAAAAACAACCTATAACTTCGGCACAAAGGCGGAAGCTACGCATTAAGCAAAGTATAAAAGTACCGATATTATAAAATAGGGATTCATAAATAATAAAGAGAATTCACATACACTTTGGAGATTGAATCAACTCCATTCAACCCTATTGGAGAGTTAAGCTACGCATGGTAGCCATGCAGACCAATGAAGAAACTGTCACACTTTTCTTCAATCCTAGCTCTGCCTTTGTCGTCTCTCTAATCTCTCCTCTATCTTAGACTTTCTACTCAAAGCTGAGAAGACTCCCTTTGATCTTTACAAAAGGTCCTATTTATAGACCAAGGAAAGCTATCTTAAATATGGAAGAAATTTGATTTGAAAACAGATCTGAAAACAGATCTAAAACTAATCCGCTCAACGCATTTGCAGTGCAGGAAATAGAAAAAAAAATCTGATATTTGCGCTTTACTTGCACTAAGCGCAAGTGAAGCATGGTGCGCGTAACAGATTGCTCTGTTTCTTCTTTTAACAGCTTGATCTTTTCCTGATCTTATCCTTGTTTGCTTGGCTTTCCTTGTTTCCCTATTTTAGATCTGATTCTGTGTTTATTTTGCCTTTGAATTTAAATTGGGAAGTTATCCGCAGAATCCTTGTTTAAATGGCAGCTGATCTTATCTTTATTTGCTCTGATTTAAACTTCAAATCTGCAGATCCTCTCCTTAAATAATGCTATCTTTTTTTCTCATTCAAATCTTCCTCATAAATCTGCAAAATTAACAGATTTTCTATTAAAATAGCATCAAATTCAAATTCAAATCAATTAAACACAATTATTACTAAAAAGGGATTATTTTGGGGCATAAATTACTATTTTGACCTTGATAAGTGCAGTAAAAATACAAGAATTTATCATATAATTTGCACTTATCAAATACCCCCCAACTTAACTTCTTGCTTGTCCTCAAGCAAGAGACCTCTTTGTAATCAAAAATCAATTCATTCCCCTATACAATTCTCAAAAAAATAAGGACAAAATTTTCATCATCTCTTTATTAGGCAGAAGTCACTTTCCAAATATCAGAAAAAATCAGAATAAAGAGATGTTACCAATGCTCAATCAGAATAATATACAACAATTCAGTTAAACTTTCTCAGAGATAATAATTAAAGCAATAAATGATAAATCAAGGAATTATCTCATGCTTATGGGTAAGTGTTTCCCTCAATTTTTCCACCATAGTTGAAGAACTAGAATTGATAGTCGTTTCTAGCTTCTAAACATGCACATGGTCAATATGGATCAAAAGGTCTTTTCTTTGGTTGTAATGAGGCTGGGCTACCAAGAAATCATGGTTTTTCTGGATAAGCAATAAACACTTAGAATAGAGAGCATTATTTGATTTTTTTTCTTGAATTTGGAACTTCTCTCTATTCTCCATCTCATTCTTGATTTGTCTTACTTTGGCTGGCCTTTTTCCTTTGTTTGAAGATGCACTCCCCCCAACTTATTCAATTAATGCACTTTTTCTTTTTGATTTTTGAGGGAGTGCTCTTCTTTTTGCTTTCTTGTGCCTGCTCTTTGTATTTCCTTTACCTTTCAAGTAACCAACCTTTTCTTCCATTTTAAAATTGCACCTTGATCTCTTTCCCAAGTGTAAGGGACAGGATATAGATATCAATTCTGGCTAGGGTGCATAAGAAGAAACATTCAAGCTCAAATGGGTTACCAAAAATTGAAAAAATTTAATCAAGGGTTGGCTTTTTTGCACTTAGCAAATAATGTAAAATAAAAAATTGCCTTTATCACTTCCACATTTTCCATGAACAGAATTAAATCCAAAAACTCAATCAATAACAATTGACAAGCAGCGGTGAAAACTCTCAATTTAAGTGTTTGGACTCACAACTCACCGACTTTTTGGCTAATTTTCCTTGATAAAGCACTTACTGGTTTTAATTAACTATCCTGATAGGTTCTCTTGAGAAGTATCCTAATCCTAACTGATTATGGAATTAATCACAAAACCCTTTCTTTTTTCCTAACCTGGTTAGTTAAACTGCCTAATTTCAGAAAATTTTGAAAATTTTTCCATTAAATCCTTATTCCTAAAATCCTATAAAAATTTAAAATCCTAAAAATAAAAAGAAAAATAAAGAAAATGCTGAAAATGCACTGCATAACAGAATGATGTATCAGTGGAGTATATATATATATATATATAGTACAGATCAAAATAAAAAGAAAATAAAAGAAAAAAGAAATAAAAGAAAATGCTCTGTCTCCAGCTTCTCCACCCTCCCCTGGAAGAATAGGCCTGTTCCTAGGCCACTGTAAATAATCTCTAAAGTGATTTGGGTGCATGCCTGGGTACGGGTCCGAGCGAGCCTGAAAATGCATATCCTGAAAGTGTACTGCTGCTCGGTAGAGAGTGGACATCTGGGCCAACATATGTGTGTTCTAGGCAATGATTTGCTGAGCCCTTACTGGAGTCTGCATGTCTGCTACTGGTGGTGGTGGTGGTGCCTCTGGCTGCTGCTGCTGCTCATCCTCCTCCTCCTCTTCATCCTCCACAGGGATGCAGTGAGCCTCTATATAACCTCTGGTCATGGGTTTCAAAATACGGATTGAACGGAATACCTCTATACCCCTAGACTCACAGAGAGATGTGATAAGTGATGGGAAGCTAAGACTGATCCTGGAAGTGGCGTTGCGACGCTCTACAGAAGATACAAAATCCACTATCTTTTAGGAAATGAAACTAGCAATATCAATGTCTGCTCCAGTAATGATGTTGTAGAGGAGGTGTGCCACTGGCATGATGACATCTGATACGTGACCTGTAGGGCAAATGTTGGCCAATACTAATATTGTCCACATCCGTGTGATATCTCTCATGTCACGTCTGAGAATGCGAGCAGCTTCTCTATATGCATTCCTCTCGAAGGAACGTCCCCGCAGGCATAGGCACTCTGCGGTCTGAATATCCAGGGGATCATTGCCGTTGATCCCCACTGCTCTCATCCTTTCACGGTGCTGGCACATCCTGAGTCCTCTATCCTCGGGCCATGGGAACTGTAACAGAGCATTGATCACATTGCGACCATAAGAAATCACTTTCCCTCGAACATAAGACTCCCCCCTCGTATGAATGCCATTGGCTTCAATAGCATTCGCATAAAATTCTCTAACAATGTGAGGGTCAAAATGATCATCTGGGCAGCTGAGGCGGACCCAGTTCCTTCTAACTATCTCTGCTCTGAAGTCCTCACACTCATCAGGCTTCAAAACCACTGGTCTTTCCTTAATGAAGTTATAGTTCATCAGTGAACTGTAAGCTTCAAAGGACTTGACGTTCTTGAAACGGTGAACATCAAACTCAGGGTCCTCTTGGGGTGCTTGTCTAGCTCTCTTGGCACCCCCTCTGCCTCTGCCAGAGGTGCCAGTTCCCTTGACTACTTTAGTACGAGCCATCTGCAAACCAAAATTCAAACCAAGATCATTTAAAGCAAATAATAGATTACTCATAATTAATGAAATAAGTGTCCAATTTAATTCAAAAACCAAAGCAATCATCCATTCAAGTACTTGTGTATAAAATCTTGATTTTTAAGTTACCAAATGCCAATTAATTAATTTATTAAGAGCATGCTAAAGTGATCAATTGAAGCAGTCCTAATCAATTTTAAAACAAGACATAAAAATGGTAACAACATTAAGCTAAAAAATATCATGTTATCAGTAACATGCAATAAGGCACAGTTATTCATGCATGGTCATGCAAAATTATGATAAATCTAAACATACATGCACCAAATAGAGCAACTTGCAAAAGTTCATTGAGCATTTCAAAATCTACCATCTAAACATACCAAAATACACCAATAAGCATACCATAGTAACAAACATACTAAACAAAGACTCTAATGACAAATTTTCCTGATTTAAAAGGTCATAAGAGCCTAAGTTTTCTACCCTAAGGTTTTGCTCAAATAAATGAAAAACTAAAAATTTTAATCGATGCTAACTAACTAAAACTATAAAAACATACCTGATGTAGCCTCAGAATTTGGAAGGAAGTGGAAATGGAAGTGAAAGGGTTAAAAGAAAGGATGAAATTTCAGAGAAAATGGAAGCTCAAGAGTTGAGGAAAGGTTAGAATGACCTTTCCTTTCTCAAATTTCAAATATATGTTGCAGCGCGCGCTTACGCTGCACTTTCGCTCAGCGAAGGTGCAGTGCGTACTTCATAAGAATATGAAGCATGCCGCTGCGCTTCATCTACGCTTAGTGCAAGTGAAGCGTAGAAAACAGAGAGTAATTTGATATTTATGCGCTTTACCTTCACTTAGTGTAAGTAAAGCGCAAAAAACAGAGACTAATTATAACATCTGCGCTTCACCTGCACTAAGCGAGGGTGAAGCGCAGAAAACAGAATTCAAATTCTATTTTCTGTTTTCTACTGCTTCCTATCTTTAATTGTTTTTCATCCTTTACTCATTAAAATCAATCCAATTCCTAACAACTTCTTATTATACACAGGCATTGACTCTAAACAAAAATAAAAAACAAAAACAAAAGAAAAATTAAAAACAAAAATGTTGGGTTGCCTCCCAGGAAGCGCTTGTTTAACGTCTGATAGCTCGACACCTTGTCACTTAGAAACTTATGGTGGCCTTAATTGGAGGATGATGGTTGATTCTGTTCCAGTTCTTCCTTTCAGTTCCCATCCTCCATGCCAATTTCTTATTTTCTCATCATCGCTATCTTCACTGACTTCTTCTTCTGATGCTTCCCTTTTTCTCTTTTTAAATTTGAACTCCAACATGTTTTCTGGTTGCTTTACTCTCATTCTTGGTTTCCTCAGAAATCCAGAAACCTTTTTCTTCTTTTGATCCACAATGTCTGTAGCTTCTTTCTTTCTTACCTTTGGCAACTGTGATTTAGATTGGAATTTGTAGATCCCATCAGTAGGATCTATTTTTAATTTTTCTGAAGTTTTCTGTAATTTGGGGATTCCTCTATCAATGTGAAACACAATGCTCTCATCTTTAGAGTTTAATTGGTATTTTCCCTGATCAACATCCATTATTGCCTTCGCAGCTTTCATGAAGGGTCTTCCCATGATTAAGGGGACATCAATATCCTCCTCTTCTGTCTTTGCAATGTAAAAGTCAACAGCATACACAAATTTATCCACTTTGATTGGTAAGTTTTCAATTATCCCGTATGGGCGTTGAGTGGACTTATTTGCAAGCATTAACTTTATGTTGGCAGGCTTGACCTTCACAATTCCCAGCTTGTTAAAATACGATAGCGGCATCAAATTCATGCTCGCTCCAAGATCCAATAAAGCATGTGTAGCTGGTTGATTACCAATAGAAAGTGGTACAGTGAACTTACCTTGGTCAAGTGACTTGCCTGTGATGTAGACCTCTTCTTGTTCTTCTTCTCTTTGCAAAACTTCTTCTGGTTGGACACTGTCTTTGACAATCTCTTCTGTGGGCACTTGCTCTTCAAATGTGATGCTCTCTTCTATATCACTTCCTTCTGTAATGTTGCCATCAGTAGCAACCAAGTTGCAGTGCTCCTTTGGATTTGTCTGAGTGTTTGCTGTAAAGTGGCCATTCTTATGTTCTGCCATTTCTGTTGCTAATTGGCCCACTTGGTTTTCCAATGCTTTGATCAAAGCTTCTGTGTTCTTCTTGAATCCATCAAATCCTAGTATGAATGTATCGATTTTCTCTTCCAACCTGGTCAATCTATCATACGTTGAAGGTTGTTGCTGATAAGGTGTCTGTCTGTTCCCTCCATTATGCCCCCATCCAGAGTTGTTTTGGTTATTCCTCCATCCTTGTGAGTACTGATTGTTATTGTTGGAGAAATTTCCTTGCCTTCCTTGGTTACCCATGAAGTTGACTTGTTCGGCTTGGTTTTCTTGGTAATAGCATTGACCATTGGGATGGTCACCACCGCAAAAGTCGCAGATCAAAGGTTGGGCTTGAATAGGTTGGGAATGAACAGCTTTTAACTGTTGAGGAAGTGCTTTCAACTGTTCTATGAGTGCCTCTATTTGTCTCTTGATATGTTTGTTCTCTGCTAGAATGGCATCACTATGGTTGAGTTCCAACACCCCTTTCTTCTGTACTTGAGCTGGTTGTCATCCACACTGAGCTTGTTGATCATTCTGGGCAAGATTATCAATGATTGTAATCGCCCGCTCTGCATCAACGGATAAGATAGTTCCTCCTGCTGCAGCATCTATGAAAAATTTGGAATCAGATCTGAGTCCCTTGCAGAAAATGTTGAGTTGAGAAATGTCAGTATAGCCATGATTGGGACATTTGCGCAGCAAAGATTTGTATCTTTCCCAAGCTTCACATAATGTTCATCCATTCCTTGTCTGAATGTGGAGATGTCTGTCATGGCTTGTATGTGTTTTCCCGGTGGGAAAAATCTTGTCAGAAATTTTTCTTCAACCACATCCCAGTTGTTCAGACTTTGGTTTGGATGTGACTTCAACCACTCCTTAGCTTTACCTATCAATGAGAAAGGAAATAAGCGTAAGTATATAGATTCTAAGTCACCTTCCTCAAAACCCATAGTGCCAATTAATTCATAAAAGTTTGAAAGATGTGTATTTGGATCCTCATCATCCAATCCAACAAATTGATTGGCACTGATAAGATTGAGATGAGTAGCCTTCAACTCCAAGGACTTCGCTGTTGTAGGTAAGGCACTTGAAAAATGGCGAGGTCCTTGATGCTTGACATATTCTCCTAAGGTTTGTCTTCTTGGTTGTTCTTCTGCCATATTTTTGGGTTCCTCCTCAATTATCCTTCTTCTCCTTCTCCTATTTCTACTTCTGTTCCTCCTTGATGTCCTTTCTATTTCTGGATCAAATTGTAACTGATTTGGGGACACCTGGCCTCTCAAAAGCATAAACGAGAAAACTTGAAAAGGGTAAGTGTGGAAGAGAATTTTAATAAAATCCTAAAAATAAAAATAAAAATAAAAGAAAAAAGAAAAATTACTAAAAATTCCTAAAAAAAATAAAAATATAAAAATCCTAAGATAGAGTATATACAACTTGATAGTTAGACCTCCCAAGTCTATACGAATTGATACACCGTTCCCCGGCAACGGCGCCATAAATACTTGATAGAATTCTGGCAAGGATACCAAAATTTCAGCAGTATAATAGTAAGTATGAGTTTATCGTATCCACAAGGAACGGTTTGCTTCGTATTTTATTAGTGGTCAGACTGTCAAGTAGAAAACGGTATTTGTTGATGATTGTTGTGCTAAAGTAAATTGCAGAAAATAAATGAGATAATAGAGATAATGTAAGATGGCGTTACTTGGATCAGGATTGAACTTTGTATCATCGCACCCTTTCATGCATGTGATTCCAATATTATTTATGAATATATTTTTATAATACCCTAGCCAAACTATGTTATCCCTGCCGGTGTCCCATATCACGAGATACTCAAAAGTAATTCATGCTGGTTCTCCCAAGCGACAAATTACCCTGGCTTGATTGCTCTAGAGACTACTATGAAGAGGCTGTCACATTCCAATTCTTCAATCATTGATTCCCTCTACATTCCTATAGCGATTAATGAGTACTTTTACCAATCAGAATTTTAGGTGTCCTATGTCTAAGCTTTCCCAAACTCGCTGTAGAATTACAAAACCATTTACCAATGCATTTTATAAAAACAACCTATAACTTCGGCACAAAAGCGGAAGCTACGCATTAAGCAAAGTATAAAAGTACGTATATTATAAAATAGGGATTCATAAATAATAAAGAGAATTCACATACACTTTGGGGATTGAATCAACTTCATTCAACCCTATTGGAGAGTTTAGCTATGCATGGTAGCCATGCAGATCAATGAAGAAACTTTCACACTTTTCTTCAATCCTAGCTCTGCCTTTGACGTCTCTCTAATCTCTCCTCTATCTTAAACTTTCTACTCAAAGCTGAGAAGACTCCCTTTGATCTTTACAAAAGGTCGTATTTATAGACCAAGGAAAGCTATCTTAAATCTGGAAGGAATCTGATTTGAAAACAAATCTGAAAATAGATCTAAAACTAATCCGCGCAGCTGCGCTTCATCTGCGCTCAGCGCATTTGCAGCGCAGGAAACAAAAAACAAATCTGATATTTGCGCTTTACTTGCGCTAAGCGCAAGTGAAGCGTGGAGCGCGTAACAGATTGCTCTGTTTTTTCTTTTAACAGCTTGATCTCTTCCTGATCTTATCCTTGTTTGCTTGGCTTTCCTTGTTTCCCTCTTTTAGATCTGATTTTGTGTTTATTTTGCCTTTGAATTTAAATTGGGAAGTTATCTGCAGAATCCTTGTTTAAATGGCAGCTGATCTTATCTTTATTTGCTCTGATTTAAACTTCAAATCTGCAGATCTCCTCCTTAAATAATGCTATTTTTTCTCATTCAAATCTTCCTCATAAATCTGCAAAATTAACAGATTTTCTATTGAAATAGCATCAAATTCAAATTCAAATCAACTAAACACAATTATTACAGTTATTACTAAAAAGGGACTATTTTGGGGCATAAATTACTATTTTGACCTTGATAAGTGCAGTAAAAATACAAGAATTTATCATATAATTTGCACTTATCACTGTCTTGATTCCAAAAGATCAATCTCTGGTTATTGCTTCTTCCTAGGTTCTTCTCTTGTTAGATGGCCTCTAAGAAGCATACTATTGTTGCTAGATCATCTGCAGAAGCTGAATATAGGGCCTTTGCTGCTGCCACTTGTGAGTTACAATGGCTTCATTATCTTCTGCTCTATCTTCGTGTTACTTGTCCTAAATCTCCAGTACTCTTTTGTGATAATCAAAGTGCTCTACACATTGCCAACATCTTTGTTTTTCATGAACGCACTAAACATTTGGAGATTGACTGCCATGTGGTCCGAGATAAGCTCAATTCTGGTCACATGCGTCTTTTGCCTATTTCCTCTCCTAACAAGGTTGTTGACTTCTTCACTAAAGCCTTCCTGTCCAAGACCTTCAATTACTTATTTGCCAAGCTTGGAGTGATGGACATCTTCCATCCTCCAGCTTGTAAAGGGAATGAATGAAATTAAATCAGAGGCAGAAAGCCCACTTGATGAAGACTCGACTATAACCACTAAATATGAAAGTCCCACATAAGGTGCAAGCTAACTGGTAACAAATAATAACAGACTTTCCTTTTTCTCTCTTTCAGTTCCTTTCAGTTAATTTGTTAGCTGGTTCCCGCTCTTTCTTTTCCTTTTCTTCCTCTCCTATGTAAGAAGCTCAGTTTTATTGATTCAGTGTGAAGTGAATGAGATGAGTCATTTTTCCATTCCTTTCAGTTCAACTCGAATTCTATTATGGTATCAGAGACTTGAGTTTTCAAGCGCTCTATGTTTTCTCTTTCCATGGCCAAGGTACCTAATTGGTCCAGATGAGCTCAGTTTTACTAACGAAGGTTGGTTGGACGCCTCCTCTATTTAACTGCCACAAGATCTGATATCACCTTTGCCACTAAACAAGTGAGTCAATTCATGAGCAAGCCCACTCAGGTTCATCACAAGGCTGCCCTCCAAATCCTTAGATAACTTTAAAAGGCAACCTGGACAAGGCTTGTTTTTCCTTCGACAATCTAGCTTCCAACCCCAAGGTTTTTCTGATGCTGATTGGGGTGGCTGTCTTGATTCCAAAAGATCAATCTATGGTTATTGCTTCTTCCTTGTTCTTCTATTGTTAGTTGGCCTCTAAGAAGAAAACTACTATTGTTAGATCATCTCCAGAAGCTTAATATAAGGCCCTTGCTGCTGCCACTTGAGAGTTACAATGGCTTCATTATCTTTTGTAGGATCTTCGTGTTACCTGTCCTAAATCTCCAGTAATCTTTTGTGACAATCAAAGTGCCTTACACATTGCCAACAACCCTGTTTTTCATGAACGCACTAAACATTTGGAGATTGACTGCCATGTGGTCCGAGATAAACTCAATTCTAGTCTCTTGCCCATTTCCTCTCCTGACCAGGTTGCTGACTTCTTCACTAAATCCTTGCTACCCAAGACCTTCAATTACTTACTTGCCAAGCTTGGAATGATGGACATCTTCCATCCTCCAGCTTGTGGGGGGTTGAAAGAAATAAAATCAGAAGCATAAAGCCCACTTGAGGAAGACTCAGTTGTAACCACTAAATATGAAAGTCCCACATCGAGTGCCAGATGACTTGTAACAAATTATAACAGATTTTCCTTTTTCTCCCTTTCAGTTCCTTTCAGTTAATTTGTTAACAGGTTCCCACTCTTTCTTTTCCTTTTCTTTCCTCTCCTATGTAAGGAGCTCAGTTGTATTAATTCAGTGTGAAGTGAATGAGATGAGTCATTTTTCCTTTCCTTTCAGTTCAACTCAAATTCTATTATGGTGTCAGAGCCTTGAGTTTTCAAGTGCTCTATGTTTTCTCTTTCCATGGCCAAGGTACCTAATTGGTCAAGTGTTGAAACTCCATCAAGATTTTGGTCAGCTGTTTCCAGATGTTGCTTACTTATGAAGGTTGGTTGGATGCCTCATCTATTTAACTGCCACAAGATCTGATATCCCAAGGTCTGAACCTAAGTAGAATCTAGAAGTGGATTATGAAGGGAATGAGAACCTGAGGATGTGGGAATGAATTTTCAGAAAGGATAGGAGGTTTAGTCAAGAGTCCATGAATGTCAAGGGAAATTTAGAAGATACCTATATCAAGCCCCAAGTGATCATAGGTTTACCTTAGAGGCATATCATACTAAGTTTAGTCATCATGTATGTTAAGACGGTTGAGAAATAGGCTTTAACGGCAAATAAATTGTATTTGGTTATTAGAGAGGATAAGGAATTGATTTTAGGGTTTCTAGGGAAGGTTTAGGGGGTTAGAAAAGCTTGGAATGAGTAAAAGCATCAAAAACCATAAAATTGGATTCTGGTGGTTGCACGCTCAAGCGTTGCACCAGGGGCACGCTTAAGCGTGCTCAAGGAAAAACCATAGGGGGTTTTTGGTGGTTGCACGCTCATGCGCTGCACCAGGGGAACGCTCAAACGTGCGCCTGACATAATCATAACGTGGCTTCTGGTTTTGCACGCTCAAGCGCTGCACCAGGGGCACACTTGAGCATGCACGCGTCAGATTGTTTTTATAAAACAACGCCCCTCTTCTTTTCTTTCATTTTCTTCTTCCTTCTCTTAGGGTTAGCGAGAGAGAGCGGAGATTAGAGAGAGAAAGAGAGAAAAGGAAGAAGAAGAGGAATATTGAAGGGGAACTCTACCACTCCAGGGCTTGGGGATCAACTCCACCCTTCTCCTCCACCTCCATTTCTCCATTTCTCCTCCCCTTTGGTTCTCCATTTGAGGTGACTGTGGTTCTCACTAACTTGTTTGCTTGGTTGTTCTCCTATGTATGCTCCCTATTCTCTCTCCCCTTGCTATTATTGATGATTATGCTTGAGTTTATGCAAAACTAGGGTTTGATAGTTAGATTGGTTGAATATATGATTTTTTGGCTCAAACCCTAGGGTAGAGGATTTGGGGATTTTGTGGAATTGTTGATTGTTGATATTGTAATCTTGAAATGTTGTTCATTCATGCATATAATCTTGTTCATAGAATCATTGTCACCTTTTCTGCCCCATTCATGAACGTTTTTGAAAAAGAAGGAGATTGGGTCTTAGGACCTCATGTTTTATTGTAAAAAGGGATTTTTGGGTCTTTTAGACCTCATGTTGAACTTAATGACTTTGAATCCATGGACTTCATGTTTTGAAAATAATTATTCTAAGTCCTTGGATTTCATGTTTAAATTGATCATGTTTTACACTTAGACTTTTGGTCCCTGGACTCATGTTTCTGAGACTTGGTCTCCGGTCCTTGGACTCATGTCAAATAATCAGATTTTGGTCCCTGCACTCATGTTTCTGAGACTTTGTCTCCGGTCCTTGGACTCATGTTAAATAAAGAGGTTTAATCCCTGGACTCATGTTTCCGAGACTTTGTCTTCGGTCCTTGGATTCATATTACAAGAGGGGTAATCACATTTGCTCCTAGGCCAATGGGTAAATGGGATTCCTCCATTAAAAATGAATTTCATGCATAGCATCATTGTTTGGCTAATTAAAACTTAATGAGGGTGGCCCTGGACGACGGTCCTTGGTTACATGGTCGAGCGCTCAAAAGAGGTAACAGTGAAAAGACACCTGGGTGTGGGTTACACACTTGATTGCTCCTTGTGGGAGATTTTGATTGAATTATGTAGCATGACATATATGACTGAATATCTATTGCATGATCATCGTTGCACTTATAATTACTATTGCATGATTAATGTTATATGTATTGGATTGCCATAACGAATGTTTCCTGAATTGATTTAGCTTTGTGCATCATTGTGTCTGCTGTATTGCCTCCCCACACTGCACACACTATTACTTCACTCACTGGAACGTAGTCTCATCCCACGTCGTGGGAATTATATTTCAGTTGTGCAGGTCGACGTCATATTCTTGGCGGAGCAGTTAAGGACTCAATTTGAGTAGAGGATAAGATTTGTAATGGTAGATTAACACTTAGAGGATTGATGTATTATAGTTGAGACTTATTTTGGCCATAGAGGCTTAAATGAGAATTTAAATTGTATTTTTGTTTTTATCAACTGTATTGGTATTTTTTGAGTTTCTGGTCAATTTGTAAAATTGGGAAGTGTCCAATTTTCAGGGGAAACTCTACCGGATTTCCGGTAGGAGTTTTATGAACCATAACACTTAAGTGTAGGTTCGTTCCCTATGCTTTGGTGTAGAATTAATATTGAAATTTTGATGTATGAATTTTGTGGAAGCCTAAGCAAGCGTTGGATTGCTTAAGCATTACATGAATGTATGTCGATACTCGAAATGCGGGAAATAATTTCAGAAATTCGGAATAGTGTTTCCAACGGACATTATTCTTGAATTGAGAAATTAGGATGTTACATTTTGGTATCAGAGCAGTTCAATCCAATTGGACTGTGGTTAAGTTAGTTGCCTGTGACTTACTTTAATTCCACCTTGCCTCTTGCTCAGTATAGGGACTGATCACCGCTCTACTGGGTGCGTTGTACACGGAATTATGGACACTTTTAAGGTAAGGGCTGAATGATCTTAGAATTTGTAATTTTTCGGATTTAAGATTTCATGCTTGGTGGGTTGGTAAATGGTAGGAAGGACTCATGGGAAGTAAGAGGAACCTAATACCCCTGGTGAGGGAGAGTAACCCTAGATACGATTTGAGAAATTGAATTGGGGCCTTGACCTTACTTCTAGTTGTCTTAGGCGTTATAACTTCGAATAGATGTCAACTAAGTACTCAGTGAATTTATTTGACAGTGATGAGAATGCATAAGTCTTATGTACGGATACTTGGTTTTAGCGTGAAAGGAGCAGGCCAACCTTGTGTTTTCCAGGGTATTAGATTGATCCTTTAGAGTCCTTACCTACTCCTTAGGTTCATGTGCTGGAGAACCTAGTTCTAATTCTTAAGGGAAGATTCTAAACCTTCGGTACCTTAACAAATCAATATGAGAGTTCTTAGATGTAGCTTTGGCTCACATAGGTATATGTTAACCAATTAGTTACTTAAGTATATTCTTACTTCTTGAACCAATAGAAGAACTTTAAGTTTGAAGGCCAAGACTCCATAAACACTCTGTGCAACCTTAGAGCACCCTTCTTACCTTAAGTCCCTTGTAGTGTAGAACCTTGTTATCCATGTCTGAGTTATGGTCGGGCATTACCGCTTAGTAAGGACCCCACGATTAGCACAGCTAACCTAGATAGTAAAACCTAAGTATGTAATAGTATGTGTGACATGGGGAACTTGGAAGGATAAAAGTACATATTAGATTACAATCACGGTTAATTCCTTTCGGTTCTAGGTTTTCCTGACTGTTATCATTCGTAGGATAAGGCCCTTATTGGTTTGATCAACATGTTTAGAACGGAAGTCTCATCATCATTGAGTTTTATGCTTAGCACATCGTTTTCTGTCTTCTGGGGGTAGACACTCTGTTACATATGTTTGGGAACTTGTTGTCGGCACATGGGTAGTTACCTATTTTCTAGGTTAATCGTGATAGAGCTAAGTCTATAGGCTAGGTTTATTAGTCTCTCCTCTGTTGTTTCCTTAGTGATAAGAACTCTGATCTTTACAGTCTATGGAAGAAAAACAACCTTGCAGAATTTAGAATTTTTACACCGTGCATAACTCCTTTGAGGGTAAATGGTCAGTATTTAGTTAATGGTTTGTCAAGGAGTAGTGTTAAGCTTAGTGTACTGAATCCATCGATAAGTGTTGAACATTCTCATTCCATTTCCCTTGTTTCTAGAGCTTCCATTATCCACCTAGGTTTGAGTGTGTCCTCTGGCCACCAAGGCAATTGGACATCCCTTCAATTGTTGCGGCTGTCAGCTTTAGACAGTAGCTATTGATGTCATAGTATGGAGCGTGTGTCCGTATTCAGTTTCCTAGGTTGGAATGTTAGACAATTATGCTTTCTACACTTGTGCACATGATGGAGTGATAGGTACAAGCAGACCTACACACTATCATGTTTTGTTTGAGGGTTGGTTGTTCTCTGGATGAACAACAGGAGTTGTCCATCCCTTGTCATATGTGTATCATAGGAGCAACACTTGGCTGCAAATCTATGTTCTTTTGATGAGATCTGTATGTGTGATTGTGTTAGAACCCAGTAATGAGATGATGTTAATCATGAAGTGATGTTTCAGACCAGTTTTTTCTTAGAAGTCACAACGTAGTTTTATGTGGTAGACTTGAACCTGGAGGCTTGTTAGAGAGGGTCAAGCCTTAAGGCGGTAGCCTTGTAGGAGAGGACATGGGAAACCCACAATATAACTTAGAATGCTAACTATAAACACTCGGGGACACAACTAGGTTGTTAGCAACCCAAAGTTTAAATCACCTTGTGGATGTCAAAAAATTAGAAACCCCAACAACTTAGACAGCTTTTAGGTACTCCCCAAGAAGTGGTGCGCGGGTTAAGTATTGAGTGAGGAACCATAACCAAGAGTTTTGTGAAGCCCTTTTTATGTTTCAACCTAGTTGGGTAGTTTGATTAACTTAAGTAGTTAAGTCATTTTCGAGTAGAGAGACCAATGTAACGTCCCTTAGGGACCCATGTTAGGATTGTGGTAGAGGAAGGTTAGGTGTAGGGGTCTATATCCCGAGGAAGAATGATAGGATTGATTGGCGCTAGTGCGAATTAGGCAAGGAACAGTTAGAGGATAGTGACGTTCGAGACGTATCCTATGAGGGTAGGACTAAGAGGATGAGTTTAGGAAAGTAATCGAACTATAATTCCCTTTTAGTCACTTTGAGGAACAGAGGTATTAGTAGTCGAAAGATAGTATGGGAGGATTCCGAGTGCACAACCTAGTTAAGAATAAGTGTGTGACCCTACGTTAGGATATTCAGAGCAAATTTTGAGGACAATTTATTTAAGGGGGTATAAATGTAACATCCCAAGGTCTGAACCTAAGTAGAATCTAGAAGTGGATTAGGAGAGGAATGAGAACCTGAGGATGTGGGAATGAATTTTCAGAAAGGATAGGAGGTTTAGTCAAGAGTCCATGAATGTTAAGGGAAATTTAGAAGAAGAAACCTATATCAAGCCCCAAGTGATCATAGGTTTACCTTAGAGGCATATCATACTAAGCTTAGTCATCAGGTATGTTAAGACGGTTGAGAAATAGGCTTTAGGGGCAAAAAATTGTATTTGATGATTAGAGAGGATAAGGAATTGATTTCAGGGTTTCTTCTCTGCCATTGACTGTGCATGGCATGAGCAAAGTGTGGTTGATTTCTGGAAAAATGCTGAAGATATTTCTACTCAGGATGACAAGTATCAAGGGCTGAAGACCACTGTGTTGGTTGTGAAGATCATAGTTGATGTTGACACCATTGCCCAACTAACTGGTGTTCCAAACTCTGGAGAAATGTTCACTCCAGAATGGGAGATGAGGAATGGTGGAACTAAGAAGTTCACCAAGAAGCTGTACAGGATTGAAGATCCCATGGAACTGAAGAGCTCTCTCATGCATCCTAAGGCAAGGATTCTCCATGCTATCTTGGGTTGTTGCATTTTGCCCAAGTATGGAAGCAAGAATCATGTTTCTGAACTGGAGAGGTACTGTGTGATTAATCTCCTGAACAAGAAGCCTCTGAACCTTCCCAGGATCATCCTCTACAACATGCTGAAGAGGGTAAATGATTCAGTAGCAAGCTACACTCACACCACTCTCATCACCAAGATTCTTCTGAAATTCAAAGTCCCCATTGAGAAGCTGTATGATCATAGAGGTCCTGCCCTATTCTCTCTGGTGAACATTAAGAGGATGGGCATTGTTGTGAAGAAGCCTTCACCTGAGAAGACACTGCTAGAAGAAGCTATCAAAGACAAGGCTAGAAGAACTGGGAAAAGCCCTCAGAAGGTCTTAGAGATTTTGGAGGATGAGCTGACTGGAGATCCTCATGAAGACAAGTTTGTCTCAGCACAAACTCCCACCAAAATTGTCAAAAAAAAAAGAACCAAAGTGCTTCAGAAGGAAGTATCTACTGAAAAAGAAGTTCAGTTCAGACTATCTGAACCTACTCAGAATGTGCTTGCACAAACCTCTGAGATTGTGGGTCAAGCTATTGAGCTCTCTACTGTTGCTACTCAGCCTACTCTCGCTCTGGGAGGACAGGAAGTGGACAGTAACATGTTAGAATCTGAACACCTTGGTGTTGAAGTTGTTGATGTATCTCAGCCTATCCAGGTTGTTCCTCTTGCTACCAGCCTACCTGAGGATGACATCAGGAAGGTAGTAGAGGAAATTGAAGAAAAAGAAAGAAAACAGAAGGAAGAACAAGAAAAACAAGACTTTGCACTTGTTGTTGCTGCTCAGCAAGTTGTTCTGGAGGATGCTAGAATTGAGCAAGAAAACAGGCTCAAGAGAAGAAGAGCCAATGCTCAAGCCAGAAGACAAAAGAGGAGAAGAATGTTTGCTCCTATTAATGAAGCTCCTCAGAGAGTCACTAGAAGCAAAAGCATCCAACAAGAGGATGCAGTTGAGTTTCAGAAAGTGGCTGAAGATCAGAGGAAGAAGAAGCTGGAGGAACTGAAGTTAAAAAAGCAAGCTGATGAAGGCTCTATGGTTCCTGCTAAAAGGCCTAGAGTTATCTTTGGAAATGTATCCACTTCAGAGGATAAAGCTCCTCCTCCACCTAAGGTGATAAGCACAACAAAATAAGTACCCCCACTTCTCCATCACCTTCATCTTCATCTTCATCTCTTTCAGGATACTCTGAACTCAACACTGATAATGATGATTCAAGCTGTGTATGGTTTGGAGGTAATATTCCCATGACTAGGGCTGAACTTCTGAAGGAGAAAACAAGAGATTTGAGAAGAGAACCCACCTTTGATCTAAGCCTAACTATTGAAAACAATAAGAAACTGTTGTGGGAAGCTGAAATATCACACAAATTTTACAATGTTCCTCTTGAAGAAAGGCCCAGAATTCCCAGATTTCTCAACCTTTATAAAGAGTTGTTGTTCTTCAAAGAAGCTGCTCCTATCATTAACCATCCACCCTCAAGACTTATTTTGGAATCTGCTGTTGAAGCAAGAAAAAGAAGACTTATCAGTTCAGGGGGAGGAAGTATTTCAAATGCTTTGGAGAAGATAAGGTATGGAGTACTCATCCCTCATCACAAGTGGAGAGTACTAGATCCTTTCTCTCAAGATCAGCACTCATTATCCTATGAAGATTAGGTTGCTGTGAGGATGTTGTGCCTTGAGTCTGAACTGGTTGATAAGTACTCAAGCTCCTTTGGGAAGAAAGACTTCAGACCTCCAAGAAGAGTGCAGATCAAGCTTTCCACCTCTATCCTTGTGCAACCTGATAGGATTATCCCTAGATATCCTTTTGTTGAGACCTTTCCTTGGAAAGGTAAAGGTGAGATTTCAGATGGAGCATATGAACCAAGAGTTTTGTCTGATGAAGATTGGGAAGGGTTGTATGACTACATTGCTGAAAAACAAGGGATAGATTATTCACTGTCTGAAGCAATGTGGAATTACCACTGGAACCTGGTTGAGAAGGGAGGTAGCTCATCTGGAGCTAAATGGGATGATGCTGATTCCCTGGTGAAAGTTGGCAAGAACACCACCCTGGAAACACCTACTTTCTTCAGAGGGAGATTTCCTTTTTTAGATTTCTCTGTAAGGGAATTTCACCCTAAATGGAGAGTAAGCTTTCCTTTCAGAAGACCAGAGTTTATCTTTCGAGTCTCAGACCCTCCAAAGTTCAACCTTCCTCATGGATTTCAGTACTATCGCTTCACCAATAGGCACATCTCCTTGATATTCTACGAAGAAAATCTTGAAGCAGAATTGGTTGCTCTTTCCCGAGAGCACTATGCTCTGACCACTCAGAAGGAAGCCTTTATCCAGAAGTCCGATCAGCTTATCACTACACATGCACAAATCAAGGCCAATCACAATGAGCTGAAGGAGGCAGTTGTTGCTGAACTGGATAATCAGAAGCAAGCCATGCAAGCCATATTTGAGCAGGCTCTGAGAAGGTTTTCCATGTAGTTAATGATGTTGTCATGTCATAGCTACTTCAGTTTCATTTTTAGTGTTTTTATGTTATGGTTGAATTACTCTGAACAATTCTTAATGCATGAGATGGTTGTTGCATTTATTATTGTTGATATTTATCTTAACTTCATTTAATGTTTTGTCCGTTGCTTACCCTTTTTCATTGATGACAAAATGGGGAGTACTAAATATGTTGTTGTTTAAGACTAACAAATTTCTGAAAGTTGCAAAGTGAAAAAGGCATGAGTACTTCAGAGAATGCTTCATAACGATCATTTCAGAAGGAGAATATGTATCTCAGATGGAATATCTGGTTAAGGGGGAGATTTCTAAACTCAAAATCTTTTTAACCCTTTTTCAGATTTCAGAATATTTTATATTTGTCATCATTAAAAAGGGGGAGATTGTTGAGACTCAAAAATTATTAAAATTAAATACCTTGAGTCTTATTCCCTTAAAGTGTTTTAATGAACAAATATAAAATTTCAAATGGATTTATGGCAATATACTTGTCAGCATCCAATTTTGTCCGGGAATTTCATTTACTTTTTCTTATGTATATATTTGTAGTATTTATCTTTTTCTTCTTATTTTATTAAAAAATCCAAAAAAATCATTAATTAATTATTTGATTAATTAATTCTTGATAGTTAATTAATTAATTGATTAATTAAACATTTTGTGAAAAATTATCAATTTTTTTTCTTTTAATTGGGTTGGCTGGGCCCATTGCCAAACATCCAATATGTTTTTTTAAAAAACAAAAGAAAAAAAAATCTTTCGGGACCAATTAGGCCCATTGCTAGTTAATCTTTTAAAAAATTTTGGGACAATTAGGCCCATTTTCTTCACTTAATTTAGCAAATTCATCAACAAAGGGTGG
Source organism: Sesbania bispinosa (assembly GCA_026901365.1). NCBI lineage: Eukaryota > Viridiplantae > Streptophyta > Magnoliopsida > Fabales > Fabaceae > Sesbania > Sesbania bispinosa. Next base: position 73,333 of record QLOH01000098.1, read on the forward strand.
AAAAAGTTTGAATACAGAAAGCAGCAGGCAAGTTGAGCAACTTGCCCTGCCTAGGCGGCCACAGCAGGGCAAGTTGCATTGAATCTGAAACCAGCAGCATGGGCAAAAGCGAATTTTGCAGAGCAATTTGCACTTTAATACTTGCAAATTTTGTCTATAAAGGGGTACTATTTGGTTAAAAGGTGGGACACACATTGAGAGCATAGAGAAAAAAAACTGAGAGCTAAGTATTTGAATCCTAAACCCTTTTGAAGAAAGCAATCAGAGAGATTTGAGAGAGGCCATTGGAGCCATTTCAAAGGAACCATTTTTCAGAAAATTTGGAGGAATACACAAAATACAGAGGAGAACACACAAAGATACAAAAGAGTTAAACAGAAAAAACAGAAACAGAGAAGAGAAAAGAAAGTGAAGGCAACAGAGTAATCTGATACTTGGTACCATTTTTTTCCTCTTCTTCACTTCTTGCTTTGAATCCTATTGTTGTATTTTGTTATTTATGCATTTCCTAGGTGTAATCTAAATGCAATCATATGTGGGGTAATGTTAAAATGCTAGATCAGTAGCAAAAATCACATGAAAAATGAGTTCCAACCCATCAATTTAAATGTCCATTACAGTCCCAATACATCGGAATATTTAACAAAGAATGAGAAAATAAACAAACAAAAAATCCCAGTCACTGCCATCAGCCACCCAAGGTCTCTGTAAAAAAAAACAAGAACACAGAAGGATTCAAACAGAGAGAGAAAAGTGGAAGGGAAACCAGAAAAATCCAATCGTTGTGAACCCCCACCATTACTGCTGCACCGCCGTGTCGCCCTCCTCTGCGGCCGGAGTTGGCCATTGTCTCCGTCGGCCGCGTCCTCCCCTGCATACAGTGGCGCCGTCGCGCCATGGTTTCCCCTCCATCTCACAGCCACGCCGCGCGCAGCGGCACGTCCTCTTTGGCCGTCGCTGTTGCGCGACCCCTCCACCCCCTTGTCCGTCAACCGCCGTCTCGGCCAGAGGCGATCTCCGTTCGCGATCGTCCGTCTCCTCCTGCGCGCACAGTCGCGCATCTCTGCAGCAACCACCGCGTCGCAGCGCCTCGGTCCAGCCACCACCGCGGCCAGCCACTGCAGCGCCGCCACCGCTCCCTCTCTCTGTCGCGTCTCTCTCCTTCACCATGGCACCCCCTTTTTGCTCTTCCCCATTTTCCCAAATAGAAATTAGAAACCCTAGCAGAGACACTTTGTCTCTAGAATGAGCTGATGGCTCTTTCACCCCTTGCCTCACTCAATGAATGTAGCCTAAGTGAGTAATGGGCCGTGAGATGCAACCCACTTTTTGCTTCTGGTGCCTTTTTTTATTATTAATTCATTGGCCAATTCTTTGTATTGCATTTGGGCCGGTTTCAGTTTTTGAGCCCAATTCATTCTGTTGGCACTTCTTTGCCTCACCTTTTTGGGAGGGATGGGCCAATGATGTGAACTGAGGCCCAATTTATTTTTCTCTGCCATATTTTGTTATTTGTTTTCACCAAAAAAATTATGTGTTATTTATTTCAAATATGTGTTGTTTCTTTATTATTGATAATCTCTTTTTTGTAAATTCTTTTAGATCCACCATCTTGTATTCCTTTTAAGTGTTTAGAATTATTTATTTAACATTTGTGGGTGTAGATATTTGTTTACTTCTTTCTCTGTAAATAATTGATTATTTGTAATTTTAATTTTGTATTCATATAAATATTAATTGATTCAATTTATCCCCTTTCATCTTTGACGTTAATAGAATAACATTTCTATCTTTTAACGTTGTTCAAATAAAAAATAATTGAGCATAGTCATTTACTAGCTCAATAATTTGCCCATTTGTAAATAAAAGAAAACATTTCTAAATTGGTTTATCAAATCCATTACGTTGATGGAATAGCATTTCTATCCTTTAACGTATATTTTTTAAGAAAAAGGGAGGTAATTGAGTATAGTCATTTACTAGCTCAATTATGTGTTTTCCTAAAAATAATCCCATTTCAAAATAAAATAATAATTTTCTCAAAATGACGTTAATTGAATAGCATTTCTATCAATAACGTGAAGAAGAAAATATTGAGTATAGTAACTTACTAGCTCAATAATGCGTGAAATTTCAAATCCCTTTTAAAAAAAACAATTCTTTTTAAAAACTACGTTAATTGAATAACATTTCTATCGATAACGTAAAAAGGGGAAAAATGTTGAGTATAGCCATTTGCTAACTCAATAATGCGGAATTTCAAATCTTTTCTCAAAAATGTTTTCTTCTCAAAATAAATGACGTTTATTGAATAGCATTTCTATCAATAATGTCGTCTAAACAGTTTCAAGGGTTCGTTGTATAGCCATTTGCTAGCATCAACTCTGTCTAAAAATAAATAAATAAGCAAATCCTTTTTCTTTAAATCAAAACATTTTCAAAATCAATTCTTACATTTTTTCTTTCTTTTTCAAAATTAAAAGTCAATTTCTTTTAAAATTAAAATCAATCTCTTTTAAACACATGTTTAGAACTACGTGACTTTGATTTCTCCATTGTACCGGGGGATACGTAGGAGCGGGATTTCCCCGGTGAGCCAAAATAAAATTTTCAACATTTTTGTCCCATTGATTTCAAATTATTTTTTTTTTTCATCATTCTTTAATTTAAAGAATGTAAATAAATTTTCTTTTTGAGGGGTAAAATAAACATTTTCAAGAGTTAATAAATTTTGCACAATTAATTAAAGGTAACCGTTTTTAACGGATGTTTTAGGGTGCTAACACCTTCCCTACACATAATCGACTCCCGAATTTGGATCTCTTGTTCGCAGACCATTTTTTTCAATTTAAAATCATTTTGGGTTTTCCAATTTCCCCAGACCAAATAAATTGGTGGCGACTCCCCAAAAAATTATCATTTTTCATTATTTTTCTCACGGGCTCGCCGACCCCGTCGTGGCCCCGGTCAATTTCTTGAATAGTTTGTGAATAGTTTGCATCTATAAACTTTGTGAATAGTTTGTCTTTTCTTTCTCCTTTTTCAATTTCTTGAAAAAGACGTGTCTTCTTTTGTATATAATTCAAGCAATTTTTTTTTTAAAAAAAATAATATTGAAATGATTCCAATTTTGAAATAACATTCCCCTGAGTTAATTCTTTCCAATTTTTTATCAGATTTCACCATTGCGCCAAAGCACAAGTTCATACGCAGTCCTATCCAAACCCGTTCCCGTTCCCAGATAGTTCCTCACCACTCAACAATGGCCGAGATCCCTGTGTCAAATGAGAACCCTCTCACTATGGAACAAAGAATGGAAAGGCTAGAAGGGAGCTTCAGCCAAATTTTAGACTTGCTAAAAACGGTGATCCCTGCAAAGGAGGTAGTTAATGACAATTCAAATAATGATGGAAATGGTGATGGAGGTCCGTCAAATAAGACCAACGGCGAAAATTCCCCCAAGTTCGTGATTGTTACCGAATCATCTGGCCCTGATGTGAAGGTTAGGGAGGAAGAAGCCAAAATGATGGACAAAATGGTAATGTTGGAAGAAAAGATGAGAGCGTTGCAGGGGATGGATGTTTATGGGAAGCTGGATGTGCAGGATTTTTACTTGTTCCCCGACATGGAGATTCCTGCAAAATTCAAAGTTCCAGACTTTGAGAAGTTTGAGGGGAAAACTGACCCGTTGATTCACTTGACCATGTACACCAGAAGCATGGCTGCACATTACAACAATGAAAAGCTGATGATTCATTGTTTCCAGCACAGCTTGGCTGGAGGTGCTCTGACTTGGTTTTTACAGCATGATAAGAAGCAAATCAGGAGTTGGCGTAATCTGGCGGAATTATTTATCAAACAGTAAGTTTGTGACCGACATTGCCCCTGACCGATTTGAGCTTCAGAGGATGAAGAAGGCCGAGACGGAGACATTTAGGGAGTATGCTCAAAGGTGGAGAGAGAAAGCTTCTCGGGTTCAGCCCCCTCTGAATGAAAAAGAAATTGTTAGACTTTTTGTGAAAACTCTTGATGGGGCATACTTTGAGAAATTGCTGGGATGTGTCACCAACCGATTTTCAAATGTGGTCATTGCTGGAGAACAGGTGGAAGATGCCATTAGAGAAGGGAAATTACATGGGATGAATGCTCCTCATGACAAGCCCAAGAAGCCGAACTTTCAAAAGAAGGAAGGAGAGGTCCATGCAGTTGGCACTGGAAACTACCCATCCAAAACCATATCCCATCAGCCCGTCCAACAATCCTCACCATACTCCCTACCACCCTTTTATCCATACCCCTACCCATTCTATCCTCCAAACTTCCACAATCCTTACCAGGGAGGATCATCCCAAGTTGGGAACTCCACACCTCCACAAGTTAAAAATGTTTCCTTCCCCAACAATCCACCGACCTTCCAAAATCCACCCTATCAGCCAAGAAAAGAAAGAGTGAAAATAGACCCTGTGCCAATCCCTTATTCTGACCTCTACGATACTTTGTTGCAGCAACATTTGGTGGCCCCAGAAGTGCCACAACCTGTGTCCAATCCTCCCCCAAAATGGTACAATCCAGTCGAAATGTGCAAATACCATATGGGAGTCCTGGGTCACTCGATTAAAAAATGTTGGACCTTTAAGCTTCGAGTGAAAAAATTGAGAGATGCATGTCAATTGTTTTTTAAAGAAGGAGAAGGAAATTTCACAGGGGCGAGTGTTGACAATGATCCCCTACTTAAGCATTAAGAATGAAGTTTGATTGATGCATTCTGGGTTGTCGCTAGTATTGGATGGCTTTCAATTTCTTGCTTTTGATCTTGTTTCTTTTGTTTAAGTGTAATGGTTAACTTTTTGCTTCTACTACAATGATGTACTCGTCATATTGTGAGCAATGAAATTATCTTTTGTTCATGTTGTTATTCCAAAAGAAATAAGGAGTGAAAAATGAGTAAATGCATCTTATATGAAGCCTTGTCTCTAAATTAAACTTTTTGAAAATAAGCAGTCAAGATTTGAAATGAAGTTTGACCTTGTTTCTTTATCCAACGGTTGAATAATATCCCTTGCTACCCACTTTGAGCCTAAAAAATAATTTTTCTTCAATTAACCCTGGACAAGGATCACCTCCACACCGGAGGCTGTCACGATGTGTTTGTATAAATCTCTTGAATTGTTCGCGGAATCACTTATACAAGTCATATTCCATTTTCACAAGTTAGTCATTCAAAAAGAAAAGAAGAGTTGAAGATATGAAAAGAATGAAAATGAAAAAAGAAAGATGAAAGTGATTAAGAAATGAAAGAAAGAAGTGAAAAATTGAAATCTTGAAGAAAGTGAAATGGAAATGATTGAGAACATCACTTTGATTGAATTATCCGTTTCAAAATGTATCGTTGTGCAGCAGATCCTTTGTCCCAATGAACCCGTAAACACTCATTTTGGGCCTTAATATCCTTTTCTTTCATAACCATTTAACCCTTGGCCACGTTACAAGCCCAATAAAGTCCATCCTGATCAAAGATTGATTGTTTTTTTATTTTCTTAATCTTTAATTTTAAGACAAAGCGACTTGATTAATCTGCATTTGCTTGTACATTTGACTCCTGAGAAGAAGAAAAAAGGAAAAAAAGGAAAAAAGAAAAATACAAAAGATGAAGGAAAAGCGCACTTGCAACGGGAGCAAATGTTAATTTTATTCATTAAGCACTTGAAGCAAGAATCATCAAAAGGATTTGAGTGCCATAGATGTCTTGAAGCTAAAATCTAGGGGCTCATCTCATCAGGAGTATTTGACTGTCATGGGTGTTTGAACCTTAAATTGGGGGCTCATTATTCCTCCTCGCCAGAATAGTGCAAGTTTCCATCTCCTTGAGAAATCGTGCTTTCATGCTTAACTTGGGGGCTAGATCCATATTGCACTCTTACTTCCATATTAGAGCGGAAAATTATTTTCCATTCCCATGCCCCTTCTCTTTGATCTCAAAAACCTTGAAAAGATTCTTTGCTTTTCCCTTACACCATAATACCACCCTTTGTCCATAAACAATTGAATGAGTGTTCTGACTCAATGGTGAAAAGAAAATTCATATCATTTTTGGGAATGTTGTTTCTCCTGGAATTTTTCATATTTGATTTGAAATTCATGCCAAGTTTCTATGGAAGAATCAAGTTTTGAAATCCAGATTGTTGTCAAAATTTCCAACTTCATTTTTTGCAAGCATTTTGCACCGACTGTTGGGCATTGTCATAACCTTTGTTCTAGATGTTGAGTGGTTGAGTTATCATTTTTAGGTAGTGAGAGGCTCATGTTTTCATTCTAGGTATTGTGACGCCTAGTTCTTTTCTTTAGGGTATTGTGAAGCCCGCTAGACATTGTGACATCTAGTGTCTTCTATTTTCATCAAACTACCTGCGATTTTATGGGTATTTTCCTTTTCCTCCTGATGGTTTTCCAGGAGTCTTATTAGTTTGGCCTGATGATTTTCCAGGTCTTTTCCCCTCTCTCCTGATGTTGGTTCCGGGAGTTTTATCAGTTTGACCTGATGCTTTTCCAGGTCTTTTCCTTTTCTCCTGATGTTGGTTCCGGGAGTTTTATCAGTTTGACCTGATGCTTTTCCAGGTCTTTTCCCTTTCTCCTGATGTTGGTTCCGGGAGTTTTATCAGTTTGACCTGATGCTTTTCCAGGTCTTTTCTCTTTCTCCTGATGTTGGTTCCAGGAGTTTTATCAGTTTGACCTGATGCTTTTCCAGGTCTTTTCCCTTTCTCCTGATATTGGTTCCGGGAGTTTTATCAGTTTGACCTGATGCTTTTTCAGGTCTTTTCCCTTTCTCCTGATGTTGATTCCGGGGGTTTTATCAGTTTGACCTGATGCTTTTCCAGGTCTTTTCTCTTTCTCCTGATGTTGGTCCCGGGAGTTTTATCAGTTTGACCTGATGCTTTTCCAAGTCTTTTCCCTTTCTCCTGATGTTGGTTCCGGGAGTCTTATCAGTTTGACCTGATGTTTGTTCCGGGTCTTTTCCCTTTGTCTCCTGATGTTGGTTCCGGGAGTTTTATCATTTTGACCTGATGTTTGTTCTGGGTCTTTTCCCTTTCTCCTGATGTTGGTTCCGGGAGTTTTATCAGTTTGACCTGATGATTTTCCAGGTCTTTTCCTTTCCTCCTGATGTTGGTTCCGGGAGTTTTATCAGTTTGACCTGATGTTTGTTCCGGGTCTTTTCCCTTTGTCTCCTAATGTTGGTTCCGGGAGTCTTATCAGTTTGACCTGATGGTTTTCCAGGTCTTTTTCCTTTCCTCCTGATGGTTTTCCAGGTCTTTTTCCTTTCCTCCTGATGGTTTTCCAGGAGTTTATCAGTTTGACCTGATGGTTTTCCAGGTCATTTCCCTTTCCTCCTAATGGTTTTCCAGGAGTCTTATCAGTTTGACCTGATGGTTTTCCAGGTCTTTTCCCTTTCCTCCTGATGGTTTTCCAGGAGTTTATCAGTTTGACCTGATGGTTTTCCAGGTCTTTTCCCTTTCCTCCTGATGGTTTTCCAGGAGTTTATCAGTTTGACCTGATGGTTTTCCAGGTCTTTTCCTTTTCCTCCTGTTGGTTTTCCAGGAGTCTTATCAGTTTGACCTGATGGTTTTCCAAGTCTTTTCCTTTTGTCTCATGATGTTGTTTTCGGGAGTTTCATCAATTTGACCTGATGGTTTTCCAGGTATTTTCCCTTTCTTCCTCACTTTCTCATTGACGCGCTTGTGATTTTCTGGGCTGCGTTTTCCAAAATTACCTTGTGATTTCCCAAGGATTTTCATTCCCACTGTCCTGGGAGGACTTTCATCAAGTTGCCTATGATTTTCTAGGCCTCCCTTCTCTTTTTTCCTAATCGAATTTTGTCCGAAACAAAATTGGTTGCTTCTTTATTTTTGCTTGCTCTTTCGGTTGAAAGAACAAGCAAAGGGGGCTGCTGTCAGCACCCAATTTTGTCCGAGAATTTCATTTACTTTTTCTTATGTATATATTTGTAGTATTTATCTTTTTCTTCTTATTTTATAAAAAATCCAAAAAAATCATTAATTAATTATTTGATTAAATAATTCTTGATAGTTAATTAATTAATTGATTAATTAAACATTTTGTGAAAAATTATCAATTTTTTTTCTTCTTAATTGGGCTGGTTGAGCCCATTGCCAAACTTCCAATATGTTTTTTTAAAAAAAAAAGAAAATAAATCTTTTGGGACCAATTAGGCCCATTGCTAGTTAATCTTTTAAAAAAATTTGGGACAAGTAGGCCCATTTTCTTCACTTAATTTAGCAAATTCATCAAAAAAAGGGGAAAAATAGTTTGAATACAGAAAGCAGCAGGCAAGTTAAGCAACTTGCCCTGCCTGGGCGGCCACAGCAGGGCAAGTTGCATTGAATCTGAAACCAGCAGCATGGGCAAAAGCGAATTTTGCAGTGCAATTTGCACTTTAATACTTGCAAATTTTGTCTATAAAGGGGTACTATTTGGTTAAAAGGAGGGACACACATTGAGAGCATAGAGAAAAAAAACTGAGAGCTAAGTATTTGAATCCTAAACCCTTTTGAAGAAAGCAATCAGAGAGATTTGAGAGAGGCCATTGGAGCCATATCAAAGGCACCATTTTTCAGAAAATTTGGAGGAATACACAAAATACAGAGGAGAACACACAAAGATACAAAAGAGTTAAACAGAAAAAACAGAAACAGAGAAGAGAAAAGAAAGTGAAGGCAACGGAGTAATCTGATACTTGGTACCATTTTTTTCCTCTTCTTCACTTCTTGCTTTGAATCCTATTGTTGTATTTTGTTATTTATGCATTTCCTAGGTGTAATCTAAATACAATCATATGTGGGGTAATGTTAAAATGCTAGATCAGTAGCAAAAATCACATGAAAAAAGAGTTCCAACCCATCAATTTAAATGTCCATTACAGTCTCAATACATCGGAATATTTAACAAAGAATGAGAAAATAAACAAACCAAAAATCCCAGTCACTGCCATCAGCCACCCAAGGTCTCTATAAAAAAATACAAGAACACAGAAGGATTCAAACAGAGAGAGAAAAGTGGAAGGGAAACCAGAAAAATCCAATCGCTGTGAACCCCCACCATTACTGGCTGCACCGCCGTGTCGCCCTCCTCTGCGGCCGGAGTTGGCCATTGTCTCCGTCGGCCGTCGCGCGGCCGCGTCCTCCCCTGCATACAATGGCGCCGCCGCGCCATGGTTTCCCCTCCATCTCACAGCCACGCCACGCGCAGCCGCGCGTCCTCTTTGGCCGCCGCTGTTACGCGGCCTCTCCACTCCCTTGTCCGTCAGTCGCCGTCTCGGCCAGAGGCGATCTCCGTTCGCGATCGTCCGTCTCCTCCTGCGCGCACAGCCGCGCATCTCTGCGGCAACCACCGCGTCGCAGCGCCTCGGTCCAGCCACCATCGCGGCCAGCCACTGCAGCGCCGCCACCGCTCCTTCTCTCTGTCGCGTCTCTCTCCTTCACCACGGCACCCCCTTTTTGCTCTTCCCCATTTTCCCAAATAGAAATTAGAAACCCTAGCAGAGACACTTTGTCTCTAGAATGAGCTGATGGCTCTTTCACCCCTTGCCTCACTCAATGAATGTAGCCTAAGTGAGTAATGGGCCGTGAGATGCAGCCCACTTTTTGCTTCTGGTGCCTTTTTTATTATTAATTCATTGGCCAATTCTTTGTATTGCATTTGGGCCGGTTTCATTTTTTGTGCCCAATTCATTCTGTTGGCACTTCTTTGCCTCACCTTTTTGGGAGGGATGGACCAATGATGTGAACTGAGGCCCAATTTATTTTTCTCTGCCATATTTTGTTATTTGTTTTCACCAAAAAAATTATGTGTTATTTATTTCAAATATGTGTTGTTTCTTTATTATTGATAATCTCTTTTTTGTAAATTCTTTTAGATCCACCATCTTGTATTCCTTTTAAGTGTTTAGAATTATTTATTTAACATTTATGGGTGTAGATATTTGTTTACTTCTTTCTCTGTAAATAATTGATTATTTGTAATTTTAATTTTGTATTCATATAAATATTAATTGATTCAATTTATCCCCTTTCATCTTTGACGTTAATAGAATAACATTTCTATCTTTTAACGTCGTTCAAATAAAAAATAATTGAGCATAGTCATTTACTAGCTCAATAATTTGCCTGTTTGTAAATAAAAGAAAACATTTCTACATTGGTTTATCAAATCCATTACGTTGATGGAATAGCATTTCTATCCTTTAACGTATATTTTTTAAGAAAAAGGGAGGTAATTGAGTATAGTCATTTACTAGCTCAATTATGTGTTTTCCTAAAAATAATCCCATTTCAAAATAAAATAATAATTTTCTCAAAATTACGTTAATTGAATAGCATTTCTATCAATAACGTGAAGAAGAAAATATTGAGTATAGTCACTTACTAGCTCAATAATGCGTGAAATTTCAAATCCCTTTTAAAAAAACAATTCTTTTTAAAAACTACGTTAATTGAATAGCATTTCTATCGATAACGTAAAAAGGGGAAAAATGTTGAGTATAGCCATTTGCTAACTCAATAATGCGGAATTTCAAATCTTTTCTCAAAAATGTTTTCTTCTCAAAATAAATGACGTTTATTGAATAGCATTTCTATCAATAATGTCGTCTAAACAGTTTCAAGGGTTCGTTGTATAGCCATTTGCTAGCATCAACTCTGTCTAAAAATAAATAAATAAGCAAATCCTTTTTCTTTAAATCAAAACATTTTCAAAATCAATTCTTACATTTTTTCTTTCTTTTTCAAAATTAAAAGTCAATTTCTTTTAAAATTAAAATCAATTTCTTTTAAACACATTTTTAGAACTACGTGGCTTTGATTTCTCCATTGTACCGGGGGATACGTAGGAGCGGGATTTCCCCGTCGAGCCAAAATAAAATTTTCAACATTTTTGTCCCATTGATTTCAAATTATTTTTTTTCATCATTCTTTAATTTAAAGAATGTAAATAAATTTTCTTTTTGAGGGGTAAAATAAACATTTTCAAGAGTTAATAAATTTTGCACAATTAATTAAAGGTAACCGTTTTTAACGGATGTTTTAGGGTGCTAACACCTTCCCTACACATAATCGACTCCCGAATTTGGATCTCTTGTTCGCAGACCGTTTTTTCAATTTAAAATCATTTTGGGTTTTCCAATTTCCCCAGACCAAATAAATTGGTGGCGACTCCCCAAAAAATTATCATTTTTCATTATTTTTCTCACGGGCTCTCCGACCCCGTCGTGGCCCCGGTCGCGACAATACTTTCACAATATTTTGTTCTATTTCAGATCATAAAAAATGTGAAACATGATCTGAAGCTTCAGATCGTCTGAAGACCTAACATCGTCTGAAGAGTGTTTATCCTCTGAAAGAAAGAAGTCCATCTGAAGCATCCCTTGCATCTGAAAGATGAAGTCTTCAGGACAATGGTTTGACCTTGGAGGACGTTGCTGAGTACGAGGAACGTTCAAATCAAGATCCTACCTATTTCAGCATAAGAGTCAGAGTTGCTTTCTCTCCTCGATCAAATGTTTAGCACATTTAAGGAAAGTCTGCAACGCTGCTCATCCTGCCAAATTGCTTTGTGTGCGCAGACCTGCTGCACCTATTTCTGCTCAGATTGCTTTGGATAGAGCTGTGTCAAATGTATTCTGAAAGTATTAAATGCTATTTGGAAACGGGAATTTATTCCATGGTGACTACAAATATGTCCCATGAAGATTTGAAGAAACAGAGAAGCATTCAATCAAAGAAACTACACACTGCAAAAATCATTCTCTGATATTCTTTGTACACTTATTCATTTTTATATTCTAAGAGAGTCTCAGTTATTTGTACTCTATAGTTCATAGCTATCATCTGAAGATAGTGAACTAATTCCCCTTCTTGTTTAATCTTTGAACAGTTTGGGTTGTTAAGCGTGGAGAGGCTTTCTGTCTTAAAGAATACTTGGGTTACACTTGGATAAGTGTCTGAGAGCCTGAAGAGGCTTGGTGAAATAAACAATACTTGGTGTAGAGCCTGAAGAGGCTTGAAAGAAAAGAATACTTGTATTCTTGCAAGAATAGTGGAAATCCTGGTACTGGTTTTTGCCCTGGGACTGGACATAGCTCACGGTGGTTGTGAGTGAACCAGGATAAATTCTTGGCAAAGTTTTCTCTATCCCTTAAACTATTTCAATTCAGTTTTTATTCTAACAAGGGGATTGAAGAAGTATTTAAGTGAAAACTTTGTATCTGAATCAAATCTAGTTTATAATCTATTTTAATCTGAACGCACTTCAGAAAGTACTCAAAAACTTCAAATTGATAACTATCATCTGAAGATTTTCAGAAGCAAATCTTTCAAAATATTTGAAACAGAAAAAGTTTCCATTGAAACACTATTCAACCCCCCTTCAAGTGTTTCCCTGTATTTCCAACACTGGTTGTGCACGCTCAAGCGCTGCACCAGGGGCACGCTTGAGCGTGCGAGCATCAGATTGTTTTTATAAAACAATGCCCCTATTCTTTCCTTTCATTTTATTCTTCCTTCTCTTAGGGTTAGAGTGAGAGAGAGAGCAGAGATTAGAGAGAGAAAGAGAGAAAAAAAGAAGAAGAGGAATATTGAAGGGAAACTCTACCACTCTAGGGCTTGGGGATGAACTCCACCCTTCTCCTCCACCTCCATTTCTCCTCCCTTTTGGTTCTCCATTTGAAGTGAGTGTGGTTCACACTTACTTGTTTGCTTGGTTGTTCTCCTATGTATGCTCCCTATTCTCTCTCCCCTTGCTATTATTGATGATTATGCTTGAGTTTATGCAAAACTAGGGTTTGATTGTTAGATTGGTTAAATATATGATTTTTGGCTCAAACCCTAGGGTAGAGGATTTGGGGATATTGTGGAATTGTTGATTGTTGATATTGTAATCTTGAAATGTTGTTCATTCATGCATATACTCTTGTTCATAGAATCATTGTCACCTTTTCTGCCCCATTCATGAACGTTTTTGGAAAAGAAGGAAATTGGGTCTTAGGACCTCATGTTTTATTGTAAAAAGGGATTTTTGGGTCTTTTAGACTTCATGTTGAACTTACTGACTTTGAATCCATGGACTTCATATTTTCAAAAGAATTATTCTGAGTCCTTGGATTTCATGTTTAAATTGATCATGTTTTACACTCAGACTTTTGGTCCCTGGACTCATGTTTCTGAGACTTTGTCTCCGGTCCTTGGACCCATGTTAAATAATATGTTTGATCCCTGGACTCATGTTTCTGAGACTTTGTCTCCGGTATTTGGATTCATGTTACAAGAGGGGTAATCACATTTGCTCCTAGGCCAAGGGGTAAATGGGATTCCTCCATTAAAAATGAATTTCATGCATAACATCCTTGTTTGGCTAATCAAAACTTAATGAGGGTGGTCATGGACGACGGTCCTTGGTCACATGGTCGAGCGCTCAAAAGAGGTAACAGTGAAAAGACACCTGGGTGTGGGTTACATACTTGATTGCTCCTTGTGGGAGATTTTGATTGAATTACGTGGCATGACATATATGACTGAATATTTGTTGCATGATCATCGTTGCACTTATAATTACTATTGCATGATTAACGTTATATGTATTGGATTGCCATAACGAATGTTTCCTGAATTGATTTAGCTTTGTGCATCATTGTGTCTGTTGTATTGCCTCCCCACACTGCTAACACTATTACCTCACTCACTGGGACGTAGTCTCATCCCACGTCGTGGGAATTATATTTCAGTTGTGCAGGTCGACGTCATATTCATTGCGGAGCAGTTAAGGACTCAAGTGGAGTAGAGGATAAGATTTGTAATGGTAGATTAACACTTAGAGGATTGATGTATTATAGTTGAGACTTAGTTTGGCCATGGAGGCTTAGATGAGAATTTAAATTGTATTTGTGTTGTTATCAACTATATTAGTATTTTTCTGAGTTTCAGGTCAATTTTTAAAATTGGGAAATGTCCAATTTTCAGGGGAAACTCTGTCGGATTTCCGGTAGGAGTTTTATGAACCATAACACTTAAGTGTAGATTCGTTCCCTATGCTTTGGTTTAGAATTAATATTGAACTTTTGATGTATGAATTTTGTGGAAGCCTAAGCAAGCGTTGGATTGCTTAAGTATTACGTGAATGTATGTCGATACTCGAAATGCGCGAAATAATTTCAGAAATTCGGAATAGTGTTTCCAACGGACATTATTCTTGAACTGAGAAATTAGGACGTTACAGGTATGATTTTCATTAGACTTGTTGTTTTATATGCTTTTTTATTGAATGAAGGTATGATTTTGAAGGTAAGGATGTTGTAATGACTTTTGTAGGCTGTGGCTAGTCCAACATCCAAAAATGTAACTAGATCAGTGTCCTCTGGTCGATTTTCACTTTCTCACATAACCACTAACCCATCCTTGGGAAATGATAAGGTAAATGTTACAGATTGGTATGTGTTATGTTCTAATAATGCAGTCCATTATTTTGGATTCTAATTTTTCACTTTCTATGTTATTGTTTGATATGAACATTCAATGAATCTATTTTTGGAATTTTTTCAAATTTTAACGGACTTCCATATGAGTCACTAGTTTAATATGTAGTTTAATTTGTTGCTTTGGGAAGCCTGCGTTATTTAGAATTAGACGATATATAAGTTCCATAAGGCCGAACCAGGCTATTTGGTATCATGCCTGTAAGATTTCGAATAAAAAAGTTGCTAAAAACATTGGTGCTTGTTACTGGTGCGAAGGTTGCCAGAAAAATGATGAACAATGCAGTTGTCAAGTTTTAAGTTTAATCTTTTATGTTTTGTACATCATAGTAGTATTTAAAAGTTTCAATTTGTCCCTTTCAGGTATATCATGGTTGTAAGAGTTTTTTATGCAAGTGGTGAGGCTCATATCTCAGTCTTTATAAAGGGAAAGCTAAAATGATCTTTGGGTGCTCTGCCGATGAGCTAGATAACCTTAGATAAGAGTAACATGTTAGGTACCCGTGTCTTTGTTCTTTGAAGTTTACATGTGGAATGATTCAAACGTGTGAGAGGCTTTGAGAGCAATCTAGATTTCGATTTTGAACCGATGTAGTGCATACTTCTATTTCAAGCACATGTTAGATGTTACCGTAATAAATACTTATAGATCAACTGCGAGAACTTATCATTGATATGGAATGGATGATTTCTATATTACTCAGTTTACATTCTAAAATGGTACTTATTCTATATATCCCGAACATCAATAATATATTAACACTAAATTCATTTTCAACACCCTTATTTCTCTTTATCCATCTCTCCTTATCACATCTATATCTATATTATATATATATATACATTTCATCTCTACTATTGTCACATATGCGTTGTTATGCCATATCTTACAATTCACCCTACTAAAGCAATGGTCCACCTAAATTAAATGTTAATAAAAATAATGGTTACCAAAAGTGTTAACTCAAATGACACAAATTGTATTAAAACTAGTGTGTACATCTCGTGCTATGCACGGGCAGTAAGAAAATGAACTGAATGAGTCCGGCAAAAACTACGTGGAATTATACTGACAGCAGCATACATGTTAATTTTCCTTTTATAAACCTTTAGTGAGTTACTATAATATAGATGACGGTCGCAACCAATTGTGTAAAGTTTGATCAATTAAGCAAGTTGTGGTAACAAATACGAAAACAAAATTATTTGAATTGGTAAAACTAAAAGAAATTACAAGCATATAATAACATTTGCACCATATTTTAATGAATAAAATAGAAACAAATATTCGGTGCATCATATTTGCTTTTAGACTAACAAATTATTTAACATTTTTGTTTGGTTAATCATACACGTTAAGACAATTTTTTTGATTTCAAACTTTAAAGTCAAAAATTAATATTTTTATTGAAAATATGTAATTCAATTACTTATTATTTGTCAATAAGGATCCCTAAATTTTAAACCAATTTATGCAGTTAATTATTGACTGAAACTTAACAAAAAAACTTGCATTATGAGAATTCCATCGTAAACAGCAAGAAAGTCTTAAATAGTATTCTTAACCAACACATTACACTACCTTCTACCTACACAAAGTACAAATAAAAATTCAAAAAATATACAAAAAGCTCATGCAACATAAAATCTAAAGTTTTATCATAAGTAATTGAAACAATCAAGCAGTGGTGGTGGGAACTCAAGAAAAGAAAGTGCAGGAGTTTGTCATGCGCATCATGAGATGCAATTAGATGATCCTGTAATAGCAAGAACTTTGCAAATTGTAGAGTAGAATCTGCTATGTGGTTACGTACATGTGAACAAAAAATGATTGATATTAGAGCTAGTCACATAGGGGGTTGGAACAAACGCATAACTGTAGAAATAAGTGCTCGTGACAGAATAGCAAATAAAATGAGTAATCATCTTGCTTAAGTCTTAGGGAAAACATGGCAAATTATCATTATAACTTTCGCTAGATGTTGTGGAAAGTAAAATACAGAAAGATTTATATATTGGTGAAATTGGTTTATTCTAATGACAATGTTATATATTATCAAATTTTGCTGAAAGTTGTTATTCATTCTTGCTACTAGCAAGACTTTATTCTACTTTCAATAGGTGAGAGTGAAATAATAAAGTTATTAATGTGCTAGCTACTATTTTGATGCACATGGGTATGTATTTTATATGGAAACAACTTCATAGAAACTTTTCTTAATTGTTATGAATCTTAGTTACCATTGAAATATTGCAAAGACTTCAAACTTGAAATAGCAAGCTCTAGCAGAATGAAAAGAATTTCCTTTGAACATTGGACTTCTTTTTCACCTCATTATGAGTATATCATTCAAATTGGACTTTTTTTCATTTGGTTTGTATTATTAACAAATAACAATGGTGAACTCAACTAAATAGCTTGAGATTGCATATACTAGAAGGTGGTAAGGGTTAAATAACCTCTAAATTGAAATGTTAAATATATCCCACCACTTAAATAGCTTGAGATTGCATATACTAGAAGGTGGTAAGGGTTAAATAACCTCTAAAAATTGAATATGTTAAATATATCCCACCACTTTCTAATGGGTATCCTAACTCGTGTGTTAAGTTCAACACCGAGAAAAATGTTCACACCAAAGACCCTAGAAATATTAGATGATAATTCAATACTGCCTAGGAAACATATAGTGTGCCATGGCTCATGCTAGGACTCAGATAAGTGAAAGAATGTGATAAAAAGGTCTAGGAATAAGAAAAGGGACAAAAGTTATGTATTCCACTTCAAAAACATGTGGTAATTGGAGCTCCCCGTATGAGGTGCAATAGAGTAAGTAGCATATTTACAGAAGCCCTATGAAACTAAACATGTTGCTAAATGAACCTGATGTTGCACAAAAATTCAAAATACTCTTGTTGGTATGTGGCAGGGAGAAACAGAGGCAACCATGTTGGTGTAATTTTCATCTTAGGAGTAGTGATTGTATTACTACGGCTATTGAATTTATTCTCTACATCTATAGCTAAAGATGTATTTGTGAAATATGAGGAGTTCTCTTCATGGCTGCAATTTGAGCAGGAATATATGTACCAAGCTATGTTATGGGCACTCATAAATCTAATAGACCAAATAAAGAATAATTTCAAAGTCTTAATCTTCTACCTAGCTTGAAATCAGAAGTAGCCTATGGAATCTAATACACTATTTAAATTTAGTCAAATTAATTTGAGATTGTTCAATGTTTAGATAGACTAATCTTTTGGAAAGAATGATCATTTACATAGAATACATTAGATTTTTATATAATCTGCAAAAGGATATATATCAACAAAAAGCCTTAATATAGTTATAAATAACTAACCAAGGTTAATTGTAAAAAGATGAAACTCCTTGACTTCCCTTCCTCTCATTGTTGAGCACCCTGATAATATCAACTTGAATGATATGTAGTCCTTCTACAATCAAACAATGAAATGTGTAAATTTACAGGGTAAATAAGAAGAAACTTTCACTAAGATGGTTTTCAAAATTTAGCAAGATATGTGTTGTTTTAAAAGAGACACTCCTAACAAAACCTATATCTTTAGCAAGATCGTTTATGTACCTAATCTACATTCAGGGTGCACTTACCTTTGTAATATGGTTCACAACTACATGTAACGGAAAAGTGGAAATCATGCATAGCCATATTTAAATCACACACAGGCCACTGTAATAGGAAAGAAGGACTACAAGGAAACATTCTTGTTAAATACCTCGTAGATTACATTCAATATAAGCTCTTTTCATGCACATATACTCCCATTGATGATCATGATGATAATATAAGTTCTTCCTCTCTATGTAAACAAATCACAAAATTTAATGATCACATAAATCAGAAACAATATAATTAAAATTTTGTTACTTTTGGTTTAGCATCTCTTTTCAGATAGACCACACCCGACCTCCTTCAGCATGAGTTGCCTCCTCAACATCCTGCAAGCAAGAAAACAATTTAATATTTAGGACATCATAATTTGAAGATATTAAGTTGGTGACTAGACTTTTCCACTACAAAATTTAATTTGGGTCATGTGAACCTCTCTCTAGAACATGGCCACAACAAACAGGGACGATTCCATGCCTTCAGGGAGATTTTCAACAAATAAAACTCAAAACTACTACAACAGATGCATAGGTTAAAGATTCCCCTAGGCCCTAGCCCAATATTGCCGCAGAAACATACCATTGGAGTGTTCCCAAGGAAGCTATACATTGGAATTAAAAAATAATCTGCTTCAAAATTATGAAGGAATAACAAAAACCAAATTAAATCAAACAAAATGAAACCTATTTTTGAATCAGAAAAAAGAGTGAAAGAAATGAAATAGGAACAAAACAAAGCTTGCATCAAGGGGTGAAAAGGCAGCATCATAGCACTTGCATCAAAACCCTTTTGCAGTGATAACTTCGGTGGCATATGAATGGATTCCCTCACGCGACTTTCATCGGGCATATATCGATCTCTAATCGAATGTGTCAACCCATGGACTAACCACGTGTTGTTTCAAAAACCCAGACCTCCCAAAGTCCATGTGTTGTGCGCACCATCATTATGTTCTCCATGCTCTAGCTCTCCACTCCTAAAATTAACAACAAGAACGAAATGTGTTGGGTTTTCTAAATTCCTTGTGCACCGTTGCAGATCCATCCACCAAACTACCTCCAAGCACTATATCCAATAGCTCCCAACCACTGGTTCCATGGAGGAGAAAGGAAAAAAATAAAGAGAGGGAGAAATTAGAAGCAAACCAAGCGTGAAAATGAGTGAGGATTTATTAGAGAAGAAGAAGAAGAAGAATAAAAGAAACATATGAGGGTTTGAGAGGAGAGGAAGAATAAATAGTTTTTTTAATGAGGAAGATGAAAACTTTTCTAGAGAAAGAAGAATGGGAAAGTGATGAGGAAATTGGTGAGGATTAATACTGAGAAGAAGGGGGAGAGACAAAGACAAAAAAGGGGAGAGTAGAAAAAGAAGGAAGAAGAAAACGTTTTCATAGAGAGAGAAGCGGGTGATTTTACTGAAAGTAGCTTGTGCATTTCAGATTCAAAATTCAAACCAAAAGAGAAAGGTTTGACGCGTTCACAAAAAAGGATAATTTTAGAGAAAAAAAATCTTAATTATTAGATAAGTACCTGATAGCTTTCTCAAAGTTTATACACAATCCCAGTGCAAGGATTAATTTAGGCGGTAAATAACTCAACAAAACTTTCAAAATTTAAGAAACATTAAAATAATAATAATCAACCTCTAAAATGCATAAAAGGAATAAATCGGAGAATGAACGGTGCATTAAAAATAACAAAAAATCAATAGAATTGTAAAAGAGTAGATTGATTGATTATTGATAGCCCCTAAATAAATATTAAACCCTTTAACAATGCACAAATATTGAATGAATAGTAAACTTTTAATATAAAAAACACTTTCGGATTGTATAAAAGAGTTGATATTTTTTGTTATTCATATTACTTTATATTACTTTATTATTAGGTGATATTAATTATATAATATTATACATTTTTCCAAATTTTTCATGTGAATTTTATTATTTAACATATTAAACTTTGTTCAACCATAACAATATAACGTTTTAAAAAAATCATAACAATATGACTAAAATTTAGAAAAAAAATCTTAAAGGATAAAATGTGTACTTATATAATATCTCTATTGTTAAAACCTAACTATGCATTTGTTAAATTTTTACATATATTATAAATCTATTGTTGTTTATAATATTATGATAATTATCTTTATATGATATAATGTATATATAAAGATTAAAATTCAAAAGGAATTAGGAAAAGACACATTAAGTTTCTAAACCAAATACATGACTATATTAGAATTATATAATTATTAAATAATTACTTCACATTTAATGACAAGAAATTTTTTTAAAAGAAATAAGTCAAACTAAATGGTGATTTGTAAATTTAATAAAAAATTATTTTGTAAATCATAATCCAAACATATTTTAAATCATTAATTTTTATTATAATCATGGAGTTTAAATTGGTTGTACAAAAACTTATAATAAAAAATTATATGCATAATTATTTTTTAAAATCCATTAAATTCAATTTATGTTGTATATGTTAATTAGTTTCATTTCATGATGTACTTTTATCAATAAAAACCTAACTATTACTACTAAAAATAATCTATTTTAATATATAAATAATTGTAGTGATAATTTATTCTTCCTATACATCTCATGATGTATTTTTATCAATAAAGCAACACTATTATTATTGAATAATAATCCTTTTTAACTTATACTTAATTGTTGTAATCATAAACTTGATGTATAAGAGCCTTGAACCTCTAAGCTCCCACTAGCAACGGGCTCAGAACCAGGCCCATGATAATTGACAGGAAAATTAAGAGCAATTGTCATGCCTGAGGGGTAACTTCCACTAGTTTGGGAACCGGGAAATGAATAATGAGACTTGTGTATATATGGAGCATTGAGCATAATTTAAGAGTTCTCAAAGTTGTTTTCAGCATTGAACATTGTGGACTTTATTCCATGTCTTAGGTGGATTGATCCATGAAAAGAATGTGAGGGTGATAAGCTGGGAGGCTTGATAGTTTCACCGTCGTCGCGTTTCGCAGGATTTTCGGCGGGGGTGGAGGAGTTGGAGAAGAGGAGGAAGTGAGGACAAGAGGAGGAAGAGGTCGAGGAAGGGTTGAATTATGACTCTGATGAGGTAATTGAGATTGGAAAGTTGGAGGAGAATGGGGACAACATTTTCAACGCAAATAACAATAACAATGATAATGGGAATGGTGTAACTGATGGAAAGAAAAAGGGGAAGAAGAAAGGGATGCCAACGAAGAATCTCATGGCTGAGAGGAGGCGTATGAAGAAACTCAATCATAGGTTGTACATGTTTCGCTCTGTTGTATCGTAGTTCCATCAACGGAGGAATCTAGGGGACAAAGCACATAGACTTAGCGTGTGTTCCGCGCTGATTTTTGTCCCTCCCATCTTCTTCATCTATGTGCTCTATGCCCTAGCTTCCTCCATTGACGGAACTACAACACAACAGAGCGAAACATGTACAACCTATGATTGAGTGTCTTGCTACGCCTCCTCTCAGCCATGAGATTTTTCATTGGCATCCCTTTCTTCTTCCAATTTCTTCTTTCCACTGGTGACATCATTCCCATTATCATTGTTATTGTTATTTGCGTTGAAATTGTTTCCCCCATTCTCCTTCAACTTTCCAATCTCAATTACCTCATCAGAGTCAAATTCAACCCTTCCCCAACCTCCTCCTCCTCCTCTTCTCCTCTCTTCCTCCTCTTCTCCAACTCCACCACCCCCGCCGAAAATCTGGCGAAACGCGACGACGGCGAAACTATAAAGCCTCCTAGCTTATCAGCCCCACATCCTTTTCATGGATCAATCCACCTAAGACATGAAATAAAGTCCACAATGTTCAATGCTCTAAACAACTTTGAGAACTCTTGTATTATGCTAAATGGTCCATATGCATAAGTCTCATTGTTCGTTTCCTGGTTCCCAAACCAGTGGAAGGTACCCCTCAGGCATGGCAATTGCTCTTAATTTTCCTGTCAACCATCGCTGGCCTGGTTATGAGCCCATTTTTAGTTAGAGCGTGGGGTTTTCTGAGCTTGACTACTTCTGTGGTGAAAAAAACTCTTAGCTTTACAGCGGCTTTCAACACCTTCACCTGCGAGATGATTTGGTTGATCGTGATCTCGTTCTTCTTTGCTCGTGGGTTCGTGAAGACTTGTTTAGGGGATAGGATTGCAACTTACTTTGTGAAATGGATGGGAAAGAGCACGTTGGGATTGTCTTATGAGTTGACATTCAAGCATCATCCTGAGTTACTGGAGAAATGGAGTAAGTTAGGACACAGAGCAAATAGATGAAGAAGATAGGAGGGACGAAAATATATTTTAATATAAACATAAAGAAAAAAATGTTAAAGACCAGTAGGATTTGTGATAAGCCATGTATGATAGATGAGTAGGAGAGAAAAAGTGTCAAATCAGCTTAGAGCACAGGCCAAAGGACCAGAGGGATCAATTGCAAAAAAAAAATTTATGAGGATGTTTTACTAAAGAAAAATTTTTAAGGGATCAAATACAAAACTCGGGGTATTTTACAGGGACCAAAAACATATTTAACCCAAACAAAAATTTAAAAAAAATTAGGGTTAAATATATTTTTAGTTCCTTAAATATAGTCGAGATTTGATTTTAGTCCCTACAATTTAAAACCATTGATTTTGGTCCTTAAAAAATTAAAATACACCAATTTAGTCCTTATTGTCTGGTTTTGCTACAGATTTTGCAACAGATTAGCTACGAATTTTTATCGATAAGGACTAAATTGGTGCATTTTCAATTTTTGAAGGACTGTAACCACCAGTGTTAAATTACAAAGACTAAAACCAAATCTCGACTATATTTAAAGGATTTAAACATATTTAACCCAAAAAATTAATTTTGACTTGACGGGTAGAACTCGCTCCTACATATCCCCTAGTGCCATGGGGAACTCAAAAGTCACGTAGCTCTTCTAGAAGATAATTGTAGGTTGGTTGATTTTAATTTTTAATTTTTACTTTTTCTAATTCTAACAATTGAAATTAAACTAAAATATTTTTATTTTTTATTACCAAACCTAAAGCAAACTTCCTAAAATTTTAAGAAAATTATATAAAAGAAAAATTATTTTAAAAAAAAAGAAAAGAGAAGGACAAAGTTACCTCGAAGGAGACCCCTCTTGATGTCCCACAAAAAAAAAACTAAAGAGCAATTTCTATACCTTGCATTGGGTCCAAATGTTTCCTTCTTTCTTTGATGCCTCTAACACTCGGTAGTTCACTCTTTTTATAGGAGAAGGAAAGGTTGGAAGAGGGTACACTACCCGATATGGGACTTGAAATGTTGGTTGTTTTATTTTATCTAATAATCCTATCAAGATTTGTTTCTTATTATTCCTAATCCTCGTAATTACTTTTTTTATTGTTTCTTTATTTTCTCCAAAATCGCACTCAATCACTTTAAATTAAATTACTGATTTCTTTCCAATTTTCTCAAAACTAATAATTAATTGCATTAATTACTTGATTAGAGTATTCGAGAATCATATTCACAAATATAATAATTATCATAAAATCAAATCTCACAATCCATTTGAATTAAGAGGGAAGTTATTAAAAATAATCAGTCACATTTATGAGAAAGATTGTTAATCAAAATTTAATCCCTTAGGTATTCGTGACCAAAATCTACTCTCTTCATTTGTAAAAAATAAAGAATACAAACTTCAATGCAATATCTTCTTTCTCTCTTATCATTTTAATTAAAATAGACTTTTTATATTTAAATTTAATTTTTACATTTTTTTATTTTTTCTCATTTTTTCAAATTGTTTTCAATTATTTAATTTTCCTAAATTATTTAAAATAACCCAGTCAAATAGGGTGTTGACAGTATGAATCTCATGACATCACAAAAAATCAAAGGAATCGCGAAAACCAGACGAATTACGCGAAAATGCAGCAACCAAGTCGCACACCAAATGGGTCGGGTTTTATAGACCTGGTTTGGAAAACCAGTAATTCTGACCTTTTTATTAAATATCACAATAAAGGGCTGAAAATTGAAATTCTTATTGACCCAAGTCAGAGGGAAGACCAATAAATCAGAAACATTCACTAGGGTTGATCCCCACTACCTTTTCTTTATTTTTCTACTTCTAATAAGTGCTAATTTTAAGTGAATTTTCATACTGAATGTTTGAATTGTATTTATTTAGAACTTAAATTACCTTAACTTAGAATTATTGAATCTAACCGTCTATTTCTGAGTCATGATTGAAATTAAACTCTAATTGATCCCTAAATGTTTGTTCTGCATACTAATTAAAGAAAGGAGAAAGAAAAAGCTTGAAGAAAACAAGAAGAAAGGAGAAAATTGGAGAAGTTTTAATTCTGCCAAATTTTCTCACTTAAGCGAGAATACGTTTCTTCAACTTGAAGAATTCTTCTCGTTTGAGCGAGAATTTGCTTGCTCAAGTGAGAATTCACTTACTCAAATCAAAAACAGGGGAAAAAATAAAAGCGAAGGATCGAAAAACTCATTCCGAAAGATCAAAACCCAGGGAATGAAGTGCGAAAGTGACAAAAAGCTCCGGAAGTTTATTTCCCATCATTTCTACTCTGTTTCTTCGATTATAATGGCTGTCATGAGCGACTAACTCCTCTAGTCCACGTTAGGTTAAATGAGGTAGAGGCTTGTGTATAAATAGAGAGATGGGAACCGGGAAACGAATAAAGAGGCTTTTGTATATATGGAGCATTGGGCATAATACAAGAGTTCTCAAAGTTATTTTGACCATTGAACATTGTGGACTTTATTCCGCGTCTTAGGTGGATTGATTTATGAAAAGGATGTGAGGGTGATAAGCTGGGAGGCTTGATAGTTTCGCCGTCGTCGCGTTTCGCCGGATTTTAGGCGGGGGTGGAGGAGTTGGAGAAGAGCAAGAAGAAAGGACAAGAGGAGGAGGAGGTTGAGGAAGGGTTGAATTATGACTCTGATGAGATAATTGAGATTGGAAAGTTGGAGGAGAATGGGGACAACAATTTCAACGCAAATAACAATAACAATGATAATGGGAATGGTGTCACTGATGGAAAGAAGAAGGGGAAGAAGAAAGGGATGCCAACGAAGAATCTCATGGCTGAGAGGAGGCGTAGGAAGAAACTCAATCATAGGTTGTACATGTTTCGCTCTGTTGTATCATAGTTCCATCAATGGAGGAATCTAGGGCACAAAGCACATAGACTTAGCGTGTGCTCCGCGCTGATTTTTGTCCCTCCCATCTTCTTCATCTATGTGCTCTGTGCCCTAGCTTCCTCCATTGACGGAACAACAACACAACAGAGTGAAACATGTACAACCTATGATTGTGTTTCTTCCTTCGCCTCCTCTCAGCCATGAGATTTTTCGTTGGCATCACTTTCTTCTTTCCACTGGTGACACCTTTCCCATTATCATTGTTATTGTTATTTGCGTTGAAATTGTTTCCCCATTCTCCTCCAACTTTACAATCTCAATTACCTCATCAGAGTCAAAATTCAACCCTTCCCCAACCTCCTCCTCCTCCTCTTCTCCAACTCCACCACCCTCGCCGAAAATCTGGCGAAACCTGACGACGGCGAAACTATAAAGCCTCCTAGCTTATCATCCCCACATCCTTTTCATGGATCAATCAACCTAAGACATGAAACAAAGTCCTCCATGTTCAATGCTCCAAACAACTTTGAGAACTCTTGTATTATGCTAAATGCTCCATATGCATAAGCCTCATTGTTCGTTTCCCGGTTCCCAAACCAGTGGAAGGTACCCCTCAGGCATGGCAATTGCTCTTAATTTTCCTGTCAACCATCGCTGGCCTGGTATCTGAGGTCATTGCTAGTGGGAGCGTGGGGTTTTCTGAGCTTGACTACTTTTGTGGTGAAAAAAACTCTGATCTTTACAGCGGCTTTCAACGCCTTCACCTGCGAGGTGATTTGGTTGATCGTGATATCGTTCTTCTTTGCTCGTGGGTTTGTGAAGACTTGTTTAGGGGATAGGATTGCAACTTACTTTGTGAAATGGATGGGAAAGAGTACGTTGGGATTGTCTTATGAGTTGACATTCAAACATCATCCTGAGTTAATGGAGAAATGGAGTAAGCTAGGACACAGAGCAAATAGATGAAGAAGATGGGAGGGACGAAAATATATTTTAATATAAACATAAAAGAAAAAAATGTTAAAGACAAGTAGGATTTGTGGTAAGCCACGTATGACATATGAGTAGGAGAGATAGAGTGCCAAATTAGCTCAGAGCACAGGCCAAAGGACTAGAGGGATCAATTGCAAAAAAATTATGAGAATGTTTTACTAAAGAAAAATTTCTTAGGGACCAAATACAAAACTCAGGGTATTTTACAGGGACCAAAAACATATTTAACCCAAACAAAAATTTAAAAAAAATTAGGGTTAAATATATTTTTAGTTGCTTAAATATAGTCGAGATTTAGTTTTAGTCCCTACAACTTAAAATCATTGATTTTGGTCCTTAAAAAATTGAAAATACACAAATTTAGTCCTTATTGCCTGATTTTGCTACAGATTAGCTACGAATTTTTATCGATAAGGACTAAATTGGTGCATTTTCAATTTTTGAAGGACCGAAACCACCAGTGATAAATTACAGAGACTAAAACCAAATCTCGACTATATTTCAGGGACTAAAACATATTTAACCCAAAAAATTAATTTTGACTTGACAGGTAGAACTCTCTTTTACATATCCCCTAGTGCGATGGGGAACTCAAAAGTCACGTACCTCTTCTAGAAAATAATTGTAGGTTTCTTGATTTTAATTTTTAATTTTTACTTTTTCTAATCCTAACAATTGAAATTAAACTAAAATATTTTTATTTTTTATTACCAAACCTAAAGCAAACTTCCAAAAAATTTAAGAAAATTATATAACAAAAATTATTTAAAAAAAAAGAAATGAGAAGGACAAAGTTACCTCGAAGGAGACCACTCTTGATGTCCCACAAAAAAAAAAACTAAAGAGCAATTTCTATACCTTGCATTGGCTACAAATGTTTCCTTCTTTCTTTGATGCCTCTAACACTCGGTAGTTCACTCTTTTTATAGGAGAAGGAAAGGTTGGAAGAGGGTGCACTATCCGATATGGGACTTGAAATGTTGGTTATTTTATTTTATCTAATAATCCTATCAAGATTTGTTTCTTATTATTCCTAATCCTCGTAATTATTATTTTTTTATTGTTTCTTTATTTTCTCCAAAATCACACTCAATCTCTTTAAATTAAATTACTGATTTCTTTCCAATTTTCTCAAAACTAATAATTAATTGCATTAATTACTTGATTAGAGTATTCGAGAATCACATTCACAAATAGAATAATTCTCATT
Organism: Sesbania bispinosa; assembly: GCA_026901365.1. Classification (NCBI taxonomy): domain Eukaryota; kingdom Viridiplantae; phylum Streptophyta; class Magnoliopsida; order Fabales; family Fabaceae; genus Sesbania; species Sesbania bispinosa. The sequence continues at coordinate 100,901 of QLOH01000098.1, forward strand.
AAATCAAATCTCATAATCCATTTGAATTAAGTGGGAAGTTATTAAAAAGAATCAGTCACATTTATGAGAAAGATTATTAATCAAAATTTAATCCCTTAGGTATTCGTGATTAAAATCTACTCTATTCATTAGTAAAAAATAAAGAATACAAACTTCAATGCAATATCTTCTTTCTCTCTTATCATTTTAATTAAAATAGACTTTTTATTTTTAAATTTAATTTACATGTTTTTACTTTTTTTTTCATTTTTTCAAATTGTTTTCAATTATTTAATTTTCCTAAATTATTTAAAATAACCCAGTCAAATAGGGTGCTGAAAGTATGAATCTCATGGCATCACAAAAAATCAAAGGAATCACGAAACCAGAGCGAATTGCGCGAAAATGCAGCAACCAAGTCGAACACTAAATGGGTCGGGTTTTACAAACTCGATTTGGAAAACTAGTAATTCTGACCTTTTTATTAAATATCACAATAATGGGCTGAAAATTGAAATTCTTATTGACCCAAGTCAGAGGGAACACCGATAAATCAGAAACATTCATTAGGATTGATCCCCACTACCTTTTCTCTATTTTTCTAGTTCTAATAAGTGCTAATTTTAAGTGAATTTTCATACTGAATTTAAGCACTTATGGTTTGAATTGTATTTATTTAGAACTTAAATAACCTTAACTTAGAATTATTGATTCTAACCGTCTATTTCTGAGTCATGATTGAAATTAAACTCTAATTGATCCCTAAATGTTTGTTCTGCATAGTAACTAAAGAAAGGAGAAAGAAGAAGCTTGAAGAAAACAAGAAGAAAGGAGAAAATTGGAGAAGTTTTTATTCTGCCAAATTTTCTCACTTAAGCGAGAATACGTTTCTTCAACTTGAAGATTTCTTCTCGTTTGAGCGAGAATTTTCTTGCTCAAGTGAGAATTCACTTACTCAAATGTAAAACAGGGGGAGAAAATAAAAGCGAAGGATAAAAAAACTCATTCCGAAAGATCAAAACCCAGGGAATGAAGTGCGAAAGTGACAAAAAGCTCCGAAAGTTTATTTCCCATCATTTCTACTCTGTTTCTTCGATTATAATGGCTGTCATGAGCGGCTAACTCCTCTATATTGGGATTGAATGTATTCGAATCGAAATCGAGGTGTATTTAGGTGATTTAGATTTATAGTTATTCATTTCTATTAGATATCTGTAATTTCATTTTGTTATTGTTTGATTCTATCTGATTAATAGTATCCTGATTTTGATTTTAAGTTTCGACTGGAAAGTATTTCTTAAAAACTAATCTGAATGAAATTACTCGATGTGTTGCGATGCCAGGAATAGATTTCAATATATCGATTGCCTTATAACACTTGTTCGTAATGTTGGATAATCTGTTAAATATATGAGGAATCGGTATTTAGGGGATTTTTCTTAGGAACTTTATATTTGAGGAATCAATATTCAATGTAAAAGATATCATTGTGTTGCATCAATATCAATAGTTTTGATTTCTGTATATCCCTGAATCACTATAATACAAAAGAGTGAGATTAATAAAATTCAATCCCAGTTTTTCCAACTGAATTTCTACTACTTTTCATCGCTTTTCTTTTATGCTCGATATAATCTCTTTTAATTTTCCCGTTATTAGAATCATGACCAAATTCTACTTATCTGTAAATATACTTAGTGAGTTTGTGAATTAAGAAATTTAATAGAAATTCAAGTTCCTTGTGGGTACGACAACCCTTTTTTACTTACTACTATAATACAGTTGACTTTGATACACTTGTCAGATAATCAACAACTTTCCTTCGTTGTGTATTGACTATATTCTACTATTCTTCCATTGTTTCATTGTCTCCATTCCAACTGCAACATTTATTTTTGTCTACTGGTCCCCTTTGTCCCTTTTTTAATTCTCCCACTCTTTACTATTGTACTCCACCATCTCTATTAATTACTCTACCTCATGTTGTCCACATAGCCGCTTGTTTCTTGTTCCCATTCTTCTTTTGTTGTGTGCTACTGTTACTATTTTAAATTATTGAGTGGAGTAGTCAATGGGTTAAACAAAGAAAAAAGAGGTTGATATTACGTGGAATTAATGTGAAGTTGTTCGAGCACACATGCTTTGTATTAAATGCAAGTATTGTTCACATACTTGTTGGGGTGGTATTGCAAGAATGAAGCATCACCTTGTTGGAACAAAGTAGAATGTTAGTGCCTATCCATCTGTTTCAGATGAGGTGAAATAGATGTTTATGAAGTTGTTAGATGATAAACAAAAGGCTAAAGAGGTTACTAGCCAAGAATGTTTTGAAGAGGGCACCCAAGATTCTAGGAAAGGAAAGGGAGTAACTTCAGCATTTATGAAGCAAATGACAATGAATGAGGTGCTGAAAGATAGAGATTTGGTTATTCAGGACATTTGCAAATGCATCTATGACATTGCTTTGCCTTTTAATTTGGTAAGAAGTCTTTTGTTTATTCAAATTCTTAAATCTTTGGGTGAATATGGAAGAGGTTTAAAACCTCCAACTTATCATGATGTTAGGGTGTCTTACTTGAAAAAGACAGTTGATAATGTTCAAGAAAATTTGGAGAAGTACAAGATTGAATGGGAAAAATGGGGCTGCACATTGATGTGTGATGGTTGGACGGATGGAAAAGGTATGTCACTTACAAATTTTTAGTCAATGGTCCAAGTGGATCTATTTTCCTAAAATCTGTTAACAATAGTGATGTGATCAAGGATGATAAGAAAATGTTTGAGTTATTGGATTCTATGATAGAAAAAATTAGGGAGAATAATGTAGTGCAAGTTGTGACAGACGATGCATCTAATCTTATGGTAGCTAGGAAGATGTTAGAGGAGAAGAGAACCAAATTTTTTGGACCCCTTGTACAACTCATTGTCTTGATCTAGTTTTGGAAGACATTGGACAACTTACGGTATTTTACAATATCATTGCAAATGCAAAAACTTTAATTTATAGGCATACATGGCTTCTAAACTTATTTAGAAATCATTCTAAGGGAAAGGAGTTAGCTAGACTAGCAGTCACAAGGTTTGGAACGACTTTTTTCACCCTACAATGTATAATGCAATAAAAGAATGCTCTTCGATCTATGTTTGCTTCAGAGGACTTTGCTACTAGTAATTATGCTAATAAAAATGAAGTTAAACAAATGATTAATACAGTTTTGTGTGATGCTAGATTTTGGAAATCCATTTAATATTGTTTGAAGCGTGTGACTCCACTTGTGTAGGTTTTAAGGCTCGTAGATGGAGACTCAAAACCCGCCATGCCATATATCTATGAGGAAATGGATAGAGCTAAAGAACAAATAACTGTAAACTTTGCAAATCAAGAGTGAAGATATAAATAAGAGTGGAAGATAATTTATTACCATTAGAATTTACAGCTACATAGGCCTCTCCATGTTGTTGCCTACTATCTTAATCCTAATTAAGTATCTCCCTTATTAAGTTTATGTATGCTTTTTAGCAAGTTAATTGAAAATTCATTTTTCCTTATTTTATTAGGTTCCTTTATGACAAAAACTTTAATCTATATAGTGAAGTTTTAATTAGTTTATATGAGACCATTGAGAGAATGGTTATGGATAGAAAATCTAGATTTATAATTGATCAACAACTTGATAGGTTCAAGACATCCAAGGACACTTTGGAAAGATCATGGCAATAGACATTAGAGAAAAAAGCAACCCGGTAAGTTTTATATTAATTTCATGATTCTGTAAAGAGTATGGTAGCCTATATTAACTTTTAGTTTTTATTTTGCCCTTTGTTTTGATAGCTTTTTGGTGGGAAAGTTATGGTGGAGAGGGCAAAAGTTACAAAACCTAGCAATGAGAGTTTTGATTTTCACTTGTAGTGATACTGGGTGTGAAAGAAATTGGAGCATATTTGATCAAATTCATACTAAGAGAAGAAACCGCTTAGAGAAACAAAGATTAAATTCTCTTGTCTTTGTCAAGTATAATCTTCAATTTGAGATGAGACAAAAGTCTAGAGAAGAGAAGGGTGATACTTATGATTCTATATGCTTATTTGACATTGAATCGGATAATGAGTTGATTACATAGAAAAAGGATCCTTGCGTACCAGTTGATGGTTCATGGATGGACATGCATCAGTCCTTTACTTTGAAAGAAGGATCTCCAACCAGGAAAAGGAAGAGAGGTATTTGTTCAAACCTATAACTTTGAAGTTAGAATATAGAAGTTACACTTTAATATTATGTTTTTGTTTTTATTAAGTTTTTGTTTTTCTTGCATAGGTCAAAGAAACTTAAATGCCAAAAATGATAGGGGAAAATCTATCATAGGGGATGAGAGTGAAGTTGAAGAGATAATATCAAATGGAAAGGAAGGAGGATAAGAGCATTTGACAAAAGAGGAGGAAGAAACAAATGACATTGATCTTGGAGATAATAAATGACACTCTTGGATGATGACTTTATGATTAAGATTTAAGATTATGTACTAAGATATAAGAATAGGAATTAGGAAGTAGGATATGCATTTTGGCATCTTATTAATGGTTTTTTATGTTCCTGAACACTTGAACTTTGTTTTGTGCAGCAAGACATTAATTTTTCTTTTCATTTTGATTTATGACTTGGATCTTGAATTATTTTGAATTCCATATATGATATATCAACCCATATATTAGTTTATGCAATGAATTACTCACTTTTCAACTTAGATATGCTAATATTCTTATGTTTTTAATGTATCTTATGTGAATATATATATATATATATGTTGTTTTTGTTATTGATCATGTATCTTACGATTCATAAGAAGATTCGATTCATGATTCGAAAAATAGGTCTTCCGATTCACGATTCGAATCTCGATTTGATAACCATGAATGCAAATTTGTTAAGTTCTTTCATACTAAAATTCTTTTTCTTATTCTAAGATTATATAGTTTGTGTTTTGTGGCTGCCAATTCAAGTAGTCCTTGGGTCAAACTAAAGAAGTTGGTCTGTAATATTTTCCTAGAGTTTGGAACTTCTTATAATTCTACATTAGTTAGAATGATCAAACCTTTTAGGTGTAGTTGAAGGTTAGAAACTAGTAACAATAGAAACAACTTAATTGGAAGTTTAGTTAAAAGATTGAATACAGGTGGAGCATATATAATAATATATCTTTCCTTTCCTTTGTTTTAATCAAATCAAATGTCTTCCTCATTTTTATTTATTTTCTATTTTAGTTTTTATATGTATATATGTACACACATAAATTGAATGCTTGGGAGAAGCTATCAAGGTATAATGTCTCTTATCTCTCTACATTGGTTTCCATCTTTTTTATTTTTTTGTTGTGCATATATAATGACTTGATCCATGCGATTTTTCTTTTTGACAATTATAATTCATTTTAAATCTTAATTTTTAAGATTTGTATTTTTTAAGCAAATTTCTATTTCTATAGATGGATACGATATCAAGGGCTTAGTCTTATAGTGAAAGAGAAAATTGGTGAGCCAAAAAAAAATTCAAAATTATATTTGAAGTAGCTATCAAAATTTTCCTAGCTCATCTTGAGTTGATCTATTACTAAGGACAACTTCATAATAGCTGTGTAACATCCCACAAATTAGAGTTTTTAATAATTCATTAGGTAAAAAATAAGGGTTTAGGTATTAGTAATTAAGACAAGAAAGTTTTAGAAATTTGGAAATAAAACTAAGTTTGAAAACCAAAATTCAGGGTTTTCGCTCAAGCGAATTGGATTCGCTTGAGCGAATTATGCAGAAAAGAAGTTTAGGTTCAGTTGCTGTAAAATTTGCTCAAGCGAATTGGATTCGCTTGAGCGAAAATCAGGGGTCTGGAAGAGGCTCTCTGGATGATTTTCGCTCAAGCGAATAAAGATTCGCCCAAGCAAAAAACGTCCAGAGAGGGTGTTTTTCTTATGTCATTTTCGCTCAAGCGAATTGAATTCGCTTGAACGAATATTCGTGATTTTTACATGCAAGGTACCATTCGCTTAAGCGAAAATATTTCGCTTGAGCGAAATTCCATTTTAATCACCAGTATTACCTTTTCAACTTCAGAATTTCACTTTCTTTTCTTCTCCCTTATTCCTTTAGAGAGAGAGGGTCTGAGTTCTAGAGAGAGAGGTGGCTTATTCGAGACTTAAGACGGAAGATTGGAGCCGGAATCGTGAAGCAATTCATCACAATTCCTACCTTTCCTCTTGATACTCCAAGAATAGGCGAGTATAACTCACACACTTTCACAAATTCAATCTCTTTGACTCTATGCATGAACCCTAATCTTGTCTTCCCTTTTCTTATGCTTATTGATGTTGAATTTGTGATAATTGTATGATAAATTAAGTGATTAAGTGTGAAAGCATGTGAAATTGACATTAGAAACCCTAAGTTAGGAAATTACGAGATTTCAAAACTTACGAGATTTCGAAATATATTGTTATTAGTTTTCAGTTCAATAAGTTATAAGCCGGTTTCGACCGTGAGTTATATAAGCCGGCCTTCGCGCTGTGAGTTAAGAAAATTGAATAATTATGTGAAAACTTGACTTCGGTCCAGTAATGGGTGGGATACGTCCCCGGGAAAGACGTTTCCCGTAGTCTGAGCTCAGTTCTAACTCCAGTTTAAGTGATAAGATCATTCCTGCTGGGCACAGCAGTGAGTTGCATCATTAGTGCATTTACTTGATTTTAGTTATGATCATGATTATGTATGCATATTAGTTAGTAAGTGATTTTCCCTACACTGCATATGCATAGTTATATTTCACTGAGACATTAGTCTCACCACGCGTTTTGTGGACACAATCTAGGTGTGCAGGTACCTCCTGACAGGGATCAGTGAGATTAGAGCAGGAGTCTTCTATATTTTGATGTTACTATCTTTGGGAATGTATAGAATGCTTTTGTACATATTGGTCTTATATTAGAGATGTTTAGCTTGCAGCCTCCGGGCCAGTTGTATATATGTCTTTAAAGATGGTAATTATGTATATAAAGTTTGAGTTATTCACAAATTGTATAAGTTATCTTTGGTTACTTATCGAATTGTGATGTTTGGTATTCTAAATGACGCATTTTGGTTTCGCAAATTTAGGATTTGGTTTCCAATGGACTAAGTCTTGAATTTAGGAATTAGGGTGTTACATTTTGGTATCAGAGCTGTTCAATCCAATTGGACTGTGGTATTAGGATTTTCTTGTGATTTGTTATTATGATTTATGCATTATTTCGTGAATTGAGAGACTGATCACCTCGATGTTTACTTAATGGTGTGTAGAGAATTATGGCAAGTGGCAGGAGGGGTCGTCCTAGAGTTAATCCTCCTTCTCAGAATCTACCTCCGGACCCAGTGGCAGCAGCTCTACAGGAATTCACACAAATGATGGGGGAACAAATGAATGCTAACCGGATCCAATCTGAGGCGACTCGAGAACAGGCGGCTGCCAACGCAGCATTACTTCAGGAGTTGACCCGAAGGACAACGGGGACACCTCCTATTCCTACGGTGGATCCGTTTGTTCAAGGGTTAGCTGAATTTCGGAAGCACAACCCTCCTCAATTTAATGGAGTTTATGATCCAGATGTGGCATCCAACTGGCTTAGAGATCTCAATAGGATTTTTGATGTGATGAAATGTGCTGATGATTCCAAGGTTGGTTTTGCTATATACATGCTGAGGGGTGAAGCTGAGGACTGGTGGAAGACCACTAGTATTAGGACTGTAGTATTGGAGACTCCGGTAACCTGGGGTATATTTCAGACTTTGTTTTTGGACAAGTATTTTCCCGCTACGGTCCGAAGATAAAAGGAAGCAGAATTTCTACAACTGAAGCAAGGAAGTTTGACTATGGGCCAGTATGTGGCCAAGTTTGAAGAATTAGCTAAATATTCACGGTATCTTCAGACAGTAGCTGATGAGGAGTGGAGGTGTACCCAGTTTGAAGGAGGCCTTCGACCTGAGTTACTGGATCGGGTCGGGACACTTGAGATCAAGGATTTCCCCACCTTAATCAACAAATGTTACATTGCGGAGAAGAATACCCAAGGGACTACCCTACCAACACCGCTTGCAGACAACAAGGGAAAAAGGAAGTTAGATGTGACAAATCAGTCTAAGGGCCCGAGGCCTAAGTGGCAAGGCACCTCAGCCTTGGCTACTAGACCGGCCCAACGCCAAGGGGTACCTACTTGCCCCAAGTGCGGAAAGGAGCACTCTGGAGAATGCTTGACTGGGAAGAATGTTTGTTACTTTTGCAAGCAGCCTGGTCACATGAGGAATGAATGTCCAAAGAGAAAAGATCTACCGAAACCTCAAACCACAGGAAGAGTCTTCACTCTTAGCGGGGAAGTGGCAACTTCTGTAGATAATCTGTTGTGAGGTATGTTCACCCTAGGAGATTGAACCTTAATTGTATTGTTTGATTCAGGAGCTACTCATTCTTTCATTTCTCATGATTGTGTTAAACAGTTGAACTTGCATGCTGTCTCTTTACCGTTTGTTCTCAATGTGACCACCCCCGCCAAGGAGGCAATTTCTACTTCCCTTTTATGTATTCCGTGCCCCATTGTGATACAAGGGAAGGCCTTCGAGGTTGACCTAGTTTGTTTGCCATTAAGGGGTATAGACATTATTCTTGGCATGAATTGGTTATCTTCAAATCGAATCATGCTTGACTGTTTCAATAAGAAGGTTGTTTTTCCACTTCTTCCTTCTCTTTCGAGGGAGAAACCATAAATTCTTTTGTCCAGTGTTACTGAAGTGTACGAATGCCTTAGTGATGGGAGTGAATGTTTTGTTTTATTACTTTCCTCAACTCTAGAGTCTAAGGTAGACATAAGCAGTATAGCTACGGTTAGGGAGTTTCAAGATGTTTTCCCTAGCGAGGTAACTACCTTACCTCCGGACCGAGAGATAGAGTTTGCCATAGACCTAGTACCAGGTACAGGACCTATTTCCAAAGAACCATACAGGATGTCCCCACTAGAACTTAACGAACTTAAGGCTCAGTTAGAAGATCTTATGTCTAAAGGGTTTATTAGGCCTAGTGTGTCACCCTGGGGAGCTCCAGTACTCTTAGTGAAGAAGAAGAATGAGAGTATGAGGCTGTGTGTAGATTATAGGCAGTTGAACAAGGTTACCGTTAAGAATAAGTATCCCTTACCCAGGATAGATGAACTCTTAGATCAACTTAGGGGAGCCTCAGTTTTCTCTAAGATAGTTTTGAGGTATGGATACCACCAGATCAAGATTAAGGGTGAGGATATACCTAAGACAGCCTTCAGGACTAGATATGGGCATTACGAGTATTTGGTGATGCCATTTGGAGTAACCAATGCTCCCGCTGTATTCATGGACTACATGAATCGGATTTTCCGGCCCTACCTGGATCAGTTTGTTGTTGTATTCATTGATGATATTATGATCTATTCCCATAGCTTTGAAGAGCATGAGCGTCATCTTAGGGTGGTGTTGGGGATTTCGAGAGATAAGAAGTTGTTTGTAAACCCCGAGAAATGTGAGTTTTGGAGTGACAAGGTTCAATTTCTAGGACATGTAATTACTAGTGAGGGTGTATCTGTTGATCCTAGCAAGGTAGAAGTTGTCCTTGAATGGGAAAGGCCTAAAACCATTACGGAGATTAGGAGTTTCCTAGGATTGGCCGGCTACTACCGGAGATTCATTAAAGGATTCTCCCAGCTAGCCTTGCCTCTCACGAGGTTGACTCGAAAGGGTCAAGCCTTTGTGTGGGACGAGAATTGTGAGCAGAGCTTTTTGGAGCTCAAGGTTAGGTTAACCACCGCTCCGGTACTGGCGTTACCGGATTTGTCTAAGACCTTCGAGGTATACAGTGATGCCTCGGGAAAGGGTTTAGGATGTGTTTTGATGCAGGATAGGAGGGTGGTGGCTTATGCATCCAGGCAGTTGAAGCCTCATGAGGAGAATTATCCTACTCATGACCTGGAGTTGGCAGTAGTGGTTTTTGCCCTCAAGATTTGGAGGCATTACCTGTTTGGAGTGAGATTTGAGGTCTTTAGTGATCACAAGAGTTTGAAATATCTCTTTGATCAGAAAGAACTCAATATGAGGCAGAGGTGGTGGATGGAATTTCTCAAAGACTATGATTTTGAATTGAAATACCATCCTGGCAAGGCCAATGTGGTGGCTGATGCCCTCAGTAGGAAGTCCCTTCATATGTCTTCCATGATGATGCATGAAACGAGTTTGTTATAAGAGTTCAAAAACCTAAGTTTAGATGTTACAGTTGGAGAGCATAGTGTCAAACTTCATAGAATTGAGATTACCAGTGAGCTGAGAGGTCTAATCAGGGAGGCTCAGGGTTTGGACTCAAGCCTCCAAGATAGAAAGCACCAGTTAGGGTTTTCAGAGTCAGAAGATGGGGTAATTCTCTTCCAAGGGAGAGTCTGTGTCCCTAAGGGGGGGTAGTCTCAGACAACAGGTTTTAGAAGAAGCTCATAGAGGTAAGTTTTCTATACATCCTGGCACTACCAAGATGTATCAGGATTTGAAGAGGATGTTTTGGTGGGAGGGTATGAAGAGGGATATAGCAGATTATGTTTCTAAATGCTTAGTGTGTCAACAGGTCAAAATAGAACATCAGAAACCATCAGGAACCCTTTTGCCATTAGAAATCCCTGAGTGGATGTGGGAGAGTATAGCTATGGACTTTGTGGTAGGATTGCCTCGAGTCCAAGCTGGTTTTGATGCCATTTGGGTGATCGTGGACCGACTGACCAAGTCAGCCCACTTCCTACCAATTAGGAGTACCTATTCCCTTAGCAAGTTAGCAAATTTGTATGTTAGGGAGATTATCAGACTTCATGGCATTCCGTCTAGCATCATATCAAATAGGGACCCTAGGTTCACTTCTAGGTTCTGGAATGCTCTTCACGAGGCTTTCGGGACCAAACTTCGGTTTAGCACTGCTTACCACCCTCAGACTGACGGTCAGTCTGAAAGAACCATCCAGACTTTAGAAGATATGCTCAGGGCTTGTGTGTTAGAGGAGTCAGGTAGTTGGGATAGGTACCTGCCTCTCATTGAGTTTACCTACAATAACAGTTTCCATAGCAGTATAGACATGGCACCTTATGAGGCACTGTACGGTAGGAAGTGTAGATCTCCCTTGTGTTGGTGTGAGGTAGGTGAGAGAACCTTATTAGGCCCAAAGTTAGTGCAGGAAACCTCAGATAAGATCAGGATCATTAGGGAAAAACTTGCAACTGCCCAAAGCCGACAAAAGAGTTATGCTGATAAAAGAAGAAAAGACGTAGAGTTTGAGGAAGGGGACCATGTATTTCTGAAAGTAACTCTCGTTACAGGCATAGGATGATCCATCAAGACCAAAAAGCTCAATCCTAGATTTGTTGGTCCATTTCAGATCCTGCAGAGGGTTGGCCCTTTAGCTTACAGGATAGCGTTACCACCTCAGTTGTCCAGGATACATGATGTTTTCCATGTATCTCAGTTAAGAAAATATGTTCATGATCAATCACATGTCATTGGCCCTGAATCAATACAATTAAGGGAAGATCTCACCATTCCTTCTAGACCTGCACAGATTATCGACAGGAGTGTCAAATCCTTAAGGAGCAAGACAATTCCTATGGTGAAGGTGTATTGGGAAGGTCAAACTCCAGAAGAGGCAACATGGGAGAAGGAAGATGACATTCGGGAACAATTTCCGGAACTTTTAGTTGAGGTAGTCTTTAATCTATGTTTTCTTAAACAATTTTGAGGTCAAAATTGCTTGAAGGGGGGTAGAATGTAACATCCCACAAATTAGAGTTTTTAATAATTCATTAGGTGAAAAATAAGGGTTTAGGTATTAGTAATTAAGACAAGAAAGTTTTAGAAATTTGGAAATAAAACTAAGTTTGAAAACCAAAATTCATGGTTTTCGCTCAAGCGAATTGGATTCGCTTGAGCGAATTATGCAGAAAAGAAGTTTAGGTTCAGTTGCTGTAAAATTTGCTCAAGCGAATTAGATTTGCTTGAGCGAAAATCAGGGATCTGGAAGAGGCTCTCTGGACAATTTTCGCTCAAGCGAATAAAGATTCGCTCAAGCGAAAAACGTCCAGAGAGGGTGTTTTTCTTATGTCATTTTCGCTCAAGCGAATTGAATTCGCTTGAGCGAATAATCGTGATTTTTACATGCAAGGTACCATTCGCTCAAGCGAAAATATTTCGCTTGAGCGAAATTCCACTTTAATCACAGGGATTCCCTTTTCAACTTCAGAATTTCACTTTCTTTTCTTCTCCCTTATTCCTTTAGAGAGAGAGGGTCTACGTTCTAGAGAGAGAGGGGGCTTATTCGAGACTTAAGACGGAAGATTGGAGCCAGAATCGTGAAGTAATTCATCACAATTCCTACCTTTCCTCTTGATACTCCAAGAATAGGTGAGTATAACTCACACACTTTCACAAATTCAATCTCTTTGACTCTATGCATGAACCCTAATCTTGTCTTCCCTTTTCTTATGCTTATTGATGTTGAATTAGTGATAATTGTATGATAAATTAAGTGATTAAGTGTGAAAGCATGTGAAATTGACATTAGAAACCCTAAATTAGGAAATTACGAGATTTTGAAACTTACGAGATTTCGAAATATATTGTTATTAGTTTTCAGTTCAATAAGTTATAAGCCGGTTTCGACCGTGAGTTATATAAGCCGGCCTTCGCGCTGTGAGTTAAGAAAATTGAATAATTATGTGAAAACTTGACTTCGGTCCAGTAATGGGTGGGATACGTCCCCGGGAAAGACGTTTCCCGTAGTCTGAGCTCAGTTCTAACTCCAGTTTAAGTGATAAGATCATTCCTGCTGGGCACAGCAGTGAGTTGCATCATTAGTGCATTTACTTGATTTTAGTTATGATCATGATTATGTATGCATATTAGTTAGTAAGTGATTTTCCCTACACTGCATATGCATAGTTATATTTCACTGAGACATTAGTCTCACCACGCGTTTTGTGGACACAATCTAGGTGTGCAGGCACCTCCTGGCAGGGATAAGTGAGATTAGAGCAGGAGTCTTCTATATTTTGATGTTACTATCTTTGGGAATGTATAAAATGCTTTTGTACATATTGGTCTTATATTAGAGATGTTTAGCTTGCAGCCTCCGGGCCAGTTGTATATATGTCTTTAAAGATGGTAATTATGTATATAAAGTTTGAGTTATTCACAAATTGTATAAGTTATCTTTGGTTACTTATCGAATTGTGATGATTGGTATTCGAAATGACGCGTTTTGGTTTCGCAAATTTAGGATTTGGTTTCCAACGAACTAAGTCTTGAATTTAGGAATTAGGGCGTTACAAGCTGTGAATTTGCTAATGCAAATTAGCACCCATTTTTGGCTTTTGCCTACAAACAGGTAACATTCAAGACAAATTCTACCAATAGACAAACACATGGTACCTAGAAAACACTTATAATGGATAGGTTATGTTTTTTGGTCCACGTTAGGTTAAATGTGGTAGAGGCTTGTGTATAGATAGAGAGATGGGAACCGGAAATGAATAATGAGGCTTATGTATATATGGAGCATTGAGCACAATACAAGAGTTCTCAAAGTTGTTTTGAGCATTGAACATTGTGAACTTTATTCCGTGTCTTAGGCGGATTGATTCATGAAAAGGACGTGAGGGAGATAAGCTGGGAGGCTTGATAGTTTCGTCGTCGTCGCGTTTCGCCGGATTTTCAGCGGGGGTTGAGGAGTTGCATAAGGGGAGGAAGAGAGGACAAGAGCAGGAGGAGGTTGAGGAAGGGTTGAATTATGACTCTGATGAGGTAATTGAGATTGGAAAGTTGGAGGAGAATGGGGACAACAATTTAAACGTAAATAACAATAACAATGATAATGGGAATGGTGTCACTGATGGAAAGAAGAAGGGGAAGAATAAAGGGATGCCAACGAAGAATCTCATGGCTGAGAGGAGGCGTAGGAAGAAACTCAATCATAGGTTGTACATGTTTTGCTTTGTTGTATCGTAGTTTCGTCAAAGGAGGAATCTAGGGCACAAAGCACATAGACTTAGCGTGTGCTGCGCGCTGTTCCCTCCCAACTTCTTCATCTATCTGCTCTGTGCCCTAGCTTCCTCCATTGATGGAACAACAACACAACAGAGCGAAACATGTACAACCTATGATTGAGTTTCTTCGTACGCCTCCTCTCAACCATGAGATTTTTCGTTGGCATCACTTTCTTCTTTCCACTGGTGACACCATTCCCATTATCATTGTTATTGTTATTTGCGTTGAAATTGTTTCCCCCATTCTAAATGTGAATAACTTAAACCTTATTTTCATAATCAGAGTCCATATATACATCTGGTCCAAAGATTATAAACTAGCATCAACAAAACTATTTACATATACCAGCTCTCTAATATATGTATATACATCAGGCCCGAAGGCTACAAACTGAACAAACTTAAACAAAATGCAAGGAGATACAACTTGCATATACAATCCAAAAAGAGAAATATCTAGATCCAACATTTCTAGCTCTAAATCACTTATTATCTCCTGGAGGTACCTGCACACCTAGAGTATATCCACAAAACGCGTGGTGAGACTAATGCCTCAGTGAAATATAACTAAGCATACTAAGTGTATAGGAAACAAATACCAATCAATGTATTTCAAACTAATAAACATTCAACATCATTATGTATTCATATTTCACAACATAACTAACTTAATTATAAACAATAAAATGCAACTCACTGCTTTACTTAGCAGGCATGATGTTTTCACTTAAACTGGAGTTAGAACTGAGCTCAGAGTACGGGAAACGTCTTTCCCGGGGACGTATCCCACCCATTACTGGACCGAAGTCAAGTTTTCACATAATTATTTAGTTTTCTTAACTCACAGCGCAAAGGCCGGCTTGAATTAACTCACGGTCTAAACCAGAAATCATGATTCGATAGTTAAAACTAGAATTTCGAACATTTCAAGTGTTTCGAGACTTTCATAAGTTTCGTAACTTTCGTAACTTCGAAATTCAATAGTTTTACAATCGATTCAAGCATAACATAATCAATTCTAATACAATCAACATAATTCCATGCAATTTAACTATATAGAAAGGGATTCAAGGGGGTAGGGTTCATACATTGAGCATTTCGACAATTTCACTATTTCGTAAATCTCGCTACCCAAAGGTTTTTCAACGAAAAGTACCGATTAAACTAATCAATCCTACACAACTATCAACAATCTAACTACAATATGCATATAGAAAGGAAATCAAGAGAGTAGGGTTCATACAATGGGGAGAAATCAAAATCAAGGAAAAGTGGGAGTGTGAGTTATACTCGCTAATTTCTTGAAATTCTCAAGAGGAATTGAGGAATTGAGTGTCCCTTTGTTGAATCCTAGCTTCAAATCCCTTCCAAAGCCTTCAATTTAATGTTTCTCTCTCTAAATTGCTCACTCTCTCTATGGTTCGCGAAAAGGGAAGAAGAGAATTAGAAAATCTGAATTTTTGCATGTCTTGGTATATATACTGGACTGCTGGTAATCGATTACAGTAATGTTGTAATCGATTACCAGAGGTAAAAATTACACTAAAAACGTTTCTGGAAATTGGTAATCGATTACAACATTTGGTAATCGATTACCTAAAACCGGCTCTCTGGTAATCGATTACAGTAATCGATTACCCTAAAAACCAGCTCTCTGATAATCGATTACAATAATCGATTACCCTAAAACCCGCTATCTGGTAATCGATTACACCCTGTGAGTAATCGATTACCAGAACCCTAGATTGCTCAAATTCACTAAGTTAAAGCATAAAACTTGATTTTTAACCTATAATTTCACAATTTACTTTTCTTGATTTATCACTAAATAATTCTCTTGTTTGCGAACTAATAAATTCTTAAAGTTCCCAATATGCGGGATGTTACAATTCTCACTTTTAGTGATACTGGGTGTGAAAGAAATTGGAGCATATTTGATCAAATTCATACTAAGAGAAGAAACCGCTTAGAGAAACAAAGATTAAATGCTCTTGTCTTTATCAAGTATAATCTTCAATTTGAGATGAGTCAAAAGTCTAGATAAGAGAAGGGTGATACTTATGATTCTATATGCTTATTCGACATTGAATCCGATAATGAGTGTATTACATAGAAAAAGGATCCTTGCTTACCAGTTGATGGCTCATGGATGGACATGCATGAGTCCATTACTTTGAAAGAAGGAGCTCCAACCAGGAAAAGGAATAGAGGTATTTGTTCAAACCTATAACTTTGAAGATAGAACATAGAAGTTACACTTTAATATTACTTTTTGTGTTTATTAAGTTTTTGTTTTTCTTACATAGGTCCAAGACACTTAAATGCCAAAAATGATAGGGGAAAATCTATCATAGGGGATGAGAGTGAAGTTGAAGAGATAATATCAAATGGAAAGGAAGAAGGAGAAGAGCATTTGACAAAAGAGGAGGAAGAAATAAGTGACATTGATCTTGGAGGTAATAAATGACACTCTTGGATGATGACTTTATGATTAAGATTTAAGATTATGTACTAAGATCTAAGCATAGGAATTAGGAAGTAGGATATGCATTTTGGCATCTTATTAATGGTTTTTTTAGTTCCTGAACACTTGAACTTCGTTTTGTGCAGCAAGACATTAATTTTTCTTTTCATTTTGATTTATGACTTGGATCTTGGTTTATCTTGAATTCCATATATGATATATCAACCCATATATTAGTTTATGCAATGAATTACTCACTTTTTAACTTAGATATGCTAATATTCTTATGTTTTTAATGTATCTTATGCGAATATATATATATGTTGTTTTTGTTATTGATCATGTATCTTACGATTCATAATAAGATTCAATTCATGATTCGAAAAATAGGTTTTCCGAATCACGATTCGAATCTCGATTTGATAACCATGAATGCAAATTTGTTAAGTTCTTTCATACTAAAATTCTTTTTCTTATTCTATGATTATATAGTTCATGTTTTGTGGCTGCCAATTCAAGTAGTCCTTGGGTCAAACTAAAGAAGTTGGTCAGTAATATTTTCCTAGAGTTTGGAACTTCTTATAATTCTACATTAGTTAGAATGATCAAATGTGACACCCTTCTACCCCCAACTCATATATAATCAGCAAGCGGAAGACTTAAAAAAAATTACGGACCACGATGGGTAAAAAGGTTCACATTCTCTCATTAAAACATCATTCGATTTAAAGTCAACTCTATTTAAATAGAAATTAAAGTAAAAAATGTTTCCAAAGTAATTAAAACATCACTACTTCAAAAGTAACATTAAGATATCACTCTTAGCCACATAAGGCACTTAAAGTAGTTTACATAATCTCTCCTAAAATAGAAACATAAAAGAAAACCCCTAATATCAAGCCCTGATGTCACAAGTATCAGAGCGACACCCCTTTCTTTCAATACTCGGCACCTGACGTGCCATTATCATCACCTGTAAAATTAACCACAGATAGACGATGAGGAAAAGAACACCACTCATACATGCACGCAGAAGGCTACCCTGTCCTCACCCACACATAGCACAACATCATTTTTTATCGCACCACATACTCAATCCTCAAGTAATTCATCATATAATAATCATCAATAATTCATCATATAACAAATCATCAATATCCTCATCATAATATATATATATATAAATCACACATCATAATTCACCAAGAAAACACATTCTCTATTCTCAACACATAATACTCATTTCATCAATAATACTCATATCATCATAATATAATTCTATCTCATCATCAAATGCAATGCATGTTCATCTATATTCATGCACACCAAAACTCATCCACCTCATCCCAAGGATCATGACTTGGAACTCCGCACAATGGGTGCACCTCGTCAATCTCCTAGTTGTTACCAATGATGGTCCACCGGTGTCACCTCACAAACCGGTAGGTTGCACCCCCTCGTTGGGCCCGCACAACGACATTCAACCCTAGGTTGCACCCCCTCGTTGGGCTCGTGCGATTCTATCAACCCTAGGTTGCACCCCCTCATTGGGTCCATGCATCGAACGCCCCAACATGCCCTCTGCACCCCCTCGTTGGGTCCGTGCAGTTCACCTCCTGAGTTGTACCCCCTCGTTGGGCCCGCACAACTCAGGTATCACTTCATATGCTCAAGGCATAGTCAACTTCATAAGGTAAATACATCATCATCATCATCGTTATCATCATCATTATCATCATCACAAAATCATCGTCAATCATCCTCATCATAATTCATCATAAGCATCATCAATCATCATCATCATAATCATGACACATATCGCATGCTCAATGCATCAATATATAATCATCAATCATCTCATACCTCTTAGGCTCATTACATCAACATGGCATCATCACACATCTCATAAATCATCATCATATTCCCAATACATCAATACATCATCGTTATCATCATACATCACAATAGTATAAACATCTATCATCAAAAGAGACATTCATATCATCACACTCACATCACAATCAATGTATAACAATCATCAACAAACACAAGGGTCATAAGTCCACTTTGGTAATCGATTACAAGCCCTCTGTAATCGATTACCTGCAAGCAATCACTCTGGTATTGATTCTTACCCTTAATCCTTGTGATCTTAGTATTCCTATTTTAAAATCTGATCCTAATTTAAAACACTAACCATATCTCTCTCATAAGATTATCATTATTAATCCTGATATTATTTTATTAATATAACAATTACTATATTTATAACAATTAATGTTAATTACAATCTTATGATTTATCTCTTAATAATATTATTATTATATACAATATAAACATATTTGATTAAGATCCTAATAATCTGATGTCTCTCCTAATATTTATAATTTTATATTATTATTATCTCATAAATACAGTTATATTAATATTTACTATTATTATTATGTAACTTCCATTTTTACAGCTAACGTCATCGTATTATATTTCTAAATTTCTAAATTTGGGATGTTACATCAAACCTTTTAGATGTAGTTGAAGGTTAGAAACTAGTAACAATAGAAACAACTTAATTGGAAGTTTAGTTAAAAGATTGAATGCAGGTGGAGAATATATATAATAATATATCTTTTCTTTCCTTTGTTTTAATCAAATCAAATGTCTTCCTCATTTTTATTTATTTTCTATTTTTAGTTTATATATGTATATATATACACACATAAATTGAATGCATGGGAGAAGCTATCAAGGTATAATGTCTCTTATCTCTCTACATTGGTTTCCATCTTTTTTATTTTTTTGTTGTGCATATATAATGACTTGATCCATGCGATTTATCTTTTTGACAATTATAATTCATTTTAAATCTTAATTCTTAAGACTTGTATTTTTTAACCAAATTTCTATTTCTATAGATGGATAGGATATCAAGGGCTTAGTCTTACAGTGAAAGAGAAAATTGGTGAGCCAAAAAAAAATTCAAAATTATATTTGAAGTAGCTATCAAATTTTTCCTAGCTAATCTTGAGTTGATATATTACAAAGGATAACTTCATAATAGCTGTGAATTTGCTATTGCAAATTTGCACCCATTTTTGGCTTTTGCCTACAGACAGGTAACATTCAAGACAAATTCTACCGATAGACAAACACATGGTAGCTAGAAAACACTTATAATGGATAGGTCATGTTTTCTGGTCCACGTTAGGTTAAATGAGGTAGAGGCTTGTGTATAGATAGAGTGATAGGAACTGGGAAACGAATAATGAGGCTTGTGTATATATAGAGCATTGAGCATAATACAAGAGTTCTCAAAGTTGTTTTGAGCATTGAACATTGTGGACTTTATTTCGTGTCTTAGGTGGATTGATTCATGAAAAGGATGTGAGGGTGATAAGCTAGGAGGCTTGATAGTTTCGCCGTCGTCGCGTTTCGCCGGATTTTCGGCAGGGGTGAAGGAGTTGGAGAAGAGGAGGAAGAGAGGACAAGAGGAGGAGGAGGTTGAGGAAGGGTTGAATTATGACTCTAATGAGGTAATTGAGATTGGAAAGTTGGAGGAGAATGGGGACAACAATTTCAACGCAAATAACAATAACAATGATAATGGGAATGGTGTCACTGATGGAAAGAAAAAAGGGGAAGAAGAAAGGGATGCCAAAGAAGAATCTCATGGCTGAGAGGAGGCGCAAGAAGAAACTCAATCATAGGTTGTACATGTTTCGCTCTGTTGTATCGTAGTTCCGTCAATGGAGGAATCTAGGGCACAAAGCACATAGACTTTGCGTGTGCTCCGCGCTGATTTTTGTCCCTCCCATCTTCTTCATCTATGTGCTCCATGCCCTAGCTTCCTCCATTGATGGAACAACAACACAACAGAGCGAAACATGTACAACCTATGATTGAGTTTCTTCCTACGCCTCCTCTCAGCCATGAGATTTTTCGTTGGCATCACTTTCTTCTTTCCACTGGTGACACCATTCCCATTATCATTGTTATTGTTATTTGCGTTGAAATTGTTTCCCCCATTCTCCTCCAACTTTCCAATCTCAATTACCTCATCAGAGTCAAAATTCAACCCTTCCCCAACCTCCTCCTCCTCCTCTTCTCCTCTCTTCCTCCTCTTCTCTAACTCCACCACCCCCACCGAAAATCTGGCGAAACGCGACGACGGCGAAACTATAAAGCCTCCTAGCTTATCATCCCCACATCCTTTTCATGGATCAATCCACCTAAGACACAAAACAAAGTTCGCAATGTTCAATGCTCCAAACAACTTTGAGAACTCTTGTATTATGCTAAATGCTCCATATGCATAAGCCACATTATTCGTTTTTTGGTTCCCAAACCAGTTGAAGTTACCCCTCATGCATGGCAATTGCTCTTAATTTTCCTGTCAACCAATGCTGGCCTGGTTCTGAGGCCGTTGCTAGTGGGAGCGTGGGGTTTTCTGATCTTGACTTCTTCTGTGGTGAAAAAAACTCTGAGCTTTACAGCGGCTTTCAGCGCGTTCACCTGCGAGGTGATTTGATTGATCGTGATCTCGTTGTTCTTTGCTCGTGGGTTCATGAAGACTTGTTTAGGGGATAGGATTGCAACTTACATTGTGAAATGGATGGGAAAGAGTACGTTGGGACTATCTTATGAGTTGACATTCAAGCATCATCCTGAGTTAATGGAGAAATGGAGTAAGCTAGGACACAGAGCAAATAGATGAAGAAGATGGGAGAGACGGAAATATATTTTAATATAAACATAAAAGAAAAAAAAATGTTAAAGACACGTAGGACTTGTGATAAGCCACGTATGATAGAAGAGTAGGAGAGATAGAGTGCCAAATTAGCTCAGAGCACAGGCCAAACGACCAGAGGGATCAATTGCAAAAAAATTATGAGGATGTTTTACTAAAGAAAAATTTTTAGGGACCAAATATAAAACTCGGGGTATTTTACAGCGGCCAAAAACATATTTAACCAAAACAAAAATTTTAAAAAAAATTAGGGTTAAATATATTTTTAGTTCCTTAAATATAGTCGAGATTTGGTTTTAGTCCATACAATTTAAAACCATTGATTTTGGTCCTTAAAAAATTGAAAATACACAAATTTAGTCCTTATTTCCTGGTTTTGCTACAGATTTTGCAACAAATTAGCTACAAATTTTTATCGATATGGACTAAATTGGTGCATTTTCAATTTTGAAGGACTGAAACCACCAGTGTTAAATTGCAGAGACTAAAACCAAATCTCGACTATATTTCAGGGACTAAAACATATTTAACCCAAAAAATAAATTTTGACTTGACGGGTAGAACTCGCTCCTACATATCCCATAGTGCAATGGGGAGCTCAAAAGTCACGTAGCTCTTCTAGAAAATAATTGTAGGTTGGTTGATTTTAATTTTTAATTTTTACTTTTTCTAATCCTAACAATTGAAATTAAACTAAAATATTTTTATTTTTTATTACCAAACCTAAAGCAAACTTCCTAAAAACTTAAGAAAATTATATAACAAAAATTATTTAAAAAAAAAAGAAAAGAGAAGGACAAAATTACCTCGAAGGAGACCACTCTTGATGTCCCATAAAAAAAAACTAGAGCAATTTCTATACCTTGCATTGCGTCCAAATGTTTCCTTCTTTCTTTGATGCCTCTAACACTCAGTAGTTCACTCTTTTTATAAGAGAAGGAAAGGTTGGAAAATGGTGCATTACCCGATATGGGACTTGAAATGTTGGTTGTTTTATTTTATCTAATAATCCTATCAAGATTTGTTTCTTGTTATTCCTAATCCTCGTAATTATTTTTTTATTGTTTCTTTATTTTCTCCAAAATCAAACTCAATCTCTTTAAATTAAATTACTGATTTCTTTCCAATTTTCTCAAAACTAATCATTAATTGCATTAATTACTTGATTAAAGTATTCGTGAATTACATTCACAAATAGAATAATTCTCATAAAATCAAATCTCACAATCCATTTGAATTAAGAGGGAAGTTATTAAAAAGAATCAGTCACATTTATGAGAAAGATTATTAATCAAAATTTAATCCCTTAGGTATTCGTGATTAAAATCTACTCTCTTCATTAGTAAAAAATAAAGAATACAAACTTCAATGCAATATCTTCTTTCTCTCTTATCATTTTAATTAAAATAGACTTTTTATTTTTAAATTTAATTTTTTCATTTTTTTATTTTTTTTTCATTTTTTCAAATTGTTTTCAATTATTTAATTTTCCTAAATTATTTAAAATAACCCAGTCAAATAGGGTGCTGACAGTATGAATCTCATGGCATCACAAAAAATCAAAGGAATCGCGAAACCATAACGAATTGCCCGAAAATGTAGCAACGAAGTCAAACACTAAATGGGTCGGGTTTTACAGACCCGCTTTGGAAAACCAGTAATTCTGACCTTTTTATTAAATATCACAATAAAGGGCTGAAAATTGAAATTCTTATTGACCCAAGTCGGAGGGAAGACCGATAAATTAGAAACATTCATTCGGGTTGATCCACACTACCTTTTCTCTATTTTTCTATTTCTAATAAGTGCTAATTTTAAGTGAATTTTCATACTGAATTTAAGCACTTATGGTTTGAATTGTATTTATTTAGAACTTAAATTACCTTAACTTAGAATTATTGAATCTAACCGTCTATTTCTGAGTCATGATTGAAATTAAACTCTAATTGATCCCTAAATGTTTGTTCTGCATAGTAATTAAAGAAAGGAGAAAGAAGAAGCTTGAAGAAAACAAGAAGAAAGGAGAAAATTGGAGAAGTTTTGATTATGCCAAATTTTCTCACTTAAGCGAGAATACGTTTCTTCAACTTGAAGAATTCTTCTCGTTTGAGCGAGAATTTGCTTGCTCAAGTGAGAATTCACTTACTCAAATGTAAAACAGGGGGAGAAAATAAAAGCGAAGGATCGAAAAACTCATTCCGAATGATCAAAACCCAGGGAACGAAGTGCGAAAGTGACAAAAAGCTCCGAAAGTTTATTTCCCATCATTTCTACTCTGTTTCTTCGATTATAATGGCTGTCGTGAGCGGCTAACTCCTCTATATTGGGATTGAATGTATTCGAATCGAATGGGGCTGCACATTGATGTGTGATGGTTGGACAGATGGAAAAGGTAGGTAACTTACAAATTTTTTAGTCAATGGTCCAAGTGGATCTATTTTCCTAAAATCTGTTAACAATAGTGATGTGATGAAGGATGATAAGAAAATGTTTGAGTTATTGGATTCTATGATAGAAAAAATTAGGGAGGATAATGTAGTGCAAGTTGTGACAGACGGTGCATCTAATCTTGTGGCAACTAAGAAGATGTTAGAGGAGAAAAGAACCAAATTTTTTGGACCCCTTGTACAACTCATTTTCTTGATCTAGTTTTGGAAGATATTGGACAACTTACGGTATTTTACAACACCATTGCAAATGCAAAAAATGTCACAACTTTAATTTATAGGCATACATGGCTTCTAAACTTATTTAGAAATCACTCTAAGGGAAAGGAGTTAGCTAGACCAGTAGTCACAAGGTTTGGAACTACTTTTTCACCCTACAATGTATAATGCAACAAAAGAATGCTATTCGGTCTATGTTTGCTTCAGAGGAGTTTCCTACTAGTAATTATGCTAGTAAAAATGAAGTTAAAAAAATGATTAATACAGTTTTGTATGATGCTAGATTTTGAAATCCATTTAATATTGTTTGAAGTGTGTGACTCCACTTGTGTAGGTTTTTAGGCTCGTAGATGGAGACTCAAAACTCGCCATGCCATATATCTATGAGGCAATGGATAGAGCTAAAGAACAAATAACTGTAAACTTTGCAAATCAAGAGTCAAGATATAAATAAGTGTGGAAGATAATTGATTCCCATTAGAATTTACAGTTACATAGGCCTCTCCATGTTGTTGCCTACTATCTTAATCCTAATTAAGTATCTCCCTTAATAAGTTTTATGTATGCTTTTTATCAATTTATTTGAAAATTCGTTTTTCCTTATTTTATTAGGTTCCTTTAGACAAAAACTTCAATCTAGATAGTGAAGTTTTAATTAGTTTATATGAGACCATTGAGAGAATGATTATGGATAGAAAATCTAGATTTACAAGTGATCATCAACTTAATAGGTTCAAGACATCCAAGGACTCTTTGGAAAGAGCATGGCAATAGACATTAGAGAAAAAAGCAACCCGGTAAGTTTTATATTAATTTCATGATTCTGTAAAGAGTATGGTAGCCTATATTAACTTTTAGTTTTTTATTTTGCCCTTTGTTTTGATAGCTCTTTGGTGGGAAAGTTATGGTGGAGAGGGCAAAAGTTACAAAACCTAGCAATGAGAGTTTTGATTCTCACTTGTAGTGATACTGGGTGTGAAAGAAATTGGAGCATATTTGATAAAATTCATACTAAGAGAAGAAACCGCTTAGAGAAACATAGATTAAATGCTCTTGTCTTTGTCAAGTATAATCTTCAATTAGAGATGATGCAAAAGTCTAGAGAAGAGAAGGGTGATAATTATGATTCTATATGCTTATTCGACATTGAATGGGATAATGTGTGGATTACATAGAAATAGGATCCTTTGTAACGCCCTAATCCCTAAATTCAAGACTTAGTCCGTTGGAAACTAAATCCTAAATTTTTGAAACCAAAACGCGCCATTTTGTGTAACATATATCACAATTCGATAAGTAACCAACGATAACTTATACAATTTGTGAATAACTCAAACTTTATATACATAAATACAATCTTAAAAAAAATATATACAACTAGCCCGAAGGCTACAACCTAAACATCTCTAATGTAAAACAAATATATACATAAGCATCTTTTACAATCCAAAAAGACAATAAACATCAACACATGGAAGACTCCTGCTCTAATCTCATTGATCCCTGCCAGGAGGTACCTGCACACCTAGATTGTGTCCACAAAACGCCTGGTGAGTCTAATGTCTCAGTGAAGCATAACTATGCATATACAGTGTAGGGAAAATCAATTACTAACTAATAGGCAATTATAATCATGATCATAACTAAAATCAAGTAAATGCACTAATGATGCAACTCACTGCTGTGCCCAGCAGGCATGATCTTATGACTAAAACTGGAGTTAGAACTGAGCTCAGACTACGGGAAAGGTCTTTCCCGGGGATGTATCCTACCCATTACTGGACCGAAGTCAAGTTTTCACATAATTATTCAATTTTCTTAACTCACAGCACATAGATCGGCTTATTTAACTCACGGTCGAAACCGACTTATAATTTAATGCATTGAAAACTGAGAAATAATGTATTTCGAAATCTCGTAAGTTTCATAATCTCGTAATTTCGTAACCTAAGGTTCCTAATATCAATTCAACATGCGTTTACACTTAATCACTTAAATTATCATACAATTATCACTATTTCTACATCAATAAGCATAAGAAAGGGAAAAAACAAGATTAGGGTTCATGCATAGAATCAAAGGGATTGAGTTGTGAAAGTGTGTGAGTTATACTCACCTATTCTTGGAGTTTCAAGGAGGAAGAGTAGGAAATGTGGTGGATTACTTCACGATTCTGTGCTCCAATCTTCCTTCTCAAGCCTCAATTAAGCCCTCTCTCTCTTTAACTTAGGAAGGAAGAAGAAAAGAAAGTGAAATTATGAAATTGAAAGGGAATTCTGGTGACTTAAGTGAATTTTCGCTCAAGAAAAATATTTTCGCTCAAGCGAAATATTTTCGCTTGAGCGAATGATACTTTGCATGCAAAAAATACAAATTTTTGCTCAAGCGAATCAAATTCGCTTGAGCGAAATTGACATAAGAAAAACACCCTCTCTGGACGATTTTCGCTTGAGCGAATTTTCTTTCGCTTGAGCAAAAATTGTCCAGAGAGCCTCTCCCAGACCCCTGATTTTCTCTCAAGCGAATCCATTTCGCTTGAGCGAATTTTACAGCAAACTGAACTTCAAAATATCTCTGCATAATTCGCTCAAGCGAATCTATTTTGCGTGAACGAAAATGAGTCTGTTTGAAGATGCAATTTTGATTGAAACCCTATCATATAACCTATCAAAATGAAGCCCCGGACCTTAGCTTTCTATCCCAAGTGGAATCACCTTAATTGGACACCTTCAACTCTAGATATTCTCAATTTAGTGAGCAAAGGTCATAGGGCTTAAAACTCAAAATTGCTTTTGTAGTCTAAGTCTTGTTTCCTCACTTCCTAAACCATTTTCCTTACTTTTTTTACAAATAATTACTTACCTAAGTCTTCCCCTAATTAAGAAAATCCCTAAATACTCTTTTCTTGGCTATTACTCATTCATATCCTTATTCCAATCTCTTCTAACTCATCCTAAATCTTAACTAATGGATTGTTACTTGAACAAGGACTCTAACACCTATATATCATAATTTAGCTCCTCCTAATTCTCACCTACTCCGTCATTCCTAGTTTCCTTTGCTCAAAACACATTCCTATCTTAGTTACTCTCTTAAATATATCCTTTAATGCCCATAAATTCTCATTATCCTCATAATCTTACTCAAAATCCTTCCTCTTTCCCCAACTTCTCACTCCCTTTATAACTTACCTTTAGTTGATCCTGGGTTCTATTTTTCCGGGATGTTACATCCTTGCTTACCAGTTGATGGCTCATGGATGGACATGCATGAGTCCTTTACTTTGAAAGAAGGATCTCCAACCAGGAAAAGGAAGAGAGGTATTTGTTGAAACCTATAACTTTGAAGTTAGAACATAGAAGTTACACTTTAATATTATGTTTTTGTGTTTATTAAGTTTTTGTTTTTCTTACATAGGTCCAAGAAACTTAAATGCAAAAAATGATAGGGGAAAATCTATCATAGGGGATGAGAGTGAAGTTGAAGAGATAATATCAAATGGAAAGGAAGGAAGAGAAGAGCATTTGACAAAAGAGGAGGAAGAAATAAGTGACATTGATCTTGGAGATAATAAATGACACTCTTTGTAACGTCCTAATTTCTAAATTCAAGATTTAGTCCATTGGAAACCAAAATCCAAATTTTCAAAATCAATTCACTTCATTTTAAATTGAACATACATTCACAATTCGATAAGTAACCAACGAAAACTTATACAATCTGTGAAGAACTCAAACTCTATAAATATATAATATGTAATAAGTACATATCTGGCCCGAAGGCTACAAACTGAGCATCACTAACATCTATCAAATATATACATAAGAACTCCTATACAATCCAAAAAGACACTAAACTCCAACATATAAATGGCTCCTGCTCTCAAGTCACTGATCCCTGCCAGGAGGTACCTGCACACCTAGATTGTGTCCACAAAACGGTTGGTGAGACTAATGTCTCAGTGAAGCATAATTATGCATATGCAGTGTAGGGAAATATAATCACTAACTAATATTCAACCAATATCATAATCATAACTAAATCAAATAAATGCACTAATGGTGCAACTCACTGCTGTGCCCAGCAGACATGATCTTATCACTTAAACTGGAGTTATAACTGAGCTCGGACTACGGGAAACGTCTTTCCCTGGGACGAATCCCACCCATTACTGGACCGAAGTCAATTTTTCACATAATTATTCAATCTTCTTAACTCACAGCACGAAGGCCGGCTTATTTAACTCACAGTCGAAACCAGCTTATAATTCAATGAACTGATAACTGATAGACAATATATTTCGCAATTTCGTAAATTTCGTAACCTAAGGTTCCTGATATCAAAACAACATGCTTTTAAACTTAATCACATGAATCATCATACAATTACCACTAATTCAACATCCATAAGCATAAGAAAGGGAAATCAAAGGGTAGGGTTCATGTATAGAGTCAAAGTAATCGTAATGTGAAGGTGTGTGAGTTATACTCACCTATTCTTGGAGTTCAAAGGAAGAAGAGTAGGAAAAGGGTGGATCACTTCACGATTCTGTGCTCCAATCTCCCTTCTCAAGCCTCAATTTCAGCTTCCTCTCTCTAGAAACTTAGACTCTCTCTATCTATACTAAGAAAGAAAAGAAAGGGGAAGTGAAGTTATGAGACTGAAAGAGAAATCTGGTGACTTAAGTGGATTCTCGCTCAAGCGAGATATTCTCGCTTGAGCGAGCGAGGCATCTGCATGCAAAGTTCGAAGTCTCGCTCAAGCGAATCTATTTCGCTTGAGCGAAAATGACCCCTGAAAAACACCCTCTGTGGACGATTATCGCTTGAGCGAAATCACCTTCGCTGAAGTGAAAATAGCAGAAAACTCAATTTAACTGACTCTCTGCAAAATTCGCTCAAGCATATATGTTTTCGCTTGAGCGAAACCCCTGAAACTTGGTTTTAAACCTAAATTTTGTCTTCTAATTACTCAAACTTCCTTCCCTTAATTACTAACACATAAACCTCTATTTTTAATATAATGAATTATTAGAAACTCTAATTTGTGGGATGTTACACTCTTGGATGATGACATTATGATTAAGATTTAAGATTATGTACTAAGATCTAAGCATAGGAATTAGGAAGTAGGATATGCATTTTGGCATCTTATTAATGGTTTTTTTAGTTCTTGAACACTTGAAATTTGTTTTGTGCGGCAAGACATTAATTTTTCTTTTCATTTTGATTTATGACTTGGATCTTGGATTATTTTGAATTCCATATATGATATATCAACCCATATATTAGTTTATGCAATGAATTACTCACTTTTTAACTTAGATATGCTAATATTCTTATGTTTTTAATGTATCTTATGCGAATATATATATATATATATGTTGTTTTTGTCATTGATCACGTATCTTACGATTCATAATAAGATTCGATTCACGATTCGAAAAATAGGTCTTTCGATTCACGATTCGAATCTCGATTTGATAACCATGAATGCAAATTTGGTAAGTTTTTTCATACTAAAATTCTTTTTCTTATTCTATGATTATATAGTTCATGTTTTGTGGCTGCCAATTCAAGTAGTCCTTGGGTCAAACTAAAGAAGTTGGTCAGTAATATTTTCCTAGAGTTTGGAACTTCTTATAATTCTACATTAGTTAGAATGATCAAACCTTTTAGGTGTAGTTGAAGGTAAGAAACTAGTAACAATAGAAACAAATTAATTGGAAGTTTAGTTAAAAGATTAAATGTAGGTGGAGAATATATATAATAATATATCTTTCCTTTCCTTTGTTTTAATCAAATCAAATGTCTTCCTCATTTTTATTTATTTTCTATTTTAGTTTATACACGTATATATATACACACATAAATTGAATGCTTGGGAGAAGCTATCAAGGTATCATGTCTCTTATCTCTCTACATTGGTTTCCATCTTTTTTATTTTTTTGTTGTGCATATATAATGACTTGATCCATGCGATTTTTCATTTTGACAATTATAATTCATTTTAAATCTTAATTCTTAAGACTTGTATTTTAAAGCAAATTTCTCTTTCTATAGATGGATATTATACCAAGGACTTAGTCTTATAATGACAGAGAAAATTGGTGAGCCAAAAAAAAATTCAAAATTATATTTGAAGTAGCTATCAAATTTTTCCTAGCTAATCTTGAGTTGATCTATTACTAAGGATAACTTCATAATGGCTGTGAATTTGCTATTGCAAATTTGCGCCCATTGTTGGCTTTTGCCTACAGACAGGTAACATTCAAGACAAATTCTACCGATAGACAAACACATGGTAGCTAGAAAACACTTATAATGGATAAGTCATGTTTTTTGGTCCACGTTAGGTTAAACGAGGTAGAGGCTTGTGTATAGATAGAGTGATGGGATCCGGGAAACGAATAATGAGGCTTGTGTATATATGGAGCATTGAGCATAATACAAGAGTTCTCAAAGTTGTTTTGAGCATTGAACATTGTGGACTTTATTTCATGTCTTAGGTGGATTGATTCATGAAAAGGATGTGAGGGTGATAAGCTAGGAGGCTTGATAGTTTCGCCGTCATCGCGTTTCGCCAGATTTTCGGTGGGGGTGGAGGAGTTGGAGAAGAGGAGGAAGAGAGGACAAGAGGAGGAGGAGGTTGAGGAAGGGTTGAATTATGACTGTGATGAGGTAATTGAGATTGGAAAGTTGGAGGAGAATGGGGACAACAATTTCAACGCAAATAACAATAACAATGATAATGGGAATGGTCTCACTGATGGAAGGAATAAGGGGAAGAAGAAAGGGATGCCAATGAAGAATCTCATGGCTGAGAGGAGGCGTAGGAAGAAACTCAATCATAGGTTATACATGTTTCGCTCTGTTGTGTCGTAGTTCCGTCAATGGAGGAATCTAGGGCACAAAGCACATAGACTTAGCGTGTGCTCCGAGCTGATTTTTGTCCCTCCCGTCTTCTTCATCTATGTGCTCTGTGCCCTAGCTTCCTCCATTGATGGAACAACAACACAACAGAGCGAAACATGTACAACCTATGATTGAGTTTCTTCCTATGCCTCCTTTCAGCCATGAGATTTTTCGTTGGCATCACTTTCTTCTTTCCACTGGTGACACCATTCCCATTATCATTGTTATTGTTATTTGCGTTGAAATTGTTTCCCCTATTCTCCTCCAACTTTCCAATCTCAATTACCTCACCAGAGTCAAAATTCAACCCTTCCCCAACCTCCTCCTCTTCTCCTCTCTTCCTCCTCTTCTCCAACTCCACCACCCCCACCGAAAATCTGTTGGAACGTGACAACGGCGAAACTATAAATCCTCCTAGCTTATCATCCTCACATCCTTTTCATGGATCAATCCACCTAAGACACAAAACGAAGTCCACAATGTTCAATGCTCCAAACAACTTTGAGAACTCTTGTATTATGGTAAATGCTCCATAAGCATAAGCCTCATTGTTTGTTTTTTGGTTCCCAAACCAGTGGAAGTTACCCCTCATGCATGACAATTGCTCTTAATTTTCCTGTCAACTATCGCTGGCCTGGTTCTGAGGTCGTTGCTAGTGGGAGCGTGGGGTTTTCTGAGCTTGACTTCTTCTGTGGTGAAAAAACCTCTGAGCTTTACAGCGGCATCCAGCGCCTTCACCTGCGAGGTGATTTGGTTGATCGTGATCTCGTTGTTCTTTGCTCGTTGGTTCATGAAGACTTGTTTAGGGGATATGATTGCAACTTACTTCTTGAAATGGATGGGAAAGATTACGTTAGGATTGTCTTATGAGTTTACATTCATGCATCATCCTGAGTTATTGCAGAAATGGAGTAAGCTAGGACACAGAGCAAATAGATGAAGAAGATGGGAGGGACGAAAATATATTTTAATATAAACATAAAAGAAAAAAAATGTTAAAGACACGTAGGATTTGTGATAAGCCACGTATGACAGAAGAGTAGGAGAGATAGAGTGCCAAATTAGCTCAGAGCACAAACCAAACGACCAGAGGGATCAATTGCAAAAAAATTATGAGGATGTTTTACTAAAGAAAAATTTTTTATGGACCAAATAGAAAACTCGAGGTATTTTACAGGGACCAAAAACATATTTAACCCAAACAAAAATTTAAAAAAAATTAGGGTTAAATATATTTTTAGTTCCTTAAATATAGTCGAGATTTGGTTTTAGTCCCTACAATTTAAAACCATTGATTTTGGTCCTTAAAAAATTGAAAATACACAAATTTAGTCCTTATTGTCTGGTTTTGCTACAGATTTTGCAACAAATTAGCGACTAATTTTTATCGATAAGGACTAAATTGGTGCATTTTCAATTTTTGAAGGACTGAAACCACCAGTGTTAAATTACAGAGACTAAAATCAAATCTCGACTATATTTCAGGGACTGAAACAGATTTAACCCAAGAAATTAATTTTGATTTGACGGGTAGAACTCGCTCCTACATATCCCCTAGTGCAATGGGGAACTCAAAAGTCAAGTAGCTCTTCTAGAAAATAATTGTAGGTTGGTTGATTTTAATTTTTAATTTTTACTTTTTCTAATCCTAACAATTGAAATTAAACTAAAATATTTTTATTTTTTATTACCAAACCTAAAGCAAACTTCCTAAAAATTTAAGAAAATTATATAACAAAAATTATTTAAAAAAAGAAATGAGAAGGACAAAGTTACCTCGAAGGAGACCACTCTTGATGTCCCACAAAAAAAAAACTAAAGAGCAATTTCTATACCTTGCGTTGCGTCCAAATGTTTCCTTCTTTATTTGATGCCTCTAACACTCGGTAGTTCACTCTTTTTATAGGAGAAGGAAATGTTGGAAAAGGGTGCACTACCCAATATGGGACATGAAATGTGGGTTGTTTTATTTTATCTAATAATCCTATCAAGATTTGTTTCTTGTTATTCCTAATCCTCGTAATTATTTTTTTATTGTTTCTTTATTTTCTCCAAAATCACACTCAATCTCTTTAAATTAAATTACTGATTTCTTTCCAATTTTCTCAAAAACTAATCATTAATTGCATTAATTACTTGATTAAAGTATTCGTGAATTACATTCACAAATAGAATAATTCTCATAAAATCAAATCTCACAATCCATTTGAATTAAGAGGGAAGTTATTAAAAAGAATCAGTCACATTTATGAGAAAGATTATTAATCAAAATTTAATCCCTTAGGTATTCGTGATTAAAATCTACTCTCTTCATTAGTAAAAAATAAAGAATACAAACTTCAATGCAATATCTTCTTTCTCTCTTATCATTTTAATTAAAATAGACTTTTTATTTTTAAATTTAATTTTTACATTTTTTTATTTTTTTTCATTTTTTTCAAATTGTTTTCAATTATTTAAAATAACCCAATCAAATAGGGTGCTGACAATATGGCATCACAAAAAATCAAAGGAATCGCGAAACCATAACGAATTGCCCGAAAATGCAGCAACCAAGTCGAACACTAAATGGGTCGGGTTTTACAGACCCGCTTTGGAAAAGGTAGGCCACTTACAAATTTTTTTAGTCAATGGTCCACGTGGATCTATTTTCCTAAAATCTGTTAACAATAGTGATGTGATCAAGGATGATAAGAAAATGTTTGAGTTATTAGATTCTATGATAAAATAAAATAGGGAGGATAATGTAGTGCAAGTTGTGACAGATGGTGCTTCTAATCTTGTGGCAGCTAGGAAGATGTTAGAGGAGAAGAGAACCAAATTATTTGGACCCCTTGTACAGCTCATTGTCTTGATCTAGTTTTGGAAGATATTGGACAACTTACGTTATTTTACAATACCATTGCAAATGCAAAAACTTTAATTTATAGGCATACATGGCTTCTAAACTTATTTAGAAATCATTCTAAGGGAAATGAGTTAGCTAGACCAGCAGTCACAAGGTTTGGAACTACTTTTTTCACCTTACAATGTATAATGCAACAAAAGAATGCTCTTTGGTCTATTTTTGCTTCAGAGGACTTTGCTACTAATAATTATGCTAGTAAAAATGAAGTTAAACAAATGATTAATACAGTTTTGTGTGATACTAGATTTTGGAAATCCATTTAATATTGTTTGAAGTGTGTGACTCCACTTGTGTAGGTTTTAAGGACCGTAGATGGAGACTCAAAACCCGCCATGCCATATATCTATGAGGCAATGGATAGAGCTAAAGAACAAATAACTGTAAACTTTGCAAATCAAGAGTCAAGATATAAATAAGTGTGGAAGATAATTGATTCCCATTAGAATTTACAGTTACGTAGGCCTCTCCATGTTGTTGCCTACTATCTTAATCCTAACTAAGTATCTCCCTTATTAAGTTTTATGTATGCTTTTTAGCAAGTTAATTGAAAATTCATTTTTCCTTATTTTATTAGGTTCCTTTAAGACAAAAACTTCAATCTAGATAGTGAAGTTTTAATTAGTTTAAATGAGACCATTGAGAGAATGGTTATGGATAGAAAATCTAGATTTACAATTGATCAACAACTTGATAGGTTCAAGACATCCAAGGACTCTTTGGAAAGATCATGGCAATATACATTAGAGAAAAAAGCAACCCGGTAAGTTTTATATTAATTTCATGATTCTGTAAAGAGTATGATAGCCTATATTAACTTTTAGTTTTTTATTTTGCCCTTTGTTTTGATAGCTCTTTGGTGGGAAAGTTATGGTGGAGAGGGCAAAAGTTACAAAACCTAGCAATGAGAGTTTTGATTCTCACTATTAGTGATACTGGGCGTGAAAGAAATTGGAGCATATTTTATCAAATTCTTAGTAAGAGAAGAAACCGCTTAGAGAAACAAAGATTAAATGCTCTTGTCTTTGTCAAGTATAATCTTCAATTTGAGATGAGACAAAAGTCTACAGAAGAGAAGGGTGATACTTATGATTCTATATGCTTATTCGACATTGAATCCGATAATGAGTGTATTACATAGAAAAAGGATCCTTGCTTACCAGTTGATGGTTCATGGATGGACATGCATGAGTCCCCTATTTAAATATCTAACTGAGTTGGACCTGCTCCTACCCACCCATTACCCGTTTTAATTAAATAATCTCTTTTTCTAAATCATAATAATATATTGATATTATTATTATTTTCTTCATAAATCTTATTTTATTTATTTATTCTTTAGGAATTATTAAGATATTATAGAGTCCTTATCCATCTACATTCAAATTTAAATTCAAATCTTATAATTAAATCTTATCCTAAATTTGTATTGATTCTTACCCTTAATCCTTGTGATCTCAGTATTCCTATTTTAAAATCTGATCCTAATTTAAAAAACTAACCATATCTCTCTCATAAGATTATCATTATTAATCCTTATATTATTTTATTAATATAATAATTACTATATTTATAACAATTAATGTTAATTGCAATCTTATGATTTATCTCTTAATAATATTATTATTATATTCAATATAAACATATTTGATTATGATCCTAATAATCTGACGTCTCTCCTAATATTTATAATTTTATATTATTATTATCTCATAAATACAGTTATATTAATATTTACTATTATTATTATGTAACTTCCATTTTTACAGCTAACGTCATCGTATTATATTTCTAAATTTCTAAATTTTGGGATGTTACATCAAACCTTTTAGGTGTAGTTGAAGGTTAAAAACTAGTAACAATAGAAACAACTTAATTGGAAGTTTAGTTAAAAGATTGAATGCAAGTGGAGCATATATATAATAATATATCTTTCCTTTCCTTTGTTTTAATCAAATCAAATGTCTTCCTCATTTTTATTTATTTTCTATTTTAGTTTATATATGTATGTATATACACACACATAAATTGAATGCTTTGGAGAAACTATCAAGGTATAATGTCTCTTATCTCTCTACATTGGTTTCCATCTTTTTTATTTTTTGTTGTGCATATATAATGACTTGATCCATGCGATTTTTCTTTTTGACAATTATAATTCATTTTAAATCTTAATTCTTAAGACTTGTATTTTTTAAGCAAATTTCTATTTCTATAGATGGATAGGATATCAAGGGCTTAGTCTTACAGTGAAAGAGAAAATTGGTGAGCCAAAATAAAAAAATTCAAAATTATATTTGAAGTAGCTATCAAATTTTTCCTAGCTAATCTTGAGTTGATCTATTACTAAGGATAACTTCATAATAGCTGTGAATTTGCTATTGCAAATTTGCACCCATTTTTGGCTTTTGCCTACAGACAGGTAACATTAGAAACAAATTCTATCGATAGACAAACACATGGTAGTTAGAAAACACTTATAATGGATAGGTCATGTTTTCTGGTCCACGTTAGGTTAAATGAGGTAGAGGCTTGTGTATAGATAGAGTGATGGAACCGGGAAACGAATAATGAGACTTGTGTATATATGGAGCATTGAGCATAATACAAGAGTTCTCAAAGTTGTTTTGAGCATTGAACATTGTGGACTTTATTCCGTGTCTTAGGTGGATTGATTCATGAAAAGGATGTGAGGGTGATAAGCTCGGAGCCTTGATAGTTTTGCCGTCGTCGCGTATCGCCGGATTTTCGGCTGGGGTGGAGGAGTTGGAGAAGAGGAGGAAGAGAGGACAAGTGGAGGAGGAGGAGGTTGAGGAAGGGTTGAATTATGACTGTGATGAGGTAATTGAGATTGGAAAGTTGGAGGAGAATGGGGACAACAATTTCAACGCAAATAACAATAACAATGATAATGGGAATGGTGTCACTGATGGAAAAAAGAAGGCGAAGAAGAAAGGGACGCCAACGAAGAATCACATGGCTGATAGGAGGCATAGGAAGAAACTCAATCATAGGTTGTACATGTTTCGCTCTATTGTATCGTAGCTCCGTCAATGAATGAATCTAGGGCACAAAGCACATAGACTTAGCGTGTGATCCGCGCTGATTTTTGTCCCTCCCATCTTCTTCATCTATGTGCTCTGTGCCCTAGCTTCCTCCATTGATGGAACAACAACACAACAGAGCGAAACATGTACAACCTATGATTGAGTTTCTTCCTACGCCTCCTCTCAGCCATGAGATTTTTCGTTGGCATCACTTTCTTCTTTCCACTGGTGACACCATTCCCATTATCATTGTTATTGTTATTTGCATTGAAATTGTTTCCCCCATTCTCCTCCAACTTTCCAATCTCAATTACCTCATCAGAGTCAAAATTCAACTCTTCCCCAACCTCCTCCTCCTCCTCTTCTCCTCTCTTCCTCCTCTTCTCCAACTCCACCACCCCCACCGAAAATCTGGCGAAACGCGACGACGGCGAAACTATAAAGCCTCCTACCTTGTCATCCCCACATCCTTTTAATGGTTCAATCCACCTAAGAGACAAAACAAAGTCCGCAATGTTCAATGCTCCAAACAACTTTGAGAACTCTTGTATTATGCTAAATGCTCCATATGCATAAGCCTCATTGTTTGTTTTTTGGTTCCCAAACCAGTGGAAGTTACCCCTCAGGCATGGCAATTGCTCTTAATTTTCCTGTCAACCATCGCTGGCCTGGTTCTGAGGCCGTTGCTAGTGGGAACGTGGGGTTTTATGAGCTTGACTTCTTCTGTGGTGAAAAATACTCTGAGCTTTACAGCGGCTTTCAGCGCCTTCACCTGCGAGGTGATTTGGTTGATCGTGATCTCGTTGTTCTTTGCTTGTGGGTTCATGAAGACTTGTTTAGGGGATAGGATTGCAACTTACTTTGTGAAATGGATGGAAAAGAGTACGTTGGGATTGTCTTATGAGTTGACATTCAAGCATCATCCTGAGTTAATGGAGAAATGGAGTAAGCTAGGACACAGAGCAAATAGTTGAAGAAGATGGGAGGGACGGAAATATATTTTAATATAAACATAAAAGAAAAAAAATTGTTAAAGACACGTAGGATTTGTGATAAGCCATGTATGACAGAAGAGTAGGAGAGATAGAGTGCCAAATTAGCTCAGAGCACAGGCCAAATGACCAGAGGCATCAATTGCAAAAAAATTATGAGGATGTTTTATTAAAGAAAAATTTTTTAGGGACCAAATAGAAAACTCGAGGTATTTTACAGGGACCAAAAATATATTTAACCCAAACAAAAATTTTTAAAAAAAATAGGGTTAAATATATATTTAGTTCCTTAAATATAGTCGAGATTTGGTTTTAGTCCCTACAATTTAAAACCATTGATTTTGGTCCTTAAAAAATTGAAAATACACAAATTTAGTCCTTATTGCCTGGTTTTGCAACAGATTTTGCAACAGATTAGCTACAAATTTTTTTCAATAAGGACTAAATTGGTGCATTTTCAATTTTTGAAGGACTGAAACCACCAGTGTTTAAATTACAAAGACTAAAACCAAATCTCGACTATATTTCAATGACTAAAACATATTTAACCCAAAAAATTAATTTTGACTTGACGGGTAGAACTCGTTCCTACATATCCCCTAGTGCAATGGGGAACTCAAAAGTCACGTAGCTCTTCTAGAAAATAATTGTAGGTTGGTTGATTTTAATTTTTAATTTTTACTTTTTCTAATCCTAACAATTGAAATTAAACTAAAATATTTTATTTTTTATTACCAAACCTAAAGCAAACTTCCTAAAAATTTAAGAAAATTATATAACAAAAATTATTTAAAAAAAAAGAAAAAAGAAGGATAAAGTTACCTCGAAGGAGACCACTCTTGATGTCCCACAAAAAAAAACTAAAGAGCAATTTCTATACCTTGCATTGCGTCCAAATGTTTCCTTCTTTCTTTGATGCCTCTAACACTCGGTAGTTCACTCTTTTTATAGGAGAAGGAAAGGTTGGAAAAGGGTGCACTACCTGATATGGGACTTGAAATGTTGGTTGTTTTATTTTATCTAATAATCCTATCAGATTTGTTTTTTGTTATTCCTAATCCTCGTAATTAATTTTTTTATTGTTTCTTTATTTTCTCCAAAATCACACTCAATCTCTTTAAATTAAATTATTGATTTCTTTCCAATTTTCTGAAAACTAATCATTAATTGCATTAATTACTTAATTAAAGTATTCGTGAATTACATTCACAAATAGAATAATTCTCATAAAATCAAATCTCATAATCCATTTGAATTAAGAGGGAAGTTATTAAAAAGAATCAGTCACATTTATGAGAAAGATTATTAATCAAAATTTAATCCCTTAGGTATTCATGATTAAAATCTACACTCTTCATTAGTAAAAATAAAGAATACAAACTTCAATGCAATATCTTCTTTCTCTCTTATCATTTTAATTAAAATAGACTCTTTATTTTTAAATTTAATTTTTACATTTTTTTTCATTTTTTCAAATTGTTTTCAATTATTTAATTTTCCTAAATTATTTAAAATAACCAAGTCAAAAAGGGGTGCTGACAGTATGAATATCATGGCATCACATAAAATCAAAGGAATCGCGAAACCATAACGAATTGCGCGAAAATGCAGCAACCAAGTCGAACACTAAATGGGTCGGGTTTTACAGACCCGGTTTGGAAAACCAATAATTTTGACCTTTTTATTAAATATCACAATAAAGGGCTGAAAATTGAAATTCTTATTGACCAAAGTCAGAGGGAAGACCGATAAATCAGAAACATTCATTAGGGTTGATCCACATGTAGGAACACAGGGAAACACTAGAAGGTGGGGTTGAATAGTGTTTCTAAATATTTTAGAAAGCTTTTCGCAAATAGGTGTTAAAAACACGATTTCAGACAGGCTCTTAAAGGGCTGTCTGAAGTTTTCAGACGACTTGAAAAAAACTGATTTTAAAAGATGTTTTGTGCCTTTATAAAATATCAGATTAATTACTCTAACCCCTTGATTAGTATAAAAAGAATTGACAAGAGAAAAGGGTAAGAAAACTTAGCCAAGGAATTTATCCTGGTTCACTCACTACCACTATGAGCTATGTCCAGTCCCAATGCCAACTAGCAATTGGATTTTCTCTTAATCTTTCAAGATTACAAGTATTCTTTTACAGTCAAGCCTCTTCAGGCTCTACAACCAAGTATTCTTTTACAGACAAGCCTCTCCAGGTTCAAACCAACAAGTATTCTTTTTTAGACAAGCCTCTCCAGGCTCAAACCAACAAGTATTCTTTTTCAGACAAGCCTCTCCAGGCTCAACAAACAACTACAGAGAAGATAAAATGCTTAAGCTTACAAACTATATCAGTCTTGAAGCTTAAATAATTACAAATGTACAGAAAAACTGAGGTATGCTCAGGATATTACAATATGTGTACAAAGATAAATATTATCAGAGTTGTTGCAGCGAAAAACTTGCAGAGTTTTAGTTCTATTTCGCAAAATTCTTCTCTCTTGATGGTCTTCAAAGGAGGGGGTATTTATACCCAAATATCAATCCGTTGGAGAAAACCACCGTTTAGGAAAAGCATGAAATCCGTTGTGAGACAGCCTGTTGTGAGCTCTGACATTCTCTGACATTTTCTGACAATTCCTGACACGTTACAAGTTTTGCTCCTGCCAAAAGATGCTTTTTGTTGTTGCTACAAGGGCTGCGTAGCAGAGGACGCGTATGGCAGAGAACTCGCTTGAAATTCAAAAAGGAATGCCAGCTGTTATAACAGAAAACGTGCTTGATTCAAAAAGAGCTTCAGACGTCTTCACAATCTTCAGACTAGAGGTGCCACATCATCAAAAGACTTCAGACGACACTGATACTTCAGACGGGTTGAGCTACTTCAGACAGCTTCAACTCTTCAGACGAGTTCTGCTTCTTCAGACAGCTTCAACACTTAGTCTTTTTATGTAGGCTCAAAGTGACTCTTGCTGAAATCATAGATAAAACATTAAAGCATATATGTATCTATGATAAATATTTTAAGTCAAATTTGTTAACCATTAAAACTTGGGAATCTAGTTGTCTTAAAACATCATAAACAACCTTATGATATTTTGAGACTCAACATTCTCCCCCTTTTTAATGATGACAAATTTGGTTAAAATATACAAATCTGTGATCAGTTTTTGAGTATAAGATAGCTCCCCCTTTAAGTATAAGATAACTCCCCCTGAGATAGAAATATCCTTTAACAGTTTCTGTTCAGGTTCTGTAACAGATTATTACTTATGTACTCAAAAGCTTATATACTCCCCCTGAGTCCTGTAATCACTTCAGATTTTGTTAGTTTTAATACTCCCCCTTTTGTCATCAATCAAAAGGGAATATCAGAGCCAAAACAGTAACATAGCAATATATTAAGATAAAACACAAATATCAGCATAAAGAAATCAACACAAAATATAAGATAAGCTACTGATTGTATTTAATGGATGTTCAAATAAAAGAAACGGACAATCAGACACTTGTCATAAACATGAGAATAAACAAAGACAATGGCTAAAGCAACAATTTATTCTTCTTTTTCAGCAAGGCCTCAGTCAGAAAGGAAATCAGTTCTTCCTTTTCCTTGTCTATTGCTGCTTCCACTGAACTTTTCAATTCCTGCTGACCATATCTGATAAGCTGCTGTTCATGAAGAATCTGCTCTTGTTTTGCAATAAGATGCTTAGTCTTCTTCTCTTGATCAGCATATTTCTTTTCAAGCTTCTTAACTTTGGTCTTCAGCTTCAGATTTTCCTCAGACAAGTCTTGCTCAGATTCATAGAAGATTAGCTGGATGTAGGGGCAAACAAATCTAAGCACTCCAAATCCTGGCTTCAATCTGTATTCAGAAGGTTTGAACACAGGGCAAAAGAAGGTGCCAATGGGGTTCAGTACTACCCAGTCTTCATTAAAAGAGTCAGCAGGTGGGGGAAAGTGATCTCTCAGATAGTGATATTGAACATTGGTTGACTTTCCAAGTCCAACTTCAGAAACAGCATCAGGACTAGTTGATCCCGAAGAAGATCCAGCATCTTCTCTGATCTTCCAGTAAGAGGACCACATCCAATCTTGAAGTAGTTGATCCAGGCCTCCTCCTTGGTTTCTGATGAACTTTGGTAAAGATTCCCACTCTGATGGACTCATCATTTCAGACAGAGGTGCATATACTGAATAAACTTTAGCTCCTTTGAATTTCTCACCCTGACCTTCCTTTAAGGGATACCTAGGAACTATTCTATCAGGTTTCACCAAGATTTTAGTGGTTGGCCTGATTGAACAAGTTCTAAAGCCTTTAATTCTAATCCCTTTGACCATATCCCTTTCAAATAACTCTGCTTCAATACACAGCCGTCTCATCAGATTCCATTCATCACTATCCAACTTGATTGAGTCTTCTGAAAAGGATTGATTGGTGCCCATGTAGTTCAGGAGGGACAACACCCTTTCTGATTTTCTCTAATCCTCCTAACAGAGTACTGAATTTGGCTCTCACTTCAGCAACAGTTCTTCTGATGAGGCCATGGTGCAGGAAGATGGCAGGTGCTTTTCTGAAATACTGTAGCTCTTCAGACAGACTGCCAAGCTTGGGCAATGCACATGGATCAAAATGAAGTAGAGATAACTGTAGAGCATTAGCAAGCACTTGCTCTTCTTCAGCAAGGATCTCTTTTTGTTGTGAAGGTGGAGGAGATAAAGGTGGTGAGGGTATAGGTGGTGGTGGTGAAGATGGTGATGGTAGTTGAGATTTATGAGGTGAAGGTTCAGAAGGTTGGATTACTTGAGGTGATGGAGGATCAGATGGTTGATTTTCTGAGGGTTGTGGTGAGGTAGGTTCAGAGTGTTCAAAAGGTTGATTTTCTGTTTGTGGAGGTGGTGATGGTTGTGATAGAGGTGAAGATGGTTGTTTTTCAGGTGATAGGGGTTTTGGTGAAGGTTGAGGTGAGGGTTGCTGAGGTGTTTGTTTTTCTGGTGAGGAGGGTGGTGAAGGAGTTACATTATCAAATCTCACCTTAATTCTCTTGTAGGGAGGCTTGGTTACCTTTGCTTCCTTCTCTTCTTTCTCCCTTTGAGCTTGCTTTTCTTCCCCTCTTCTTTTAAAATACTCATGTGCCTTGACATAATTTTGGTATTTCCCAGCCATATTCTCTGCTTCCAGCTGAGAAGCAATACTTCTAGTCACCCTAGGTTCAGGTGCAGTCTGAAGTAGCTTGCTTTTGGTCCTCCTTCTCTGAGGTGCACTTGACCTCTTCCTTTTCTTTGCTCCCTCAGCTATGGTTGCTTGCCTATCATCTTCAGCATAGGCCAATTGTGAAGCAATAGCAAGAGCTCTATCAGTCTTCTCTTGCTCTGCTTTCTTCTCCAGCTCCTCCTGCTCCAAAGCAGTAGCCAATGCTGCCACCTGAATGAGTTCAGGATCAAATGGGCAAGCAGCCAATGGCTCAGCTACAACAACATCAGCCACATCTGCCTCTTGAGCCTGTCCTTCCATTTCAGAAGTAGGCTCTGGAGTCTGTACAGGTTCAGACAACTGACCCACAATTTCATATGGCCTTTTTGGAGCCTTCTGAACACGTTCAGACACCTGATTCTGCACAGATGCAGATGCTACCTTAACAGAACTCCTCATAGGTAGCTTCTTCAATTTGCTTGAGGAGAGGGTTTTGATGGCTTGGACTCATGTCTCCTGATGTCTCCCATGAGTTCATTCTCCAGTATCTGCATTGTTGTGTTCCTCCTTTCTGCCTTCTCTAAGAGGATGCTCTCCTTCATGGATGGTGAAGGAGGTCTTGGAGTCAGCTTTATTCCCATGCACTTTAGGTTTGATTCACCCAAACACAGGCTGTGAAAGGTGATCATAAAACCTATCAATGGGAACCTTGAAGTGCAGCAAGATCTTGGTGATGATTGTGTTGCGTGGGAAGCTCCCAGCAGAGTCTCTGAGACGCTTCTTCATGTGGTACATTATGATGTTGGGGAGGTTCACCTTCTTCTGCAGTAGGTGAATCAGACAAAATCTCTCTAACTCAGAAACATGGTTTCTGCTTCCACTCTTAGGGATTACAGAGCACCCTAAGATGGCATGAAAAACCCTAGCCTTGTCTGACATATGCTTTGCATCCAAGCTTATTGGTTTAGAGGTGCCATACAGAAACTCTGTGAACTGCGTCAGTCCACCATTTCTTGCTTCCAGCCAGGATTGAATATAGCTCCTTTAGTCCTGACCTCACAGATGTGAGCAAGGATATCTTCATCAACAAAGACAGGGACACCACGTACTGTGGCTTTGATGTGCTAGAGTAGATACCCTGAGGATTGGGTATTCCTCTGGCAGTAGCCCAGAAATCCAACACACTCTGCTCATGCCACTGTGTCAAGTTGTGGTGAAATACAGAGTCCACCCAGCTGCATCGAACTCAGCAAATAAGTCCATTCCCAGAGATTGAAGATCCTCCAGGGACTACACCCTTAGTCTTCACAATGTTGCTTCTA
The DNA here is from genome assembly GCA_026901365.1 of Sesbania bispinosa. NCBI lineage: Eukaryota > Viridiplantae > Streptophyta > Magnoliopsida > Fabales > Fabaceae > Sesbania > Sesbania bispinosa. The sequence goes on from QLOH01000098.1 coordinate 145,221, forward strand.
GCAGATTTCTTAGGTGCCATTGAAGAGTTTTCTGAAGAACTTGAGAGAAAAAATTTTTCTTGTAGAAGAAGGATCTCAAGAGGTAACAACAGAATAGTGAATGGTAAAGTTCTCTGACCCACTAGCTTCTGTATTTATAGACCCATGAAGTAATGATGGCATGTACTGGCTGCGCAGACATAGGGAAACATGCGAAGTGGAAGAGACAAAATAAATGAAATTAAACCGTCTCAGAAAGCCACGTCATTTGTTTACTTCAGACAAGTGACAGATTTCAGACAACCCAAAATTTCAGACAAGTCACTTGTTTCAGACAAGCTGAAATTTCAGGACACATCATTTCAACAGATCATATCACACACAATCAAAATGCATGTATGTTCAGATTATTTCTAATGAACTTAAATCTATCTTCAGTCAGAGATTTTGTGAATATATCAGCCCATTGATGCTCTGTATCAATAAACTGAATATCAAAAACACCTTTCTGAACATAGTCTCTAATGAAATGATGTTTTATTTCTATATGTTTAGCCCTAGAATGTTGAATGGGATTTTTAGACAAATTAATAGCACTTGTATTATGACACAAAACATGTATAGCAGATATAGTAATGTTAAAATCTTCTAACTGATACTTCACCCATAATCGTTGTGAGCAACAACTGGCTTGCTGAGATGTATTCTGCTTCAGCTGTTGCTAAGGCAATTGTGCTTTGCCTCTTGCTTGACCAGCTAATCATATTTTCTCCAAGAAATTACATCCACCACTAGTGCTTTTTCTTTCAATTCTGTCTCCAGCCAAAATCAGCATCACAATAACCTATTAACCTTGCAATCCTTACTTTTCTTATAGCACAGACCAAGATTAGTAGTACCTTTAAGATATCTGAAATTCTTTTTACAACTTTGTAGTGAGTAATCCTTGGATCAGATTGAATCTAGCTCACAGACATACACTGAACATTATGTCAGGTCTGCTTGCTGTTAGATATAATAATGATCCAATCATTCCTCCTATACAAAGTTTGATTCACTGGTTCTTCCTTCTCATCTTTATTTAAAGATTGCAGAGGGATGCATTGGAGTTGACCATGGGTTTGCAACCCTGTAAGTTAAATTTCTTAAGCATTTCCTTTGTATATTTTCTTGATGGATCCATATACAGTCAGAATCTTGCTTAATCTGAAGTCCTAAGAAAAATTTTAGTTCAACCATTAAACTCATTTCAAACTCTTGATTGCATTAACTCTGAAAACTCCTTGCATAATGAAGAGTCAGTTGAACCAAAGATAATGTCATCAACATATATCTGAACAAGTATAAGATCTTTGTTAGTCTGTTTTCTAAAAAGAGTTGTATCCACTTTTTCTCTTTCAAAACCATTTGAGATAAGAAAAACTGCTCAATCTGTCATACCAAGCTCTTGGGGCTTGTTTCAGACCATAAAGAGCCTTTTTGAGTTTGAAAACATGTCCAGGAAAAGCAATATCTTCAAAACTAGGGGGTTGTCTAACAAAGACTTCTTCTTCAATGAGACCATGAGGAAGGAACTTTTTAACATCCATTTGATATAGCTTGATGCCATTATTTACAGAATAAGATAAAAGAATTCTAATTGCTTCTAACCTGGCCACTAGGGCAAAGGTTTCAGTGAAGTCAATACCTTCTTGCTGGTTGTATCCTGAGCAACTAATCTTGCCTTGTTTCTGACTACCTTGCCTTCTTCAGACAGCTTGTTTCTGAACACCCATTTGGTTCCAATAATAGTTTTCCCATGGGGTTTAGGAACAAGGGTCCAGACATCACTCCTAGCAAACTGATTCAGATCTTCTTGCATGGCTAGGATCCACCCTTCATTATGCAGAGCTTCATCAATGTTCCTTGCTCTATTTCAGACAGGAGAGCAAGAGAATTCAGATTCTTGAATTTTGATCTTGTCTTAACTCCTTCTGAAGTGCTGCCAATGATTTGCTCTTTAGGATGATGTGATTTGTATTTCCAATCAGGTTTCTGAGGAGGTATCAAATCTGTTTGTTCTGTCTGAGACTCAACATTTGTCTGAAGAGGTTTAGTAACAGTAGGTACTTCAGACAGCTGCTCATCCTTCAAGCTGCTTGTGGTCATTCAGCTCCATTCCTGCAAAATCATCTCTAGATCTGATAGTTCCCTATCAGTCTCTTTGTTATCATTGAATTTAACATGAATAGTTTCTTCAACAGTTAAAGTTCTAGAGTTATACACTCTATAGGCTTTAGATGTTTCAGAATATCCAATGAAAAATCCTTTATCAGACTTTGCATCAAATTTTCCAAAATCATCCTTGGTGTTGAGTATAAAACATTCACAGCCAAAGGTGTGGAAATATGATATGTTGGGTTTTCTTCCTTTCCACAATTCATAGGAAGTCTTTTTCAGAATTGGTCTTACCAATATTCTATTTTGAAGGTAACATGCTGTGCTAACAGCTTCTGCCCAGAAGGATCTTGGTAAGCTGCATGAGTTGAGCATGGTCCTTGCCATCTCTTGCAAACTTCTGTTCTTTCTCTCAACAACCCATTCTGTTGAGGTGTTCTAGTCACAGAGAAATTGTGTGAGATCTCATTCTCATCACAGAACATTTGAAAGTTTGCATTCTCAAACTCTCCACCATGATCACTTCTGATAACAGAAATACAGAATCCTTTCTCATTCTGTACCTTCTTGCATAATATTGTGAATTTCCTAAAAGTCTCATCCTTGCTTCTTAGGAATAACACCCATGTAAATCTAGAATAGTCATCAACAATGACCAAAACCATATTTCTTACCACTAAGACTTTCTGTTCTAATAGGACCAAACAAGTCAATGTGTAAAAGTTCTAGTGGTTATGCTAGTTGAAACAACATCCTTACTCTTAAAAGAGTGTCTTGTTTGTTTCCCTTTCAGACAGCTTTCACATAAAATGTCAGATTTGTATGAAAGCTTGGGCAATCCTTTAACAAGATTGTGTTTTGCTAACCTTGATATTAATCTCAAGCTGGCATGCCCAAGTCTTTGATGCCAAATCTGTTTTTCATCTTCAACAGAAATGAAACATTTTACATTTTGACTTGCTAGATCCTCTAGATCAATTTTGTACACATTGCCGTGTCTCTTAGCAGTAAAGAGGGTTTGATCAGAGGAGTCTCTGACTATGCATCCTTCCTTAGTAAAGGATACCACATAACCACTGTCACATAATTGACTTGTGCTCAGTAAGTTATGCTGAAGTCCTTCCACAAGGAGTACATTTTTAATGAGAGGATGAAGGGAAATATACCTACAGTCCCTATTCTAGTGATCTTCCCTTGCTGATGTCCACCAAAGGTGACCACTCCTCCATCTATAGGTCTAAGGTTTTGGAACAAAGACCTTTCTCCTGTCATGTGTCGCGAGCACCCACTGTCCAGGGTACCATTTGTGGGGTCTCCTTTGTCCTGTTAAAACACATCTGCAACATGAATATTTAAGTTTTTAGGTACCCCATATTCTTTTTGGGTCCCTTCTTGTTAGCTTTGGGCCTTGTTTTTCTCTTGTGTTTGCACTGAGCCACATTATGTCCAGGCTTACCACAGTGAGAACACCCAGTAACCTTGTTTTTGCCTTTAGAAAAATTTAAGACAGTAGGAGATTCAAACATGTTATGATCACAAAAGCCTAGTCCACTTTTGTCAAGGGAATGCCTTTGATTTCCAAGCATTATATTTAGATTTTTAGTTCCTTTGACAAATTTGGCCAGATCTTTTGTCAGTTCCACAACCTGCTTCTGAAGTTTCTCATTCTCTTCAGACACAGCTTGTGAACTGCAGTTTTCAGTCTTAAGAATCTTTTCCTTGAGCATAATATGTTCTATCTCAAGTGCCTCATATTTGTTACACATTTCTGTGTGGGCTTTGGATAGATTCTTATACTCTTGGAAAAGTTCCTTGGAACTTTCCACCAGATCATCATACATTTCTTGTAGAGTAAGAGGAAATACCTCAGCTTCAGAGCTGTCTGAAGATGGTAGACTAGCCATGAGACAGATTTGCCTCTTCTGAAGTGTCTTCCTCTTCTTCTGAGGTTGATTCATCAAGGTTTTCCCATGTTGCCATAAGACCTTTCTTCTTTTTGAAAAACTTCTTCTTCTTGAAGTTGTTTTTCTTCAGTCTTGGGCAATCAGCCTTCATATGCCCTGGTTGCTTACATTCAAAGCAAATAATTTTATCAGTGTTAGACTCTTTACCTGTCTTACTTGATTTGGAAGATGAAGGTTGGTTCTTTCTGAACTTTCCTCTGTTCTGCAACATTCTCTTGATCTTTCTGCTTAAAAGAGCAAGATCTTTGTAATCTTCTGAGCTATCTTCAGAATCTTCATCTGCTTTTGAAGTTTCATCAGCTTGCATAGCCTTCATGCTGCCATGCCTAGACTGTTTGGCCTTGGAGTTAAAGCTCATGGACTTTGAGAGATCCCAACAGTTCTTCCATTCTCAGAGAGTTCAAATCTCTTGCCTCTTGAATGGCAGTGACTTTGGGTCTCCAGGACTTAGGTAGACTTCTTAGAATCTTCTTGTTGTTGTCTCCAGATTCATAGGTTCTTCCTAAGGACCTGAGTCCATTGGTTATGGTCTGAAACCTCCCAAACATTTGGTCAATGGTTTCAGTTTCTTCCATCTTAAACATCTCATACTGATGTATAAGCATGCTGATTTTGGATTGCTTGACAGTTTCAGTCCCTTCATGGGCTGCTGCAAGAGTATCCCAAATCTCCTTGGCAGAAGTGCATCCATGGACCTTCTTATATTCTGATTTATTCAAGGAACATATCAGATAGAGTTTGGCTTTAGCGTTCATCTGGACTCTAGTCTTCTGCTCCAAGGTCCATTCAGTCTCAGGTATAGGCACACCATTTTGCATAGGCACATAGTCTCCATCAGTGACCACATCCCAAACATCAATGTTGTTGCTCTCAATGAACAACTTCATACGATCTCTCCAGTAGTGGTAATCCACTCCATTGAATGCTGGGGGGTCTTGTGATAGAGGCTCCTTCAGTGATGTATTGCCTGTTGCTGTTAGAAGCTTCCATTTGGATCTTTCAGTCCTCAAACACTTGTTAGGTGCTTCAACCCTGAGTAGAGCTCTGGTACCCAACTATAGGAACACAAGGAAACACTAGAAGGGGGGGTTGAATAGTGTTTCTAAATATTTTAGAAAGCTTTTCGCAAACAGGTGTTAAAAACACGATTTCAGACAGGCTCTTAAAGGGCTGTCTGAAGTTTTCAGACGACTTGAAAAAAAACTGATTTTAAAAGATGTTTTGTGCCTTTATAAAATATCAGATTAATTACTCTAACCCCTTGATTAGTATAAAAAGAATTGACAAGAGATAAGGGTAAGAAAACTTAGCCAAGGAATTTATCTTGGTTCACTCACTACCACTGTGAGCTACATCCAGTCCCAATGCCAACTAGCAATTGGATTTTCTCTTAATCTTTCAAGATTACAAGTATTCTTTTACAGTCAAGCCTCTTCAGGCTCTATAACCAAGTATTCTTTTACAGACAAACCTCTCCAGGCTCAAACCAACAAGTATTCTTTTTCAGACAAGCCTCTCCAGGCTCAAACCAACAAGTATTCTTTTTCAGACAAGCCGCTCCAGGCTCAACAAACAACTACAGAGAAGATAAAATGCTTAAGCTTACAAACTATATCAGTCTTGAAGCTTAAACAATTACAAATGTACAGAAAACTGAGGTATGCTCAGGATATCACAATATGTGTACAAAGATAAATATTATCAGAGTTGTTGTAGCGAAAAACTTGCGGAGTTTTAGTTCTATTTCTCAAAATTCTTCTCTCTTGATGGTCTTCAAAGGAGGGGGTATTTATACACAAATATCAATCCGTTGGAGAGAAAACCACCATTTAGGAAAAGCATGAAATCCGTTGTGAGATAGCCTGCTGTGAGCTCTGACATTTTCTGACAATTCCTGACACGTTACAAGTTTTGCTCCTGCCAAAAAGCTGCTTTTTGTTGTTGCTGCAAGGGCTGCGTAGCGGAGGACGCGTATGGCAGAGAACGTGCTTGAAATTCAAAAAGGAATGCTAGCTGTTATAACAGAAAACGTGCTTGATTCAAAAAGAGCTTCAGACGTCTTCACAATCTTCAGACTAGAGGTGCCACGTCATCAAAAGACTTCAGACGGCACTGATACTTCGGACGGGTTGAGCTATTTCAGACAGCTTCAACTCTTCAGACGAGTTCTGCTTCTTCAGACAACTTCAACAACCTTATGATATTTTTGAGACTCAACACCACACTACCTTTTCTATATTTTTCCACTTCTAATAAGTGCTAATTTTAAGTGAATTTTCATAATGAATTTAAGCACTTATGGTTTGAATTGTATTTATTTAGAACTTAAATCACCTTAACTTAGAATTATTGAATCTAACTGTCTATTTCTGAGTCATGATTGAAATTAAACTCTATTCAATCCCTAAATGTTTGTTTTGCATAATAATTAAATAATGGAGAAAGAAGAAGCTTGAAGAAAACAAGAAGAAAGGAGAAAATTGGAGAAGTTTTTGATTCTGGCAAATTTTCTCACTTAAGCGAGAATATTCTTCAACTTGAAGAATTCTTCTCGTTTGAGCGAGAATTTGCTTGCTCAAGTGAGAATTCACTTAGTCAAATGTAAAACAGGGGGAGAAAATAAAAGCGAAGGATCGAAAAACTCATTCCGAAAGATCAAAACCTAGGGAACAAAGTGCGAAAGTGACAAAAAGCTCCGGAAGTTTATTTCCCATCATTTCTACTCTGTTTCTTCGATTATAATGGCTGTCGTGAGCGGCTAACTCCTCTATATTGGGATTGAATGTATTCGAATCAAAATCGGATGTATTTAGGTGATCTATATTTATAGTTATTCATTTCTATTCGATATTGGTAATTTCATTTTGTTCTTATTGTTTGATTCTATCTGATCAATAGTATCCTGATTTTGATTTTAAGTTTCGACTGGAAAGTATTTCTTAAAATCTAATCTGAATGAAATTACTCGATGTGTTGCGATGCTAGGAATAGATTTCAATATATCGATTGCTTTATAACACTTGTTCGTACTGTTGGATAATCTGTTAAATATATGAGGAATCGATATTTAGGGGATTTTTCTTAGGAACTTTATATTTGAGGAATCAATATTCAATATAAAGGATATCATTATGTTGCATCAATATCAATAGTTTTGATTTTTGTATATCCCCGAATTACTATAATACAAAAGATTGAGATTGATGAAATTCAATCCCAGGTTTTTCCAACTGAATTTCTACTACTTTTCAACACTTTTCTTTTATGCTCGATATAATCTCTTTTAATTTTCCCGTTATTAGAATCATGACCAAATTCTACTTTTCTGTAAGTATACTTAGTGAGTTTGTGAATTAAGAAATTTAATAGAAATTCAAGTTCCTTGTGGGTACGACAACCCTTTTTTACTTACTACTATAATACAGTTGACTTTGGTACACTTGTCAGATAATCAACAACTTTCCTTCGGCTGTGTATTGACTATATTCTACTATTCTTCCATTGTTTCATTGTCTCCATTCCAACTGCAACATTTATTTTTTTCTACTGGTTCCCTTTGTCCATTTTTTAATTCTCCCACTCTTTACTATTGTACTACACCATCTCTATTAATTACTCTGCCTCATGTTGTCCATATAGCCTCTGGTTTCTTGTTCCCATTCTTCTTTTGTTGTGTGCAACTATTACTATTTTAAATTATTTAGTGGAGTAGTTAATGGGTTAAACAAAGAAAAAAGAGGTTGATATTACGTGGAATCAATGTGAAGTTGTTCGAGCACACAGGCTTTGTATTAAATGCAAGTATTGTTCACATACTTGTTGGGGTGGTATTGCAAAAATGAAGCATCACCTTGTTGGAACAAGGGAGAATGTTAGTGCCTATCCATCTGTTTCAGGTGAGGTGAAATATATGTTTATGAAGTTGTTAGATGATAAAGAAAAGGCTAAAGAGGTTACTAGCCAAGAATGTTTTGAAGAGGGCACCCAAGATTCTAGGAAAGGAAAGGAAGTAAGTTCAACATCTATGAAGAAAATGACAATGAATGAGGTGCTGAAAGATAGAGATTTGGTTATTCAGGACATTTGCAAATGCATCTATGACAATGCTTTGCCTTTTAATTTGGTAAGAAGTCTTTTGTTTATTCAAATTCTTAAATTTGTGGGTGAATATGGAAGAGGTTTAAAACCTCCAACTTATCATGATGTTAAGGTGTCTTACTAGAAAAAGACAGTTGATAATGTTCAAGCAAATTTGGAGAAGTACAAGATTGAATGGGAAAAATGGGGCTGCACATTGATGTGTGATGGTTGGACGGATGGAAAAGGTAGGTCACTTACAAATTTTTTAGTCAATGGTCCAAGTGGATCTATTTTCCTAAAATCTGTTAACAATAGTGATGTGATCAAGGATGATAAGAAAATGTTTGAGTTATTGGATTCTATGATAGAAAAAATTAGGGAGGATAATGTAGTGCAAGTTGTGACAAACGGTGCCTCTAATCTCGTGGCAGCTAGGAAGATGTTAGAGGAGAAGAGAACCAAATTTTTTGGACCCCTTGTACAGCTCATTGTCTTGATCTAGTTTTGGAAGATATTGGACAACTTACGGTATTTTACAATACCATTGCAAATGAAAAAAATGTCACAACTTTAATTTATAGGCATACATGGCTTCTAAACTTATTTAGAAATCATTCTAAGGGAAAGGAGTTAGCTAGACCAGTAGTCACAAGGTTTGGAACTACTTTTTCCACCCTACAATGTATAATGCAACAAAAGAATGCTCTCCGGTCTATGTTTGCTTCAGAGGACTTTGCAACTAGTAAATATGCTAGTAAAAATGAAGTTAAACAAATGATTAATACAGTTTTGTATGATGCTAGATTTTGGAAATCCAATTAATATTGTTTGAAGTGTGTGACTCCACTTGTGTAGGTTTTTAGGCTCGTAGATTGAGACTAAAAACCCGCCATTCCATATATCTATGAGGCAATGGATAGTGCTAAAGAACAATAACTGTAAACTTTGCAAATCAAGAGTCAAGATATAAATAAGTGTGGAAGATAATTGATTCCCATTAGAATTTACAGTTACATAGGCCTCTCCATGTTGTTGCCTACTATCTTAATCCTAATTAAGTATCTCCCTTATTAAGTTTTATGTATGCTTTTTATCAATTTATTTGAAAATTCATTTTTCCTTATTTTATTATGTTCCTTTATGACAAAAACTTCAATCTAGATAGTGAAGTTTTAATTAGTTTATATTAGACCATTGAGAGAATGGTTATGAATAGAAAATCTAGATTTACAAGTGATCATCAACTTGATAGGTTCAAGACATCCAAGGACTCTTTGGAAAGAGCATGGCAATAGACATTAGAGAAAAAAGCAACCCGATAAGTTTTATATTAATTTCATGATTCTGTAAAGAGTATGGTAGCCTATATTAACTTTTAGTTTTTTATTTTGCCCTTTGTTTTGATAGCTCTTTATTGGGAAAGTTATGGTAGAGAGGGCAAAAGTTACAAAACCTAGCAATGAGAGTTTTGATTCTCACTTGTAGTGATACTGGGTGTGAAAGAAATTGGAGCATATTTGATAAAATTCATACTAAGAGAAGAAACTTCTTAGAGAAACAAAGATTAAATGCTCTTGTCTTTGTCAAGTATAATCTTCAATTAGAGATGATACAAAAGTCTAGAGAAGAGAAGGGTGATACTTATGATTCTATATGCTTATTCGACATTGAATCGGATAATGAGTGGATTACATAGAAAAAGGATCCTTTGTAACGCCCTAATTCCTAAGTTCAAGACTTAGTCCGTTGGAAACTAAATCCTAAATTTTTGAAACCAAAACGCGCCATTTTGTGTAACATATATCACAATTCCATAAGTAACCAACGATAACTTATACAATTTATGAATAACTCAAACTTTATATACATAAATACAATCTTAAAAAAAATATATACAACTGGACCGAAGGCTACAACCTAAACATCTCTAATGTAAAACAAATATATACATAAGCATCCTATACAATCCAAAAAGACAATAAACATCAACACATGGAAGACTCCTGCTCTAATCTCACTGATCCCTGCCAGGAGGTACCTGCACACCTAGATTGTGTCCACAAAACGCGTGGTGAGACTAATGTCTCAGTGAAGCATAACTATGCATATACAGTGTAGGGAAAATCAATTACTAACTAATAGGCAATTATAATCATGATCATAACTAAAATCAAGTAAATGCACTAATGATGCAACTCACTGCTGTGCCCAGCAGGCATGATCTTATCACTTAAACTGGAGTTAGAACTGAGCTCAGACTACGGGAAACGTCTTTCCCGGGGACGTATCCCACCCATTACTGGACCGAAGTCAAGTTTTCACATAATTATTCAATTTTCTTAACTCACAGCACAAAGGCCAGCTTATTTAACTCACGGTCGAAACCGGCTTATAATTTAATGCACTGAAAACTGAGAAACAATGTATTTCGAAATCTCATAAGTTTCGTAATCTCGTAATTTTGTAACCTGAGGTTCCTAATATCAATTCAACATGAATTTACACTTAATCACTTAAATTATCATACAATTATCACTAATTCAACATCAATAAGCATAAGAAAGGGAAAAAACAAGATTAGGGTTCATGCATAGAATCAAAGGGATTGAATTGTGAAAGTGTGTGAGTTATACTCACCTATTCTTGGAGTTTCAAGGAAGAAGAGTAGGAAATATGGTGGATTACTTCACGATTCCGTGCTCCAATCTTCCTTCTCAAGCCTCAATTAAGCCCTCTCTCTCTCTAGAACTTAGACCCTCTCTCTCTAACTTAGGAAGGAAGAAGAAAAGAAAGTGAAATTATGAAATTGAAAGGGAATTCTGGTGACTTAAGTGAATTTTCTCTCAAGCGAAATATTTTCGCTTGAGCGAATGATACTTTGCATGCAAAAAATACGAATTTTTGCTCAAGCGAATCGAATTCGCTTGAGCGAAATTGACATAAGAAAAACACCCTCTTTTGACGATTTTCGCTTGAGCGAATTTTCAATCGCTTGAGCGAAAATTGTCCAGAGAGCCTCTCCCAGACCCCTGATTTTCGCTCAAGCGAATCCATTTCACTTGAGTGAATTTTATAGCAAACTGAACTTCAAAATTTCTCTTCATAATTCGCTCAATTGAATCTATTTCGCTTGAGCGAAAATGAGTCTGTTTGAAGATGCAATTTTGATCAAACCCTATCATATAACCTATAAAACTGAAGCCCAGGACCTTAGCTTTCTATCCTAAGTGGAAAACACCTTAATTGGTCACCTTTAACTCTAGGTATTCTCAATTTAGTGACCAAAGGTCACAGGGCTTAAAACTCAAAATTGCTTTTGTAGTCTAAGTCTTTTTTCCTCACTTCCTAAACCATTTTCCTTACCTGTTTTACACATAATTACTTACCTAAATCTTCCCCTAATTAAGAAAATCCCTAAATACTCTTTTCTTGGCTATTACTCATTCATATCCTTATTCCAATCTCTTCTAACTCATCCTAAATCTTAACTACCGGATTGTTACTTGAACAAGGACTCTAACACCTATATATCATAATTTAGCTCCTCCTAATTCTCACCTACTCCATCATTCCTAGTTTCCTTTGCCCAAAACACATTCCTATCTTAGTTACTCTCTTAAATATATTCTTTAATGCCCATAAATTCTCATTATCCTCATAATCTTACTCAAAATCCTTCCTCTTTCCCCAACTTCTCACTCCCTTTATAACTTACCTTTAGTTGATCTTGGGTTCTATTTTTCCGGGATGTTACATCCTTGCTTACCAGTTGATGGCTCATGGATGGACATGCATGAGTCCTTTACTTTGAAAGAAGGATCTCCAACCAGGAAAAGGAAGAAAGGTATTTGTTCAAACCTATAACTTTGAAGTTAGAACATAGAAGTTACACTTTAATATTATGTTTTTGTGTTTATTAAGTTTTTGTTTTTCTTACATAGGTCCAAGAAACTTAAATGCCAAAAATGATAGGGGAAAATCTATCATAGGGGATGAGAGTGAAGTTGAAGAGATAATATCAAATGGAAAGGAAGGAGGAGAAGAGCATTTGACAAAAGAGGAGGAAGAAATAAGTGACATTGATCTTGGAGATAATAAATGACTCTTTGTAACGTCCTAATTTCTAAATTCAAAATTTAGTCCATTGGAAACCAAAATCCAAAATTTTGAAATCAATTCGCTTCATTATAAATTGAACATACATTCACAATTCGATAAGTAACCAACGATAACTTATACAATCTGTGAAGAACTCAAACTCTATAAATATATAATCTGTAATAAGTACATATCTGGCCCGAAGGCTACAAACTGAGCATCACTAACATCTATCAAATATATACATAAGTACTCCTATACAATCCAAAAAGACACTAAACTCCAACATATAAATGGCTCCTGCTCTCAAGTCACTGATCCCTGCCAGGAGGTACCTGCACACCTAGATTGTGTCCACAAAACAGTTGGTGAGACTAATGTCTCAGTGAAGCATAATTATGCATATGCAGTGTAGGGAAATATAATCACTAACTAATATTCAACCAATATCATAATCATAACTAAATCAAATAAATGCACTAATGGTGCAACTCACTGCTGTGCCCAGCAGACATGATCTTATCACTTAAACTGGAGTTATAACTGAGCTCAGACTACGGGAAACGTCTTTCCCTGGGACGAATCCCACCCATTACTGGACCGAAGTCAATTTTTCACATAATTATTCAATCTTCTTAACTCACAGCACGAAGACCGGCTTATTTAACTCACGGTCGAAACCAGCTTATAATTCAATGAACTGATAACTGATAGACAATATATTTCACAATTTCGTAAATTTCGTAACCTAAGGTTCCTGATATCAAAACAACATGCTTTTAAACTTAATCACATGAATCATCATACAATTACCACTAATTCAACATCCATAAGCATAAGAAAGGGAAATCAAAGGGTAGGGTTCATGTATAGAGTCAAAGTAATCGTAATGTGAAGGTGTGTGAGTTATACTCACCTATTCTTGGAGTTCAAAGGAAGAAGAGTAGGAAAAGGGTGGATCACTTCACGATTCTGTGCTCCAATCTCCCTTCTCAAGCCTCAATTTCAGCTTCCTCTCTCTAGAAACTCAGACTCTCTCTCTCTATACTAAGAAAGAAAAGAAAGGGGAAGTGAAGTTATGAGACTGAAAGAGAAATCTGGTGACTTAAGTGGATTCTCGTTCAAGCGAGATATTCTCGCTTGAGCGAGCGTGGCATCTGCATGCAAAGTTCAAAGTCTCGCTTAAACGAATCTATTTCGCTTGAGCGAAAATGACCCCTGAAAAACACCCTCTCTGGACGATTCTCGGCTGAGAGAAATCACTTTCGCTTAAGCGAAAATTGTCCAGAGAGCCTTCCCAAGACCCCCTATTTTCGCTTGATCGAAATCACCTTCGCTTAAGCGAAAATAGCAGAAAACTCAATTTAACTGTCTCTCTGCAAAATTCGCTTGAGCGAAACCCCTGAAACTTGGTTTTAAACCTAAATTTTATCTTCTAATTTCTCAAACATCCTTCCCTTAATTACTAACACATAAACCTCTATTTTTAATCTATGAATTATTAGAAACTCTAATTTGTGGGATGTTACACTCTTGGATGATGACATTATGATTAAGATTTAAGATTATGTACTAAGATCTAAGCATAGGAATTAGGAAGTAGGATATGCATTTTGGCATCTTATTAATGGTTTTTTTAGTTCCTAAACACTTGAAATTTGTTTTGTGCGGCAAGACATTAATTTTTATTTTCATTTTGATTTATGACTTGGATCTTGGATTATTTTGAATTCCATATATGATATATCAACCCATATATTAGTTTATGCAATGAATTACTCACTTTTTAACTTAGATATGCTAATATTCTTATGTTTTTAATGTATCTTATGCGAATATATATATATATGTTGTTTTTTTATTGATCATGTATCTTACGATTCATAATAAGATTCGATTCATGATTCGAAAAATAGGTTTTCCGATTCACGATTCGAATCTCGATTTGATAACCATGAATGCAAATTTGGTAAGTTCTTTCATACTAAAATTCTTTTTCTTATTCTATGATTATATAGTTCATGTTTTGTGGCTACCAATTCAAGTAGTTCTTGGGTCAAACTAAAGAAGTTGGTCAGTAATATTTTCCTAGAGTTTGGAACTTCTTATAATTCTACATTAGTTAGAATGATCAAACCTTTTAGGTGTAGTTGAAGGTAAGAAACTAGTAACAATAGAAACAACTTAATTGGAAGTTTAGTTAAAAGATTGAATGCAGGTGGAGCATATATATAATAATATATCTTTCCTTTCCTTTGTTTTAATCAAATCAAATGTCTTCCACATTTTTATTTATTTTCTATTTTAGTTTATATATATGTATATATATACACACATAAATTGAATGCTTGGGAGAAGCTATCAAGGTATAATGTCTCTTATCTCTCTACATTGATTTCCATCTTTTTTATTTTTTAGTCTTACAGTGAAAGAGAAAATTGGTGAGCCAAAAAAAATTCAAAATTATATTTGAAGTAGCTATCAAATTTTTCCTAGCTAATCTTGAGTTGATCTATTACTAAGGATAACTTCATAATAGCTGTGAATTTGCTATTGCAAATTTGCACCCATTTTTTGCTTTTGCCTACAGACAAGTAACATTCAAGACAAATTCTACCGATAGACAAACACATGGTAGCTAGAAAACACTTATAATGGATAGGTCATGTTTTCTGGTCCACGTTAGGTTAAATGAGGGTAGAGGCTTGTGTATATATGGAGCATTGAGCTTAATACAAGAGTTCTCAAAGTTGTTTTGAGCATTGAACATTGTGGACTTTATTTCGTGTCTTAGGTGGATTGATTCATGAAAAGGATGCAAGGGTGATAAGCTAGGAGGCTTGATAGTTTCGCCGTCGTCGCGTTTCGCCGGATTTTCGGTGGGGGTGGAGGAGTTGGAGAAGAGGAGGAAGAGAGGACAAGAGGAGGAGGAGGTTGAGGAAGGGTTGAATTATGACTCTGATGAGGTAATTGAGATTGGAAAGTTGGAGGAGAATGGGGACAACAATTTCAACGCAAATACAATAACAATGAAAATGGGAATGGTGTTACTGATGGAAAGAAGAAGGGGAAGAAGAGAGGGATGCCAACGAAGAATCTCATGGCTGAGAGGAGGTGTAGGAAGAAACTCAATCATAGGTTGTACATGTTTCGCTCTGTTGTATCGTAGTTCCATCAATGGAGGAATCTAGGGCACAAAGCACATAGACTTAGCATGTGCTCCGTGCTGATTTTTGTCCCTCCCATCTTCTTCATCTATGTGCTCTGTGCCCTAGATTCCTCCATTGATGGAACAACAACACAACAGAGCGAAACATGTACAACCTATGATTGAGTTTCTTCCTACGCTTCCTCTCAGCCATGAGATTTTTCGTTGGCATCACTTTCTTCTTTCCACTGGTGACACCATTCCCATTATCATTGTTATTGTTATTTGCGTTGAAATTGTTTCCCCCATTCTCCTCCAACTTTCCAATCTCAATTACCTCATCAGAGTCAAAATTCAACCCTTCCCCAACCTCCTCCTCCTTTTCTCCTCTCTTCCTCCTCTTCTCCAACTCCACCACCCCCACCGAAAATCTGGTGAAACGCGACGACGGAGAGACTATAAAGCCTCCTAGCTTATCATCCCCACATCCTTTTCATGGATCAATCCACCTAAGACACAAAACAAAGTCCGCAATGTTCAATGCTCCAAACAACTTTGAGAACTCTTGTATTATGCTAAATGCTCCATATGCATAAGCCTCATTGTTCGTTTTTTGGTTCCCAAACCAGTGGAAGTTACCCCTCAGGCATGGCAATTGCTCTTAATTTTCCTGTCAACCATCGCTGGCCTGGTTGTGAGGCCGTTGCTAGTGGGAGCATGGGGTTTTCTGAGCTTGACTTCTTCTGTGGTGAAAAAAACTCAGAGCTTTATAGCGGCTATCAGCGCCTTCACCTGCGAGGTGATTTGGTTGATCGTGATCTCGTTGTTCTTTGCTCGTGGGTTCATGAAGACTTGTTTAGGGGATAGGATTGCAACTTACTTTGTGAAATGGATGGGAAAGAGTACATTGGGATTGTCTTATGAGTTGACATTCAAGCATCATCCTGAGTTAATGGAGAAATGGAGTAAGCTAGGACACAGAGCAAATAGATGAAGAAGATGAGAGAGACAAAAATATATTTTAATATAAACATAAAAGAAAAAAAATGTTAAAGACACGTAGGATTTGTGATAAGCCACGTATGAAAGAAGAGTAGGAGAGATAGAGTGCCAAATTAGCTCAAAGCACAGGCCAAACGACCAGAGGGATGGATTGCAAAAAAAATTATGAGGATGTTTTACTAAAGAAAAATTTTTAGGGACCAAATACAAAACTCGAGGTATTTTACAGGGACCAAAAACATATTTAACCCAAACAAAAATTTTAAAAAAAATTAGGGTTAAATATATTTTTAGTTCCTTAAATATAGTCGAGATTTGGTTTTTGTCCCTACAATTTAAAACCATTGATTTTGGTCCTTAAAAAATTGAAAATACACAAATTAGTCCTTATTGCCTGGTTTTGCTACAGATTTTGCAACAGATTTAGCTACGAATTTTTATCGATAAGGACTAAATTGGTGCATTTTCAATTTTTGAAGGACTGAAACTACCAGTGTTAAATTACAGAGACTAAAACCAAATCTCGACTATATTTTAGGGACTAAAACATATTTAACTCAAAAAATTAATTTTGACTTGACGGGTAGAACTCGCTCCTACATATCCCCTAGTGCAATGGGGAACTCGAAAGTCACGTAGCTCTTCTAGAAAATAATTGTAGGTTGGTTGATTTTAATTTTTAATTTGTACTTTTTCTAATCCTAACAATTGAAATTAAACTAAAATATTTTTATTTTTCATTACCAAACCTAAAGCAAACTTCCTAAAAATTTAAGAAAATTATATAACAAAAATTATTTAAAAAAAAAGAAAAGAGAAGGACAAAGTTACCTCGAAGGAGACCACTCTTGATGTCCCACAAAAAAAAAAATTAAAGAGAAATTTCTATACCTTGCATTGCGTCCAAATGTTTCCTTCTTTCTTTGATGCCTCTAACACTCGGTAGTTCACTCTTTTTATAGGAGAAGGAAAGGTTGGAAAAGGGTGCACTACCCGATATGGGACTTGAAATGTTGGTTGTTTTATTTTATCTAATAATCCTATCAAGATTTGTTTCTTGTTTTTCCTAATCCTCGTAATTATTTTTTTTATTGTTTCTTTATTTTCTCCAAAATCACACTCAATCTCTTTAAATTAAATTACTGATTTCTTTCCAATTTTCTCAAAACTAATCATTAATTGCATTAATTACTTAATTAAAGTATTCGTGAATTACATTCACAAATAGAATAATTCTCATAAAATCAAATCTCATAATCCATTTGAATTAAGAGGGAAGTTATTAAAAGAATCAGTCACATTTATGAGAAAGATTATTAATCAAAATTTAATCCCTTAGGTATTCGTGATTAAAATCTACTCTCTTCATTAGTAAAATCTAAAGAATACAAACTTCAATGCAATATCTTCTTTCTCTCTTATCATTTTAATTAAAATAGACTTTTTATTTTTAAATTTAATTTTTACATGTTTTTTTTCATTTTTTCAAATTGTTTTCAATTATTTAATTTTCCTAAATTATTTAAAATAACCCAGTCAAATAGGGTGCTGACAGTATGAATCTTATGGCATCACCAAAAATAAAGGAATCGCGAAACCAGAACGAATTTCCCGAAAATTCAGCAACCAAGTTGAACACTAAATGGGTCGAGTTTTACAGACCCGCTTTGGAAACCCAGTAATTCTGACCTTTTTATTAAATATCACAATAAAGGGTTGGAAATTGAAATTCTTATTGACCCAAGTCGGAGGGAAGACCGATAAATCAGAAACATTCATTAGGGTTGATCCACACTACCTCTTCTCTATTTTTCTATTTCTAATAAGTGCTAATTTTAAGTGAATTTTCATACTGAATTTAAGCACTTATGGTTTGAATTGTATTTATTTAGAACTTAAATTACCTTAACTTAGAATTATTGAATCTAACCGTCTATTTCTGAGTCATGATTGAAATTAAACTCTAATTGATCCCTAAATATTTGTTCTGCATAGTAATTAAAGAAAGGAGAAGAAGAGAAGCTTGAAGAAAACAAGAAGAAAGGAGAAAATTGGAGAAGTTTTGATTCTGCCAAATTTTCTCACTTAAGCGAGAATACGTTTCTTCAACTTGAAGAATTCTTCTCGTTTGAGCGAGAATTTGCTTGCTCAAGTGAGAATTCACTTAGTCAAATGTAAAACAGGGGGAGAAAATAAAAGCGTAGGATCGAAAAACTCATTCCGAATGATCAAAACCCAGGGAACGAAGTGCGAAAGTGACAAAAAGCTCCGGAAGTTTATTTCCCATCATTTCTACTCTGTTTCTTCGATTATAATGGGTGTTGTTAGCGGCTAACTCCTCTATATTGGGATTGAATGTATTCGAATCGATTGGGGCTGCACATTGATGTGTGATGGTTGGATGGATGGAAAAGGTAGGTCACTTACAAATTTTTTAGTCAATGGTCCAAGTGGATCTATTTTCCTAAAATCTGTTAACAATAGTGATGTGATCAAGGATGATAAGAAAATGTTTGAGTTATTGCATTCTATGATAGAATAAAATAGGGAGGATAATGTAGTGCAAGTTGTGACAGACGGTGCTTCTAATCTTGTGGCAGCTAGGAAGATGTTAGAGGAGAAGAGAACCAAATTTTTTGGACCCCTTGTAGAGCTCATTGTCTTGATCTAGTTTTGGAAGATATTAGACAACTTACGGTATTTTACAATACCATTGCAAATGCAAAAACTTTAATTTATAGGCATACATGGCTTCTAAACTTATTTAGAAATCATTCTAAGGGAAATGAGTTAGCTAGACCAGCAGTCACGAGGTTTGGAACTACTTTTTTCACCTTACAATGTATAATGCAACAAAAGAATGCTCTTCGGTCTATTTTTGCTTCAGAGGACTTTGCCACTAGTAATTATGCTAGTAAAAATGAAGTTAAACAAATGATTAATACAATTTTGTGTGATCCTAGATTTTGGAAATCCATTTAATATTGTTTGAAGTGTGTGACTCCACTTGTGTAGGTTTTAAGGCTCGTAGATGGAGACTCAAAACCCGCCATGCCATATATCTATGAGGCAATGGATAGAGCTAAAGAACAAATAACTGTAAACTTTGCAAATCAAGAGTCAAGATATAAATAAGTGTGGAAGATAAGTGATTCCCATTAGAATTTACAGTTACGTAGGCCTCTCCATGTTGTTTCCTACTATCTTAATCCTAACTAAGTATCTCCCTTATTAAGTTTTATGTATGCTTTTTAGCAAGTTAATTGAAAATTCATTTTTCCTTATTTTATTAGGTTCCTTTAAGACCAAAACTTCAATCTAGATAGTGATGTTTTAATTAGTTTATATGAGACCATTGAGAGAATGGTTATGGATAGAAAATCTAGATTTACAATTGATCAATAACTTGATAGGTTCAAGACATCCAAGGACTCTTTGGAAAGAGCATGGCAATAGACATTAGAGAAAAAAGCAACCCGGTAAGTTTTATATTAATTTCATGATTCTGTAAAGAGTATGGTAGCCTATATTAACTTTTAGTTTGTTATTTTGCCCTTTGTTTTGATATCTCTTTGGTGGGAAAGTTATGGTGGAGTGGGAAAAAGTTAATAAACCTAGCAATGAGAGTTTTGATTCTCACATTTAGTGATACTGGGTGTGAAAGAAATTGGAGCATATTTGATCAAATTCTTACTAAGAGAAGAAACCGCTTAAAGAAACAAAGATTAAATGCTCTTGTCTTTGTCAAGTATAATCTTCAATTTGAGATGAGACAAAAGTCTAGAGAAGAGAAGGGTGATACTTATGATTCTATATGCTTATTCGACATTGAATCCGATAATGAGTGTATTACATAGAAAAAGGATCCTTGCTTACCAGATGATGGCTCATGGATGGACATGCATGAGTCCTTTACTTTGAAAGAAGGAGCTCCAACCAAGAAAAGGAAGAGAGGTATTTGTTCAAACCTATAACTTTGAAGATAGAACATAGAAGTTACACTTTGATATTATGTTTTTGTGTTTATTATGTTTTTGTTTTTCTTACATAGGTCCAAGACACTTAAATGCCAAAAATGATAGGGGAAAATCTATCATAGGGGATGAGAGTGAAATTGAAGAGATAATATCAAATGGAAAGGAAGGAGGAGAAGAGCATTTGGCAAAAGAGGAGGAAGAAATAAGTGACATTGATCTTGGAGGTAATAAATGACACTCTTGGATGATGACTTTATGATTAAGATTTAAAATTATGTACTAAGATCTAAGCATAGGAATTAGGAAGTAGGATATGCATTTTGGCATCTTATTAATGGGTTTTTTAGTTCCTGAACACTTGAACTTTGTTTTGTGCAGCAAGACATTAATTTTTCTTTTCATTTTGATTTATGACTTGGATCTTGGTTTATTTTGAATTCCATATATGGTATATCAACCCATATATTAGTTTATGCAATGAATTACTCACTTTTTAACTTAGATATGCTAATATTCTTATGTTTTTAATGTATCTTATGCGAATATATATATATATATATATGTTGTTTTTGTTATTGATCATGTATCTTACGATTCATAATAAGATTCAATTCATGATTCGAAAAATAGGTTTTCCGATTCATGATTCGAATCTCGATTTGATAACCATGAATGCAAATTTGGTAAGTTCTTTTGTACTAAAATTCTTTTTCTTATTCTATGATTATATAGTTCATGTTTTGTGGCTGCCAATTCAAGTAGTCCTTGGGTCAAACTAAAGAAGTTGGTCAGTAATATTTTCCCAGAGTTTGGAACTTCTTATAATTCTACATTAGTTAGAATGATCAAATATGACACCCTTCTACCCCCAACTCATATATAATTAGCAAGCGGAAGACTTAAAAAAAATTACGGACCACGATGGGTAAAAAGATTCACATTCTCTCATTAAAACATCGTTCGATTTAAAGTCAACTCTATTTAAATAGAAATTAAAGTAAAAAAGGTTTCCAAAGTAATTAAAACATCACTACTTCAAAAGTAACATTAAGATATCACTCTTAGCCACATAAGGCACTTAAAGCAGTTTACATAATCTCTCCTAAAATAGAAACATAAAAGAAAACCCCTAATATCAAGCCCTGATGTCACAAGTATCAGAGCGACACCCCTTTCTATCAATACTCGGCACCTGACGTGCCATCATCATCACCTGTAAAATTAACCACAGACAGACGATGAGGAAAAGAATACCACTCATACATGCATGCAGAAGGCTACCCTATCCTCACCCACACATAGCACAACATCATTATTTATCGCACCACATACTCAATCCTCAAGTAATTCATCATATAATAATCATCAATAATTCATCATATAACAAATCATCAATATCCTCATCATAATATATATATAAATCACACATCATAATTCACCAAGAAAACACATTCTCTATTCTCAACACTTAATACTCATTTCATCAATATTACTCATATCATCATAATATAATTCTATCTCATCATCAAATGCAATGCATGTTCATCTATATTCACGCACACCAAAACTCATCCACCTCATCCCAAGGATCATGACTTGGAACTCCGCACAATGGGTGCACCTCGTCAATCTCCTAGTTGTTACCAATGATGGTCCACCGGTGTCACCACACAAACCGGTAGGTTGCACCCCCTCGTTGGGCCCACACAACGACATTCGACCCTAGGTTGCACCCCCTCGTTGGGCCCGTGCGATTCTATCATCCCTAGGTTGCACCCCCTCGTTGGGTCCGTGCATCGAACGCCCCAACATGCCCTCTGCACCCCCTCGTTGGGTCCGGGCAGTTCACCTCCTGAGTTGTACCCTCTCGTTGGGCCCGCACAACTCAGGTATCACTTCATATACTCAAGGCATAGTCAACATCATAAGGTTAAATACATCATCATCATCATCGTTATCATCATCATTATCATCATCACAAAATCATCGTCAATCATCCTCATCATAATTCATCATAAGCATCATCAATCATAATCATGACGCACATCGCATGCTCAATGCATCAATATATAATCATCAATCATCTTATACCTCTTAGGCTCATTACATCAACATGGCATCATCACACATCTCATACATCATCATCATATACTCAATTCATCAATACATCATCATTATCATCATACATCACAATAGTATAAACATCTATCATCAAAAGAGACATTCATATCATCACACTCACATCACAATCAATGTATAACAATCATCAACAAACACAAGGGTCACAAGTCCACTCTGGTAATCGATTACAAGCCCTCTGTAATTGATTACCTGCAAGCAATCACTCTGGTAATCGATTACAGCATCGATTACCTGCAAGCAAACAACACTCCAGGCTGCCCAAAAAGCCCTGGTAATCGATTACAGAAAATCGATTACCCGCGACACAGATGACAGTTTTGCGCGACTTCTACCACTTCTAAACCTCTTTATTCAACCTTTAATCAATCTTTTTTGTTAAAACATCAATCATATACGTTTATATCAACTAAACTCAGTAAAAACACCAATCTTTACACAGATTATACAGTTAATCCATCAAAACCCCAAATCATCGAACCCTTATTTACCCCTTTCGCTATTTTCGCTATCCTCTTCAATTTCATTCAAGATTTCATCAAGATTCATAAAATCAGTCATCAATCAACAGTTTTCATCATACCATACTCAACATATACATATATCTAATCGAATTTAAAGTCTCAGAGCTACCCAAGCAACCTCACAGGCACATACAAGCAGCATCCCTTCCCCCATCGTACCTTAGAG
Organism: Sesbania bispinosa; assembly: GCA_026901365.1. NCBI lineage: Eukaryota > Viridiplantae > Streptophyta > Magnoliopsida > Fabales > Fabaceae > Sesbania > Sesbania bispinosa. The sequence continues at coordinate 168,455 of QLOH01000098.1, forward strand.
TTCACGATTAGAAAACAAATAGTAGCACTCCACTCCCTTGATGATCTACTCTGCTACACCTTTCCTTTGTGAAGTTGCTTCTCTCCTCCTAGGGTTTGGTCATCTGACGTTTGAAGGCTAAGAGGGTGAAATAGATAACCCTCCCCTATTTAAATATCTAACTGAGTTGGACCTGCTCCTACCCACCCATTACCCTTTTTAATTAAATAATATCTTTTTCTGAAACATAATATAGTTATATTATTATTATTTTCTTCATAAATCTTATTTTATTTTATTTATTCTTTACGAATTATTAAGATATTATAGAGTCCTTATCCATCTACATTAAAATTTAAATTCAAATCTTATAATTAAATCTTATCCTAAATTTGTATTGATTCTTACCCTTAATCCTTGTGATCTCAGTATTCCTATTTTAAAATCTGATCCTAATTTAAAACACTAACCATATCTCTCTCATAAGATTATCATTATTAATCCTGATATTATTTTATTAATATAACAATTACTATATTTATAACAATTAATGTTAATTGCAATCTTATGATTTATGTCTTAATAATATTATTATTATATTCAATTTTAAACATATTTGATTAAGATCCTAATAATCTGACGTCTCTCCTAATATTTATAATTTTATATTATTATTATCTCATAAATACAGTTATATTAATATTTACTATTATTATTATGTAACTTCCATTTTTACAGCTAACGTCATCGTATTATATTTCTAAATTTCTAAATTTTGGGATGTTACATCAAACCTTTTAGGTGTAGTTGAAGGTTAAAAACTAGTAACAATAGAAACAACTTAATTGGAAGTTTAGTTAAAAGATTGAATGCAAGTGGAGCATATATATAATAATATATCTTTCCTTTCCTTTGTTTTAATCAAATCAAATGTCTTCCTCATTTTTATTTATTTTCTATTTTAGTTTATATATGTATGTATATACACACACATAAATTGAATGCTTTGGAGAAGCTATCAAGGTATAATGTCTCTTATCTCTCTACATTGGTTTCCATCTTTTTTATTTTTTTGTTGTGCATATATAATGACTTGATCCATACGATTTTTCTTTTTGACAATTATAATTCATTTTAAATCTTAATTCTTAAGACTTGTATTTTTTAAGAAAATTTCTATTTCTATAGATGGATAGGATATCAAGGGCTTAGTCTTATAGTGTAAGAGAAAATTGGTGAGCCAAAAAAAAAATTCAAAATTATATTTGAAGTAGCTATCAAATTTTTCCTAGCTAATCTTGAGTTGATCTATTAATAAGGATAACTTCATAATAGCTGTGAATTTACTATTGCAAATTTGCACCCATTTTTGGCTTTTGCCTACAGACAGGTAACATTCAAGACAAATTCTACCGATAGACAAACACATGGTAGCTAGAAAACACTTATAATGGATAGGTCATGTTTTCTGGTCCACATTAGGTTAAATGAGGTAGAGGCTTGTGTATAGATAGATTGATGGGAACCGAGAAACGAATAATGAGGCTTGTGTATATATGGAGCATTGAGCATAATACAAGGGTTCTCAAAGCTGTTTTGAGCAATGAACATTGTGGACTTTATTCCGTGTCTTAGGTGGTTTGATTCATGAAAAGGATGTGAGGATGATAAGCTAGGAGGCTTGATAGTTTCGCCGTCGTCGCGTTTCGCCGGATTATCGGAGGGGGTGGAGGAGTTGGAGAAGAGGAGGAAGAGAGGACAAGAGGAGGAGGAGTTTGAGGAATGGTTGAATTATGACTCTGATGAGGTAATTGAGATTGGAAAGTTGGAGGAGAATGGGGACAACAATTTCAACGCAAATAACAATAACAATGATAATGGGAATGGTGTCACTGATGGAAAGAAGAAGGGGAAGAAGAAAGGGATGCCAACGAAGAATCTCATGGCTGAGAGGAGGCGTAGGAAGAAACTCAATCATAGGTTGTACATGTTTCACTCTGTTGTATCGTAGTTCCGTCAATGGAGAAATCTAGGGCACAAAGCACATAGACTTAGCGTGTGCTCCGCGCTGATTTTTGTCCCTCCCATCTTCTTCATCTATGTGCTCTGTGCCCTAGCTTCCTCCATTGATGGAACAACAACAGAACAGAGCGAAACATGTACAACCTATGGTTGAGTTTCTTCCTACGCCTCCTCTCAGCCATGAGAATTTTCGTTGGCATCACCTTCTTCTTTCCACTGGTGACACCATTCCCATTATCATTGTTATTGTTATTTTCGTTGAAATTGTTTCCCCCATTCTCCTCCAACTTTCCAATCTCAATTACCTCATCAGAGTCAAAATTCAACCCTTCCCCAGACTCCTCCTCCTCCTCTTCTCCTCTCTTCCTCCTCTTCTCCAACTCCACCACACCCACCGAAAATCTGGCGAAACGTGATGACAGAGAAACTATAAAGCCTCCTAGCTTATCATCCCCACATCCTTTTCATGGATCAATCCACCTAAGACACAAAACAAAGTCCGCAATGTTCAATGCTCCAAACAACTTTGAGAACTCTTGTATTATACTAAATGCTCCATATGCATAAGCCTCATTGTTCGTTTTTTGGTTCCCAAACCAGTGGAAGTTACCCCTTAGGCATGGCAATTGCTCTTAATTTTCCTGTCAACCATCGCTAGCCTGGTTCTGAGGCCGTTGCTAGTGGGAACGTGGGGTTTTCTGAGCTTGACTTATTCTATGGTGAAAAAAACTCTGAGATTTACAGCGGCTTTCAGCGCCTTCACCGGCGAGGTGATTTGGTTGATCGTGATCTCGTTGTTCTTTGCTCGGGGTTCATGAAGACTTGTTTAGGGGATAGGATTGCAACTTACTTTGTGAAATGGATGGGAAAGGGTACGTTGGGATTGTCTTATGAGTTGACATTCAAGCATCATCCTGAGATAATGGAGAAATGGAGTAAGCTAGGACACAGAGCAAATAGATGAAGAAGATGGGAGGGACGAAAATATATTTTAATATAAACATAAAAGAAAAAAAATGTTAAAGACACGTAGGATTTGTATTAAGCCATGTATGACAGAAGAGTAGGAGAGATAGAGTGCCAAATTAGCTTAGAGCATAGGCCAAACGACCAGAGGGATGAGTTGCAAAAAAATTATGAGGATGTTTTACTAAAGAAAATTTTTTTAGGGACCAAATACAAAACTCGGGGTATTTTACAGGGACCAAAAACATATTTAACCCAAACAAAAATTTTAAAAAAAATTAGGGTTAAATATATTTTTAGTTCCTTAAATATAGTCGAGATTTGGTTTTAGTCCCTACAATTTAAAACCATTGATTTTGGTCCTTAAAAAATTAAAAATACAAGAATTTAGTCCTTATTGCCTGGTTTTGCTACAGATTTTGCAACAGATTAGCTACGAATTTTTATCGATAAGGACTAAATTGGTGCATTTTCAATTTTTGAAGGACCGAAACCACCAGTGTTAAATTACAGAGACTAAAACCAAATCTCAACTATATTTTAGGGACTAAAACATATTTAACCCAAAAAATTAATTTTGACTTGACAGGTAGAACTCGCTCCTACATATCCCCTAGTGCAATAGGGAACTCAAAAGTCACGTAGCTCTTCTAGAAAATAATTGTAGGTTGGTTGATTTTAATTTTTAATTTTTACTTTTTCTAATCCTAACAATTGAAATTAAACTAAAATATTTTTATTTTTTATTACCAAACCTAAAGCAAACTTCCTAAAAATTTAAGAAAATTATATAACAAAAATTATTTTAAAAAAAAGAAAAGAGAAGGACAAAGTTACCTCGACGGAGACCACTCTTGATGTCCCACAAAAAAAAAAAAAAACTAAAGAGCAATTTCTATACCTTGCATTGCATCCAAATGCTTCCTTCTTTCTTTGATGCCTCTAACACTAGGTAGTTCACTCTTTTTATAGGAGAAGGAAATGTTGGAAGAAGGTGCACTACCCGATATGGGACTTGAAATGTTGGTTGTTTTATTTTATCTAATAATCCTATCAAGATTTGTTTCTTATTATTCCTAATCCTCGTAATTAATTTTTTTATTGTTTCTTTATTTTCTCCAAAATCACACTCAATATCTTTAAATTAAATTACTGATTTCTTTCCAATTTTCTCAAAACTAATCATTAATTGCATTAATTACTTGATTAGGGTATTCGAGAATCACATTCACAATAGAATAATTCTCATAAAATCAAATCTCATAATCCATTTGAATTAAGAGGGAAGTTATTAAAAATAATCAGTCACATTTATGAGAAAGATTATTAATCAAAATTTAATTCCTTAGGTATTCGTGATTAAAATCTATTATTTTCATTCGTAAAAATAAAGAATACAAACTTCAATGCAATATCTTCTTTCTCTCTTATCATTTTAATTAAAATAGACTTTTTATTTTTAAATTTAATTTTTACATTTTTTTATTTTTTTTTCATTTTTTCAAATTGTTTTCAATTATTTAATTTTCCTAAATTATTTAAAATAACCCAGTCAAAAAGGGTGCTGACAGTATGAATCTCATGGCATCACAAAAAATCAAAGGAATCGCGAAACCAGAACGAATTGCACGAAAATGCAGCAACCAAGTGGCACACCAAATGGGTCGGGTTTTATAGACCCGGTTTGGAAAACCAGTAATTCTGATCTTTTTATTAAATATCACAATAAAGGGATGAAAATTGAAATTCTTATTGACCCAAGTGAGAAGGAAGACCCATAAATCAGAAACATTCATTAGGGTTGATCCCCACTACCTTTTCTCTATTTTTCTACTTAGTGAGTTTGTGAATTAAGAAATTTAATAGAAATTCAAGTTCGATGTGGGTACGACAACCCTTTTTTACTTACTACTAAAATACAGTTGACTTTGGTACACTTGTCAGATAATCAACAACTTTTCTTCGGCTGTGAATTGACTATATTCTACTATTCTTCCATTGTTTCATTGTCTCCATTCCAACTGCAACATTTATTTTTTTCTACTGGTCCCCTTTGTCCATTTTTTAATTCTCCCACTCTTTACTATTGTACTACACCATCTCTATTAATTACTCTGCCTCATGTTGTCCACATAGCCGCTTGTTTCTTGTTCCCATTCTTCTTTTGTTGTGTGCTACTGTTACTATTTTATATTATTGAGTGGAGTAGTCAATGGGTTAAACAAAGAAAGAAGAGGTTGATATTACGTGGAATCAATGTGAAGTTGTTCGAGCACACATGATTTGTATTAAATAAAAGTATTGTTCACATAATTGTTGGGGTGGTATTGCAAAAATGAAGCATCACCTTGTTGGAACAAGGGAGAATGTTAGAGCCTGTCCATCTGTTTCAGATGAGGTGAAATAGATGTTTATGAAGTTGTTAGATGATAAACAAAAGGCAAAAGAGGTTACTAGCCAAGAATGTTTTGAAGAGGGCACCCAAGATTCTAGGAAAGGAAAGGGAGTAACTTCAGCATCTATGAAGCAAATGACAATGAATGAGGTGCTGAAAGATAGAGATTTGGTTATTCAGAACATTTGCAAATGCATCTATGACAATGTTTTTCCTTTTAATTTGGTAAGAAGTCTTTTGTTTATTCAAATTCTTAAATCTGTGGGTGAATATGGAAGAGGTTTAAAACCTCCAACTTATCATGATGTTAGGGTATCATACTAGAAAAAGACAGTTGATAATGTTCAAGCAAACTTGGAGAAGTACAAGAATGAATGGGAAAAATGGGGCTGCACATTGATGTGTGATGGTTGGACGGATGGAAAAGGTAGGTCACTTACAAATTTTTTAGTCAATGGTCCAAGTGGATCTATTTTCCTAAAATCTGTTAAGAATAGTGATGTGATCAAGGATGATAAGAAAATGTTTGAGTTATTGGATTCTATGATAGAAAAAATTAGGGAGGATAATGTAGTGCAAGTTGTGACAGACGGTGCCTCTAATCTCGTGGCAGCTAGGAAGATGTTAGAGGAGAAGAGAACCAAATTTTTTGGACCCCTTGTACAACTCATTGTCTTGATCTAGTTTTGGAAGATATTGGACAACTTACGATATTTTACAATACCATTGCAAATGCAAAAAATGTCACAACTTTAATTTATAGGCATACATGACTTCTAAACTTATTTAGAAATCATTCTAAGGGAAAGGAGTTAGCTAGACCAGCAGTCACGAGGTTTGGAACTACTTTTTTCACCCTACAATGTATAATGCAACAAAAGAATGCTCTTCGGTCTATGTTTGCTTCAGAGGACTTTGCTACTAGTAATTATGCTAGTAAAAATGAAGTTAAACAAATGATTAATACAGTTTTGTATGATGCTAGATTTTGGAAATCCATTTAATATTGTTTGAAGTGTGTGACTCGACTTGTGTAGGTTTTAAGGCTCGTAGATGGAGACTCAAAACCCGCCATGCCATATATCTATGAGGCAATGGATAGAGCTAAAGAACAAATAACTGTAAACCTTGTAAAACAAGAGTCAAGATATAAATAAGTGTGGAAGATAATTGACTCCCATTAGAATTTACAGTTACATAGGCCTCTCCATGTTGTTGTCTACTATCTTAATCCTAACTAAGTATCTCCCTTATTAAGTTTTATGTATTCTTTTTAGCAACTTAATTGAAAAGTCATTTTTCCTTATTTTATTAGGTTCCTTTATGACAAAAACTTCAATCTAGATAGTGAAGTTTTAATTAGTTTATATGAGACCATTGAGAGAATGGTTATGGATAGAAAATCTAGATTTACAATTGATCAACAACTTGATAGGTTCAAGACATCCAAGGACTCTTTGGAAAGAGCATGGCAATAGACATTAGAGAGAAAAGCAACCTGGTAAGTTTTATATTAATTTCATGATTCTATAAAGAGTATGGTAGCCTATATTAACTTTTAGTTTTTTAATTTGCCCTTTGTTTTGATAGCTCTTTGGTGGGAAAGTTATGGTGGAGAGGGCAAAAGTTACAAAACCTAGCAATGAGAGTTTTGATTCTCACTTGTAGTGATACTGGGTGTGAAAGAAATTGGAGCATAATTGATCAAATTCATACTAAGAGAAGAAACCGCTTAGAGAAATAAAGATTAAATGCTCTTGTCTTTGTCAAGTATAATCTTCAATTTGAGATGAGACAAAAGCCTAGAGAAGAGAAGGGTGATACTTATGATTCTATATGCTTATTCGATATTGAATCGAATAATGAGTGGATTACATAGAAAAAGGATCCTTGCTTACCAGTTGATGGCTCATGGATGGACATGCATGAGTCCTTTACTTTAAAAGAAGGAGCTCCAACCAGGAAAAGGAAGAGAGGTATTTGTTCAAACCCATAAATTTGAAGTTAGAACATAGAAGTTACACTTTAATATTATGTTTTTGGTTTTCTTACATAGGTCAAAGAAACTTAAATGCCAAAAATGATAAGGGAAAATCTATCATAGGGGATGAGAGTGAAGTTGAAGAGATAATATCAAATGGAAAGGAAGGAGGAGAAGAGTATTTGACAAAGGAGGAGGAAGAAATAAGTGACTTTGATCTTGGAGATAATAAATGACACTCTTGGATGATGACTTTATGATTAAGATTTAAGATTGTTTATGATTGCTCTGGAAAAATGATAGAGTGGTTTGTATACACAATGGAGGTGCTATCTCTCTACTAATCTCTTTTTCTTCTTATATATTGTTCCTATACTAATCCTTTTTCCCCGTTCTGCTTCGTACGCTAGCACGCCTTCTCTTAGTTGACCATGTTGGGTTCTCGTGTAACGATCTTCTATTTTCATGCTAAGACTGTCCGTCCAGCCTTTCGTATCAAAATGGCATTTGCCTTTATGTTCAAGGAAACCTGCTCTGCAACCTGTTGCGGCTCGGCAATGGCGCCCTGTTGGCTGGAGCTAAGCAGAACTATTCGTTTTGTCCCTTCTGTCTTTGCGCTTCTTTGTCTCAAACTGTCCTCGAAGCTCCAACTGTTCTTGGGCTTCCACCTGGTTCTGTGGCCCAATAGTTTATGGATTTGGTCCATAACATCAGCCCCCTTGTACCTCGAGTGACCCCAAGTTCGATGAGGTGCAATCCTTCCATTCTGGCCACGACTCAGCATCAGTCATAAATGCGAGTTGTTGGTACGCTTTTCACAATGATGACTGCTCCCACTTCAAAATTTGAAACTCGAGGGGATAAATAAGTGGTTACTTACTTTTGAGAATTCATAATTTTTCTTTTCGTCTTCCCATCTTCGTTTTTCTTTCGCTTGTGACTATGGTGAAGGTCCATGTTTCCATTTCAGACATGCAGCAGGATGACTCCTCCTCTTCTTCTTCTTCTTCCGGTTCATCTGTGGAACCTATTCCCCGCTAATTTACCTTTTTGGTGTGGACCCAATTGCCTCCTCCGCGAGCTAACCCTTTAGATGCTACCGGCCGCAGATGGATGGACGATGTCAAACCTCCCGTGCGTCCTTTCCCCATGCCTCCGTCTTCCGGAGACGATTTCTTCAAGGATTCACTGATCACCCCCGTAGTCTGATCTGAGGACGCTCTCCTTTTTCATGAAGTTTAGAAAACTCCCACTCATACTGAGGGACAGGGAATGTGCTATTGCTTGGGCAAAGGAAGATGGCCCGTTGAATCTTTAAAATACACGTATGCTACTTGGATCAGGTACTTTTTTGGTGATTTCGATCTTGATAAAAGGAATTTCCTGCCTGGTCCTTAATTGCCTCAATCCTTGAAGCGTGCTGAGTTCCTTGCATTTTGGCTTTCGAAATATGTATTTCCTGGTCCCCCTTGGGAATCAGTGAGCTCGAGTGTTTTTATAATGGCTTGCTTGCTGGCTGAAGGCGTTCGACTCCTTTTAGCGTCCTTTTATCTGGGTAGCCTTTATGGCCGCATGGACCAAATCCACGAACAATTGTTCTCTTCTTATGGTCGTTTTCCTATAAATTCTTTCGTGGACTTAGTCTTTCTACAGAGCTTTATTTTTTAACACTTCCTAGAATACGCTCTCGTTCGCTCGATTCCTGATCCATCCCATGATGAGAAAGCGCTTGAAGCGGAACCTTGTGTGTGGGGTTGGTCCATGGGACACCCTCGTTGTTTACTAATTGATTTGATAGATGAAGAGGACCAGTTCTCGGATCGTCCTTATACTCAGAACTTCTTTCCAGGCGTGGAGTCTTTGCACCGTCTGTATCAGGAAAGTGAGTTTGCTACCCGCAACGCTCGTTCTTCCCGTGTTGAAGGAGTATATGAGATGTGGCAGCTCATACTTTTCCCACAGGTAATTTGTTCTTCACGTCCTTTGTCTTCGCTATTCTTCCTTTTCCCTTTTAGCCCATTTTTTCATTCTTCTTTTGCGATTGTTTTCTAGGAGGTCCTTCCTGGCTTTATCACTACAGACACCGTGTCAATTGCTGGGGGTGCTTTTTGGTTGTACGCTTATCGTCCTGATCGCGTTTGTCGTCAGTTTGGCATCGATCAACCCCCTTGTTTGCTGGATTTGGGCTTCTGCAACTTTTCTGAGGCCATGGAGGCTGTTTTATTCAAGGATTCCGATGCGATTCCTCCCTTTGACGCTTCCAAGTTTGTTCCTCCTGACAATTCAGGGCGCGTTTTAGATCTGTGGGTAGCGTACCACTCGCGCCTTAATTCCTCCGTTAGACGTTATGAGCAGCGGGATTCCCTGCAGGTGTTTCCTGATGTTAAAATTATGTGCAAGGACCCTTACTATGTTACCACAGCTTCATCAAAGATGACAAGGTGAGGTAAGTTTGGCACCTTCATGACTGCTCTCCTTTTATCATGCTCCCTTTTCACTATTCCCTTTTGCCATCTTCTTGATTTTTTCTTTACCTTTTTCTTTTTGTTTTGTATGTAGTTACAGAGACTTCTCATCCTAAGGGGAAAAAGCGTAAGCCTTCAACTTCTAAGATGCCTTCCACAACCTCTTCTATTTCTGAACAGATTGATGAATCACCCAACAAAGGCGTCAAGAAGTTAAAGTCGTCCCAATCAGAACCTATTCAACTTAAGCCTAAAAAATCTCCTAGTCATTCCCCAAAGTTAAAGAAAAAGGTAATTGACCCGAATCTCCCTAGGCAAACTTCCAGTCGTTTAAGAGCGAAGCCTCAACCGGGGCGTATACCTCCCCCACCTAGTTCACTATCACACCCGATAGAAGTTCCTGTTGGGGACATACCTTCTGTTGATAAACCAGGGAGCCCTAACAATTTCAATAATTGTGTTGTGCAGGATTCTCCATTGTTGGCTACTCCTCATGCCATCCCTCAGGGGTCTCCTACTACCAAGGTCATTTCAGGTGAAGCGGTTGCCTCTGATTGTGCCTCTACTCCTAGTGGTGGTGGTGCTGGCGAGGATGATCGAGGTTTTTGCTCCATTTATCCTGGCTTGTTTATTCTTGTGTTTTCTTTTATGAGTATGACTCCTACCTATGCATATCTTCTTTCAGGAACTCATCATGGAGACCAATCTCCCCTGTCTGTTGCGGCAGATCGTTCTGTTGGGGGTCCCAAGGAGAGCCCTTCCAAGGAGGTAACTTGTTCCATGACGATTGGTTCTCCTGATACTTCCTTTACCCAACTAGATGTTCCTCAAGCCGTTGTTCCCCTTTCATCCGCTTTTTTTTTGTTGTTTATGTTTGCTTCCTTAAGATTCGCCTTCTTTTCAGCCCACTCTCACCTGGCAGGCAGGGATCTTCTGCTCGCCTCATTGTTGTCTGAAGGAGATGCTCACATGCTCAATCAGTTTTTTGAGCGTCACACTGATAAGTGCAAATTATATGATAAATTATTGTATTTTTACTGCATTTATCAAGGTTAATATAGTAATTTATGCCCCAAAATAATCCCTTTTTATTAATAATTGTAATAATTGTGATGATTTGATTTGAATTTGAATTTGAATTTGATGCTATTTTAATAGAAAATCTGTTAAAATTGCAGATTTATGAGAAGATTTTAATGAGGAAAGAAGATAACATTATTTGAGGAGAAGATCTGTGAATTTGAAGTTTACCTCAGAGCAAATAAAGATAAGATCAGCTGCCATTTAAACAAGGATTCTGCAGATAACTTCCCAGTTTAAATTCTAAAGCAGAATAAACACAGAATCAGATCAAAAAGAGGGAAATAAGGAAAGCCAAGCAAACAAAGATAAGATCAGGAAGAGATCAAGTTGTTAAAAGAAGAAACAATAGAAATCAGTTACGCGTTTTGCGCTTCACCTGCGCTTAGCGCAAGTGAAGTGCACATTCCAGAATTGCTCACTGTTTCCTGCACTGCATATGAGCTAAGCGCAGATGAAGCGCAGCTGCGCGGATTAGTTTTAGATCTATTTTCAGATCTATTTCCAAATCAGATTTCTTCCAGATTTAAGATAGCTTTCCTTAGTCTATAAATAGGACTCTTTATAAAGAAGAAAAGTAAGTTAGCAAAGGAGCATTTAGGAAGGAGATTAGAGAGACGACAAAGGCAGAGCTAGGATTGGAGCAAGGTGTCAGCTTCTCCATTGGGTTGTAATGGCTACCATGCGTAGCTAAACGTCTCGATAGGATTGAATGTAGTTGATTCAATCCCCAAAGTGTATGAAAATTCTCGTATTTATTTATGAATCCCTGTTTTATAATATCGGTATTTTTATCTTTGCTTAATGCGTAGCTTCCGCCTGTGTGCCGGAGTTATAAGTTAATTTTAGGATTCAGGTGACAAATGTTTCTATAAAATTAACAGGGAGTTTGGGGGAACCGATACTTAGGAAACTCAAAATCTGATTGGTAAAAGTACTCATAGTAGTTACTATAGGGTTATAGGAGAAAGTGACCATTGAAGAAGAACTAGGCAATCTCTTCATAGCTGACACTATAAGTCTATAGGGCAAATTGATAGTATTAAACAAACGGAAAGGTAAAGCAATCAAGCCAGGGTAATTTGTCGCCTGGGAGAACCCACATGAATTATCTTCGAGTGGTTTACTACATGGAACTCGGGGTAAAGCAATATAGTTTGGCTAGGATATTATTGAAAAATATTCATAAATAATATAGGGATTGTAACACCCTAAATTTCAAGAGTCATAATTTGATCCGTTGGAGACCAAATTCAAGACTTAGAATTTAAGTTGCTTCATTGTGAATATCGACCTGTTCTATAAATTATCAAAACTTCCAACATATTCTGATAATTTAACCAAACATTAACTTAAATCTTCTAAGCATGATTAGAGTTTAACTATCTGAGTGAATATATACAAGTCCTGTATACATGCAAATCCCAAATATAACATACTACAAGTTTCCAAACATAACTTGGAAATATGTACACACATGCATAATTGTTTACAATCCAAGTCACCACTCCTGCAACCAAACAAATCACTTCCGAGGCTGAGCATCCCGAGAGGAAGGAACCTGAGCGTCTAAAATAAACCACATATCGCGTGGTGAGATAAAAATCTCAGTGAATAAAACTCAATGCATGGGTGCAGGGAACAAATATCTATGATAATTATATCTAATTATACATAATCATTTCTTTGCACATACAAAATCCATATGCATCATGATATACTAATGCTTTGCCCAAAGGCCATGATCACTTCACATTATAGAGTTAGAACCGAGCTCGGACTACAGGGGATATCTCCCCAGGGGCCACTCTCCCATAGTTGACCGAAGTCCATAATTGACCGAAGTCCTTAATCTTCAAAACATAATCGAATAGGGGAATCATTTCGACATTCCGATAGTTTCAAACCTTTCGATAGCCTCAAAAGTCTCGAAACTAAAGAACATCGAAAATCAATTCAATCTATCCGATTAAAAACATTTCAATATATTCAAAATCAAACACAAACACAATAAATTGACCGAAGTCCTTAATCTTTAAAACATAATCGAATAGGGGAATCATTTCGACATTCCGATAGTTTCGAACCTTTTGATAGCCTCAAAAGTCTCGAAACTAAAGAACATCGAAAATCAATTCAATCTATCCGATTAAAAACATTTCAATATATTCAAAATCAAACACAACACAATCAATCCATCAATATTCAATAAAATCAGAGAAAGGGAGAGGGAGAGGTAGGGAACATGCTTTGAGACCAATTCTACCTACTCAATCAAGTGAGGATTACTCACCAAAGTTAGAAATTCAAGCAAAGAAGTGAAGAAGAGATGAATACAAGCTTCAATCATTGATTCCACAATGATCCGCCACTTTCTCTCTCTCTAGGTTTAGGTTTTCTCCCTTAAATGTTTCTGAAATTCGCTGCTAGTATATATATTTTTCCGCTCAGTAATTGATTACCAACATATGGTAATCGATTACTCACGGCTAAAATACACTTACGAACCCCTTCTGGAAAACTGGTAATCGATTACAATACTTGGTAATCGATTACCAAAAATTCAGTTCTCGGGTAATCGATTACAGACTGTGAGTAATCGATTACCACAATTACTGCTCTCAGGTAATCGATTACAAACTCCTTGTAATCGATTACCAGAAACTCAGCTTTCTGGTAATCGATTACGAAACTCTCTGTAATCGATTACCAGTATGCTAAAACTCTAAATTTTTCTTAAACTTAGTTTAGTTAGTTTTTTTTTTTTAAAAAATCTTAATTTCTCAATCTAACCAAAGTTAAAACATACACATATATCTTTCCGCTTAAAGTTCTACAAGCATAATTATGGGATGTTACATTCTACCCCCCTTAGCGAAATTTTGTCCCTAAAATTTGCTAATACAAAGCAAAAGAAACATACCTTACTCGAAAAGACTAGGAAAATGTTTTCTGATGACATCTTTTTCCCATGTAGCTTCATTCATAGACAAACCTTGCCAAACCACCTTAACCAAAGGAATATCCCTACTCCTCAGGGTCTTGGTACTTCTGTCAATAATCTGAACAGGTCTTGCAGGTAGGGTGAGATTGTCCTCTAATTGTATTTGTTCAGAAGATAACACATGAGAAGGATCATACACATATTTTCTCAACTTGGACACATGAAAAACATTGTGAATTTTGGACAGATGTGGTGGAAGGGTAACTCTGTATGCAAGAGGGCCAACCCTCTGCATGATTTGAAATGGACCAATAAACCTGAGGCCCAGTTTCCTAGATTTCACAGACTTCCTTGTACCAATGACAGGAGTTATTCTTAAAAACACATGTTCCCCTTCTTCAAATTCTAAATCCTTCCTTCTAGTGTCAGCATAGCTTTTCTGACGGCTCTGGGCAGTAACAAGTTTTTCCCTAATGGTTCTAACCTTTTCTGAGGTTTCCTGAACCAGTTCCGGACCTAAAAGGGCTTTCTCCCCAACCTCATGCTAACACAAAGGAGATCTGCATTTTCTACCATACAGGGCCTCATATGGTGCCATGCCTATGCTGCTATGGAAACTATTATTGTAGGCAAACTCTACGAGTGGTAAGTACCTATCCCAACTGCCAGACTCTTCTAATACACAGGCTCTCAACATGTCCTCTAAGGTTTGGATAGTTCTCTCTGACTGACCATCAGTCTGAGGATGATAAGCGGTGCTAAACCTAAGCTTAGTCCCGAATGACTGGTGTAATGCATTCTAGAACCTAGAGGTGAACCTAGGGTCTCTATCAGATATGATACTAGCAGGAATACCATGTAATCTGACAATCTCCCTAACATACAATTCAGCTAACTTACTTAGGGAAAAGGTATTCTTAACCGGAAGGAAATGAGCTGACTTAGTCAAACGATCCACTATAACCCAAATGGTATCAAACCCAGCTTGGACTCGAGGTAGTCCTACCATAAAGTCCATAGCTATACTCTCCCATTTCCACTCAGGGATCTCTAAAGGTAACAGAACACCGAATGGTTTCTGATGTTCTATTTTCACTTGCTGACAAATCAAGCACTTAGATACAAACTCAGCTATCTCCCTTTTCATACCTACCCACCAAAACTTCTTCCTTAAATCCTGATACATCTTGGTAGAACCAGGATGTATAGACATTTTACCTTTATGAGCCTCTTCTAATACCAACTGTTTTACTCTACCCCCTTAAGAATACAGATTCTACCTTGAAAAAGTATCATGCCCTCAACTGACTCCGAGAATCCTAACTGTCCCTTCTTACCTTGAAGATCAAGGTCCGAACCCTGAGCTTCCCTGATCAGAGTCTGAAATTCACTAGAAATTTCTAACCTGTACATCTGAATGCTGCCTACTCCTAATTCTACCCTCAGGTTCAGATCTCTAAACTTCTCTAAAAGACTCATCTCATGTATCATCAAGGATGACACATGCAAGGATTTCCTGTTGAGAGCATCAGCCACTACATTGGCTTTACCTGGATGGTATTTTAACTCAAAATCATAATCTTTAAGAAATTCCATCCACCTTCTTTGCCTCATGTTGAGTTCTTTCTGATCAAAAAGATATTTCAAACTCTTGTGATCACTAAAGACCTCAAACCTCACACCAAACAAGTAATGCCTCCAAATTTTGAGGGCAAATACCACAGAAGCTAATTCTAAGTCATGGGTAGGATAATTTTCCTCGTGAGGCCTCAATTGCCTAGATGCATAAGCTACTACCCTCCTATCCTGCATCAGAACACCCCCAAGTCCCCTCCCAAAGGCATCACAAAATACCTCAAAGGTCTTAGACACATCCGGTAATGCCAATACCGGGGCACTAGTTAACCTGCTTTTTAACTCTATAAAACTTTGCTCATAGCCATCGTCCCACACAAAGGCTTGACCCTTTCGAGTTAATCTAGTGAAGGGTAATGCTAAACGGGAAAATCCTTTAATGAATCTCCTGTAGTAGCCAGCTAAGCCTAAAAAGCTTCTAATCTCGGTGACCGTTCTAGGCCTTTCCCACTTAAGAACGGACTCTACCTTACTAGGGTCAACTGACACTCCCTCTCCTGAAATCACGTGACCTAAGAAATGAACTCTATTCATCCAAAACTCACTTCCCCGGATTTGCAAATAATTTCTTTTCCCTCAAAACTTCTAATACAAGCCTTAGGTGACGCTCATGGTCTTCCAAACTATAGGAATAGATCAAGATATCATCTATGAATACAACAACAAATTTGTCTAGGAAAGGTCGGAAGATTCGGTTCATGTAGTCCATGAACACTGCTGGCGCATTAGTGACACCAAATGGCATCACCAAATACTCGTAGTGTCCATACCTAGTTCTGAAAGCGGTTTTTTGAACGTCTTCCTTCCTTATCCTAATCTGATGGTATCCTGACCTCAAATCTATCTTGGAAAATACTGAGGCATCTCTAAGCTGGTCTAAAAGGTCATCTATCCTGGGCAAGGGGTATTTATTCTTAATTGTAACCTTATTCAATTGTCTAAAATCTACACATAGCCTCATACTCCCATCTTTCTTTTTCACCAACAACACTGGAGCCCCCCAAGGAGAAACACTAGGCCTAATGAACCCTTTTTCTAACAAATCTTCTAATTGTTTCTTAAGTTCACTAAGCTCTAAAGGAGACATACGATAAGGTGCCTTAGAAATAGGTCCTGAACCTGGTAGCAAATCTATAGTAAACTATTTCTCGCTCAGGTGGTAAGGTTAAAACTTCACTAGGAAAAACATCTTGGTACTCCCGAACTGTAGCTACACTGTTCAAATCCAACTTTGATTCTAAAGTTGAGGAAAGTAACAAACAAAACATTCACCCCCGTCATGGATACTTTGGGAAATCTGTAAAATACTAGACAAAAGAATGGGTGGTTTATCCTTAGAAGGAATAGAAAGATCGGGAAAAACAACCCTTTTATTGAAACAATCCAATAATACCTGATTGAAAGATAACCGGTCCATTCCCAGTATAATATCAATACCAGTCAAAGGCAAACAAATTAAATCAATCACAGATGCTCTTTCTTGGATAATTAAAGAACAATTCAGACACACAAGAGAAGTAGAAATAGCTTCTTTAGCTGGAGTTATAACATTAAGGACATATGGTAAAGAAGCGGTAGGTAACTTCAATCTATCCACACACTCAAAAGAAACAAAAGAATGTGATGCTCCTGAATCAAACAATACAATTAAAGTCTTCTCCCCTAAGGTGCATATACCTCTTAGCAGATTATCTGACGAAGCTGCCACTTGCCCGCTGAGTGTAAAGACTCTACCAATTGATTGAGGCTTCTGTCGTTCCTTGATTTTGGGGCAATCCTTCTTGAAGTGTCTGGCTTGCTTGCAGAAATAACAAACGTTCTTCCCCATTAAACATTCTCCTAAATGTTCCTTCCCACACTCCAAACACTTACGAGTATCCTTGTGCTGAGAAGATTGAGCAGCCACAGATGGTTTATTCTGCCACTTGGGTTTGAAATTCTTACCTTGATTACCAATTTCTACCTTTCTCTTTCCCTTGACCTCTTGTGGTATAGAAGGTGGTACAGCTCCCTTGCAATTCTTCTCAATAATGTAACATTTACTTACTAAGGTAGAGAAATTTCTGATTTCCAAGGCTGCAACTCGATCTATCAACTCCGGCCTCAAACCTCCCTCAAACTGTGTACACCTCCACTCTTCATCATTGACTGCCTTAAGGTATCGTGAATACTTTGACAACTCTTCAAACTTGGATACATACTGCCCTACTGTCATATCTCCTTGCTTGAGTTGTAGAAACTCTGCCTCCTTCTGCCTCTTGATAGTGGCTGGAAAATATTTCTCCAGAAAAAGACTTTGAAATATTTCCCAGATTAGTGGTGCCTCTGCCTCTGCAACCTGAATCTTGGCAGTCTTCCACCAATCTTCAGCTTACAGCCAACCCCACCTTAGCTTCATCGGAACACTTCATCACATCAAAAATCCGATTCAGATCCTTAAGCCACCCAGCTGCTACATCAGGATCATAAACGCCGTTTAATTGTGGAGGGTTATGCTTCCTGAATTCAGACAATCCTACTGAAAAGAAATCCACAGTAGGAGGTGGTTGTTCCGGGCGTTGCCTAGCTAGCTCCTGAAGTATTGCGGTATTTGTAGTCGCCTGATCCTCCATCATTTGAGTAAAAGCTTGAAGTGCTGCCACCATAGGATCCGGTGTAGGTTCATGAGAAGATGCAGAAGGTGAAGAAGAACGGTTAACCCTTGGCCTACCCCTCCTGTTGCCTGCCATAACTCTCTACATATCATAAAGTAAATATCGAGGTGATCAGTCTCTCAATTCACAGAATAATACATGAGAAATTACTAAAAAACCACAGAATATCCTAATTTCACAGTCCAATAGGATTGAACTGCTCTGATACCAAAATGTAACACCCTAAATTTCAAGAGTCAGAATTTGATCCGTTGGAGACCAAATTCAAGACTTAGAATTTAAGTTGCTTCATTGTGAATATCGACCTGTTCTATAAATTATCAAAACTTCCAACATATTCTGATAATTTAACCAAACATTAACTTAAATCTTCTAAGCATGATTAGAGTTTAACTATCCAAGTGAATATATACAAGTCCTGTATACATGCAAATCCCAAATATAACATACTACAAGTTTCCAAACATAACTTGGAAATATGTACACACATGAATAATTGTTTACAACCCAAGTCACCACTCCTGCAACCAAACAAATCACTTCCGAGGCTGAGCATCCCGAGAGGAAGGAACCTGAGCGTCTAAAATAAACCACATATCGCGTGGTGAGATAAAAATCTCAGTGAATAAAACTCAATGCATGGGTGCAGGGAACAAATATCTATGATAATTATATCTAATTATACATAATCATTTCTTTGCACATACAAAATCCATATGCATCATGATATACTAATGCTTTGCCCAAAGGCCATGATCACTTCACATTATAGAGTTAGACTCGAGCTCGAACTACAGGGGATATCTCCCCAGGGGACGAATCCCACTCTCCCATAGTTGACCGAAGTCCATAATTGACCGAAGTCCTTAATCTTTAAAACATAATCGAATAGGGGAATCATTTCGACATTCCGATAGTTTTGAACCTTTCGATAGCCTCAAAAGTCTCGAAACTAAAGAACATCAAAAATCAATTCAATCTATTCGATTAAAAACATTTCAATATATTCAAAATCAAACACAAACACAATAAATTGACCGAAGTCCTTAATCTTTAAAACATAATCAAATAGGGGAATCATCTCGACATTCCGATAGTTTCGAACCTTTCGATAGCCTCAAAAGTCTCGAAACTAAAGAACATCGAAAATCAATTCAATCTATCCGATTAAAAACATTTCAATATATTCAAAATCAAACACAACACAATCAATCCATCAATATTCAATAAAATCAGAGAAAGGGAGAGGGAGAGGTAGGGAACATGCTTTGAGACCAATTCTACCTACTCAATCAAGTGAGGATTACTCACCAAAGTTAGAAATTCAAGCAAAGAAGTGAAGAAGAGATGAATACAAGCTTCAATCCTTGATTCCACAATGATCCGCCACTTTCTCTCTCTAGAATTCCTCTCTCTCTCTAGGTTTAGGTTTTCTCCCTTAAATGTTTCTGAAATTCGCTGCTGGTATATATATTTTTCCGCTCAGTAATCGATTACCAACATATGGTAATTGATTACTCACGGCTAAAATACACTTACGAACCCCTTCTGGAAAACTGGTAATCGATTACAATACTTGGTAACCGATTACCAAAAGTTCAGCTCTCGGGTAATCGATTACAGACTGTGAGTAATCGATTACCACAATTACTACTCTCAGGTAATCGATTACAAACTCCTTGTAATCGATTACCAGAAACTCAACTTTCTGGTAATCGATTACGAAACTCTCTGTAATTGATTACCAGTATGCTAAAACTCTAATTTTTTCTTAAATTTAGTTTAGTTAGTTTTTTTTTAAATCTTAATTTCTCAATCTCACCAAAGTTAAAACATACACATATATCTTTCCGCTTAAAGTTCTACAAGCTTAATTATGGGATGTTACAGGGATTCACATGCATAAAGGGGTGCGATGATACGAAGTTCAATCCTAATCCAAGTAAAGTATTTTATCTTCTATCAATTGTCTCTTTCTTCTATGAAAATTTACTTTCTTCACCACAAACTCTCAAATACCGTTTTCTACTTGATAATCTGATCACGAGTAAATACGAAGTGAACCGTTCCCTGTGGATACGATAAACTCATACTTACTATTATACTGCTGAAGTTTTGGTACGCTTGCCAGAATCTCATCAAGTATTTTTGGCTCCGTTGCCGGGGAACGGTGTATCAATTCGTATAGACTTGGGAGGTCTAATTATCAAGTTGTATATACTCTATCTTAGGATTAGATTTTTTTTTATTATTATTTTAAATCTATTTTTAGGAATTTTTATTTTTTATTTTTATTATTACAGTTCTCTTCCACACTTACCCTTTTCAAGTTTTCTTGTTTATGCTTTTAAGAGGCCAGGTGTCCCCTGTTGAGTCTCAAAAATTATAAAATTAATTATCTTGAGTCTCATTCCCTTAATATGTTTTAATGAATAACAAATATAAAAATTCAGATGGATTTATAGCATTATACTTTCACAATGCTCTGTTTTGTTTCAGATCATGTGAAGTAAGAATAATCATCTGAAGCTTCAGATCGTCTGAAGACTCAACTTAATCTGAAGGACGTTTATCATCTGAGAAAGAGAAATTCATCTGAAGCATTCCTTTCATCTGAAATATAAAGTCTTCAGGGAAATGGTTTGACCTTGGGAGATGTTACTGAGTACGAGGAACGTTCAAATCAAGAGGTTACTTATTTCAGCATAAAAGTCAGAATTGCTTTTCCTCCTCGTTCAAATGATTTTCTCATAAGAGGAAAGTTTGCAATGCTGCTGTACCTGGACCAAAAAGCATTGTGTGCGCAGACCTGCTGCACCTGCATCTGCTCAGAACCTGTTGATTAAAGAGTCTCAACGTCTTAGAGCATTTAATGCTATTTGGCAACAGACATATTGATGAGCACGATTTTATTCACACTTTGCATACTTAATCTTAGCCTTCTTGGACTCTAATTGTGATTATATCCACTGTTTTAGATGGAATTTACCAAATTGGACTCAATTGAGCTTTAACTAGAAATGTTGTTTAAATTCGGATTTTTAAGCCTACTGACCTACCTTCTTGTTTTGATGATATCTGGAGCTGAAGGTGTTCGATTTGAGTGATTCTAGTGGCATTGGAAAGCTAACTTCCGGGGCTTTAATTTGATATGCTATATGACTATAATCCACTGAGCCACGAGGTGAAGTTTTCAATTCAAGGTTGACGTGTGGAAGTTGTCTGAAGTTGAGCGGGAACAACAAGTTTCTTAAGTTGTTTCTGATGTAGTTTTAGCAGTTTGGGCCTGAACCAAGGCCCAATTTACCTCTACCATCAGATTAATCTTGTGGTTTAGGGAGTAGTATAAATTGAGGCTGTTACAATTCTGTTAGGAACCTTTTTCACTTTTTCATTTTTCACACAGATTGAAGTTGAGAGGACGCTTGGCTCTCTCTTCTTCTCTCTGTTTTTCTGGTTCGCTCTTCTTCTTTTTCTGCATTTTCGTTTTCCTGTTCTTCCTCTCATGGAAGGTTAATTTTCTTAGGATTGATTCTTGAGTGATTTCCAATTGGATTATGAGGTTTATTTCTATTCCAATTAGTATTTCAATTACTGCAGTAGATTCAATTTCATCTTCTCCTTTAGAATTCTTGTTTTGAATCTTGAATTGTATTTGAACGCTTGTTGATGATTCAATTCAGTTCTTCACTAAGAATTCTGGTTTAGTTTGCTTAATTCTAAACAACCAACTGTTTGCTTAATTCAGGAGGTAAAGGATTAGAAATCTCACTCCAGTTCGCTTAGTTCTGATTTCGCAAGTTCGCTTAGTTCTTGCATGAGATAATTGTTGAATTGATTGACGCTTGTTTGGTTAATTCGAATCTGTTCTGGAAATTGAGATCGATGCATTTTAACTGATGAAGAATCCAATTGTGAATGAACAACAGAATCAATTTGTTTTCTTACATCGTTTTATTCTTAATTCTTGTTTACAAAACCTATTTCTGAACAAACAACCAAAAACCCCTATTTATGTTACATTCTGAAATTCTGCACTGTTAAGACAATCCTTGTTTTAAGACTGTCTGAAGTCTTAAGACAGTCTGAAGTCTTAAGACAATCTGAAGTCTTAAGACAGTCTGAACTCTTAAGACAAGTCTTAAGACAGTCTGAACTCTTAAGATTGTCTGAACTCTTAAAACAGTCTGAACTCTTATGTCAGTCTGAACTATTAAGACAGTCTGATGTCTTAAGATCGTCTGGAGTCATGTCTTAAGACCGTCTTAAGTCACTTGCCTTAAGTTCGATCTGAAGTTCTGGTTCTGAATTTTTGGTCTTAAATCTGATATTCTGAATTGTTATTGAATTCCTTGAGAGACGACTTTGGGTTATCTAACCCTCACTACACTTAATTCATATTATTTGATTGGGTACGACCTTGATCAAATTTGGCGTCGTTGTCGGGGAATTCAATTCAATTTCAAATTAAAGTTTTCAGTTCTGTTTGTGACTTTCTGAACTTCTGTTTTTGAGTTTTTCTATTATATTTTGTGTAATTCGTGTCCGTTTGGTGTGTGTAAGTTTATAGTCAATTTTCATATTGTCTTTTTGTTCAACTAACATTAAGTTTGTGCATATTTGAGAAAGGTTTCATAATTCAGTTCTTTGGTAAGAATTCTGTTTACCAATTTTATTGTTGAAACTGAGTTTAAGAGCCTTGATTTGTATCTGTCTTTGAGTCTTTGTTGGTTAGTGTGTAGTTTGTTGATTGATTATTTGAGTCTGTTTCTGTTTGTGTTTTTGCTTCTATTTTTGTTTCTTCATTTTCTTTTCATTCTGATTTCTTTGATTCTGATTCTAACATTATGGATGAATTGACTTTGAGAGAACTCATTGAGTGCATGGCTTCACTTAATCAAGAATATAATTCCAGAAGCAACTTAATGATTTTTCCTATGGGAGTTCATGAGGAGGATATATCATATGTTGTTGATCATAGACAAGTAGAGAACAAGATGAATGATTTAGATTCTTTGATCAATCAGTTAGCAGTACCTCAGACACATGTGGAGTTGTGTGGGATTTGCACATCACCTGAGCATCCCACAGATTCCTGCCCTACTTTGCATGAATCTGAAGATTATTTTTCTCCTCAATCTTATGCTGTTGATTTTTATGATAATTATGGACCTCCTCAGCAACAGTTTTATAACCCTGATCAATTTCATTTTCAAGTTGCTGAGCCAAACTGGCCACACCAGCCCTCACCATTGCAGAAAGTTGTCACACCTTCCATGAGTGAACCTTCTCTAGAAGAATTGATAAGGCAAATGGCAGCTGACAACTTGAATTCCCAACAGAAAACAAAAACAACATTTCAAAATATGGAAATTCAGCTTGGGCAAATGGCCACTACCGTGCATCAAATGCAATCACATGATTCATATGTTATGGATTCAAATTCTATGAGTTCAAATCCCATGAGTCCAAATGTTATGATTTCAAATAATATGTGTTCAGATCCTATTGTGGACCATTCTATATTTCATAATGATTTGCATGCTGAACCTGTTGTTGATAAAAATTTGTCTGAGTTTGCAGGAGAACTTGATTCTCCATTCTTGTCTGATTTCAACAATGGTTACACTTGTGATTCATGTACTGATTCTTTCATGTGTAGTGCATGTGCTGAAATTGACAAGTTTGTTAATACTGGTAGTGATTTTGCAGATCTTAGAGTTGATACAATAGTTGTTGATTCAACAGAGTCAGAATGCACAAGCTTGATTACAACAATTACACATAAATCTTACTTTTGTTGATGTGCAGGTTGCAGAAGCACCTCCTCCTACCACGTTTCTCCCATTTGTCATGCAACCACCATTATTGGAGAAGCCACTACCTAACCACTTTGAGCATGCAGAAATGGAGGTTACACATAATGAGAATTCTCTGCTGCAAGTGATAAGGGAGTTCACCAAGTTGCTGAACACTGCCATTTTATATTCTATTTCAGACAGCACTTGGATGAGCTTAATATAGGTGGTTCCAAATGATTCAAGAATTCCAAGAACATGAGTTGGATGAAGGGGAGTTTCCCTTTTCTCACATTTTCATTACACTTTGTCTGTTGATCTATAATTTGATTATTTTTCCATTAAGGACAATGTGTGATTTAAGTGTGGGGGAGGAAATTTGTAGTTTAGGACTTTAGGAATTAGTATGTTGCTAGGAAAAAAATATAATGTTTGTTTTTTCTGCAGTAAAAAAAACTGTCTGAAAATTACTGTTTGCTGAAAATTATTGTTTACTTGCTGAAATTTCCTGTTTTCTGATGCTGGTAGCTGATGCATAGCTATTCTGTAGCTACTACTGTCTGAATTTTACTGTTTACTGTCTGAAATTGCTGTTTACTGTTACTGTATGATGTTTGTGCGTTTTTTTGCTGCTGTTTACAACATAATTTCAGACAGTACGTTTTATGACAGCAAAAATAGATTTTTGACAGTATAAAAAAACATTTGACATGTTTTTCATTGGATTTTTAGGATTTGTGTTAGTAGTTTGCATTTTCATCATTCTTGGATAATTGGTTTCTTGATTTATATTGATTGAATTCCTTGTAATTTGGTGAATAAGTTGGTTTTGATAATTATTGGGTTGAATCTTTTGTGATGGAGTTGTCCTTGGTGAGAGTTTGAGCCTTATTGATGGATGGACCATTCTATGCCATTCTCTCTTTTTCTTGTGTGATTTCACTCATGTTTGCTTGTGCTCTAGAACTTGACTTGACTCTTTAATTTGCAACTTTGTTCACTTGCATGTGTAACACCCACAATTTCCCCTACCAGTATATAAATAAAATAGAGAAAGTTTTAAAATAATAATAATAAAATATAATTTAATTATGAGAAATTTAGGAGCTATTAATAAACAATCAAATTCATATTTTTGAAATTATCCAACCATAATTATAAATAAAATTTTTCTAGAGAGGTGTTTGAGAAAATGACCTAAAATGCCCTTAGTAATTATACAGTTAAGGGAAATATAGATTCAATTATGAAAAATAGCTAAAACTTAAAGGGATCTATATTTTTAGTCAAAATAGGTCTTAATATAATTAATAATGAATTTTAGAAAATTATTTAGAATTTTCTGGCGCTTTTGGGCAAAAAGACCAAAATGCCCCTGGTTAGCAGTATAACCCTAACCAACATATGAAAATTTGTGGAATAATATGGAAAATGTACTTTGAACCTTAAAAGTGGATTGAAAATGATACTTATAATTTTATAGAATTTTTGTATGTAAAACCATAATTTTCTATCTGCTTACTCTTATTAAAAATTAACCGTTGTGTGCGAAAACTGGGAAAATTGGGAAATAAGAAAATTTAAGTGAGAAGTGAGTTCTAATCACATTTTTAGGCTTAAAATAGGTTAGAGCAATTATATGAATTTTTTTAGAAATTTTGGGAAATTTTGATGTGAAATTCCCATTTTACCCCTACTCTTTCTGGAGCCGGACCCGAATACTCTTGATCCGGGCCAGAAAAATCTGCACCATCTTTCCTTTCCCTTCTCCCAAAATCGTGTGTGTGTGTGTGCATGTGTGACACATGTTGGCTTCACACACTTTCTAAAAGGCATAAAGTGGAGAAAAAGCTTAAATGTCATAACTTACCATAACACTTGTCCATTCTTTCCTTACCAACATGCAAAAAATAAATTCTCATTCTCCATTTTCCTCTCCAAGGCCGTGAGCCTTTCTTCTTCCTCTTCTCTCCATCCTCCATTTTTTTCTCCTTCACATTCTAAGTTAAAGGTTCCATTTTTGAACCTTAAACTTCAAAATCTAGCCTACACCCTTTGAGAAAGATTGCTTGGGAGATCAAGAGGAGCTCAAAGAGGGAAAAATATTTGTAGTTGCTGCACTTTTCAAGAGTGATTTTCCTTAGGTAAAGGGGGGAGAACCTTGAACTCTAGTAGGATTGGTGACTAGAGTTAAGGATTACCCTTGATCCTTGTCCCTAAACCCTTTTTCCTTGTAAAAATGAAATTTTGGAACCTATTTCTTGAAGAAATGGTTCGGCTGAATGTATATGGGTTGCATAAGTGTTTTAGAAATTTTTATGATGCTTCAAATGTGCTTGTTTGGTGATTTTGGATGCATGCAAGTTATGAAATTGGTTGGAAAGAAATTTTTCCCGTTTTTACATAGATCTGCGACCGTAAAATAGCGATTGCAGATTCGTTCACCGTTGGATCGGGCTAAAATTTTGACAACTGGTTTGGAACATCTGGTTGTTCATTTGAACGGTTGGATTCTTGATACAAAGTCTGGATTGGGATATATTTGGTTCGCACAGTAGCTGTATATTTAGGATTTTATTGATGAAATTGCTTGATTAATGTGCTTGTGGATGATCATGCTTGAATTTGGTGAATTTTGGAAATTGTTAGATTTTGGTGTTCTTGATGAACATTCATGGTGTTCATCCTTGTTCTTCATGTTCTTGAGTATGTTCATGAGAAACTCATGAAAGTCTTGGTTTGATCTTGAGTTGGTCATGAGGAAAATGTTTAAGTGTTTATGGGCCCTAGTGGCCCAATAAGCAAAAGAAAATATAACCATTTAAAGTGGTAACTAATATAAATGGAAATAAAATTTTGGTAAATTCTACAAACCAAATTCGGTTACAAAAATAAGGCTAATTAAGAGTCACCCTAAAATCCATAATGTTGGATGAAAATGTGAAAAATTGGACCCCTGTGGGTTACCTAACCATTGGGCCTTTAGTTTAGGCCCAATGCCTTCAAAAAAGTCAAAAGACTCATCAAAAGTCAACCAAAAATATTTTATGGACTTGAGCTTAGATTAGAGTTGGGCTTCAACTTTAATCCAACCCATCAAGACTAAAACTTAGAAGTTATTAGTGGGCTTAACTAATCCAACTTGTCTAAGTTGATTAATCCAATATACCTAAGTTAATCAAGTAAAGGATAATTAATTAAGATTAAAGTTAATTAACTCTAATGAAGATTAACCTTGATCTTAATCATTAATCACTAATGAGGTATTACTCAAGTAATTAAGACTTAATAATGATTAAGAACTGAATAATTATGATTAACCTTAATCAAATGTAATTAAAAGCTTAATCCAAGATTAAGGAAGAGATTAAGGGATAATTAGGAATTAATTAGGACCTTAAGTAAGGATTAAGACTTAATTAAGGAGAATTAAGATTAATTACAGTTTAATTAAGGAAGACGAATCATAATTAAGGGTTAAACCTAATCTTAATTAGACATACAAGACGAATTAAGATAGGTAATACTATTCATAAGACACAATCATAAGTCTTAGTAAGCTATAGGACTTAAGTGAAAGTGATCATTGAGTTAAAGAAAAACATTAGTATAAACCCCCTTAAAAGCTTTTAACCAACACGTTCTTTCTGCATAAGACTTGAGAAGCTTAGTGAGAGAGTGCGGTTTCAACCCAAGATGGGGTTTGGTTTTCCTTGTGAAGGAAAGACATTGAATCGGGTCGTACCACAAGAATTGGTGACGTAGAATGATTTAATGTGCTTTGCCTGTAAGGACTGTGTATGCTGAGAAAGCATTGTTTGGTTTTCCTTGTGAAGGAAGGACATTGAATCGGGCCGTGCCACGGGAAGTGGTGATGTAGAATGATTCAATGGGCTTTTCCTGAAAGGATGTGTATGCTAGGAAGCATTGTTTATGTGACATGAATCATAAAGCATTAATGATGATCAAGGTTGAAAACCTTACGACCTATATGGCAGTGACACTCGGTACAGTGTGAAATCGGCTGGGTAGGGTGCATTGGGTTTTGCAAAAAACGCCAGTGGGTCCTCAAAAGGGACGCCAGCCCTGAGGATAGCCTAGCTCCTGGAAGATCTCAAAGGACGTAGGTTAGCTCCCTACTGTTGAGATCATGGAACCCAGCTTAGCTATTCCTGTCGCTCTCATGATTTTCGGGGTCAGTTGAGATTATCTGGAAGACGGATAAAATGATTTGGCCAAAATATATGAGCAATGCTCTTTGTACCGGCACTAGTACAGACTCTAACTCCTGATACGTTGTACATATATGGTCGGGCAATTGCTGTTGTGCTCTGCGGATGGCGATGTTTCCCCGGGCCCTCATTCATTGCATGGTACATAGTAGTTACTTGAGATCCTTGGTGAATGACGTGGTTATTTGCATTGCATGAGCATATCACATCATTTTATGACGTTGTGACCTTCTATGTGAATGATTGGATTTATTGTTGTGTGAATTGTGTGAATTCCCGTGTCTGTCTACTTTAGTTATCATATCCTGCGTTAAGTGAATTCATGTAAAGTGTGCTCACCCCATTGTCTTTCTTTGTTGTCCGTTATTATTTTGGCACCTTAAAGGGCATGGACTCTGGAAGGATGCACGTTGTTCTGAAGATAGGCGTGGAGTTCAGGTCGAACCGGATCTTGTTTAAGTCAAATGGTAGTGCTTAGAGGTGTGCTTGAGCAGCAATACCCTGTATAGATAGAGTGTGGTCAAATAGAGGATTCACTTCTTCTGTAGTGTAGCATGTTCAAACTCCAATTTAATGTGTATTACTTCGATTGTAATTTGGAATAGCAGTGAAATTATAATTGTTGTATTGATATGTTCTTATAGTCTCATCTCAATTATAATTTACTAATATGTTTTTAAAAAAAGAAAAAATCACCGATTTTCTTCACTTCTTTAAAAAGAGAATTTAACAAATTGCAACCGAGTTAGTCGAGTAATACCCGTCATGGGATGAGGGTGTTACAGCATGAATTGAGATGATTGAGGCATTTTTTTTGATAATTGAGCTACTAGCCATATTAGCCTACCTTGATGATTTTCCACTTGTTAGCCCCTTTGAGCCTATGGATCCCATTTCTTGTTATTAAAAGCTCATTACAAGCCTTTAAAGTGAAAAACCATGATTGTCCTTGCCTTAAAGGATAAAGGAGCTTTGGGATTGTTTTGGGAATAGGTTCTTGAATAAGTGTGGGGGTGTACTTGAATTTCTTATCTTATCTCCTCATGTGGATATTATATTGTTAACATTTGGCTAGATACAAAAAGAAAAAAAATAGAAAAAGGATAGAAAGAAAAATAAAAACAGAAAAAAAAAGAAAATCTCAAA
Organism: Sesbania bispinosa; assembly: GCA_026901365.1. NCBI lineage: Eukaryota > Viridiplantae > Streptophyta > Magnoliopsida > Fabales > Fabaceae > Sesbania > Sesbania bispinosa. The sequence goes on from QLOH01000098.1 coordinate 197,752, forward strand.
AGAAAAGTATATAAAAAAAGCAAAGAAATAAAGTGTGCTTGAAATAAATAAAAAAAGAATTGGGTCAAAAGGTGGAAAAGAGGAGTTTAATTGTAATCTTGAGATGTAAGCTACTTGCATTCATGAGTTTATTCCCCATTGCTCCTCTATTCTCTTTGGTTTATAGCTTCTTATCCTTCATTTTCCCTACCTTTACCTTGGCCCCATTTCATCCTATTTGAAGTTCTCTTGATCTTTGCTTGCATGTGCTTCAATTGTTGTGGATATTAGAGTCTTGCCAAGCCTATGGTAGTGTTTGCTTACATGAGTGATTTGAGTGTATATACACAAGCCTAAACACTTGAGAGTTAAAGAGTTTGTCTTGTGAGGATTCTATCATTCTTGATTCACCCCTTTGATTTGATGAGCCTTCTTGTTTGCTTAATTATTGGGAATTCCATTCATATATTTCTTGACATCATGATTTCTTGGTTGTTGTATTTTGCCTACTCCTATGCATTCCTTGGATCTCTTAAGAATTATGCCATTTGTATTTGCATCTTGCCTCTAATTAATCTTTGGTTTCATGTGGTGTTTTGCCCGGAGTGCAAAAGGGCAAGTGTGGCGGAATTTGATGAGCACAATTTTATTCACACTTTGCATACTTAATCTTAGCCTTCTTGAACTCTAATTGTGATTATATCCACTGTTTTAGATGGAATTTACCAAATTGGACTCAATTGGACTTTAACTAGAAATGTTGTTTGAATTCGAATTTTTAAGCCTACTGATCTACCTGTCTTGTTTTGATGATATATGGAGCTACAGGTGTCTGATTTGAGTGATTCCAGTGGCATTGGAAATCTCACTTCCGGGGCTTTAATTTGGTATTCTATATGACTATATTCCACTGAGCCACCAGGTGCAGTTTTCAATTCAAAGTTGACGTGCGGAAGCTGTCTGAAGCTGAGCGGGAACAACAAGTTTCTTAAGTTGTTTCTGATGTAGTTTTAGCAGTTTGGGCCTGAACCAAGGCCCAATTTACCTCTACCATCAGGTTAATCTTGTGGTTTAGGGAGTAGTATAAATTGAGGCTGTTCCAATTTTGTTAGGAACCTTTTTCACTTTTTCATTTTTCACACAGATTGAAGTTGAGAGGACGCTTGGCTCTCTCTTCTTCTCTCTGTTTTTCTGGTTCGCTCTTCTTCTTTTTCTGCATTTTTCGTTTTTCTGTTCCTCCTCTCATAGAAGGTTAATTTTCTTAGGATTGATTCTTGAGTGATTTCCAATTGGATTCTGAGGTTTATTTCTATTCCAATTCGTATTTCAATTACTGCAGTAGATTCAATTTCATCTTCTCCTTTAGAATTCTACTTTTGAATCTTGAATTGTATTTGAACGCTTGTTGATGATTCAATTCTATTCTTCACTAAGAATTCTGGTTTAGTTTGCTTTAATTATGAACAACCAACTGTTTGCTTAATTCAGGAGGTAAATGATTAGAAATCACACTCCAGTTCTCTTAGTTCTAGTTTCAGAAGTTCACTTAGTTCTTGCATGAGATAATTGTTGAATTGATTGACGCTTGTTTGGTTAATTCGAATCTGTTCTGGAAATTGAGATCGATGCATTTTAACTTATGAAGAATCCAATTGTGAATGAACAAGAGAATCAATTTGTTTTCTTACATCGTTTTATTCTTAATTCTTGTTTACAAAACCTATTTCTGAACAAACAACCAAAAACCCCTATTTCTTTTACGTTCTGAAATTCTGCACTATTAAGACAATCCCTGTTTTAAGACCGTCTGAAGTCTTAAGACAGTCTGAATTCTTAAGACAGTCAGAACTCTTAAGACAGTATGAACTCTTAAGACAGTCTGAAGTCTTAAGATAGTCTGAACTCTTAAGACAGTCTGAAGTCTTAAGATCGTCTAAAGTCATGTCTTAAGACCGTCTTAAGTCACTTTCCTTAAGTTCAATCTGAAGTTCTGGTACTGAATTTTTGGTCTGAATCTGATATTCTGAATTGTTATTGAATTCCTTGAGAGACGACTTTGGGTTATCTAACCCTCACTACACTTAATTCATATTATTTAATTGGGTACGGCCTTGATCACATATATTCTCTGGAAGCTATAAATATGTCCCATGAAGAATTGAAGAAAAAGAGAAAGCAATTTATCAAGAACCATTACTTTGCGCAAACGCTGCTAGAACACTTTGAAATTCTTTGTACAATCTTTACTTAAAATCCTGAGTGAATCTCATTTATTGTACGTGGTTCAAGCTATCATCTGAAGATAGTGTAACTGAACTATTTCTATTTTATTCCTTAAACAGTTTGGGTTGCAAGTCTGGAGAGACTTACTGTATAAAAGAATACTTGGGTTTTACACTTGGATAAGTGTCTGAGAGCCTGAAGAGGCTTGGTGAAAGAAACAATACTTGTTGTAGAGCCTGAAGAGGCTTGATAGAAAAGAATACTTGTAATTCTTGCAAGAATAGTGGAAATCCAGTGGTGGTTTGCCTCTGGGACTGGACGTAGCTCACAGTGGTAGTGAGTGAACCAGGATGAATCTTGGCTGAGTTATCTCTTTCCCTTAACTCTTTCACTTTAGTTTTTACTCTAACAAAGGGGCTTGAAAAGTATCTCAAAGTGAGTAATTCCTTCTGATATAAAACTTTTTATAAAAACAATTTTTGTGTCTGAACCTAAGTTCAGAAGATAAAAACAACTTCAGACGATAACCCATCATCTGAAGTTTTTCTGAATCAGTTTGAAGTAAAGTTTATCAAAAGAAAAAGGTTTCCATTGAAACACTATTCAACCCCCTTCTAGTGTTTCCCTGTTTTTCTTACAGTTGGTACCAGAGCTTAAACTCGGGGTTAGCACCTAATCAGTGCAGAGGTCAGATCAAATTGAACCTTCTACTAGCAACAGACAATACATCACTGAAGGAGCCTCTATCACGAGACCCCCTGCATTCAATGGAATGGATTACCACTATTGGAGGGATCGTATGAAGTTGTTCATTGAGAGCAACAACATTGATGTATGGGATGTGGTTACTGATGGAGACTATGTCCCCATGCATACTGGAGTGCCCATACCTAAGCCTGAATGGACCTTAGAGCAGAAGGCTCGAGTTCAGTTAAATGCCAAGGCCAAACTCTATCTGATATGTTCTCTGAAAAAATCAGAATATGAGAAGGTTCATGGATGTTCATCTGCCAAGGAGATTTGGGATACACTTGCAGCTGCCCATGAAGGGATAGAGACTGTCAAGCAATCCAAGATCAGCATGCTTGTACATCAGTATGAGATGTTCAAGATGGAAGAGTCTGAAACTATAGACCAAATGTTTGGAAGATTTCAGACAATAACCAATGGACTCAGGTCTTTAGGTAGAACCTTTGAATCTGGAGACAACAATTGAAAGATTCTAAGGAGTTTGCCAAAGTCCTTGAGACCCAAAGTTACAGCCATTCAAGAGGCTAAAGATTTGAATTCTCTTAGAATGGAGGAACTATTGGGTTTTCTCAAAGTTCATGAGCTTGAATTTGGAGAAGATGACACCAGGTAGAGATTCCTTTAATACTGACAAAATTACCTATTTTGAGTGTAAACAGCCAGGTCATATGAAGGCTGATTGCCAAAAGTTGAGAAAGCCAACCTTTCAGAAGAAGAATTTTTCAAGAAAAAGAAAGGATTGATGGCAACTTGGAAAGATCTGGATGATTCCACTTCCGAAGAAGAGGATGACACTTCAGAAGAAGCAAATCTGTGTCTGATGGCAAGTCTACCTTCTTCAGACAGTTCAGATTCTGAGGTAATTCCTCAAACTCTACAAGATCAGTATGATGACCTTGTTGAAAGTAGCAGGGAGCTTTTCAATGAGTTTAAAGAACTTTCAAGAGCATTTTCTGAAATGGCTTTAGAAAATGAAAATTTACAAAAATAAAATCTTGCTCTGAAAGAAAACCTACTCCAACAAGATCCAAGTGATTCTGATAATCTTGCTAAAGAGAACAAAAAGCTCAAAAACAAGATTGAAGAATTAATTTTGGATCTAGCCAGATTTGTCAAAGGAACTGAAAATCTAAATATATTATTAGGCTCTCAGAGGCACTCCTTAGACAGAAGTGGCTTAGGTTATTCAGACATATCTTCTTCTGAGCCTTTAATTTTTAAAGTGACTGATAAAGGACCCAAGAAAGGTAATGGGTGTTCCAACTGTGGCAAACCTGGACATGTGGAGTCTCATTGTAGACACAGAAGGAAAGTAAGACCCAAAACTAACAAAAGAGAACCCAAGAAGGTATGGGTACCTAAGAGTTTAATTGTTCCTGTTGCAGATGTGTTTAATAGGACAAAAGAAACACCACAAATGGTACCTGGACAGTGGGTACTCGTGACACATGACGGGAGAAAGGTGTTTGTTCCAAAACCTTAGACCCAAGGCAGGTGGAGTGGTCACCTTTGGTGGAAACCAGCAAGGGAAGATCACTGGTATTGGGACAGTAGGTATGACTCCTCTATCCCTCATTAAGAATGTACATCTTATTGAAGGATTACAACACAATCTTGTGAGAATAAGTCAATTATGTGATAGTGGATATGTTGTGTCTTTCACCAAAGAAGGATGTATAGTCAAGGATGCTTTAGATCATATACTCTTTTCTGCTAAGAGACACAATAATGTGTACAAAATTGATCTAGAGGAACTTGCATGTCAAAATGTGAAGTGTTTTGTTTCAATTGAAGATGAAAAACAGATTTGGCATCAGAAACTTGGGCATGCCAACTTGAGATTGATCTCAAAGCTAACTTAACATAATTTGGTTAAAGGTTTACCCAAGCTCTCATTCAAATCTAATATTTTATGTGAAAACTGTCTGAAAGGGAAACAAACAAGACGCTCTTTTAAGAGCAAAAATGTTGTTTCAACCAACAGACCCTTGGATCTGCTTCACATGGATTTGTTTGGACCCACTAGAACAGAGAGTCTTAGCAAAAAGAAATATGGATTGGTCATTGTTGATGACTATACAAGATTCACATGGGTTATATTCCTAAGAAGCAAAGAGGAAACCTTTGAGAATTTCACAAAATTCTGTAAGAAGGTGCAAAATGAAAAAGGAATCTGCATATTTCCTATCAGAAGTGATCATGGTGGGGAGTTTGAAAACTTAAGCTTCAGACTGTTCTGTGATGAGAATGGGATCTAACACAATTTCTCTGTGGCTAGAACACCTCATCAAAATGGGGTTGTTGAGAGAAAGAAGAAAAGCTTGCAAGAGATGGGGAGAACCATGCTCATTTCAAGCAACCTACACAGTTCCTTTTGGGCAGAAGCTGTTCACACAACATGTTACATTCAAAACAGAATTTTGGTAAGACCAATTCTCAAAAGGACTCCATATGAATTGTGGAAAAGAAGAAAACCCAACATTTCCTACTTCCATATCTTCGGATGTGAGTGTTTTATACTTAACACTAAAGATGATTTAGCAAAATTTAATGTTAAGTCTGATAAAGGTTTCTTTATTGGATATTCTGAAACTTCTAAAGCTTACAGAGTATATAACTCAAGAACTTTAACAGTGGAAGAATCCATCCATGTAAGATTCAATGACTTCAAAGAGACTGATGGGGAACTATCAGATCTAGAAGAGGACTTTGCAGGTATGGAGATAAATCCAGATGTAAAATCTGAAGGATCATCTGAAGGACCTACTGAGCAAAAGACTGAGTCTGCATCTGAAGCTGGACCTTCTCAGACCAACATTGTTGAGTCTCAAACAGAGTGTGTACCTCCTCATAATCGTGATTGGAGATACAAAACTCATAATCCAAAAGAGCAAATAATAGGTGATACTTCAAAAGGAGTTAGAACAAGATCAAGGCTCAGAAGCTTGAACAATCTTGAACTTCTCTCTGAAATTGAACCTAAAAATATTGAGGAAGCTCGACATGATGAAGGGTGGATCCTAGCCATGAAAGAAGAGCTTAACCAATTTGCTAGGAGTGATGTTTGGACACTTGTGTCTGTGATACCCCTAGTTACCACTAAAAGTACCACATGCATTACACGTGACCAACGAAGTAGAACGTCAAAAATGCGGAAGTTTTTTTTTTTTTAAAAGGGTTTAGGTGTTATTGACCTATTACCTCTCTAGCTTTATTTTAAGTACTTATGAAATATCCTTTCCTTCACTTTCAAAAACTTATCTTTCCGTAAGCGTCGAAAGAATTAACACCTTACGCGCATACACAACTTAGGAAATTCACTTCCTTTAACCAAAACTCACACTTAGATAGCTTAGCATACAACTTCCTATCCATCAAGATTATTCCAAAGAATCCTATACTCCCCATTGGATCCTAGAAATAGGAGACAACATTGCACGAAAGAATGAGGATAAATTGGCTTAAATGAGGCTAGAAAACTAGGTTCACTAAGGAGGGAAAGGAACACCAATGACAACCAATCCAGATGGAATTACTAGACACCTGTAGCATCCGTGGTAAAGTCCAAAACAGATTGTAAGATTACCTATAGTCTCGGTATATAGATAGAGGCAATCTATCTTTAAACCTATCTTTGGGAATATTTTTATTATCATTCCTTATGGTTATCCTACTCCCACAAATTGTATTTGTCCCCTAGGGCATCCTTACGCGAAACGTCACCTACTTATCTAGTACTATTCCAATCCAATCTTTAAAATCCTGCCTAAATATTTACTAATTTATATACCTTTCCTTGAGAGTCTAAGTCCATTAAGATTAATGTACAAACTAATCTTGTAAATTGGTATGACCATACTAAATCAACGTGTCATGATTCTTACCAATTCCAATCTTAATCGTTTATGAGATTCCATTCACATACGTTATTCAATCTACAGGAGCATCAATTAAGTATACTCTTAGTCATCAAAATCAATACATACGATAATCGCTCATTATTTGACATATCTATTATTTCTACTAACCTCATGAAAGTGTTATCCTTACTTAGCTCATACCATTGTAGTTCTTGTAGTGCTTACTCGTGCATATAATTCTCCATCACATGATCTCTTTCTTCAATTTCCTGCGTAATCTTGATACTAACAGATCATTTGCTTAGTCATATCCTACCATCCGACTAAAATTTCTTAAGAACTACATCTTGTGCTATTGGCCTCAATACTTTGACATCCTTTGTCTTAAATCGAGTTTTTTACTTGTTTCTATAAATCCTTATTTTATCAATCCGTTAGAGATAGTGATCATACTCTAGTGTATCTATCAAACTTCAATCATGACACTCATTCCACAGTCAAACCCTTTTAGACTTCAAGTTCATCAACAGGGTATCCAAATATGCCTTAACTGTTAAGATCAAACCCCAATTTGTGTATTTGTCATTCTTATTCTAAACTCCATCATTATTTATCCTGAGTATACCCCAAGTCGTCGATTATTTCTAACTTGCCTTGCCAAATTATATATATTTTCAATAACTGAATCCTCAAGAGCTATTAGTACAAGTCCCCAAATCTCAAAACCTTAATAATTAAACCTCAATGATCAATCATCTTAACCTTGAATTTACAGCCTCGAATTCATTATCGATCCCTTAGGTTACTCATCTAAAGGAATGGGAATCTAACCTTAGTGGTCATCCTACTCTAACTTTTAACGTCTCACTCAGCACTTCAAACCACAAGCCAAATCAACTATTGGCTACACTAATGTACAACCTTAGGACCTAGAGGTCCTAGCAGTAGGGGTGAAAACAACAAGATCAGAGGGCAGTCTAGTAACAAGAATTTTTTTTTTCACATATACGAGGAATGAAAGAATGCGTCGCACCCGAATCAGATAATACAATTAAAGGAATCCCACTTATGACGCACTTACCTTGAATTAGATCTTTGGATTCAGCAGCCCCAGTACCGCTACCACTTCCCTTCCGAGCAGGGCAATTCCTCTTGATGTGGTCAGTTCGTTCACAATGAAAGCATGCACGTTCGTTAGACTGGTTTGAGATCGGGCTCTTGATCGGGCGGTCCCTCAGGAAGTGACTTCTCTTACTGTGTGGACAACTACCATCGTTGTTGCCGACACTGTTTGCAGGATTTCCCCCACTAGCAACCACTGAATGCGGTCTCGCAGTGCCCCCAGATGATGAGCCAAAATTGTTTCTCTGAACGAAATAAGGCTTCCTCCTTTCTCGTGCAACCTTGGGTTTGTTCCTCTGTGGGCCGGAATTCTTCCAATGAGCTTGGCTCTCCTTGGTGTCATTTTCAATGATGTGGCACACGTTGACCAATGTCTACTGCTGATTTTCTAGAATGTTCACGATCTTCCCTAGAAGATCGTTCGTCCCAGGATTACCTCTCCCTGCCATGGAGTCCTGCATTCGCAGAACAAGTCAGCCTCTTCCGTTCTATGCAGAACCACTAAGGCAAGAACAAGTAACGCTACACACAGATACTCATATTACTAAGATAGTAAGATGAGAGCAACCAATTCACCCAAAGCAAACAATCCACACAAACAAACATTCAACACAGAGAGAAGGGTATTGCAGACCATACTCGAGGCCAAAAGGAAAGAACAACTCTGATACCACCAAATGTGATACCCCTAGTTACCACTAAAAGTACCACATGCATTACACGTGACCAACGAAGTAGAACGTCAAAAATGCGGAAGTTTTTTTTTTTTTTTTTTTGAAAAGGGTTTAGGTGTCATTGACCTATTACCTCTCTAGCTTTATTTTAAGTACTTATGAAATATCCTTTCCTTCACTTTCAAAAACTTATCTTTCCGTAAGCGTCGAAAGAATTAACACCTTACGCGCATACACAACATACACATGGTTAAAGACCTTGAGAGAACATAAAACAGTATGACATAAATACATACATACATATTAGGTAGCATCGATGTACCTCTCGAATACCCACATGACCACATTAAAACATGAGTTCCGGTAGTAAAATAAATGAGACCTCTAACAGAATACAAAAGAAGAGATTCCTAAATCAGAGTTGCGTACTACCTAGACTCAACACAACCTATTCCTTCTCAGGTACAAGAGGAAGTCCGGGGTGCGTGATGATGACACAGACTCCCCCCCCATAGAACTCACACCTGCGCAGGATACCCGTCACCCTCCAGGTGCCCCTCAGCAACTATCTGATTCGCACCTGCATTGACGTCATGACGGAAGTCCTCGATACCGACTATCGACGTGACGAGAAGAGCATAGAAAGAAGAGATAGAAAAGAAGGGTGAGAACATCGCATGAACTCACAACATGTAGGATACAGCAAACTAGAGCACACACACAGAGGCAATCCACACAGTCGAATCAATAAGCAATCACGACATCTCATCATGGTGTACTCATATGAACGCAACTTTTACTATTATAATGCAATATCTAATGCATGCGGGCCCAGGGAAACATCACCATCTGCAGTGCACATAGCAGCTGCCCGACCATATATACACAACGCATCAGGAGTTAGAGTCTGTACTAGCATTGGTACAAAGAGCATTGCTCAATTTTGGCCAAATAAATTTCCCGACTTCTAGACAATCTCAACTGACCATGAAAACTTGAGAGCGACAGGATAGTCAAGCCTGTACCCCGTTTGCTCGACAGTAGGGAGCGAGCCTACGTCACCTGAGCCATTTCGGGACCTGACTATCCTCAGGGCTGGCATCCCCACCCGAGGACCCTCTGGCGTTCTTTGCAAAACCCAGTGCCCAGTCCCTACCAGTTTCACACTGTACCGAGTGTTACTGCTATATAGGTCGTAAGGTTTTCAACCTCGAACATCAACAACGCTTCATGATGCATGTCACACAACAATGCTCACAACATTCACATCCTTACAGGCAAAACCCATTGAACCATTCAACGTCACCACATCCCCGTGGCACGGCCCGAATTCAATGTCTTTCCTTCATAAGGAAGGCCAAACCGCACTCTCTCGCCAAGCTTCTCAAGTTTTATGTAGAAAGAGTGTGTTGGTTATAGCCTTTTAAGGTAGTTTGTACTAATGTTCTTGATAATCATGTCCACTTAAGTCCTATAATTTACTAAAACTTATGATTGTATCTTATGGATGGTATTACTTATCCTAATTCTCCTTGTATGACTAATTAAGATTAGGTTTAACTTTTAATGTTAACTAGTCTTCATTAACTGGATTACAATTAATCTGAATCCTCTTTAATTAAGTCTTAATCCTTACTTAAGATCCTAATTAATTCTTAATCATCCCTTAATCTCTTCCTTAATCTTGGATTAGGATTTTAATTATGTTTGATTAAAGTTAATCATAATTAATTATTCTTTAACCATCATTATTGGTTAATTACTTAATTAATACTTTCATTAAGGTTAATTAACTTTAGACTTAATTAATCATTCTTTACTTAATTGACTTAAGTGAATTAGGTTGATTAACTTAGGTAATTAAATTAGTTAAGCCCACTAATTAATCCTAAGTTTTAACTTTTATTTACTTGGATTAGAGTTGAAGTCCAACCCTAATCTAAACTCAAATCCATAAATAAATTTTGGTTGACTTTTAAATGAGTCTTTGACTCTCTCTTTTTTTTTTTTGAAGGTTTTGGGCCCAAATCAAAGGCCCAAAGGTTGGATGACTCATGGGAGCCCATTCTTACTCATAACAAGTCAAAAAGTTGACTTTTATGTTGACTTTTATTTTGGTGAAAATAGGAATCCGAATTTTAGTCTTTTATTATTTTAAAAACTTTCTTTATTTGCATTCTAACCCTTTTACTTATAAATTTATTTCTTAGTCCTTTCTGAACCATCAAGCCCATAAACATGTTTCAACACTTTACTTGACCCTTTTCAAGATCAAAAAGGCATTCTTGATGAGCTTCATCAAGAACAACACAAGAACATCAAGAACAACTTGAATGTTCATCAACAACTCCAAATTTTTCCACCACATCCAATCTTCACCAAACTTTCATTCAATCATCAACAACCAATTTAAATATCAAATATCATACTAATTCACTCAAAATCATCCACATGCACATTTAAGTTCATAACTTCATTTTCAACTCATAAACACCATTTTTCCAAAGATCAATCATCCAAAACATATTCCAAGTGCCAAAAAAATTTTAAAACACATGCAGCCCCCTCAAACTCTCTAGGCCGAGAGCTATAGGAGGAAAAAGGAGAAATTTTTTCAAAATTTTTTTTCTTGGCTTGCATGCATCAAAAACCACCAATCAAACACATTTCAAGCATCAAAATAAGATAGAAACATCACAAACAGCCCAGTTCACAAGGTCCGAAACATTATACTCAAAATAGGTTCCAAGAGTTGATTTTTCAAGGAGAAAATGATGAACAAAGACAAGGATTCAAGGGAAAATTCTTGACTCTAGTTACCAATCCTACTAGAGTTCAAGTTCTCCCCCCCCTTTACCTCAAATTTTCAAGAAAATGAGTGCAGAATTCTGGTCCCAAAACAGCCCCCAAAGATGCTTCCTTTAGTCACCAACAAGGATTTTTCAAGGCTAGAAGGCTTAGAATTTGAAGCTTTGGTTCAAAAGATGGAACCTTGGCTTGATTGTGTTTAAGGAAGGATGAAAATTTTTGGGAGAAAATGATGGAGAGTTCACGGCTTCAAGAGGAAGAGAAAGAGAGAAATGAGAGAAAACTAAAGCTTGCATGTGTTGGAAGGAGAGAGAAAGGTGAGGTTTTGAGTTATAAATGCCATAAGTTCACTTTTCCTACACATGGCTTGTGAAAAGGAAGGAAAAAATACAAGTGTCTCTCATGCACCATTCCTACACATGCACGGCTTGCATGAGAAGCTAAAGGGAGGTTTGTGCAATTTTTTTCTGGCCCGGATCAAGAGTATTCGGGCCCGGTTCAAGGGACAGGAGGGGCAAAAAGGTCATTTTCACAGAGAAATCTCAAAATTTCCCGAAAATTCCAAAAAAATAGGAAATTTATTCTTAATTTCAAAAATATAATTTTGATGATTAAAACAATTTTAACAATTCAATAAAACACGAAATGCGATAAAACGGTAAGAAGCGGGCGTTATAGTAAGCAGAGAGAAAATTAAGGTTTTATTTACAGAGATTGTATAGAATTATAAATATCATTTTAAATCATCTTTTAAGGTTCAAAATATATTTTCCATATTTTTCTACAATTTTTTTCATATGCTGGCTATGGTTATACTGTTAACTGGGGGCATTTTGATCTTTTTGCCCAGAAGTGCCAGAAAAATTCTAAATAATTTTCTAAAACTCATCATTAATTATGTTAAGAGTATTTTGAATAAAGGTATAGATCCCTTAGAGTTTTAGCTATTTTTAATAATTAAATCTATATTTTCCTTAACTGTATAATTACTAAAGGTATCTTAGGTTATTTTCTCAAACACCTCTCTAGAGAAATTTACTCATAATTGTGGTTGGGTATTATAAATTTGGTTGTCTATTAAAAAGCTACTAAATACTTTATAATTAAATGATTATTACTATTTTAAAATTTTGTTTATTCTATTTATACACCAGTAAGAGACATTGCGGGTGTTACAGTGTCTAAACCCCATGGGAAAACTATAATAGGAACCAAATGGGTGTTCAGAAACAAGCTGTCAGAAGAAGGAAATGTGGTCAGAAATAAGGCTAGGCTTGTTGCTCAAGGCTACAATCAGCAAGAAGGTATTGATTTTACTGAAACCTTTGCTCCTGTAGCAAGGCTTGAAGCCACTAGGATTTTACTATCTTATGCAGTAAATAATGGCATCACCTTATATCAGATGGATGTAAAGAGTGCTTTTCGCAATGGTTTTATTGAGGAAGAGGTCTATGTTAGACGACCACCAAGTTTTGAAGATACTACTTTTCCAGAACATGTTTTCAAACTGAAAAATGCTCTTTATGGTCTGAAACAAGCCCCAAGAGCTTGGTATGACAGATTGAGCAATTTTCTGATCAAAAATGGTTTTCAAAGAGGAAAAGTAGATACAACTCTTTTCAGAAAAATGTCTAACAAAGATTTCATTCTGGTTCAGATATATGTGGATGACATTATTTTTGGCTCTACTGATTCTTCATTATGCAAGGAATTTTCTGAGCTTATGCAATCTTAGTTTGAGATGAGCATGATGGGGGAACTTAAGTTCTTCCTAGGACTTCAGATAAAGCAACAATCTGATTGTATATGGATCCATCAAGAGAAATATACAAAAGAAATGCTTAATAAGTTCAACATGAATGATTGCGAGCCCATGACTACTCCTATGCATCCTTTTGTTGCTCTCAGCAAACATGAAGGGGAAGAACCAGTAAACTAAACCTTGTATAGAGGAATGATTAGTTCACTATTGTATCTAACAGCAAGCAAACCTGACATAATGTTCAGTGTGTGTCTTTGTGATAGATTTCAATCTGATCCAAGAATTACTCATTACAAAGCTGTAAAGAGAATTTTCAGATATTTGAATGGTACTACTAATCTTGGTCTTTGCTATAAGAAGAGTAAGGATTGCAGGTTAGTGGGATTTTGTGATGCTGATTTTGCTGGAGATAGAACTGAAAGAAAATCAACCAGTGGAGGGTGTCATTTCATTGGTGACAACATGATAAGCTGTTCCAGAAAAAGACAAAGCACCATAGCTCTCTCAACTGCTGAAGCTGAATATATTGCTGCAGCCAGTTGTTGTTCACAACTGCTATGGGTAAAATATCAGTTGGAAGATTTTAATATTGATGTTCATTCTATTCCCGTGATGTGTGATAATACCAGTGCAATTAATCTTTCTAAGAATCCCATTCAACATTCTAGGGCAAAGCATATAGAAATCAAGCATCATTTCATTAGAGACTATGTTCAGAAATGAGTTTTTGATATAAAGTTCATTGATACTGAACATCAATGGGCTGATATATTCACAAAGCCTCTTACTGAAGATAGGTTTAAGTTCATAAGAGAAAATCTGAATATCTTGGCTTTGTCTGAAAAATAATTGATTGCATCTGAACATGCATCATCTGAATATATGATTGCATCTGAACATGCATCATCTGAATGTATGTTGCGTCTGATCAAGAACATCATCTAAAACATATTGTGCATCTGAAGTAACTAAGTCTGATGACGTGGTAAGCTGAAACGTTTGGTCTCCTTCTCTGAGTAACTGCTCTCAGCACGATTGCACATTCTACGAGACTGCAACTGCCATCATTACTGCTGTGACGACTATTTAAAGACGTGGTGTCAACGGTTGCAGGCTTTACTTACACTCTCTCTTCTGCAAGCCTTTGTCATTCCTTGTCCCCTAAGTTCTTCGTCTCTTCAAGCTTTCATTTTCTCAAGCTTTCATCAATGGCGTCCAAGAAATCTGCAGGTGGTCAGATTGTGCCTTCTAGGACTGTGAGTCTGAACGAACTCGAAGATGGTGGCATTCATCTTTCTGAGATTTTCGAAGCAAGTGGATGGACCAACTTCTTCTCTGCCATAGACTGGACATGGCATGAACAGAGTGTGATTGACTTCTGGAGAAATGCTGAAGACATTTCAACACAGGATGGAAGTTATCAAGGTTTGAAGACCTTAGTGCTAGGTGTCAAAATCATCGTGGATGCTGACATCATTGCCTCTGTTACTGGTTGCCAAACTCTGGTGAGATGTTCTCTCCAGAATGGGAGTTGAGGAATGGTGGAACTAAGAAGTTCACCAAGAAGCTTTACGGGATTGAAGACCCTATGGAGCTGAAGAGTTCTCTCATGCATCCCAAGGCAAGGATTCTCCATGCCATCTTGGGTTGCTGCATTTTTCCAAATATGGAAGCAAGAATCATGTGTCTGAACTGGAGAGGTACTGTGTGATTAATCTCCTTGACAAGAAATCTTTGAACCTTCCCAGAATCATCCTCTACAACATGCTGAAGAGGGTGAATGATTTAGCAGCAAGCTACACTCACAACACTCTCATTACAAAGATTCTTCTGAAGTACAATGTTCCCATTGAGAGACTGTATGATCATAGAGGTCTTGCTCTCTTCTCTCTAGTGAATATTAAGAGGATGGGCATTGCTGTGAAGAAGCCCTCACCTGAGAAGACTTTGTTAGAAGAAGCTGTGAAGGACAAGGCTGGAAGGACCGGGAAAAGCCCTCAGAAGGTCTTAGAAATTCTTGAGGATGAGCTGACTGGAGATCCCCATAAAGACAAGTTTGTCTCAGCACAAACTCCCACCAAGATTGTCAAGAAGAAGAGAACCAAAGTGCTTCAGAAGGAAGCACCCACTGAAAAGGAAGTTCAGGTCAGATTGTCTGAACCTGCTCAGAATGTGCTTCCACACACCTCTGAGATTGTGGGTCAGTCAACTGAAGTCTGTACTGTTGCTACTCAGCCTACTCTCACTCTGAGAGGACAGGAAGAGGACAACAACAAGATGTAATCTGAACACCTAGCTGTTGATGTGTCTGAGCCTATTCAGGCTATTCCTTTTTCTAGTAGAGGAGATTGAAGAAGAAGAAGAAAGGAGGCAGAAAGAAGAACAAGAGAAGCAAGACTTTGCACTTGCTGTTGCTGCTCAGCAAGCTGTGTTAGAAGATGCTAGAATTGAGCAAGAATCCAGGCTCAAGAGAAGAAGAGCCAGTGCTCAAGCCAGAAGACAAAAGAGGAGAAGGCTATTTGATCCTGTTGCTGATGAAGCTCCTCAGAGAGTCACTAGAAGCAAGAGTATTCAACAAGAAGATACTGTTGAATTTCAGAAGGTGGCTGAAGATCAGAGGAAGAAGAAGCTGGAGGAACTGAAGCAAAAGAAGAAAGCTATTGAAGGCCCTATGGCTCCTGCTAAGAAGCCTAGAGTCATATTTGGAAATGTATCTACTTCAGAGGATGAAGCTCCTCCTCCTCCACCTAAGGTTGTAAGCACAACAGAAGAAGTACCCCCACCTTCTCCATCACATTCATCTTCATCTTCATCTCTCTCAGGGTATTCTGAACTGAACACTGACAATGAAGACTCGAGCTTTGGATGGCGTGGAGGAAACATTCCCTTGACCAGGGCTGAGCTGTTGAAGGAGAAAACAAGGGATCTGAGTAGAGAACCAAAATATGATCTTGCTCAAAATTTCAAGAACAATGAGCAACTGATGTGGACAGTTGAAGTACCACATAGGTTTTACAATGTGCCTATTAAAGAAAGATTAAGAGTTCCTAAGTTTCCCAATCTGTATGAAGAGTTGCTGTTTTTCAAGGAAGCTGCACCCTTGATATCTCAACCTCCATCAAAGCTTATCTTGGAAACTGGTGCTGAAGTAAGGCAAAGAAAGTTGCAAAGCTCAGGGGGAGTCAGTATCTCAGACTTTATGGAAAGAATAAAGCATGGTATTGTGAACCCTTGTCACAAGTGAAGGCCACTGGATCCATTCTCTCAGGATCAGCATGACTTGTCTTATGATGAATGGATTGCTGTCAGGATGCTATGTCTTGAAGCTGAACTTGTTGACAAGTACAGTAGTTCTTTTGGAAGAAGAGACTTCAGACCACCCAGAAGTGTGCATACAAAGCTGTCAACTTCCATTTTGGTGCAACCTGATAGAATAATTCCAAGGTATCCTTATGTTGATTCCTTTCAGAGGAAAGATAAGTTTGTTGCATCTGAAGGTGGAGAGCCCCCTAGAGAACTGACTGAAGAAGACTGGAACCATCTAGCTGAAGAAGTGTTCATTGAACAAGGAATGGATCATTCTCTGTATGATGCCATGTGGGACTATCACTGGAAGATTGTGGAGAAAAGAGGAAGTTGTTCTGGTGCCAAATGGGATGACTCTGATTCCATGGTGAAAGTTGGCAAGAACACAACCCTTGAAACTCCTACATTCTTCAGAGGGAGATTCCCCAGTTATGAATGATCTCATATTTTCCATCATTCTGAGTGGGTAATGGCCAAGTATGTTGGGTATGTTGAATACATTGTGCGAGTCACTGATCCAAGAAAGTTCAAACTTCCAAGAGGGTTCAACTTCTGGAGGTACTCAGGCAAATATCTCTCTATGGTCTTTTATGAAGAGAATCTTGAGGCTGAACTGGTTGCTTTGACAAAGGAGAATCAAGCTCTACAGATTCAGAATTCTCAACTTCTTCAAAGAACAGATCAGATTCTAAATTCCCAAGCTCAGATCAAGGCTGGTCAGGATGAGCTGAAGGAAACAGTGGCAGCAGAACTTGAGAAGCAAAGACTTGTAATGAAAGAGATGTTTGAGCAGGCTCTCAGTAGACTGAGATCTAGTTCATGATGTTGTCTTGTCTACTTCAATTGCACTTTTTGTTTTTATGATACGTTTGACTTATTCTGAACTATGTTTCTTTTAATGCATGAGATGGTTGTTGCATTTATTAGTGTTGTTGGTATCATTTATTGATGAATGTTTGTCTTAAACTCCATTTATTGCTCTGTCTGTTGCTTACCCTTTTTCATTGATGACAAAAGGGGGAGTATTAAATGTGATTATATTTAAGACTAACAACAATCTTCTAAAAGTGAAAAAACGCTGATGTACTTCAGAGAATATGCGTCAGAACGACCGTTTCAAAAGGAGAACATGTACCTCAAAAGGAACATCTGGTTAAGGGGGAGAATTTTCTAAACTTAAAATTGTTTTAACCCCTTTTCATATTTCAAAATATTTTATATTTGTCATCATTAAAACGGGGGAGATTGTTGAGTCTCAAAAATTATAAAATTAATTATCTTGAGCCTCATTCCCTTAATATGTTTTAATGAATAACAAATATAAAAATTCAGATGGATTTATAGCATTATACTTTCACAATGCTCTGTTTTGTTTCAGATCATGTGAAGTAAGAATCATCATCTGAAGCTTCAGACCGTCTGAAGACTCAACTTCGTCTGAAGGACGTTTATCATCTGAGAAAGAGAAGTTCATTTGAAGCATTACTTTCATCTGAAATATAAAGTCTTCAAGGAAATGGTTTGACCTTGGGAGATGTTACTGAGTACGAGGAACGTTCAAATCAAGAGGTTACTTATTTCAGCATAAAAGTCATAATTGCTTTTCCTCCTCGTTCAAATGATTTGCTCATAAGAGGAAAGTCTGCAACGCTGCTGTACCTGGACCAAAAAGCATTGTGTACGCAGACCTGCTGCACCTGCATCTGCTCAGAACCTGTTGATTAAAGAGTCTCAACGTCTAGGAGCATTAAATGCTATTTGGCAATGGACATATATTCTCTGGAAGCTATAAATATGTCCCATGAAGAATTGAAGAAAAAGAGAAAGCAATTTATCAAGAACCATTACTCTGCTCAAATGCTGCTACAACACTCTGAAATTTTTTGTACAATCTTTACTTAAAATCCTGAGTGAATCTCAGTTATTGTACGTGGTTCAAGCTATCATCTGAAGATAGTGTAACTGAACTATTTCTGTTTTATTCCTTAAACAGCTTGGATTACAAGCCTGGAGAGGCTTACTGTATAAAAGAATACTTGGGTTTTACACTTGGATAAGTGTCTGAGAGCCTGAAGAGGCTTGGTGAAAGAAACAATACTTGTTGTAGAGCCTGAAGAGGCTTGATAGAAAAGAATACTTGTAATTCTTGCAAGAATAGTGGAAATCCAGTGGTGGTTTGCCTCTGGGACTGGACGTAGCTCACAGTGGTAGTGAGTGAACCAGGATGAATCTTGGCTGAGTCTCTTTCCCTTAACTCTTTCACTTCAATTTTTACTCTAACAAAGGGGCTTGAAAAGTATCTCAAAGTGAGTAATTCCTTCTGATATAAAGCTTTTTATAAAAACAATCTTTTGTGTCTGAACCTAAGTTCAGAAGATAAAAACAACTTTAGTCAATAACCCATCATCTGAAGTTTTTCTGAATCAGTTTTCAGTAAAGTTTATCAAAAGAAAAAGGTTTTCATTGAAACACTATTCAACCCACCTTCTAGTGTTTCCCTGTGTTTCTTACATCCCAAAATCAGTTACACTTTGATCCAGAAATAGAAAGGACATCAGGGAAGAACATAAGTAGAAACAGGAGAAGGAGAAGGAGGATACTTGAGGAAGAACCCAAAAATATGGCAGAAGAACAGATACCAAGAAGAAAGACCTTAAGAGAATATGTCATGCATCAAGGACCTCGCCATTTTTCAAGCACTGTCTTACCCATAACTACGAATTCAGAAGATAAAAACAACTTCAGTCAATAACCCATCATCTGAAGTTTTTCTGAATCAGTTTTCAGTAAAGTTTATCAAAAGAAAAAGGTTTCCATTGAAACACTATTCAACCCACCTTCTAGTGTTTCCCTGTGTTTCTTACATCCCAAAATCAGTTACACTTTGATCTAGAAATATAAAGGACATCAAGGAAGAACATAAGTAGAAACGGGAGAAGGAGAAGGAGGATACTTGAGGAAGAACCCAAAAATATGGCAAAAGAACAGATACCAAGAAGAAGGACCTTAAGAGAATATGTCATGCTTCAAGGACCTCGCCATTTTTCAAGCATTGTCTTACCCACAACTGCGAAGACCTTGGAGTTGAAGGCTGCTCACCTCAATCTTATCAGTGCCAATCAATTCGCAGGATTAGAACATGAGGATCCAAATACACATCTCTCAAACTTTTATGAATTAATAGGCACTATGGGTTTTGAGGAAGGTGATTTAGAGTATGTATACTTACGCTTGTTTCCTTTTTCATTGATAGGAAAAGCTAAGGAGTGATTGAAGTCGCATCCAAACCAAAGTCTAAACAACTGGGATGTGGTTGAAGAAAAATTTCTGACAAGATTTTTCCCACCAGGGAAACACATACAAGCCAAAGCAGATATCTCCACATTCAGACAAGGATCAGATGAACCATTATGTGAAGCTTGGGAGAGATACAAATCTATGCTGCGCAAATGACCCAATCATGGCTATGATGACATTGCCCAACTCAACATTTTCTGCAAGGGACTCAAATCTGATTCCAAATCTTTCATAGATGCTGCAGCAGAAGGAACTATCTTATCTGTGGATGCAGAGCGAGCAATCTCAAATGTAACGTCCTAATTTCTAAATCCAAGAATAGGTGTCCGTTGGAGACACCATTCCGAATTTCTGAAATTATTTTGCGCCATTTCGTGTATCGGTGTACAAACACAATTGCCTAAATAGTCCAACGTATGCTTAGGCTACCTCAACATCAATAACACAATTCTAAAGCATTCTTTTAATAAAGACAGGGAGGAACCAACACTTGGCGGGTTAGAGGTTCATAAAACTCCTGCCGGAAATCCGGTAGAGTCTCCCCTGAAAAGTGAATGTTTCCCAATTTCCAGATTTACCTGAAAACCAGCAAAACACCAGTACAATTCATTTATACCATATCTAATCCAATTCTACAATAAAAAGGGCCTCCATGGCCAAAATGAGACATTCTCATCAATATTTATAATAGTTCCATACAATACATTACATTTACAACTATCAACCTTTACAATACATTAGTAACAATGGAAACTGAATGTCCTAAGACTAACTGACAGCTGAGGAGGCGGAAGTATCCGCCTCCGGACTCCGACTCTTCATCCAATGCTAAGGAAACCCTAACCTGCACATCTGAAAGTGATTCCCCGTAACGTGGGGTGAGACTACGTCCCAGTGAGTGAGGTAATAGTGTGTGCATGTGTGGGGAGGCAAAACACATGGGAAACAACATCATAACCAAGTTGAACAGTTCACAAAACACTTGGAATGAAAGTAAAAGACATATAACCTCAAGCATCCAATAGCAATCATAAGTGGAGTGATAATCATAGGGAAATCATGAACCTGTCCATGCAACAACAGATAAACTCATAACTTTCTCAATTAACATTAATCATCAAATACTGAATTCTGCACCATGGATTTTAACCTTTCCCTTAGGCTAGACTGAGCTCAGACTAACAGGAACCGTCGTCCCTGAAGGCCGGAAGACCTTACCTAAAACCTTTCCCAAGGCCATAAAGACCTTAACCTTTACCAAGGGCCAAAGACCCCAATCATGTCAAACCTTTGCCAAGGGCCAAAGACTCCAATCATATCTTTATACATAAAACATACTTTAATTGATTCATATCAACGTATACATGCCATTCATGAATGAATTTCATAAGGTAACCTAAATCATTCCATTTCCAAAACCTTAATTTCAACTAGAGCAATTAATGGAGCAATAATCATTTTCCATGAACATGATGGGGTAAAAATATGCACAAGCATAAAGGAGTACACAAACATAAGCAATTATATGCATAATTACAGCTCAACCTTCATTCTCATGAAAACCCCCAATTTCCTCTAACCTAGGGTTTGCATTACAAGGAATACATCCAAATCAAAAACCCTAGCTTTCTCTAATCAACAATAACCATGAATTTAAGCAAGGAAAGGTAGAATAGGGATCATACAAAGGAACTTTCATGACAAACAAGCAAGTGAGTGAATCACACTCACCTTAGGGGAAGAAATAGGGGCGGATGAGAGGTGGAGAGGGGAAATCCCAAGCCCCTCAAGTGATTGGGAACCTTAGAGATCTTCTTGATCTTCCTTTTTTTCCTCCTTCAAGCTTCCAAGCTTCCCCTCTCTCTAGAACTCTCTCTCCCTCTCTCTAGAAACCCTAGGAAGCCAAGGAAAATGAGGGGAGAGAGTGAACCCTTCTCTGGACGATTTTCGCTCAAGCGAATTATTTTCGCTTGAGCGAATATGAGTCTGTTTTGGGAGTTCAAATAAGCTCGGAACCCTATCGTATAACCTGTCAAACTGAAGCCCCGGAAGTTAGCTTTCTAATGGAAGTGGAATCACCTTAATTGGACATCCGTGGCTCTAAATATTTGCGAATTAGTGCAACAAGGTCATTAGACCTAACTCCCAAAATCAAGCAATAACCTCAGTTTGTGCCCCTCTTGGTTCCAATTCAATTCTCTCCTTCTCAAACCTACTTCCTATCCTCCAAAACTTCTTCTAACTTAGTTCTTCTCATCCAAACCTTCCCCACTCTAATCCTTGATAAATCCATTCCCTTGACTACAAGGCTTATTCTTCCACGCTTAAAGGCTAAGATCTAGGGTGTTGTTTTTCTTTTTTAACTCTTAGTCCCTCCTCTATACTCTTTTAAGACACATGGTTCCAAATGGATTTCCCCTAATTTATTGTCTAAAGTCTCATTTAACCTCTAAATTCTCATCCTACTTCTACATTCCTTTCTTGGCTAGGTCTACCGCCTAAGGTTTTTCTTATGTTTTCTAGGTTCCAGTTTTCGGAATGTTACATCAAACATTGAAAACTTTATTCAGAATGATCAGCAAGCTCTATGTGGACGTCAGCCAGCTCAAATACAGAAGAAGGGGGTATTGGAACTCAACAATAGTGATGTTATTCTAGCAGAAAACAAGCTTATCAAAAGACAGATAGAGGCACTCACAGAACAGTTGAAGGAACTTCCTCAACAATTAAAAGTTGTCCAATCCCAACCTATTCAAGCCTAACCTTTGATTTGTGACTTTTGCGGAGGTGACCATCCTAATGGTCAATGCTCTTACCAAGAAAACCAAGTCGAACAAGTCAACTTCATGGGTAACCAGGGGAGGCAAGGAAATTTCTCCAACAATAACAATCAGTATTCACAAGGATGGAGGAATAACCAAAACAACATTGGATGGGGGCAGAATGGAGGGAACAGACAGACACCATACCAGCAGCAATAACCATCAACTTGTGATAGATTGAACAGGTTGGAAGAGAAGATTGATGTTTTCATACAAGGATTTGATGGATTCAAGAAAAATACGGAAGCATCAATCAAAGCATTAGAAAATCAAGTGGGCCAATTAGCAACAGAAATGGCAGAACACAAGAATGGCCACTTTACAGCAAACACTCAGACAAATCCAAAGGAGCACTACAATTTGATTGTTACTGATGGCAACATTACAGAAGAAAGTGATGTAGAAGAAAGCATCACATTTGAAGAGAAAGTGCCCGAAAAAAGAGAGTGTCAAGGAGAGTGTTCAACTAGAAGAGAAGCTAGAAGATATTTTGCAAAGAGAAGAAGTAGAACCAGAAGAGGTCTACTGTAACGTCCTAAATTCTCAACTCTAGAATAGTGTCCGTTGGAAACACCATTCCTGAATTTCTGAAATTATTTCGTTCAATTTCAATATCGTCAAACAAAAGCTTAGGCTTTCCAATGATTTGCTTAAGTTGTTACTAATACATACATCACAAACTCATACAAACTGAAAATCTTAATTAAACTTAGGGAAAAAACCTACACTTGGAGTTTTGTGGTTCATAAGACTCACACCGGAAGTCCGGTAGAATCTCCCCTAAAAATGGAGGTTTACTAATTCCAAACTTAACCTGAAACTCAGTAAAACCACCAGCATAGTTTAATAACATGAATTCACTAATATCATAATAGGGCCTTCGTGGCCAGAACAGAATATATATATATATATCAATATTTAACTGATAACTCGACAACCTTTGAATAAAAGCTAACTTATATACATGAAACCATCCTAATACAAAACAAAAACTACGTCTATCCAGTGCAGCACTTCAAATCCTGGTCTAAGAATCTGAGTGTGGTGGTACCTGTTCATCTATATAATCCACATAACGTGTGGTGAGATAATAATCTTAGTGAATACAACTATGAAAATGAATGCAGGGAAACAAATATCAATGGCAGTTAGAGAGACTAAACATAATTCATATAACATCATCAAACTAAGAATATGCACATCATGATTCACTCACTGCTCTGCCCAACAGGCATGATCTTATCTCTTGCTATGGTTAGAACTGAGCTCAGACTATAGGGAACGTCTCCCCGGGGGACGAATCCCACCCTTACTAGACCGAAGTCGTGTTTTCACGTAATTACTTAATTTTTAACTCATAGGGCGAAGGCCGACTTGATTTAACTCACGGTCGAAACCAGCTTATATTACTCAAATGCACATAATCTCAATGAACTAATAACTGATATTCATCAAATGACAATAACGTCACATTTCGTAAGTTTCGAAAGCTAGGGTTCTCAATGTCAATAACAACTAATATGTAAACAAATTACCAATCTCCTTAACTTAATCACATGTTTTTCACACAATTGATAATAACTAACATCTACAAGTATAAAGAAGGGGGAATTAGAGAATAGGGTTCATACTCAAGACATGCAATCACAAAAGTGTAAGTGTGTGAGTTGTACTCACCTTAAGGGTACTCAAAGAGAAGAAATTGAAGTAAAGGAGAAGCTTGAAGTGAAGATCCAAGTCCCTTCCAAGCTTTCAAGCTCCAAAACACCAATTCTTACAAGAAATTCCCTTCCTCTCTCTAAACTCTCTAACTTTTCTCTAAAAGAACGGAAGAAGAAGAAGAAGAAGAAGTGAAGAAAAACGGAACTAAATGAAGGGTTTTGAGCCTATAAGTGAATTCTCGCTCAAGCGAGATATTCTCGCTTGGGCGAGTGTGTCGGTTGCATGATTTTTCTTCACATTCTCGCTCAAGCGAACTGTCTCGCTCAAGCGATAATGACCCAAAAAAAGCCCTCCCTGGACAATTCTCGCTCAAACGAGCTGGCTCACTCAACCGAGATATGTAGAAACTTAATTTCTTCCCTTTTTGCTGCATAATTCGCTCAAGCGAGATATTCTCGCTTGAGCGAGAATATGCTTGTTTGAAGGTTCAAAATAGATCAGAACCCTATCATATAACCTATTAAACTGAAGCCCCGGATCTTAGCTTTCTATCCCAAGTGGAATCATCTTAATTGGACACCTACAACTCTAGATATTCTCGAATTAGTGAGCAAAGGTCATAGGGATTAAAACTCAAAAGTGAGCAACAACCTTGGTTGAAGCCCAATAGGGCACACTCCACAAGAACCATGATGTATCTCATCAATTCACCTCAATAAGGCTAAGACTAAGGGTCCTAATTGTTCATGAGGTTGTGTTCCTCCTAACTCTCACCTACTCCGACATTCCTAGTTTCCTTTGCCAAAACATATTCCTCACTTAATTACTCTCTTAAATCTACCATTAATGCCCATAAATTCTCATTATCCTCATAATCTTAGTAAAATTCCTTCCTCTATTCTCAACTGCTCATTCCCTTCCTAACTTAGCTTCAGATGGATTTAGGCCCTGTTTTTTCCGGGATGTTACATCTACACCACAGGCAAGTCACTTGACCCAGGTAAGTTCATTGTACCTCTTTCTATAGGTAATCAACCAGCTACTTATGCTTTATTGGATCTTGGAGCGAGCATCAACTTGATGCCGCTATCGTATTTTAACAAGATGGGAATTTTGAAGGTCAAGCCTGCCAACGTGAAGTTACAACTTGCAAATAAGTCAACTCAAAGCCCATATGGGAAGATTGAAGATTTACCAATTAAAGTGGACAAGTTTGTGTATTTTGTTGACTTTTACATTGCAGAGACAGAAGAGGAGGATACTGATGTCCCCTTAATTTTGGGAAGACCCTTCATGAAAGCTGCCAAGGCAATTGTTGATGTTGATCGGGGAAAATTAGTCTCTGTTTTCTGCGCTTTACTCTCGCTAAGCGAAGGTAAAGCGCAGAAATATCAAATTACTCTCTGTTTTCTACGCTTCACCTACGCTTAGCGTAGGTGAAGCGCAGCGGCACGCTTCATATTCCTATGAAGCACACGTTGCACCCTCGCTAAGCGAGAGTGCAGTGAAATCGCGCGCTCTAGTTTAAATTTGAATTTTTAGAGCGAGGGAGGTCATTTCAACCTCCCCTTAACTCCTGAACCTCCATTTTTCTCTGACATTCATCCTTTCTTTTGACCCTTTCACTTTCATATCCACTTCTTTGTAGTTTCTAAAGCTACACCAGGTATGTTTTTATAGTTTTAGTTAGTTTGCACCGATTAAAATTTTCAGTTTTTCATTTATTTGAGCAAAACCTTAGGGTAGCAAACTTAGGCTCTTAGGACCTTTTTAATTAGGAAAATTTGTCAATAGAGTCTTTGTTTAGTATGTTTGTTACTATGGTATGCTTATTGGTATATTCTGGTATGATTAGGTGGTAGTTTTTAATGTGCTCATTGAATTTTTGCAAGTGTTCTGTTTGGTGCATGAATGCCCAATAAATGCCATAATATTTTTGCATGGCCATGCATGAATAACTGTGCCTTATTGCATGTTACTGATGACATGATTTGTGAGCTTAATTTTTGTTACCAATTTTTGTTACCAATTTTTGCCTATTTAAAATTGATTAGGACTTGCTTTAATTGATCACTTTAGCATGCTCTTAATAAATTAATTAATTGGTATTTGGTAACTTAAAAAAATCAAGATTTTGCACCAGTGTTTGATTGAATGATTGCTCTGATTTTTTAATTAATTTGGCCACTTATTTCATTAATTATGAGTAATCTATTATTTGCTTAAAATGATCTTGGTTTGAGTTTTGTTTGCAGATGGCTCGCACCAAGGTAGTAAAGGGGACTGACACTTCCGGCAGAGGCAGAGGGGGTGCCAAGAGAGCTAGGCAGGCACCCCAGGAGGACCCTGAGTTCGATGCTCACCACTTCAAGGACGTCAAGTCCTTTGAAGCCTACAGTTCACTGATAAACTGTAATTTCATCAAGGAAAGACCAGTAGCTTTGGAGCCTGAGGAGTATGAGGACTTCAAAGCAAAGATCATCAGACGGAACTGGGTACGCCTCAGCTGCCCAGAGTCCCATTTTGACCCTGACATCATTAGGGAGTTTTATGCCAATGCCATTGGAGAGCATGGCATTGATGCAAGGCGGCAGTCTTATGTCCGCGGGCAGGTAATCTCTTATGATCGCGATGCGATCAACAAACTTCTACACTTTCCAGGGCCTGAGGACAGGAGACGAGTGGTGTGCCAACACCAAGAGAGGATGCGAGCCGTGGGGATCAACGACAATGAGTCCCTGGATGTTCAGACCGCAGGGTGCCTATATCTGCGGGGGCGTTCCTTCGAGAGGAATGCCTACAGGCAAGCTGCCCGCATAATCAGGCGTGATATGAAGGACATAGCTCAGATGTGGACAATGTTGGTATTAGCCAACATCAACCCTACTGGTCACGTTTCAGATGTCATCATGCCAGTAGTCCACCTCCTCTACAGCATCATTACTGGCGCAGATATAGATATTGTTGGAGTCATCAGCCATAAGATATTAGATTTTGTATCTTCTGTAGGGCGTCGCAGCGCCACCTCCAGGATCAGTCTTGGCTTCCCATCACTCATCACTTCCCTCTGTGAGTCTAGGGGTATTGAGGTGTTTCGTTCGGTACGCATCTTGAACCCCATGACCAGAGGCTATATAGAGGCCAACTGCATCCCAGAGGAGGAGGAGGAGGACGAGCAGCAGCCAGAGGCACCAACACCACCACCACCACCACCACCAGACATACAGACTCCAGTCTAGGCTCAACAGCTTCTGGCCCATAACACTCATATGCAGGCCCAGTTGTCCAGTCTCCACCTAGTAGCAGTCCATTTTCAGGATTTACATTATCAGACTCGCTCGGACCCGTACCCAGGCATGCACCCTGATCAGTTTGGAGCATATTTGCAGTGGCCTGGGGACAACCTATTCTCCCAGGGGAGGGTGGAGCAGTTGGAGATGGAGCAGCTGACATGAACTAAGAGGACTGGTTTTATTTTGATTTGGTGCTTTTCTTTCTTTTTCTTTTTTCTTTTCATTTTTATTTTCTTTTACTTTCATTTTATTTTCTTTTACTCTGGATATGTACTGTATATATATACTCCACTGATACATCATTTTGTTTATGCAGTACATTTTTCAGCATTTTCTTTATTTTTTTTAGGATTTTTAGGATTTTAAAATTTTTAGGATTTAAAGGAATTTTTTTTTCAAAAATCTCTGAAATTAGGCAATTTAACTAACCAAATTAGGAAAGAAGAAAGGGTTTTGTGATTAATTCCATAATCAGTTAAGATTAGGATACTTCTCAAGAGAACCTATCAGGGTAGTTAATTAAAACCAGTAAGTGCTTTATCAAGGAATTTAGCTAAAAAGCTGGTGAGTTGTGAGTCCAAACACTTAAATTGAGAGTTTTCACCGCTGCTTGTCAATTTTTATTGATTGAGTTTTTGGATTTTACTCTATGCATGGAAAATGTGGAAGTGATAAAGGCAATTTTTGTTTTTACATTATTTGCTCAGTGCCAAAAAACCAACCCTTGATTGAATTTTTCTAATTTTTTTTGGTAACCCATTTGAGCTTTAATGTTTCTTCTTATGCACCCCAGCCATAATTGAGATCTATATCATGTCCCTTACACACTTGGGATAGAGAGCAAGGTGCATCTTGATATAATGGGAAGAAAAGGTTGGTAAATTGAAAGTCAAAGAAATACAAAATGCAGGCACAAGAAAGCAAAAGTGGATCATCCCCCTCAAAAATCAAAAAGAAAAAGTGCATGAATTGAATAAGTTGGGGGGAGTACATCCTCAAACAAAGAAAGAGGGCAGCTTAATGAAACAAATCAAGAATGAGATAGAGAATGGAGAGAAGTTCCAAATTAAAGAAAAATCAAAAGATGCTCTCTATTCTAAGTGTTCTTTGCTTATCCAGAAAAACCATAATTTCTTGATAACCCAGCCTCATTACGACCAAAGAAAAGACCTTTTGATCCATATTGACCATGTGCAAGTTTAGGAGCTAGAAACGACAATCAATTCTAATTGTTCAATTATGGTGGAAAATTTGAGGGAAACATTTACCTGTGAGCATGAGAGAATTCCCTGGTTTATCATTTATTGCTTTAATTACTATCTTTGAAAAAGTTTGACTGACTGATTGTATACTATCCTGATTGAGCATTGGTGACATCTCTTAATTCTGATTTTTTCTGATATTTGGAAAGTAACTTCTGCCTAATAAAGATATGATGAAAAATTTGTCCTTATTTTTTAGAATTGTATAGGGGGATTGAATTGATTTTTGCTTGCAAAGAGGTCTCTTGCTTGAGGACAAGCAAGAAGTTAAGTTGGGGGTATTTGATAAGAGCAAATTATATGATAAATTCTTGTATTTTTACTGCACTTATCAAGGTTAAAATAATAATTTATGCCCCAAAATAATCCCTTTTTATTAATAATTGTAATAAATGTGATTATTTGATTTGAATTTGAATTTGATGCTATTTTAATAGAAAATCTGTTAAAATTGCATATTTATGAGAAGATTTGAATGAGGAAAGAAGATAGCATTATTTGAGGAGAGGATTTGCGAATTTGAAGTTTAAATCAAAGCAAATAAAGATAAGATCAACTGCCATTTAAACAAGGATTCTGCAGATAACTTCCCAGTTTAAATACAAAAGCAGAATAAACACAGAATCAGATAAAAAAGAGGGAAATAAGGAAAGCCAAACAAACAAGGATAAGATCAGGAAGAGATCAAGCTGTTAAAAGAAGAAACAATAGCAATCAGTTACGCGTTTTGCGCTTCACCTGCGCTTAGCGCAAGTGAAGCGCACATTCAAGAATTGCTCACTGTTTCCTGCGCTGCAGATGCACTGAGCGCAGACGAAGCGCAGCTGCGCGGATTAGTTTTAGATCTATTTTTAGATCTATTTTCAAATCAGATTTCTTCGAGATTTAAGATAGCTTTCCTTAGTCTATAAATAGGGCTCTTTGTAAAGAAGAAAAGTAACTTAGCAAAGGAGCATTTAGGAAGGAGATTAGAGAGACGACAAAGGCAGAGCTAGGATTGGAGCAAGGTGACAACTTCTCCATTGGGTTGTAATGGCTACCATGCGTAGCTAAACGTCTCGATAGGATTGAATGTAGTTGGTTCAATCCCTAAAGTGTATGTGAATTCTCGTATTTATTTATGAATCCCTATTTTATAATATCATTATTTTTATCTTTGCTTCATGCGTAGCTTCTGCCTGTGTGCCGGAGTTATAGGTTAATTTTAGGATTCAGGTGACAGATGTTTCTATAAAATTAACAGTGAGTTTGGGGGAACCAATACTTAGGAAACTCAAAATCTGATTGGTAAAAGTACTCATAGTAGTTACTATAGGGTTATAGGAGAAAGTGACCATTGAAGAAGAACTAGGCAATCTCTTCATAGCTAACACTATAGGACTATAGGTCGAATTGATAGTATTAAACAAACGGAACGGTAGAGCAATCAAGTCGGGGTAATTTGTCTCCTGGGAGAACCCGCATGAATTATCTTTGAGTGGTTTACTACATGGTAACTCGGGGTAAAGCAATATAGTTTGGCTAGGATATTATAGAAAAATATTCATAAATAATATAGGGATTCACATGCATAAAGGGGTGGGATGATACGAAGTTGAATCCTAATCCAAGTAAAGTATTTTATCTTCTCTCAATCGCCTCTTTCTTCTATGCAAATTTACTTTCTTCACCATAAACTCTCAAATACCATTTTCTACTTGATAATCTGATCACAAGTAAATACGAAGTGAACCGTTCCCCGTGGATACGATAAACTCATACTTACTATTATACTTCTGAAATTTTGGTACGCTTGCTAGAATCTCATCACATACAGGATTCTTGGTCCCCGATGCTAGCCCGCCTTCCGTTTTCCTGAAACCTGCATATACTTTATTTGCTGACTTGCTTCACTTTTTGCGTTCTCATACTGTTGTTGAGCTCATAGGGGCTTCTAAAGAGCAAGTTCTCAGTGACCTAAAGGCCCTTCTTTTGTTTGGTTTCAAAGGGGAATGGCTTGATGAGCCGCCTCGCCGTTTGGATCAATCTATCCCCCCTACTGCATTGGAGGACTTGCATAAGGTCTCAGAGGCTGTGCGCAATGTAGAGCAGCATGTTATTGAATTGAAAGAACATTTTGAATCAGTAAAGGCTGAACTTGTCCACAGTGTGATCGAGCTTGACCATTTGATAGACAATGAGAAGGAGATCGAGAAGGCTCGTGCAAGCTTGGGCACCTTATTTGATTTCTGATACTTGTTACTCATTGCTTCCTACAAATCAAACATTGTTGACTTTTTGTCTATATTCCTTTTGGTTACCTTGTAGGGACCTGTATGTTATTTTTTGTGTCCTTTGGCTTATCACATTTCATACTGCTTTATTAAGTGTTTATCATTTGGCTTTGCTTATGTTCTCGTGTTGTTTTCTCGATAGTATTTGCCCCCCTCTCTCTTTTTTTTTATTATTTTTGTGTATGTGTGGCATTATAAGCCCCAAACGTTCCTGAGAGGGATAATGCCTCCAACTCCCCCTCACGTTATTCGTTTGGAACTTCTGAGCGTTATAGGCCTTGGGCGTTCCATAGGAGGGCAACGCTGACAATCCCGTCCTTGGTTATTCTCCCATGTCCTTATTCGTTGGCATTATAAGCTCTGAATGTTCCTGAGAGGGGTAATGCCTGCAACCCCCCTCCCACGTTATTCATCTGAAGCTTTGAGCGTTTTGGGCTTTGGGCGTTCCTTAGGAGGGTAACGCTGATAACCACATCCTAGGTTGTTCGCGCAAAGACTTTGTTCATTGTTTTATTTACATTTCTTTTATTATGAATTTGTCCTTTTGCACAACAAGAGTAATTGTGCTATGCGTTCTATTTTGTGCATGTGTATATATTCGTATATAATCAGAGGAATAATTCCTAACAAGAAGGAAGCATTAGGCAATGAAGACTAATGGATTCATCATCATATCATAGAAAATAGACATACTAATGAGTTCATTGCTCCTAATCAAAGCATCACATAAAGAAAATAGATATGCCAAACAGAACAGCCAAAAAATCATCATTTCCCTATCTTTAGCAATTAAGCATAGTATTTTTTCATATACTTGAAGTTTATGGATCCAATTTCACGTTGATCTTCTGGGTCCACCAACGTGCAGCATCCATTATCTCGAGCTTCCATGACGATGTAAGGCCCCTCCCAATTTGGTGCCCACTTCGAGGTATGCTACTTTCTCATCACAGCGTCCGTCGCTTTAAGTACCAATTCTCCTTCACAAAACATTCTTGGTCTCAGCAGTTTCTCATAGGCTAGAGTTAAACGCCTATGATGCTTCATTAGTTCGCTTTCAGCCTTCCCCCTAACTTCTTCTATTATCTCGGATGTAACTTCCCTCGGTGTACTCTTCCCAATCATCATCCTTGCTGAAGGGCCAAAATTTCCACTGGCAATACTGCTTCTGCCCCATAAACTAGTCAGAATGGTGTAGCTTTTGTGCTGTCGTGTTTCGTGGTCCTATAAGCCCACAAGGCTAGCTGAAGGTAATCTGCCCATTCCTTTGGGGCGTCCTTCACCATTCTTGATATGAACCTTAAGGTTCTATTTTGCATGGACCTTAGAAATTTCTGAATAAAATGTCACTTTTCTTGATAAACAACTTTCTATTATTTTCAATTCTTTTCTTTTCTTTTCTTTTTGCTATTTTCTTTTCTTTTTCTATTTTCTTTGGAATTTGAACACTAATTATAATAACATAGAAGGATGACAAATTCTACTCTTGCCAAAAACTAATATTCAACCCTTGAATACTTGAAAATAAGTCACATATAATTCAAGTAGTACGTATAGGAAAATAGGTTTTTGAACAAAATAGAAGAAGTAGGAAAATTAGAAGAGATAGAAGGCAGACGTCACACTTTCAATACTTGAAAGATAAGTCCTTGAAGATACACACACAAAGGTAAGGAACCTTTGATAATCTTCACTCTTGACTAGCAAGAAACTTAGAGAAAATCACTCTCAAGTATAAGCAAAAACTTTGTATATTTCATCTCACCTTTCTTGCATGCATGAAGCATGTATTTATAGAGTTTACAAAGTGAATTAGGGCCATGCAATCAGCTGCATATTCACACCCAAATACTCCCAAAAATACCCCTTACACACTTCCCATGCAACCCTAATTTAACTACTAGGAATTAAATAAATTAAGCTAATAAAACTCAACCCTAACTAGCTTATTTGGCCACAATTCCCATGCAGATTCCTTGGCACATGTGGCTGCATTATTACATGAAATGTAACCACAAAACATGGATTAAAATGACTCTTGATTCAGCCAATAAGTGGCCGCACAAAACAGCCCACAATTCTTCAAGAATCCATCAATTTTGTAACTCCCTCTTCATTGTTGGCCGCCCACTTGATTGCCCATTCATTCAGCCATTTACAACCACCATAAACCCTATTTGATGACACATGAATCAGCCTTGAATTGCACATGTTGGCCGCACAAAATAAAGGCATATAACTCAGCCATTTACTCATTTGTTGGCCGCAACATTGAAGGAATATAACTCACCCTCCCATGCACATGTAGCCGCCCACCTTTTGCTTGTTGGAAGGTCTTCATGTGGCTTCAAAATGGACCAGGTTCATGCACCAGAAACAAGCCTTCCTAACGGCTAGTAGACAAGGTTTTAATGCAATTATAACCTTGTTTGTAACCACCAGAATAGGAAACGTAACCACTAGAAATTAAACCCTTGTGTCTTGTAACTCCCATAAGTTTATTGAATCAACATAAATCAAAATAAATCAACAATTTAAGGACTATGTTGGCCGCCCCACATGGCCCTCCTCCATAATAAATGATGGCTCTTCAACTGGTAGTTTCATTAAAGGCAACTGACACTTCATCAATGGTTCCTCCTTCTTCAACTTGAATGCAATTAATGAACCGGTCACTTCCATTAATGCTCTTAATGTTTTAAGGTTGGACTTCTTTGATGACAAATTGTAGTGCCTCCTTAGCCTTCCTAGCTTGCACCCTTGTCATGGGCCCCCCTAGCCTTTTGACTGCTTGACTGATGTCCACATCACGCCCCCCTTCTTGAAAAGGATTTGTCCTCAAATCCGAAGGGTCCTCACCTGCGTCAAAAAGAGTTAAGTCAGAAACATTAAAGGTTACACTTACATTATACTCACCAGGCAAGTCTATCTTGTAGGCGTTATCATTGATCCTTTCAAGCACTTGGAAAGGTCCATCTCCCCTTGGTTGAAGCTTTGACTTTCTTTGTTCTGGGAACCTTTCTTTTCTCATGTGTATCCATACCCAATCTCCTGGTTGGAACACCACTTTCTTCCTCCCCTTGTTTGCTTGCTTAGCATAGCTCTCATTTTTCTTTTCAATTTGAGCCTTGACTTTCTCATGCATCTTCTTGACAAAATCAGCCTTAGCCTGCGCTTCCTTATGCTTAAACATAGAAATGTTAGGCAAAGGTTATATATCAAGAGGGGTTAAAGGGTTAAATCCATAAACTACCTCAAAAGGTGAATAATTGGTAGTACTATGAACAACCATATTATAAGCAAATTCAACATGAGGCAAACAATCCTCCCAAGAATTAATGTTTTTGTTCAAAATTGTCCTAAGCAAAGTACCTAGTGTCCTATTAACTACTTCTGTTTGTCCATCAGTTTGAGGATGGGAAGTAGTAGAAAATAATAACTTGGTTCCAAGCTTTCCCCACAAAGTCCTCCAAAAATGACCCAAAAATATCGACTCCCTATCACTCACTATGCTCCTTGGCATTTCATGCAACCTGACTATTCCTTGAAAAATAAATCTGCTACATGGCAAGCGTCATCCACTTTCTTGCAAGGTATGAAGTGAGCCATTTTTTAAAACCTGTCAACCACAACAAAAACGGAGTCTTTTCCATTCTTTATTCTTGGAAGCCCCAAAACAATGTCTATGGAAATATCAGTCCAAGGAAATTCAGGAACAGGTAAAGGAGTATATAAACCATGAGGTTTAACCTTAGACTTAGCCTTTTTGCAAACAATACATTGGTCTCACATTTTATGAACATCACATTTCATATTAGGCCAATAAAAATTTTCTTACAAAATTTCTAAAGTCTTTTGCACTCCAAAATGTCCCATTAATCCCCCTTCATGTGACTCCCTCACAAGCATTTCTCTTATTGAACTTTTAGGCACACATAATATATTTCCTTTAAACAAAAAATCATTATGCCTTAAAAATCCATTTTCTGATTTTTTTATACATGCCACATACAAATCAGCAAAATCCATATCATCACAATATATGCTTTTCAAAGATTCAAGTCCATACAATTTAGCTTCAAGCATAGCAAGCAAGACATGTCTCCTAGAAAGAGCATCAACAACAATATTTCCTTTTCCTTTTTTATGCTTTATGACGTATGGAAATTGTTCCAAGAATTCAACCCATTTAGCATGTCTTTTATTTAATTTTCCTTGGCCTTTTAAATACTTCAAAGATTCATGATCACTATCAATTACAAATTCTTTAGGAAGTAAATAATGTTGCCAAGTCTTAAGAGCCCTTACCAAGGCATATAATTCCTTATCATAAGTAGAATAATTAAGTGCTGGTCCACTTAATTTTTCACTAAAATAAGCAATTGGATGCCCCTCTTGCAACAAAACAACACCAATACCAACATTAGAAGCATCACACTCCAACTGAAATGATTTTGCAAAATTTGGTAAGGCTAAAATAGGTGCATGAGTGAGCCTATCTTTGAGGGCAGCAAAGGCCGCCTCTTGTTTCTCCCCCCACTTATATCCCACATTCTTTTTAACAATATCATTTAGGGGTGCAGTCAAAGTGCTAAGATCCTTAACAAATCTTCTATAAAAACTTGCTAAGCCATGAAAACTTCTCACCTCACTCACATTTTTAGGCGTTGTCCATTCTTGAATAGCCTTCACCTTTTCCTCATCCACTTGAACTCCTTTGGAGCTCACAACAAAACCCAAGAAAACAACATGGTTGGTACAAAATATGCATTTTTCAAGGTTGGCATACAGATTTTCTTTTCTAAGCACATCCAAAACAGATTTTAAATGTTCAACATGCATATCCAAAGAAGTGCTATAGATAAGAATGTCATCAAAATACACAACCATAAATTTTCCAATAAATTCCCTTAAGACATGGTTCATCAATCTCATAAAGGTACTAGGAGCATTTAGTTAAACCAAATGGCATAACCATCCATTCATACAACCCATATTTAGTTTTAAAGGCTGTTTTCCACTCATCCCCCTCCTTTATACGTATTTGATTATAACCACTTTTAAGATCAATTTTGGAAAAAATGCATGCACCATGAAGTTCATCAAGTAAGTCATCTAACCTGGGAATAGGATGACGATACTTGATAGTGATGTTGTTGATTGCCCTACAATCGGAGCACATTCTCCAAGTTCCATCTTTTTTTGGTACCAAAATGACTGGTACTGCGCAGGGACTCATGTTATCCCTCACCCATCCTTTGCTAATGAGCTCATTCACTTGTCTCTCAATCTCTTTGGTCTCTTGAGGATTACTCCTATAGGCTAGTCGATTTGGCAATGAAGCTCCAGGAATGAGGTCTATGTGGTGCTCAATTCCTCTCAAAGGTGGTAAGCCATCGGGAACATTTTCTGGAAAGACATCCTCATATTCCTGCAAAAGAGATTTAACTATAGAAGGCAATTCCAATTTATCAAATTGGTTAGTAGTTAAAAGAAAGTGTGTCAAACAATAAGTAAAGAGGCTGTCTTGTACACAACACTCTCCTCACTTCTCTTTCTTTTGCTAAATAAACCTGTCTACCCTCTTGTATTTCACTCTTTTTCTTTTGCCTCTCTTCTTTTGCAAGTGTTTCACTCAACCTCTCTTGGGCAATCTTTTCTCTCAATTTATTTTTATCCTCACTAACCTCTCTAGGTGTCAATGGTCTCAAAACAATTTTTTTATCTTGGTACATGAAAGAGATTTTATTGGTAAAGCCATCATGGATAGCTTTAGTATCAAACTGCCACGGCCTCCCAAGAAGTATGTGGCTGGCCTCCATAGGTACTACATCACAAAGCACCTTGTCTTGATATTTTCCTATAGAAAAAGGAATTTCTGCTTGTCTTTTTACGTGCACTTCATCTCCCTCACTAAGCCATTGAAGCTTGTATGGCCTAGGGTGTGGCTATGTGTCCACGCTCATCTTGTTCACCAATCTGGAACTAACCACATTAGTGCAGCTACCACCATCAATAATCACCAAACAAATCTTACCATTAGTTGAACATCGAGTGTGAAAGATGTTCTCCCTTTGGCTCTCCTCCTTGCCCACGGTTTGGCTCCAAGAAGTCTTCTAATCATGTAGACTTCTCCCACATCAGCACTTGTGTCATCATCATTGGGCTCCCTCTCATCTTCCGATTCACTTGTGTATTCACCATTGTCATTAAGAAGAATGGTCTTCTTGGTAGGACATTCATAGGCATAATGTCCAATGCCTTGGCACCTGAAACACTTCACATCCCTTCCTTTCTTTGAAACCTGTTCAACATTTTTGTTAGTGGTTTTACCTTGAGGACTAGGCGCTGCATGGCTTGAGGATTCAGCCACCTCCTTTTTAATTCTGTCCTTCCAATTTGTAGGCAAATTAGTAGAACTTCTCCTGGCAGCTCCTTTTCTTTTTAACTGTTGCTCCACTTGAAGAGCCTTATGTAACAAGTCCTCCATTTCCACATATTCCTAGAACTCAACAATATCTCTAATGTCACTGCTCAAGCCATTTACAAAACGTACCATAGTGATTTCAGGATCCTCTTCTATGTTGGCTTGAATTTGCAGCATCTCCATCTCTTTATAGTACTCCTCCACTCCTTTACTTCCTTGAGTCAGTTTCTGTAATTTCAGCTTCAAGTCACGTTGGAAACTAGAGGGAACATATTGTTTCCTCATAATCCTCTTATTCTCAGCCCAAGTCTCCACCAATGGTTCTTCATTTCTGACTCTCTCCTTCTGTAACTTATTCCACCAAATAAGTGCATAGTCAGAAAATTCAGTAGCAGCAAGCTTTACCTTTTCAACTTCTGTATAGGTGTTACACGCAAAAATGTGCTCAATTTTGAGTTCCCACTCTAGGTAAGCTTCTGGGTCGCTCCTCCCTTTGAAGGATGGAATAGTCAACTTGACACCTTGTATTCTTTCTTCATTTCTTGGTGGTCCTTCTCCATCAGGTGACGGTTTGACATCCAACTCATCCAACCTAGCATGCAGCTCATCATACTGCTTTTTCATTGCTAACTCTAATTGCTGATAAAGAGCAGCAATTTATTGCTGAAGGTCACGGTTCTCCACAGTTCTTTCTGCCATGACAAAGAACAAGAAACAAACGTAACAAAGAAAATAAGGTTAACTGTTTAAAAACCTCACCACTCTCGTGTTTGCACATATTTTTTGGCTTTTTCTATGACGTAACTCTCTTGCCTTTTTCCACTCTATTTTCTCTTGAATTTCTTACCATACCAATGAGGAGAAAATAATCAAATAATTCACCAACCTGTGTGCAGTCAAGAAAAATAATAATAAAACAAGAAAAGCTAAGAAGAAAAACAATTTGTTAGAAGAAATAATAAGAAATGATTCAAAAGAATTTCTAATAACTGGAGCTCTGATGACCAAATGATATGAACCTTAAGGTTCTATTTTGCATGGACCTTAGAAATTTCTGAATAAAATATCACTTTTCTTGATAAACAACTTTCTATTCTTTTCAATTCTTTTCTTTTCTTTTCTGTTTTCTATTTTCTTTTCTTTTTCTACTTTCTTTGGAATTCAAACACTAATTATAATAAGATAGAAGGATGACAAATTCTACTCTTGCCAAAAACTAATATTCAACCCTTTAATACTTGAAAATAAGTCACATATAATTCAAGTAGTACGTATAGGAAAATAGGTTTTTGAACAAAATAGAAGAAGTTGGAAAATTAGAAGACATAGAAGGTGGACGTCACACTTTCAAGACTTGAAAGATAAGTCCTTGAAGATACACACACAAAGGTAAGGAACCTGATAACACTCTGCTAGGAGCTTGGACCTGCAAGACCTACATTGGAGGATATGCACCAACTTCAAGCAAGGTAGAGTTGGAGAAATTAGTGTCCTACAAATAAAGGTCACTACCCTACAAAATAAGGGTCACTACCCTATAGAAGGACACCTTGACCCTGGATAGGACCCTTGTCCTTTGGACCACCCTTAATTAGGCCTCTCTTGTATTTTCTCTTTATTTTTTGTAATTTCTTTTATTTTCCTTCCTACTTGAGCGCTACATGTATGGGTTTTATTGGTTAGTAGGATACCTTGCTACAAGGTTTAGGAGGTCATGGGATCTAATCCCACCTAAGATAGAAAATTACCTCATCTCTCTTTTCCTTGTTAAAAGGGGCGCTATTTTTGAGGTTTATTGGCTTAATGCTTAGCTTAGCCATAAGCCATTAGGGGCATGGGTTCAAATCCCACTTGGGATGGGATTTCCCTCATCTTTTATTATTTTCCCCTTTTCCCTCATGTAGTGCCCCCCCTCTCACCCCACTCCTATATAAAGGAGCCTCCTCTCTTGTAATTAACACATTGAATTTTGAAGTAAAGGCATTATGCCAAATTTTCTCCTCCCTTTGTGAGTTGAGTGAGGCTTGGTGGTTGTTGCTCAAACCATACTGAGACTTATCTAATTCTCCTGAATTAGTGGCGTCTGACATTGGACTTATCTGCTGCAAGTGGATTCTTGCTTCAGTGGCGTCCTTCCCATTTCTTCCTCTCCACTTTTTCTTTCATTTTCTCTCATTTTCTATCACTTTCTTGCGCAAAATAAGCTGCTGCCCTGCACCTTATTTTTCGCAATTTATTCACTATATTTTGATTCTAATCGGTTGGTTTTGCTCAATTCTAGATCCTACAACTATCCGGCTATCAATTGGTAATCAGAGCTTGATGGATTGAGCAATTTTTGGAGCACATTGGGGCTGTTTGGGTGCTGTTTTGCTGCACCTATATGTGCAGAATTTTCATTCAATTTAGTGTAATTCCATCCCTCTTTTCAATTGTAATTTGGACTTGGACTGTTTCCCGGGCCCGAGGTGCCTTTCTGCTGCTATCAGCACTTGTCTGTCTTGATTGAATTGGTTGATTTCTTGCTAGTTTGGGGGCTGTTTTGGGCCGCTAATTCCCACCCCCTAGATGTTTGTTTAAATGCCTCTTTAATTGCTCATACTTGTTCTTGAGTAATTCTTGCAAATTGCTTGATATAACTGCTTGTTTGTGGTGAAGTGTGGTAAGAGGAGGCATTGTTGTCTTCATTTTTCCAAAGATCGTTCACCTACATTTCTCCCCTTCACCATTAATTGTCATCCCCCATATTCATCTCTTTACTTTCCGCTTTTAATTTTCCGCCATTTAATTTCCGCTTCTCCCCCATCCTTTTAATTTCTGCTCTCCCCTTTACATTCTGCCATTTACATTTCTGCTCTCCCCATCCTTTTAATTTCCGCTTCCCCCTTTACTTTCAGTCATTTACTTTCAGTCCTCCCCATCCTTTTAATTTCCGCTTCTCCCTTTACATTTCTGCTCTCCCCATCCTTTTACTTTCTGTCATCCCCTTCTTCTTTCTGCCATTTACATTTCTGTCCTCCCCATCCTTTTAATTTCAGTTTTCCCCTTTAATTTCTTGCCATTTATTTTTGCGCAATTTTTTCCTTATTATTTTTGCCAATTTTGCGCAGTTTTGGGATCTTGTGTTGTTCAATTTCCTACTCTTGTTATGTCTGTTTGATTAGCATTCTGATTGCAAATTTGGATTGGCTGCTATCTCTACCTTGGACTTTCCCTGTTTGATTGTGCAAAACGCTCACCTATAGGATCTTTTTTGGTTCATAGTATTGGAAGAAGATCAACAAATTCTAATTGTTGATTTTCCTTCAAAATTTAATTCCAATTTAAAATTGAACCAAGCGCGTTTCTGTGACCATACCGGTTTTGTATAATCAACAAGGAAGTGCTAAGCAATTTTTTTGGCCATTTTTGAAATCAAGTTGTCATCACATTTTTACAGTTTTTAGGAATCAGTTTATTCATTATTTTTGCTTTTCTGGGCCACTTGGACCAGTTTACTGTCAGAAAATTCCAAAAATATTACAGTAGGTACAGTTAATTTTCTTTTCATTGTGTACAAATTTCTGTAATTTTCTGTTGGGAAAAAAGACAAAAAAAGAAAGAAAAGGCAAGAAAAATACAAAAGGTACGTACGTGCAAAAAATAGAAAAAGAGGTGTAAAAAGCAAAAAAAGGGTGCAAAAGTCAACAACAAAGAAGAAAAAGTCAAAAGACACCCAAAAAGAGTCAAAAATTCAAAAAAATTCAAAAAAAATAGAAAAACAAAAACAAGGAAGTATCCCAACAATACAGTGACATTTTTACTGTAATTTTTCTGTTTCATTTCCCTGTATACCGTAATTGAGTTGTATTTGTTGTTTTCTTAAAAACGACAATTTTTGGCAACTCTTTTTCAAAAATCACCAAAAACAATTCTCTTTGCAATTTCTTCCGTCTTGTCTTGTTTGTTGTCTGCTCTTGTGTATAAGCTTGTTTGAGTGCCAGCTTTTCTTGTTTGTCATATCAATTCTTTTGTTTTGTCTTAGGATTTTTCCAATCTTCTTCCAATAGGTATTTGCCTTTGTTAGTGCGCTTCTATTTGGGTAAGGGTTAAGACTTAGACTCACGTTGGTCTTTGCAACTTCTAATCAACCTCCAACCAAGTAGAAGAGGCAAGAGAGTTTTCATTATAGAAAAAGCCCAAAAAGAGTGACATACACGAGTGATTACATTCCATTGAGTGTAAACACTTAGTGAGTGGTGAGGTCCTTTAAAAAACTTTCAAATAAAATCAATTTAAGATGTCATATAGAATGTGGAGAAAGGAGCTAGATGAAGATAGGAGAGAATTTAGAAGAGAAAAGGAAGTGAGAAGACACTCTTCTCATGATGAAAGG
The DNA here is from genome assembly GCA_026901365.1 of Sesbania bispinosa. Classification (NCBI taxonomy): domain Eukaryota; kingdom Viridiplantae; phylum Streptophyta; class Magnoliopsida; order Fabales; family Fabaceae; genus Sesbania; species Sesbania bispinosa. The sequence goes on from QLOH01000098.1 coordinate 239,647, forward strand.
TATAAAAAAGAAAGGAAGGAAAGAGAAATAAGTAGATATCATTTTGAAGATAGTAAGAAGAAGGAAAGGAGTTATGTTAACTCTAACCATGATAGGAGGAGGTATGAGGAAGAAAGAAAATTTAGAAAATATGATGAAGAAAGAAAGTATGAAGAAGAGAGAAAACTTAGGAGAAATTATGAGAGTGAAATTAGAAGAAAAGATCATGAAAAGAGAAGAAGAGAAAATAGGAAAAGTACAAAAGATTCTTTTGAAGATAGAATTGAAAGAAAGTTAGAAAAATTTTCTAATGAAATTGAAGATAAGCTTTCGAAATTCTTTTCAAAGTCCTTAATTGAGATAGAAGAGAGAAGAAAATTAGAAAAGAATGAACAATTAGAAAAAGAAGAAGAAGAAAGGCTTAAGAGAGAAAAAGAAAAGGAGGTAGAAAGAGTGCAAATAGAAGAAGTGAAAAACAAAAACTTGGGAAAGCAACTAATTTTATCTTGTGATCCTTTGTTAGCTAACACTTTGTGTGAAGGCATGAATAAGTTGATGGCAAGTACTTCTATTGTTGCAAAGAGGACAACTCAAGCTATTGAAAGTGAGTTTCCTAAACTAACTTTCTTTATGCATGAAATGCCTTCTTCTATGCACAATTATATGCCTCAAAGCATTACATGTTTGAAAGAAATAAACAATGTTGATGATGCTTTGAAATCTATTGCATGTTTAGAAAAGGCAACTAAGTTTAAGAGTACCATGAAACTTACTAGAGATGCATGCTTACTCAATTCCTTTAGATTGCATGATGAAATTAAAAACAAAGTTGGATTGAATATGCATGTGCCTTTGGTTTGTGTTTATAGAATGAATACACATTTTGGACCAAAAATAATTATTTCATACAAAGATGTGTATTATGCTCTTGAACTAGTTAGTAAAAAGGATAAAATTTTGGATGAAGCTATCACATGTAGGAAAACTTGTTTGACATCTAATTCAAATGATGATATGCTTCTTGATATGCATACTCACTGTGGTTCTTTTGGTATTTCACCTTTCATGAACACATATGATAATATGCAAAAGGTGTCATCTTACTTGAGTGAGTGCTTTAGTATGGATATGGCTCTTGAACAAACTTGCATGAATACTTCATGGCATGAACATATGCACTTCACTTTTGACAATCATACTCAAGATGCATATGTTATGTTCAATAAAAATGTTAGGATGTTAATGAAAAATATTAAAACATTCATGCCACATAGTTTCACTTGTGCATTTATTTGGGAACATAGTGTAGAATATTTTGATGAATGTTGCACATTGAAACACATTTTGTACTTATGTGGAATTTATTTCCTAAGCCTTCTCCATGACCACTTACTTCTCTTATTTGCAAGGGAGGGCTTCAAAAGATTAGTCTTTGATCCAGGATCTAAATCCACAAAGTACGTAGACAAGAGGGCTCAATCTTCATTAAGGGAGTTTTCTAACCCTTATCTCAAATACCTCTTGTTTATCTCCTATGTTTTTCTTTTGCCAATCTTTATGATCCCCAAGTATTTTTGTTATGAGCCTTCACTTTACTTGCTTTGTAATAATACTTATGGGTCTTCTTCTTGTTGTCTAGGCTCAAGGAAGATGTTCAACTTGTGGACCTCTAACTCTACTCTCCAAGGGCTAAGAGAAGTATCTTCTTACTTCCTAAATTTTGTCATCCAACCCCTTCTTCTACCCAGTTCATTACTCTTAAGGCTTCTTTCTAAATTTTCAGATTTGAGGTCAAATCCTTTTCAAGGGGGAGGGAATGTAACACTCTGCTAGGAGCTTGGACCTGTAAGACCTACATTGGAGGATATGCACCAACTTCAAGCAAGGAAGAGTTGGAGAAATTAGTGTCCTACAAATAAAGGTCACTACCCTACAAAATAAGGGTCACTACCCTACAGAAGGACACCTTGACCCTGGATAGGACCCTTGTCCTTTGGACCACCCTTAATTAGGCCTATCTTGTATTTTCTCTTTATTTTTTGTAATTTCTTTTTTTTTCCTTCCTACTTGGGCGCTACATGTATGGGTTTTATTGGTTAGTAGGATACCTTGCTACAAGGTTTAGGAGGTCATGGGATCTAATCCCACCTAAGATAGAAAATTACCTCATCTATCTTTTCCTTGTTAAAAGGGGTGCTATTTTTGAGGTTTATTGGCTTAATGCTTAGCTTAGCCATAAGCCATTAGGGGCATGGCTTCAAATCCCACTTGGGATGGGATTTCCCTCATCTTTTATTATTTTCCCCTTTTCCCTCATGTAGTGGCCGCCCCCCCTCTCACCCCACTCCTATATAAAGGAGCCTCCTCTCTTGTAATTAACACATTGAATTTTGAAGTAAAGGCATTATGCCAAATTTTCTCCTCCCTTTGTGAGTTGAGTGAGGCTTGGTAGTTGTTGCTCAAACCATACTGAGACTTATCTAATTCTCCTGAATTAGTGGCGTCTGGCATTGGACTTATCTGCTGCAAGTGGATTCTTGCTTCAGTGGCGTCCTTCCCATTTCTTCCTCTCCACTTTCTCTTTCATTTTCTCTCATTTTCTATCACCTTCTTGCGCAAAATAAGCTGCTGCACTGCACCTTATTTTCGCAATTTATTCACTATATTTGATTCTAATCGGTTGGTTTTGCTCAATTCTAGATCCTACAACTATCCGACTATCAGAACCTTTGATAATCTTCACTCTTGACTAGCAAGAAACTTAGAGAAAATCACTCTCAAGTATAAGCAAAAACTTTGTATATTTCATCTAACCTTTCTTGCATGCATGACTCATGTATTTATAGAGTTTACAAAGTGAATTAGGGCCATGCAATCAGCTGAATATTCACGCCCAAATACTCCCAAAAATACCCCTTACACACTTCCCATGCAACCCTAATTTAACTACAACGAATTAAATAAATTAAGCTAATAAAACTCAACCCTAACTAACTTATTTGGCCGAAATTCCCATGCAGATTCCTTGGAACATGTGGCTGCATTATTACATGAAATGTAACCACAAAACATGGATTAAAATGGCTCTTGATTCAGCCAATAAGTGGCCGCACAAAATGTAACACCCGCGTTTTACCGTTTTGAGTGTTTTATTGGATTTTGAGTGATTAAAATTATTTTTAATCATCAAAATTTATATTATTGGATTTAGAATTAAATTTCCTATTTTTAGGGAATTTCTGGGAATTTTTGGGGTTTTTCTGTTAAAATGACCTTTTTGCCCCTCCTGTCCCTTGAACCGGGCCCGAATACCCTTGATCCCGGCCAGAAAAATTGTACAAACCTCCCCTTTTTCCTCCTAGAAGACCGTGCATAATTCAGCCTTGGTGCATGGGAGACACTTGTAAATTTCTTTCTTTCTCCAAAGCCATGTGTAAAAAAATGAGTTTTTGGCATTTATTACACCATAACTCACCATTTCTTCTTTCTTTCACACATGCAAAGCTTAGAAACTCTCTCATTTTTCTATCTTCCTTTTCTCTCTTGGCCGTGAACTCTCCATCAATTTCTCTCAAAATTTTTCATCTTCCCTTAAACACATCAAGCCAAGGTTCCATCTTTGAACCAAAGCTTCCATTTCTAAGCCTTCTAGCCTTGAAAAATCCTTGTTGGTGACTAAAGGAAGCATCTTTGGGGGCTGTTTTGGGACCAGAATTCTGCACTCATTTTCTTGAAAATTTGAGGTAAAGGGGGGCAGAACTTGAACTCTAGTAGGATTGGTAACTAGAGTCAAGGATTTACCCTTGAATCCTTGTCTTTGTTCATCATTTTTTCCTTGAAAAATCAACTCTTGGAACCTATTTTTGAGTATAATGTTTCGGACTTTGTGAACTGGGCTGTTTGTGATGTTTCTATGTTTATTTTGATACTTGAAATGTGTTTGATTGGTGGTTTTTGATGCATGCAAGCCAAGAAAAAGATTTTGAAAAAAAATTATCCTTTTTCCTCCTATAGCTCTCGGCCTAGAGAGTTTGAGGGGCTGCATGTGTTTTAAAACTTTTTTTGGTACTTGGAATATGTTTGTATGATGAATCCATGAACATGCATGAAGTTGGTTGGATGTATACAATTGTTTTTGGATGATTGATCTTTGAAAAAAATAGTGTTTATGAGCTTGAAAATGAGATTTGAACTTGAATGTGTGCATTGGTGATTTTGATATGATTTGGTGTGATCTTTGTGGTTTTAAAGTGATTGTATGGTTGCTGGAAATTCTGAAAAAATTGATGAACCTTCAAGGTGTTCTTGATGTTCATGAGGTTGTTCTTGATGAAATCCATCAAGAATGCCCTTTGATCCAAAAGATCCAAGTAAAACTTGAAAAAGGTATTTTTGGGCCTTAAAATTTTCATGGACCAATAAATCAAATTAACTAAAAGAATTTTTTTTCAAAAAGAAATATGTTTTTAGAAACATTAAAAAAATTAATTTCGGATTACAACAAAAATCTAATTAGAAGTCAACATAAAAGTCAACATTTTGGCTTGTTGTGTACAAAAATGGGCTCCCATGAGTCATCCAACCTTTGGGCCTTTGGTTTGGGCCCAAGGCCTTCAAAAAGAGAGTCAAAGACTCATTTAAAAGTCAACCAAAAATAACTTATGAATTTGGGCTTAGATTAGAGTTGGACTTCAACTCTAATCCAAGTTATTAAAAATTAAAACTTAGAGTTAATTAGTGGGCTTAACTAATTCGATTACCTAAGTTAATTAACCTAATTCACTTAAGTTAATTAAGTAAAGGATGATTAATTAAGTCTAAAGTTAATTAACCTTAATGAAAATATTAATTAAGTAATTAGTCAATAATGTTGATTAAGAACTAATTAATCATGATTAACCTTAATCAAGTATAATTAAAACCCTAATCCAAGATTAAGGAAAAGATTAAGGATGATTAGGAGTAAATTAGGATCTTAAGTAAGGATTAAGACTTAATTAAAGAGGATTAAGATTAATTGTAATCCATTTAATGAAGACCAGTTATGATTAAAAGTTAAACCTAATCTTAATTAGTCATACAAGGAGAATTAGAATCAGTAATACCATTCATAAGACACAATCATAAGTCTTAGTAAATTATAGGGCTTAAGTGAACATGATTATCAAGAACATTAGTACAAACTACCTTAAAAGGTTATAACCAACACACTCTTTCTACATAAGACTTGAGAAGCTTGGCGAGAGAGTGCGGTTTGGCTTTCCTTGTGAAGGGCCTCGGGTGGGGATGCCAGCCCTGGGGGTAGTCAGGTCCCGAAATGGCTCAGGTGATGTAGGCTCGCTCCCTACTTTCGAGCAAATGGGGTACAGGCTTGACTCTCTTGTCGCTCTCAAGTTTTCAGGGTCAGTTGAGATTGTCTGGAAGTCGGGAAAAATTGGCCAAAAGAAAATTATAAGTACCGCGCTAGTACAGACTCTAACTCCTGATACGTTGTACATATGGTCGGGCAGTTGCTGTTGTGCTCTGCGGATGGTGATGTTTCCCTGGGCCCACATGCATTAGTTCATATGCATCATTAAGATATAAACTGTATTCTTGTGATTGAAAAGTGTGAATATCTTGTGTATGCTCTAGTTGTTGTATTCTACTTGTTATGAGAGTTCATGCGATGTTCTCACCCTTCTTTCTGCTTCTGTCATTTCCTATCGTTGTATTTCTTCGCTACATCGATAGTTGGCATCGGGGATATTCAGTATGTCGACCATGAGGATCCAGCTATGGTGGATGCCACGAGGTCAGTGGCGGGTGACCGACATCCCTAGGCGATGCGTGTTCACAGGGGAGGTTCGCCTTATCATTTCTCACCCTTCCGGAGTTGGACTTCACGGTGCCAGTGACCCTAGAGTTCGAGACGCCACCAGGACTCAGATGCTATACTACTTTTCGTAACCCTCGTCATCGCCCCGCTCCTTCGACGTCATCTCAGTCATCACGAATGGCGACTATGGATGAGCCAGACTCCCCCAGATACTCTCCCTCTCCCGAGGCATCACCTTTTCAGCCTGTGCGTACTGATACGCATAGCCGCCCTCTCCCGAGTGAGCCAGATTTGATCGTGATAGATGACACCACGGACGAGGAGGAGGAGCCGAAAGAGGATCCGGAGGAGGAGAAGCTAGAGGAGGACTCTTCGAGCGACGAACCCTTAGAGGATTTCAGGATGATCACTCTCGGAGGTGCTGGGAGGAGGAGTTGTGGATGGCTTCCTGCTGAGTCGGAGGATGATGAGTAGGACTAGTGTAGTTGCGAGTAGTTGTGAGTCTAGGTAGTAGCAGCTCTGATCTAGCGACCTCTTGTTTTGTATTTTGTTGAGGTCTTATTTATTTTATTCTACTACTAGAACTCATGTTTTGCGTGGTTGCTTTGTTGGCTCGAAAGTACATTGACACTGTGATGTATGTATATATTTATGATGTTTCCTTCCTTTTAACTGGTTCTATAACTGCGTGTATGTTGTGTATGTATGCGGGGTGATAATCGTCTACATGTTTTCGGAAAAAACGAGTTTCGAACTTAAGGAAAGGATATTTCATAAATACTTAAAACAAAATTAGAAATGTAATGGGTTGATGAGGACTAAGCTCTTTCAAAAAAAAAATTCTGTATTTTGACGTTTTTAAAAATAGTAAGTTCGACGATTACGTGTTATAATGTGATATTCTTAGAAGTATAACTAAGGGTGTCGCATTTAGGTGGTATCAGAGATGTTCTTTCCTTTTGGCCTTGGGTATGGCCTATAATGCCCTTCTCTCTGTGTTTACTCTGTGTTGATTGTTTGTTTGTGTGAATTGATTGCCTTGTGTGAACTGTTTGCTCTTATATTACTACCTTTGTAATATGAGGATTTGTGTGTAGAGTTATTTGTTCTTGCTTAAATGGTTCTGCATGAAACGGAAGAAACTGACGTACTCTGTGAATGCAGAATTCCATGGCAGGAAGAGGTAACCCTGTGATGAACGATCTCCTGGGGAGGATCGCAGATGTTCTAGAGAACCAGCAGCAAACGTTGAACGAGATGAACCAAACCCGTAATCAGAACGTTTCTGATGCTTATCGTGGACTGTCTACCTTCAAGAAAAATAATCCACCACAATTTAAAGGAGGTCATGACCCTGATGGATCTCAGCTTTGGTTAGAAGAGTTGGAAAAGATTTTCTTGGCTATGGGTTGTCCTGACAAGCAGAAGGTAACTTTTGCTGTGTTTATGATGGTTGGGGAAGCTCAGCATTGGTGGGAGTATTCCAGGCGTCAGTTGGAAGCTACTGGAAGATTGATTACCTGGAATCTGTTTAAGGAGACTTTTCTCTAGAAGTATTTTCCCACTGATCTGAGGAAGCGTAAGGAAATAGAATTTCTGAAGTTGGAGCAAGGAAGCATGACTATTGGGGAGTATGCAACAAGATTTGAGGAGTTATCCAAGTTCTGCCCGTACTTCCAGAACACGATAGATGAAGGATCCAAGTGTTCTAAGTTTGAGAGTGGTTTGAGACCAGAGATCAAGCAAGCTATTGGGTATCAGCAGATCACCGAATTCTCTAAGATGGTCAACATGTGTCGTATTTTTTAGGATGACAGCAAAGCAAGACAAGCTCAGTGGAAGAATTCTGGTCCACAGAGGAACAAACCCAAGATTTCACAAGACAGGAGAAAGCCTTATTTCGTCCCAAGGAACAACTATGGCTCGTCATCGGGAAGCGCTGCACGACCACAATCAGTAGTTGCTAGCAGAGTGAGTCCTGCAAGCAGTACCAGCAACAACTATGCGAGTGCCCGCGCTGTAAGAAGAACCATCTCCTGAAGGACTGTCCGCACAAGAACCAACCTATCAACCCATCCACCGGAAGTGTTTGCTACCATTGCAAACAAAGTGGCCATTTTAAGAGGGAGTGCCCAGCTTTGAAAGGAAGTGGTAGTGATGTTGCAAGTGCACCTGCGTCAAATCTGAATGCACAAGCTGGAAGGCCCAGAACCAGAGGAAGAGTGCTCACCATAAGTGGTGCTGAAGCTGCTGAATCCGAGGATCTGATCCAAGGTAAGTGGGTCATAAGTGAAATTCCTTTAATTGTATTATATGATTCGGGTGCGACGCATTCTTTTATTTCTCTGGAGTGTGTGAAACGATTGAAATTGCCTGTTGTTAAATTACCCTATGATCTTTTTGTTTCTACTCCTACTGCTAAGCCTATAATCAGTTCATCAGCTTGTTTGAACTGTCCAATCACCATTGGTGATAAAACCTTCTCTGTTGATCTGATTTGTTTACCCCTTTCTCAGCTCGATATTGTTTTGGGAATGGACTGGTTATCTTCCAATCGAGTCCAACTTGACTGTTATAATAAATCTGTTGTGTTTGATTCTTTTTCTCCCTCTACTCCTGATTCCGTAAGTACGAGATTCTTGTCCGCCAACCAAGTGAATGCTTCATTGAGAGAAGGAGCTCAAATCTACATGATACTTTCTTCTTTGGAGGAAGAGCGGGAATCTGACATCAGTAAACTGCCTGTGGTGAGAGATTTTCCTGAAATATTCCCTGAAGATATCCCTGGTTTGCCGCCAGAGCGGGAGGTAGAGTTTAACATAGAGTTAATGCCTGGAACCGGACCTATTTCTATAGCTCCGTATAGGATGTCCCCTTTAGAGTTAGCTAAGTTGAAGAAACAGCTAGAAGAGTTGTTAGAAAAATAGTTTGTTAGGCCTAGTGTGTCCCCTTGGGGAGCACCAGTGTTGTTGGTTAAGAAGAAAGATGGTAGCATTAGACTGTGTAGATTATCGTCAGCTTAATAAAGTGACGATAAAGAATAGGTATCCTTTGCCTAGGATAGACGACTTGATGGATCAATTGAGAGGAGCAACCGTATTCTCAAAAATTGACCTTAAGTCAGGTTACCACCAAATACGTGTTAAGTCTGAGGATATTCCGAAGACGGCTTTCAGAACACGCTACGGGCATTATGAGTATTTAGTAATGTCGTTTGGTGTAACCAATGCACCCGCAGTTTTCATGGATTATATGAACCGAGTTTTCCATCCTTACTTGGACAAATTCGTTGTGGTCTTCATAGACGACATCCTCATATACTCCAAGAGTGAGGAAGAGCATGTCGAACATCTTAAGATATCCTTGCAGACCCTGAAGGATAGAAAGTTGTATGCCAAGTTATCTAAGTGTGAGTTTTGGTTGAAGGAAGTAAACTTCCTAGGTCACGTGATCTCTAGTGGAGGGGTTAGCGTAGACCCAGCTAAGGTAGAAACTGTGTTACAGTGGGAAGCACCTAAGACTGTGACGGAGGTAAGAAGCTTTTTGGGGTTAGTCGGTTACTATCGTAAGTTTATTGAGAATTTTTCTAGGATAGCAACTCCGTTGACCCGTCTGATTAGGAAAGATCAACCTTTCGTTTGGAGCCAGAAGTGTGAGGATAACTTTCAAGAGTTGAAAAAGAGGTTAACTTCTGCGCCTGTCCTAGTTTTACCTGACCCACAAGAGAGTTTTGAAGTATATTGTGATGCTTCGAAACAAGGATTAGGTTGTGTGTTGATGCAAAAAGGAAAAGTAGTGGCGTATGCCTCTAGGCAATTGCGAACACACGAAGTAAATTACCCTATGCATGATCTAGAGTTGGCAGCAATAGTCTTTGCTCTGAAGATTTGGAGGCACCATCTATATGGCGCTAGGTTTGAAGTCTTTAGTGACCATAAGAACTTGAAATATCTGTTTGATCAGAAGGAGTTGAATATGAGGCAAAGGCGATGGATGGAGTTTTTAAAGGATTATGATTTTAGTCTGCAATACCACCCTAGGAAAGCCAATGTAGTGGTTGATGCTTTGAGTAGGAAATCTTTGCATATGTCAGCAATGATGGTTAAGGAGCTAGAGTTGATAGAAAAGTTTAGAGACCTGAACATGTTGGATTTGGTCCTAAGAGTATAAGATTGGGAACCCTGAAGATTTCAAGTGATTTCTTGGAGCAAGTTCGTGTAGCACAGGAAGTGTAACACCCGCAATTTTTCTTACTCGTGTATAAATAGAATAAAGAAAATTTTAAAATAGTAATAATCATTTAATTATAAAGTATTTAGTAGCTTTTAATAGACAGCCAAATTTATAATACCCAACCACAATTATGAGTAAATTTCTCTAGAGAGGTGTTTGAGAAAATAACCTAAGATACCTTTAGTAATTATACAGTTAAGGAAAATATAGATTTAATTATTAAAAATAGCTAAAACTCTAAGGGATCTATACCTTTATTCAAAATACTCTTAATATAATTAGTGATGAGTTTTAGAAAATTATTTAGAATTTTTCTAGCACTTCTGGGCAAAAAGATCAAAATGCCCCCAGTTAACAATATAACCATAGCCAGCATAAAAAAAATTGTAGAAAAATATGGAAAATATATTTTTGAACCTTAAAAGATGATTTAAAATGATATTTATAATTCTATACAATCTTTGTAATTAAAACCTTAATTTTCTTTCTCCGCTTACTGTAACGCCCACTTCTTACCGTTTTACCGCATTTCGTGTTTTATTGAATTGTTAAAATTATTTTTAATCACCAAAATTAATATTTTTGGATTTAGAATTTAATTTCCTATTTTTAGGGAATTTCTGGGAATTTTTGGGGTTTTTCTGTGAAAATGACCTTTTTGCCCCTCCTGTCCCTTGAACCGGGCCCGAATACTCTTGATCCGGGCCAGAAAAATTGCACAAACCTTCCCTTTTTCCTCCTAGAAGGTCGTGCATAGTGCAGCCTTGATGCATGGAAGCCACTTGTATTTTTCTTTCTTTTCTCCAAGACTTGAAAAAGAAGCAAGCCTTTATGGCACATCAACTCACCTTTCTCTCACTTTTCCTACATGCAAGCTTAGGAACTCTCTCATTTTCTCTCTTCCTTTTCTCTCTTGTCCGTGAACTCTCCATCAACTTCTCTCAAAATTTTTCATCTTCCCTTAAACACATCAAGCCAAGGTTCCATCTTTGAACCAAAGCTTCCATTTCTAAGCCTTCTAGCCTTGAAAAATCCTTGTTGGTGACTAAAGGAGGCATCTTTGGGGGCTGTTTTGGGACCAGAATTCTGCACTCATTTTCTTGGAAATTTGAGGTAAAGGGGGGGAGAACTTGAACTCTAGTAGGATTGGTAACTAGAGTCAAGGATTTGCCCTTAAAATCCTTGTTTTTACTCTTGTTCTCCTTGAAAAAAATCACTTTTTGAGCTTTTCTTTGAGCAAATTTTTTGGATTCTTGGAGCTGGGTTGTTTACATGTTTTTAAGTTTATTTTGATGCTTGGAATGTGCTTGGATTGTGATTGTTGGTGCATGCAAGCCAAGAAACAATTTTGGAAAAATTTTCCCCTTTTTCCTCTAATAGCTCTCGGCCTTGAGGGATTTTGGGGCTGCATGTGTTTCAAAATTTTTTTGGTGCTTGGAATGTGTTTGTATGATGAATCTATGAACATGCATGAAGTTGGTTGAAGGTATACAATTGTTTTGGAAGATTGATCTTTGAAAAATAGTGTTTATGAGCTTGAAAATGGAGTTATGAACTTTAATGTGTATGTGAATGATTTTGAGTGGATTAGTATGATATTTGGCATTTAGATTGTTTGTTGATGAATGTGTGAAGTTTTGGTGAAGATTGGATGTTGTGAAAAATTTGAAGTTTTGATGAACATTCAAGTTGTTCTTGATGTTCATGAATTGTTCTTGATGAAACTCATCAAGAATACCTTTTTGATCTTAAAAGGTCAAGGGTATGTTGAAAACATGTTTATGGGCTTTGGTGGTCCAAAAGGACTAAGAAGCAATTTTACAAGTAAAAGGACTAAAGTGCAATTAAGAATAAGTCTTTAAAAATAAATAAAACAAATTCGGATTTCCAATTCCAACCAAGTAAAAGTCAACTTAAAGGTCAATATTTTAGGTTACCATGACTAAAAATAAGTTCCTAAGAGTTATAAAACCTTTAGGCTTTTAATTTAAGTTTAAAACCTTTAAGAAAAGGAGTTAAAGACTCATTAAAAGTCAATCAAGATTAGATTATGAAATTAAAAGTTAGATTGGAGTTGGACTTCAACTCTAATCCAAGTAATTAAAAGTTAAAACTTAGGATTAATTAGTGGGCTTAACTAATTTAATTACCTAAGTTAATCAACCTAATTCACTTAAGTCGATTAAGTAAAGAATGATTAATTAAGTCTAAAGTTAATTAACCTTAATGAAAGTATTAATTAAATAATTAACCAATAATGATGATTAAGAACTAATTAATTATGGTTAACCTTAATCAAACATAATTAAAATCCTAATCCAAGATTAAGGAAGAGATTAAGGGATGATTAATAATTAATTAGGATCTTAAGTAAGGATTAAGACTTAATTAAAGAGGATTAAGATTAATTGTAATCCAGTTAATGAAGACTAGTTAAGATTAAAAGTTAAACCTAATCTTAATTAGTCATACAAGGAGAATTAGGATAAGTAATACCATCCATAAGATACAATCATAAGTTTCAGTAAATTATAGGACTTAAGTGGACATGATTATAAAGAAACATTAGTACAAACTACCTTAAAAGGCTATAACCAACACACTCTTTCTACATAAGACTTGAGAAGCTTGGCGAGAGAGTGCGGTTTGGCTTTCCTTGTGAGTTCTTTGGGAGGGGAAGTTTGTGTCACCATCACGCACCCCGAACTTCCTTTTGTACCTGAAAAGGACTAGGTTGTGTTGAGTCTAGGTAGTATGCAGCTCTGATTTAGGAATCTCTTCTTTTGTATTCTGTTAGAGGTCTCATTTATTTTACTACCGGAACTCATGTTTTAAGGTGGTCATGTGGGTATTCGAGAGGTACATCGATGCTACTTAATATGTATGTTTTTTATGTCACACTGTTTTATGTTCTCTCAAGGTCTTTAACCATGTGTATGTTGTGTATGCGCGTAAGGTGTAATTCTTTTCACGCTTACGGAAAGATAAGTTTTTTGAAAGTGAAGGAAAGGATATTTCATAAGTACTTAAAATAAAGTTAGAGAGGTAATAGGTCAATGAGACCTAAACCCTTTTCAAAAAAAAAAACTTCCGCATTTTTGACGTTCTACTTCGTTGGTCACGTGTAATGCATGTGGTACTTTTAGTGATAACTAGGGGTATCACAGGAAGTGGATCAATCTTTGCAAGTTTTGAAGGATCTAGTTCCTAAGAAAGGAGAATCTGAGTTTTGTAAAGGTACTGATGGAATTATTAGATTCAAAGGAAGGATATGTGTACCTGATGATGAGGATATAAGGAAACTGATCTTAGAAGAGGCTCATAAGAGTGGGTTGAGTATTACCCTGGAGCAACTAAGATGTACCAAGATCTAAAGAAGATGTTTTGGTGGTCTGGAATGAAAAAGGAAGTACCTGAGTTTGTAGCATCTTGTTTGGTTTGTCAAAAAGCTAAGATTGAACATCAAAGACCATCAGGAGAGTTACATCCTTTAGATGTCCCTGAGTGGAAATGGGATAGCATATCTATGGATTTTGTGGTAGGTTTACCTAGAACTCCTGCAGGTTTTGATGCTATATTGGTAATTGTTGATAGGTTAACAAAATCTGCTCATTTTCTACCCATCAACATTAAGTTTTCTCTAGAAAAGTTGACCCAGTTGTACATTAAGGAAGTAATAAGGTTACACGGGGTTCTGTCTAGCATAGTGTCAGATAGAGACCCGAGGTTTACATCCAGATTTTGGGGTAGTCTGCAACAAGCTTTAGGAACCAAATTGAGGCTTAGCTCGGCCTATCACCCTCAAACCGATGGTCAGTCTGAACGAACTATCCAATCCCTAGAGGATTTGCTGAGGGCATGTGTGTTAGAACACAAGGGAAGTTGGGATCAGTTGTTGGCACTGATCGAGTTCACCTACAACAATAGTTTCCATTCTAGTATTGGAATGGCACCATATGAAGCCTTGTATGGTAGAAAGTGTAGGACACCTTTGTGTTGCTTTGAGTCTGGCGATAGCCTAGTGTTGGGGCCTGAGATGATTCAGCAAACCACAGAAAAAGATCAAGATGATTCAGGAAAGGATGAAAATATCACAGAGCAGGCATAAGAGTTACTATGATCGGAGGAGGAAACCCCTTGAATTCCAAGAAGGAGGTCACGTATTTTTTAAAGTTACACCAACAACTGGGGTTGGTAGGGCAATGCGATCTCGAAAACTTACACCTAAATTCATTGGTCCCTACCAAATTTTGAAAAGAATTGGTCTTGTTGCTTACCAAATTGCCTTGCCACCTTTTCTTTCGTACCTTCATAATGTGTTCCATGTGTCACAAACTCCAAAAGTATATTCTTGACTCTTCGCACGTCATAGAACCCGACGTAATACAATTAAAAGAAAACCTGACTTATGAAGTGTTACCTGTGCGAATCGGAGACCGAAGGATAAAACAGTTGAGAGGAAAAGAGATTTCGTTGGTAAAGGTTATTTGGAGTGCAACCGATGAAGGAAATGCAACCTGGGAATTGGAAGACCAGATGAAAAAGTCTCACCCTCAGCTATTTCAAGAAGGTACACACAAATTTCGAGGACGAAATTTCTTTTTAGAGGGGGGGGAGAGTAGTAACACCCGCGTTTTACCATTTTTGCCGTTTTGAGTGTTTTATTGGATTTTGAGTGATTAAAATTATTTTTAATCATCAAAATTTATATTTTTGGATATAGAATTAAATTTCCTATTTTTAGGGAATTTCTAGGAATTTTTGCGGTTTTTCTGTGAAAATGACCTTTTTGTCCCTCCTGTCCCTTGAACTGGGCCCGAATACTCTTGATCCGGGCCAGAAAAATTGCACAAACCTTCCCTTTTTCCTCCTAGAAGACCGTGCATAATGCAGCCTTGGTGCATGGGAGACACTTGTAAATTTCTTTCTTTCTCCAAAGCCATGTGTAAAAAAATGAGTTTTTGGCATTTATTACACCATAACTCACCATTTCTTCTTTCTTTCACACATGCAAAGCTTAGAAACTCTCTCATTTTTCTCTCTTCCTTTTCTCTCTTGGCCGTGAACTCTCCATCAATTTCTCTCAAAATTTTTCATCTTCCCTTAAACACATCAAGCCAAGGTTCCATCTTTGAACCAAAGTTTCCATTTCTATGCCTTCTAGCCTTGAAAAATCCTTGTTGGTGACTAAAGGAAGCATCTTTGGGGGCTGTTTTGGGACCAGAACTCTGCACTCATTTTCTTGAAAATTTGAGGTAAAGGGGGGGGAGAACTTGAACTCTAGTAGGATTGGTAACTAGAGTCAAGGATTTACCCTTGAATCCTTGTCTTTGTTCATCATTTTCTCCTTGAAAAATCAACTCTTGGAACCTATTTTTGAGTATAATGTTTCAGTCTTTGTGAAATGGGCTGTTTGTGATGTTTATATGTTTATTTTGATGCTTGAAATGTGTTTGATTGGTGGTTTTTGATGCATGCAAGCCAAGAAAAAGATTTTGAAAAAAAATTCTCCTTTTTCCTCCTATAGCTCTCGGCCTAGAGAGTTTGAGGGGCTGCATGTGTTTTAAAATTTTTTTGGCACTTGGAATATGTTTGTATGATGAATCCATGAACATGCATGAAGTTGGTTGGATGTATACAATTGTTTTTGGATGATTGATCTTTGAAAAAAATAGTGTTTATGAGCTTGAAAATGAGATTTGAACTTGAATGTGTGCATTGGTGATTTTGATATGATTTGGTGTGCTCTTTGTGGTTTTAAAATGATTGTATGGTTGCTGGAAATTCTGGAAAAATTGATGAACATTCAAGGTGTTCTTGATGTTCATGAGGTTGTTCTTGATGAAATCCATCAAGAATGCCCTTTGATCCAAAAGATCCAAGTAAAACTTGAAAAAGGTGTTTTTGGGCCTTAAAATTTTCATGGACCAATAAATCAAAGTAACTAAAAGAATTTATTTTCAAAAAGAAATATGTTTTTAGAAACATTAAAAAAAATAATTTCGGATTACAACAAAAATCTAATTAGAAGTCAACATAAAAGTCAACATTTTGGCTTGTTGTGTACAAAAATGGGCTCCCATGAGTCATCCAATCTTTGGGCCTTTGGTTTGGGCCCAAGGCCTTCAAAAAGAGAGTCAAAGATTCATTTAAAAGTCAACCAAAAATAAATTATGAATTTGGGCTTAGATTAGAGTTGGACTTCAACTCTAATCCAAGTTATTAAAAATTAAAACTTAGAGTTAATTAGTGGGCTTAACTAATTCGATTACCTAAGTTAATTAACCTAATTCACTTAAGTTAATTAAGTAAAGGATGATTAATTAAGTCTAAAGTTAATTAACCTTAATGAAAATATTAATTAAGTAATTAGTCAATAATGTTGATTAAGAACTAATTAATCATGATTAACCTTAATCAAGTATAATTAAAACCCTAATCCAAGATTAAGGAAAAGATTAAGGATGATTAGGAGTAAATTAGGATCTTAAGTAAGGATTAAGACTTAATTAAAGAGGATTAAGATTAATTGTAATCCATTTAATGAAGACCAGTTATGATTAAAAGTTAAACCTAATCTTAATTAGTCATACAAGGAGAATTAGAATAAGTAATACCATTCATAAGACACAATCATAAGTCTTAGTAAATTATAGGGCTTAAGTGAACATGATTATCAAGAACATTAGTACAAACTACCTTAAAAGGTTATAACCAACACACTCTTTCTACATAAGACTTGAGAAGCTTGGCGAGAGAGTGCGGTTTGGCTTTCCTTGTGAAGGGAAGACTTTGAATCGGGGTCGTACCACGGGGATGTGGTAACGTAGAATGATTGAAAGGAGCTTCGCCTGTAAGGATTGTGCCTGCTGAAGACGTTGTGTGGTTTCCCTTGATGGAAAGACATTGAATTCGGGCCGCGCCACGAGGATGTGGTGACATTGAATGGTTCAATGGGCTTTGCCTATAGGGATGTGATTGTTGAAGGCATTGTTGTATGACATGCATCATAAAGCATTGTTGATGTTCGAGGTTGAAAACCTTACGACCTATATGGCAGTAACACTCGGTACAGTGTGAAACTTGTAGGGACTGGGCACTGGGTTTTTCAAAGAACGCCAAAGGGTCCTCGGGTGGGGATGCCAGCCCTCGGGGTAGTCAGGTCCCGAAATGGCTCAGGTGACGTAGGCTCGCTCCCTACTGTCGAGCAAACGGGGTACAGGCTTGACTATCCTATCGCTCTCAAGTTTTCAGGGTTAGTTGAGATTGTCTGGAAGTCGGGAAAAATTGGCCAAAAGAAAATTATAAGTACCGCGCTAGTACAGACTCTAACTCCTGATACGTTGTACGTATATGGTCGGGCAGTTGCTGTTGTGCTCTGCGGATGGTGATGTTTCCCCGGGCCCACATGCATTAGTTCATATGCATCATTAGGATATAAACTGTATTCTTGTGATTGAAAAGTGTGAATATCTTGTGTATGCTCTAGTTGTTGTATTCTACTTGTTATGAGAGTTCATGCGATGTTCTCACCCTTCTTTCTGCTTTTGTCATTTCCTGTCGTTGTATTTCTTCGCTACATCGATAGTTGGCATCGGGGATATTCAGTATGTTGACCATGAGGATCCAGCTACGGTGGATGCCACGAGGTCAGTGGCGGGTGACCGACATCCCTAGGCGATGCGTGTTCACAGGGGAGGTTCGCCTTATCATTTCTCACCGTAGCATTCCCTTGATTCCGGAGTTGGACTTCACGGTGCCAGTGACCCTAGAGTTCGAGACGCCACCAGGACTCATACTCTATACTACTTTTCGTAACCCTCGTCATCGCCCCGCTCCTTCGACGTCATCTCAGTCATCACGAATGGCGACTATGGATGAGCCAGACTCCCCCAGATACTCTCCCTCTCCCGAGGCATCACCTTCTCAGCCTGTGCGTACTGATACGCATAGCCGCCCCCTCCCGAGTCAGCCAGATTTGATCGTGATAGATGACACCACGGACGAGGAGGAGGAGCCGGAAGAGGATCCGGAGGAGGATCCTGAGGAGGAGAAGCTAGAGGAGGAGTTGTGGATGGCTTCCTGCTGAGTCGGAGGATGATGAGTAGGACTAGTGTAGTAGCGAGTAGTTGTGAGCCTAGGTAGTAGCAGCTCTGATCTAGCGACCTCTTGTTTTGTATTTTGTTGAGGTCTTATTTATTTTAGTCTACTACTAGAACTCATGTTTTGCGTGGTTGCTTTGTTGGCTCGAAAGTACATTGACACTTTGATTTATGTATATATTTATGATGTTTCCTTCTTTTTAACTGATTCTATAACTGCGTGTATGCTGTGTATGTACGCGGGGTGATAATCGTCTAGATGTTTTCGGAAAAATGAGTTTCGAACTTAAGGAAAGGATATTTCATAAATACTTAAAACAAAATTAGAAATTTAATGGGTTGATGAGGACTAAGCTCTTTAAAAAAAATTCTGTATTTTGACGTTTTTAAAAACATTAAGTTCGACGGTTACGTGTTATAATGTGATATTCTTAGCGGTATAACTAAGGGTGTCGCACAAAACAGCCCACAATTCTTCAAGAATCCATCAATTTTTTAACTCCCTCTTCATTGTTGGCCGCCCACTTGATTGCCCATTCATTCAACCATTTACAACCACCATAAACCCTATTTGATGACACATGAATCAGCCTTGAATTGTACATGTTGGCCGCACAAAATAAAGGCATATAACTCAGCCATTTACTCATTTGTTGGCCGCAACATTGAAGGAATATAACTCACCCTCCCATGCACATGTAGCCGCCCACCTTTTGCTTGTTTGAAGTTTTTCATGTGGCTTCAAAATGGACCAGGTTCATGCACCAGAAACAAGCCTTCCTAACGGCTAGTAGACAAGGTTTTAATGCAATTATAACCTTGTTTTGTAACCACCAGAATAGGAAACGTAACCACCAGAAATTAAACCCTTGTGTCTTGTAACTCCCACAAGTTTATTGAATCAAAATAAATCAAAATAAATCAACAATTTAGGGACTATGTTGGCCGCCCCACATGGCCCTCCTCCATGATAAATGATGGCTCTTCAACTGGTAGTTGCATTAAAGGCAACTGACAATTCATCAATGGTTCCTCCTTCTTCAACTTGAATGCAATTAATGAACTGGTAACTTCCATTAATGCTCTTAATGTTTTGAGGTTGGACTTCTTTGATGACAAGTTGTAGTGCCTCCTTAGCCTTTCTAGCTTGCGCCCTTGTCATGGGCCCCCTAGCCTTTTGACTGCTTGACTAATGTCCACATCAATTCTCCCCAAGATGTGAATAAGATTTTTGTTTGAAGACTCTGCGTGGCCGTTCGACTGAGGATAATATGGTGAGGACTTGTCATGCCTGATCTCGTATTTTTCCAGTATTCTTCTTACCTTAGCGTTGACAAAGTGTGTCCCGTTGTCTGAAACAATACGCTTAGGCAGACCGAAGATATATACTACATTTTCTTTGATGAAGGAGGTGACCACTTCCGCCTTTGCCTCCTTGGTTGCTATTGCTTCTACCCATCTTGTGTAATGCTCGGTGGCTACTAATATCCACTTTTTCCTGCACGAAGCCGACAAAATAGGTCCAATGAAATCCATTGCCCAAGTGTGGAAAGGGTATGTTGACATTATCCCCCCCATACTTACTGCCGGGGCATGTATCAGGTTCCCTTGCCTTTGACAGTATTTGCATTTTCGGTCGAAATCCATGGTGTCCTCCTTCATACTTGGACAATAGTATCCTAACCTCAAAATTTCCACCCATAAACTTCGTCCTCCTTGATGTCTTCCGCACACGCCCCGGTGTGTCTCCTTCATGATTATTTCTCATTCTTCCTTCCCTACGCACCTCAAGACATCACTTGTGAAACTGTTCTTGAACAACTCTCCTTCCTTATAGAAGTATCTTTCTTCCTTCTTCTTTAATTTTTCGGCTTCCCGGGGCTCTATTGGTAGCTCTCCTGACTCAAAGAATTTCTTCAACGGGGTTCTCCAATCTTCTTCAACTGCATTAACTTCTGACTCCTCTCTAAGCACACAACAGTTCCTGCACGTCCTTTGCACGATATCACAGTGCATCTTCATCATTGGCAAAAACATTCGTTCACATTGCATCCTTCGGTACAAGCTTGGCCCTGAGTCACCACATATTGTGTTGTGCAAGTTCTCAATCTTGCGTACGCCTTCATCCTCTGGCACACACTTCATTAGGAGGCCATCAGGTGCTTTTCTGTACAATTCTCCGTACATTTCTTGGTATTCCCTGGCTGTCTTTGAGCAAATTTTTTGCTTTAACTGTTAGATTATCGCGCTCCTCCAATCGACAGGGTGCTCTTGATAGGGGACCATAGGGGTGTCCATCGGTCGGATTAGGTCGGATTCGGGCCAAAAAAGTCCAATCCAATCTAATCCGACCACAGTTCTTTTTGGCCCAAATTCTACCATGTAGCATTTCAGGTTGGGCGGGTCTCGGTTAAATCGGGCAGCGGGTACCTCGGGTGGGTACAAACGGGTAATGGTTTAAAAAAAACACATCCAGAGTCCAAATTTCCAGACAATCTATCTATAGCAACAGAAAATTTTCCTTCCTTTGTTGATCCAAAAATCAAAACTAATATTACAAATTTACAGATTCACAGACTCAGTTAGAGGTAAATAAAAAACTAAAATAAAACCAAATCAACCAAAAAAAATAAAGAGATAGAAGGAAGCTAGAGTATGGTCGTTGTCTTTCAATATCCAGTAGCGCCACCGCGGGCTGTGGCCATGGGCCGCTCTAGCTCCATCGTTGCACTGCCTTGTCTTCCTTTTGGATCTTTGCTCATCCAAAATAGATATGCGTGTCTACCACTGTGACACCATGGAGCCGCTACAACGCACTCGCGAAGAGCGTCGCGCATGGTGATGGAGGCAAGAGTATGGTCAGATCCGGTGAGTGGTGACGGTTGGATGACGATGAGAAAAACAGAGGTTGGCATCTTAAGGTAAGAAGATGGGAGGAGAGGAGAAGGGAAAGAGAGAGGCAGAGACAAAGGGGAAATAGAAACGACTAGGGTTTTGGGAGATCAGGTTAAGTGGATATATATGTGTGAGGTTTTGAGCTGGGCCTTCTGGTTTCATTTTTCAGAAAATATATAACGGGCGGGTGGGGTACCATCGGATGTTTATTTTAAAACCCACACCTTCCCATTTAAAACCCATGCAAAACCAGTTTTTTTAACCCGTCTACCCGACTACCCGGTTGAGCCCACCCAATTACCTTTTCTTCAAAACGGGTTGGGCGGGTTGCGGTCGGTACAATAATTCTGGACAGCCCTAGGGGACCAAGCCAAACTGGATTGTTCCATCCTTCTGAATATGACAATTTCTTCTGCGGCGTCCCGGGTTTCTCTACTCCCTATGGTTGCCAAGGCGTCTGCATACTTGTTCTCTGCCCTTGGCACATGCATGGCCTCCACCTCCTCAAAGATGCCTATCAATCTCAATGCTTCATCATGATATGCTACCAGTGACGACTCCTTTGTTCCATATTCTCCCTTCACTTGCTTAATCACCAAGTTAGAATCTCCTCTTATTCTCAATCTATCCACTCCCAAATCTTTATCCATACGCAGACCAAAAATAAGTGCTTCGTATTCGGCCTCGTTGTTTGTACACGAGAAGCTTAGATGGTGAGAGAAGGCAAATACCTCACCTTTCCCATTTGACAAGACTACTCCAGCTCCCCCGGTCGGGTTCGCTGACGTTCCATCAAATTGTAAGATCCACCAATCGTCACTATCCATACTTTGGCACATGTTCACCTCAGGCATTTCCCTGTTGAGTTCGTCCATTGTATATGCTCAACTTCCCCTGAATGATATGGCTAACATGTAAGCCAGTGCCTGGCTTCATAACCTCTGTGGGTGCACAACTCTCAGGTCGTACTCGCTCAGCATGAGTTCCCACTTGCTTACTCGCCCTGTGGGTGAGGGGTTCTGCAGCATGTATTTGATTCCCTCAGATTTTTTCATTATCTCTATCGTATGAGCCTGGAAGTAGTGCCTATATTTCTGGGCTACATAAACTAGACCTAGACAATGCCTTTCCTGCTTTGGGTATCTTGTCTCAACATCTTTTAGCACGTTGCTCAGATAGCACACAGGGTGTTCCTCTCCGTCTACCTCTTGTGCTATAAGGCCGCTGACTGATTGGTCTGTGACAGCGACATAAAGCCTCAACGGGTGTTGTGCTACAGGTGGGGACATTACTTGTGGGGAAGTTATCACTTGCTTGATTTGTTCGAAGCTTTCCTGCTGCGTCTTTCCCCATACAAAAGGCGTTTTTTCCTTCAGCAATTCTCTCAAGGGACTAATAAGTTCCCCTAAAGCAGGTATGAAGCGCCTTATGTACCCCAGTTTTCCTAATAATTGTTGGGTCTCCTTCACGCTCGAAGGCGGTCTCATCGCTCTTATGGCTTCGATCTTGCTCTCTTCCGCCAACACGCCTCCTTTATTGACCTTGAATCCTAGAAATTTCCCTGAGCTGACTCCAAAGGCGCACTTTTTAGGATTCATGCGCAAACGAAACCTTCTGTACCTTTCGAATACGCTTCTGAGGTGTGCCTCATAATCCTCCTTCCATTTTGACTTTAGGACCAAGTCGTCCACATAATCTTCTACTATGTCATGCATCATGTCGTGGAAAATTGTTGTCATAGCTCTTTGGTAAGTTGCACCCGCGTTTTTCAATCTAAAGGGCATCACAGTGTAGTAAAAGTTACCCACTGGAGTTCTGAAAGCGGTCTTTTCTTCATCCTCCTTTCACATCAATGTGTGGGAGGGGAAAATCGTCTTTGGGGCACACCCTATTCAGGTCCCTAAAGTCAACACAGCATCTTATTTGTCCATTCTTTTTTCTTACAGGTACTATATTTGCTAGCTACGATGGATGTTGAATTGATCTAATGAAGCCTACTTTTAATAGTTTCTCCACCTCTTTCTTGATTTCTTTCTCTATGTCAGGTGCGTATTTCCTTGGGGCTTGTTTCACTAGCTTGGCGTTCGCGTATATTGTTAGGTTGTGAGTAACGAGCGTTGTGCTTAGCCCCGACATTTCATCATAATCCCAACCAAATACATCTCTGAACTCTCTCAGCAATTGCGTCATCTTATCCTTCTCATCCCTACTCAGTGCCTTGCTTATGAACAGAGGTCTCTTCTTGTCAGCACCTTCACCCACATCGACCTCTTCCAGTTCTTCCTCTCCCTGCTTCGGTGGATCTTGTAACTCTTGAGGGGTGTCTTCAACTGCCACTTCACACGCGTACTGCATCTCTCCCACCTTTAGTATTACTTCAGGGTTGAAGGAGTGTTTGTGAAGTTTCTCCTTCAAACCCCCAATTTCCTATAAGATCCTCCATCTTACTTGCCCGTTTGGCAAGTACTCGTTCTCCACCCCTCCTTCGCTTCTTTCCCGAGATCTCTTTGCAGCTGGTGTCATGGGGCGCATTCTTTCCTAACCCAACAGGACGCGAGGTTCGCCTCCCATACGCCCACTCCCAGGTCGGGCCAGCTCATCAAATAGGGAAACATCAATCAAATGCGCCTCTGAAGCTTCAAATGGCGTTACCACCCCAGGAATTTCTATCTCTTTCCCTCTGAAGTTGCTCTTGATTCTCTTATGCAATGTGGACGGTATGCATTGATGCAAATGTATCCAAGGGCGTCCATGCAGTAAGTGATAACTAGGGTCGCCGTCAACTACTTGAAACACATTCACTGTTTTGATAGGACCGACCTCAAGAACTGCATTAACACACCCTCTGGATTCTATAGGTTCCCCTTGAAAAGTGTTCAGCATTATGTTCGATGCGCGCACCCTCTGCTTTGGGATATTGAGCATTCGAAACAGGCGCGTAGGTAGAATATTGAAGCCAGACCCATTGTCTACCAAGGAACGCGTTACCTTTATGCCTTCGATGCGAGCTTCCACGTACAGGGGCCTATTGTGACAGAATTCGGGTCCTTGAGGGGAAGGTTCTTTGAAGAGAATGGCTGTAGCATGGGAGGGGTTGAGCCTCGTAAAAGGCGCGTTGGCCGCGCACAGCTCTCCTCCTTTTTCTTTGATTATCTTCGTAAGGGCTCTCGTTGCTTCTTTTTGTGCTTCCTGATCCAGGCCCAGCTGGCTAAACAGGATCCTGAAACCCCTGGTCTTTGCGAATCCTGTAGACAACAGCTCCTCCTCATCATTATTTTCTTCTTTGACTTCTTCTATTCGGATTTCATTATTGGCTGCCGTGATGGCATTTACTCCATGATCAAGTAAAGGACACCTATAGAGGTCTCCTGCTTCTCCTCCTCCCTCAGGTAGCAATACTTTTCCAGCTTTGAGTTGTCTCGGAAATGCCCGCCTTATAGTCCAGCAATCCATCGTGGTATGGTAGCATGTTTTGTGGAGGATGCAGTACGAAGGGTCATCGTACTGTTCATTCGAGAAAGGAGTCTTGTTCCCTTTCAACTGTATCGTCCCATCCTTTATACATTCCTCAACCAATTGGCACACCTGAATCCTGCTAACAGGCAGTGGTGGGAGGTCTTCCTCATTTTTGTGTGCATATTCCCTTGAGGGATGAGGCCCACGGAAATTCCTCTTACGTCCTTTCTCCTCCAATGCACATACATCAAAAGCGTTGTCTGCCTCTTTAGCCCACTTCCCTTGTCTTTTTATCTCCTCGGCGATATCAGCTCCACGCCTCATTAATTTTGCAAACGTTGTTATTCCTCCTAGATTGAGGAATATCTGGGATCCATCTTCTATGTTCTTTATGCACCCATACACAAGATCTGCTTCCGGCAGCGTTTCCTTGCACTGCAGAGCGTGGTCCCTATAGCATTTTATAAATGATACTAGGCCTTCCCCGCTCTTTTGTTTTACCCTGCCCAGGTCCATTATATGCAAAGCGCCTTCTTCCTCCAAAAACTTCCCGCAAAACTCCATGGTAAGTTCCTCCCATGACCTTATGGACCCAGGCCTTAGTTTAGCGTACCATGTGAACGCTTTCCCTGCCAACGATTTAGAGAACTCCTTTAACCTCAGTGATTTGTTATTCCTATGGACCCCCAAGTCATCTAAGAAGTACAGTAGGTGTTCCCGGGAGCTGCCGATGCCGTCGAACTTCCTGAATGATGGAGGTTGATAACCCGCGGGGTACGGCTTGGCTAAAACCTCTTCGGTCAAGGATGGCTCCAACTCGAAGAGCGTGTTGGGACTACCTCGTTCAGCTTGCAGCAGTCGGTGTAGCTCCGCCTGAATGACGGGCGCGTCATCAGATGTCGTGACTAACGTGGCAGCTTGCTTGCCACCACTGTCTTTTTTAGTTACTCCTTCGTCTCCTTTGACTTGGGTTCTCAAGTCACTTACTAAGTTCGCCAGATTTTCCTGACTGGCTAATATGCTCTGGAGTATAGCCGTGAGGACTACGGCGTGAGGGGTACCCTTTCCTTCGCTACCGAACATCTCAGGCGTTTCCATAGTCCCTATCAGGTTCAGCTGCTCACGAA
Organism: Sesbania bispinosa; assembly: GCA_026901365.1. Taxonomy (NCBI): domain Eukaryota; kingdom Viridiplantae; phylum Streptophyta; class Magnoliopsida; order Fabales; family Fabaceae; genus Sesbania; species Sesbania bispinosa. The sequence goes on from QLOH01000098.1 coordinate 265,257, forward strand.
CGTCGCTCCCTGTGCCCCCGGGTGTTGTAAAGACGGTACTTCCCGAACCGTCATTAGTTGGCTCCTTCCAGACGCCTGCATCTGGATTCATTCTTTCTCCCTCCGTTTCAGGGAAGTCTTCCAAGTTGAAGGAGAGGCGCCGCAGCGCTATTCTATGCACACGGTTCGTCATGGCACCTCCCAGTGGAGTTGCCAAATGTTTCTGATTGCTCTGGAAAAACGATAGAGTGGTTGGTATACACAATGGAGGTGCTATCTCTCTACTAATCTCTTTTTCTTCTTATATATTATTCCTATACTAATCCTTTTTCCCCGTGCTGGTTCATACACTAGCACGCCCTCTCTTAGTTGACCATTTTGGGTTCTCGTGTAACGATCTTCTATTTTCATGCTAAGACTGTCTGTCTAGCCTTTCGTATCAAAATGGAATTTCCCTTTATGTTCAAGGCAACCTTCTCTGCAACCTGTTGCGGCTCTGCAACGGCGCCTTGTTGGTTACAGCTGAGCAGAACTATCCGTTTTGTCCCTTCTGTCTTTGCGCTTCTTTGTCTCAAACCGTCCTCGAAGCTCCAACTGTTCTTGGGCTTCCACCTGGTTTCGTGGCCCAATAGTTTATGGATTTGGTCCATAACAAAGATTATGTACTAAGATCTAAGCATATGAATTAGGAAGTAGGATATGCATTTTGGCATCTTATTAATGGTTTTTTTAGTTCCTGAACACTTGAACTTTGTTTTGTGCAGCAAGACATTAATTTTTCTTTTAATTTTAATTTATGACTTGGATCTTGGATTATTTTGAATTCCATATATGATATATCAACCCATATATTAGTTTATGCAATGAATTACTCACTTTTTAACTTAGATATGCCAATATTCTTATGTTTTTAATGTATCTTATGTGAATATATATATATATATGTTGTTTTTGTTATTGATCATGTATTTTACGATTCATAATAAGATTCGAAAAATAGGTCTTCTGATTCACGATTCAAATCCCAATTTGATAACCATGAATGCAAATTTGGTAAGTTCTTTTATATTAAAATTCTTTTTCTTATTCTAAGATTATATAGTTCATGTTTTGTGGCTGCCAATTCAAGTATTCCTTGGGTCAAACTAAAGAAGTTGGTCAGTAATATTTTCCTAGAGTTTGGAACTTCTTATAATTCTACATTAGTTAGAATGATCAAACCTTTTAGGTGTAGTTGAAGGTTAGAAACTAGTAACAATAGAAACAACTTAATTGGAAGTTTAGTTAAAAGATTGAATGTAGGTGGAGCATATATATAATAATATATCTTTCCTTTCCTTTGTTTTAATCAAATCAAATGTCTTCCTCATTTTTATTTATTTTTTATTTTAGTTTATATAAGTATATATATACACACATAAATTGAATGCTTGGGAGAAGCTATCAAGGTATAATGTCTCTTATCTCTCTATATTGGTTTCCATCTTTTTTATTTTTTTGTTGTGCATATATAATGACTTGATCCATGCGATTTTTCTTTTTGACAATTATAATTCATTTTAAATCTTAATTCTTAAGACTTGTATTTTTTAATCAAATTTCTATTTCTATAGATGGATAGGATATCAAGGGCTTAGTCTTATAGTGAAAGAGAAAATTGGTGAGCCAAAAAAAATTCAAAATTATATTTGAAGTAGCTATCAATTTTTTCCTAGCTAATCTTATGTTGATCTATTACTAAGGATAACTTCATAATAGCTGTGAATTTGCTATTGCAAATTTGCACCCATTTTTGGATTTTGCCTACAAACAGGTAACATTCAAGACAAATTCTACCGATAGACAAACACATGGTAGCTAGAAAACACTTATAATGGATAGGTCATGTTTTCTGGTCCACGTTAGTAGGACCTTTAGTGACGGATAATTGACTTCTAGTGACACTTTTTGTTCATGAAAGAAGTAATATTTTTTGTAGTGCATATAGTAAAAAATTAATGAAGAATGAAAACTAAAATTAAAAATAATGTATGTGCAAAAGTTAAAAAAAAGTTTAAACCTAAATATTTTGTAATTGAATTGCAAGTGGAGCATTTACATCAATTTTCACCCAACATTGTTTTAGATAGGCTAATAAACTTTGAATTCAATAGGTATTAAGATATTATTTCTTTCCAGATTATTTTTGACTCATTATTGGAACAATCTTATAAACTTGGCGTTCATCTTGAAATTTAAAGAGGCCAATATAATAATTTTTATTGTACAAAGAAAATATTGGTATTTGAACTTAAATCTCATGCAAACTATTTGTTCTGGACCGAGATACCGCGGTCAGGGTTGTCACACCGGCATGTAACATGATATGACATCATTCAAAACCTTCCGACCTCATTCTATGTGAACACCTAAAGTATCTGAAATCATCAAGGGTAATCAACTTGTTTATTGCATACATCGCATTGTCGAAACACTACCGGCACCCACATGTCGGTACAACACATCACAGAATGCGACATATATTAGCGTGTGACTCCCAATCTCAGACAAGCACGTACCTGTAATTGCAGGGATCCGTTATAACTGCCTAACGGACTTTCTCGCCAAATTATCATTATAAATACCCCGGTGGTGCATCCTCCAGGTACGTTCTTCACTCTGACATACTGTTACTCTGCTGGAACACCCTTCGGACTTAAGCTTCGGAGTCTTTGCAGGTGCACCACCACCAACCGCTCGTTGTCGCCGCTGCTCCGCCGTGGAATCGTCGCTTGCAACAATTCTTGAAGATATCGGAAGATCATTGGTGCCATCTGTGGAAAACGATACAACAAAGATCATTGGACCCTTCGTTACGACTGAAAATGGTTGGAACCATAAGCATCTCTTCCGTTGCCGAAGGTGAAGCAACTTCCTTTGTGACCACTGGAACGACACCAGCAATCTTTTTTGCCACCACTGGAGTCGTCTCTGCAACTACAGGAATTCCTCTTCCACATACAGCCACAACTCGGCCTCATGCTCCTCTTCCTCCACCTCATCCTGGGAACCATGGCTCCCCTGCATCTCCACAAGATCAACCTTCACGCGGAGAGTTGATTGAGTTTATTCGTTGCCAAGGAGCAATGCTCGAGCAATATGCACAACGCTTGGAGAAGCTTGAGACGGAGCAGCAATTGGAACGCTTGCAGCGCCGCCATGCTCAAGAAGAAGCAGGTTCATAACGCCGACCATCTCCACACCATGATAACCTGAGTTTCGCTGCAGCCAGACCAACACACTTCACCACACCGTGAACATCCACCGTCTTCACGACCTGCATTCCAGAATTCTCCCCAGCCTACAGTGCAGTCTGTCTAACTCCCTTCCACACCATCAGACCGCCCCTACATTGGACGAGTCTCGTCATGCCCTTGATGATGAGGTAATACAAGTGGTGTTACCGTTCTCAGATCATGTAATGCTATTTCAAGTTGAAAAAACGTTTTGAGAAAGTTCTTGTTACCGAGTTGTATGTCGGAATGGGAGATCCTCTTGAGCACTTAGACATATATGAATCCATAATGTCCACCAGGAACGCCTCAGTACCAATCATGTGCAGAGTGTTCCCGTTGTCCTTGAAGAAAATCGCCCTCAGGTGGTTCCAGACACTTCCATCAAGGTCTATCAACACTTGGGCTGACTTGAGGGCCAAATTTATTACAAGTTTCACTACCAGCAAAGTCCAACAAAAAACTGAGGCATCACTAAAGCAGATCCAACAAGGCCCCTCAGAATCACTCCGGGATTACATCAGCCGTTTCACCAGAGAAGCCTTGCTCGTTCAAGGATTGCAGCCCAGGGTACAGCTGATGCTAGCCAAGGACGTCCTAATTTCACACTCTCCGTTTTGGATAAAACTATCCAAGAGAAAACCATCCAGTATGGAAGAATTTCTAAGCAGGGTCGAGGAATATATTACCTCGAAGATGAGGAGCTTTCCCTCAAGGTGAAGGATGCCAATCCCGACCAAGCTTCCAAGACTCAAGGGCAAAAGAATGACAAAGGTGGCCGACAATAAAATAAAATGGACAAGGAAATTTTGGGGAGGTACAACTCCTACACCCCCTTAAACACGTCCTGGGGTAAGATTCTCAACGAAATACTGAACGTCGAGATGTATGAAGTCGGGATGAGGAGACGGAGACCAATGAAACCGGGACCTACAATGGATAAATCCAAAAATTGTAGATTCCATAAACCCCAAGGGCATCATACTGATCAATGCCTAAATCTAAAAGATTCTATTGAAGAGCTCATCCGACGTGGCAAGCTGGATAGATTTAAGAAGGAAAGCGGAGGACCATCCCAATGCCCAAAGTTTGATAGTTGCAAGAGTGACTATCGGCGTGACGATCGTCGGCATGAACGTAGCCGATCACGAACAAGATCACCTCGGAGAGAAAATTCGAGTTCAAGGAGACCAATAGAGGATCACACTCGGCCATCAACCTCTAGGAGAGACCGCCGTGAGCAACCCTCTTCTTCTCAGCAGAGATCTCCAGTCAGGGAGGAGCATCCACCCCCTGAGCATCCATTAATTTAAGTCATTGCCGGAGGATTTGCCGGGGGAGGCGAAAGCAGATATGTGAAGAAAATGCACCTTAAGGAAATCCTCTCGGCATCGTCTTCTTCACAACCAGGACATGGCTCCAAAAGACAAAAGCTTCCTCCTCTCAGCTTCTCCGAGGATGACTACGACCCAATCATTCTGGGCCACGATGACCCTTTGCTCATTACGTCATTCATGGCCAATCACGAGGTTCGGAGGGTATTCATTGACCAGGTTAGTTTCGTAGATGTAATGTTTCTTAAAACTTTCCAACTATTGCACATCCTGGAATCAGACCTGCTACCTTATAACGGTGGAGATTTGATAGGCTTTACCGGTGATAAGATTCAACCAAAAGGTTATGTGGAGCTCCTGATTACGTTCGGACATCCTCCAGTCCCGAAAACTACCAAGGTGCGCTTCCTCGTGGTAGATTGCCCAACCACTTACAATGCAATCCTTGGGAGGCCGACTCTGAATGCCATTGGCGCGATCATCTCCACCAGCCACTTGATGATGAAGTTTTAGTGTGATGAAGGCAAAATTTTTAATATCTGTGGTGATCAGATCATGGCCCGATCCTGCTACAAGGAATCCCTGAAGATTACAAAGCCGGAGAAAACTGAACCCCAAGGGCAAAAGGTAGAAAGCCATCCGTCCTCGTCCGGGGTAATGCTAGCTGATTTGGACGTTCGGGAAGATTTCGTCGAGATGAGACCTATTCCTGAAGGCACTTTTCGACCTCTACAGATTGGTTCTACCCCGGATTAGGTCGTGCAGGTGGGGAGCAGACTCAACCCGGAAGAGTCAAACCTGACGTGTCAGGATTGGACCCCGACGTCATCTGCCACCATTTATCATTGGACCCAAGAGTCAATCCCGTGGAGCAGAAGCGTTGAAAGATGTCGGCAGAATGAGCTGAAGCTGCCCAACAGCAAGTTTCCGAGCTCGTTGATGTCGATTTCGTTAGGGAAGTGAAGTACACAACCTGGCTATCAAATGTAGTTCTTGTTAAAAAGCCTAATGGCAAATGGCGGATGTGTGTAGATTATACAAATTTAAATAAATCTTGTCCCAAGGATTCTTATCCCCTGCCTAACATCGATCGTTTGGTCGATCAATCTTCTAGTTTCCGCCTCTTATCTTTTATGGATGCTTATTCCGGCTATAATCAAATTCCGATGTACCCCCCAGACCAAGATTAAACCGCCTTCATGATGGATGGATCGAACTATTATTATCAGATTAAGCCATTCGGGCTCAAGAATGCGGGAGCAACATATCAGAGAATGATGAATAAAGTGTTCCGGGATCAGATTGGAAGAATCATTGAGGTTTATGTCGATGACATGATCGCGAAAAGCGTGACGGATGCAGATCACGTCCGTGACCCTCGGAGCTATTTTTGATCAACTTAGACGGTTTGAACCCAAAGAAGTGCACCTTTGGCTTCCGAGCTGGAAAATTTCTTGGCTTCATGCTTACAGAACGGGGTGTCGAGGCCAACCCGGATAAGTGTTGGGCTGTGTTGGAAATGAAGAGTCCAACCTCGGTGAAGGAAGTTCAACAGTTGACGGGGAGGCTTGTCGCCCTCACCAGGTTTACAACAAGATCAGCAGACCGGGCCTTGCCTTTTTTTCGCCTACTCAAAAAGGAGAAAGAATTTGTGTGGGACCAAGAGTGTGAAGAGGCTTTTCAGCAGATTAAATGCATTCTGGCGTCCACTCTCGTCTTAACATGACCCCTAGTCGGAGAGATTTTGTTCTTATACATATAAGTTGTTAAAGTAATTGTCGCGGTGTTAATACGATAAATAGATGGCACACAGCTTCCGTTGTTTTTCGTTAGCAAGGCGCTACAAGGCCCAAAACTCAGGTATCCAAAAGTTGAAAAGATTGCTTTATCCTTAGTCACGGTGGTCCGCCGACTTCGGCAGTATTTTCAGGCTCATCAAATTGTTGTGCGAACTAATCAACCTATCTGACAATTGCTACACCGACCTGATCTAGCCGGAAGGATGGTCTCATGGGCGGTAGAACTCTCCGAGTTCGGGATTACTTATGAGTCGCGTCAGGCAATAAAGGGACAAGCCCTCTCGGACTTTACCGCAGAACTCACGCCGATATCCGAAATCTCCGACAGATGGTGGGAGGTTCATGTTGATGGATCGTCGAACCCGAAAGGAAGTGGCGCTGGGATACTTCTTGAAACTCCACAAGGAGTAATTCTAGAACATTCCCCGAGTTTTTCTTTTACAACATCCAATAACCATGTCGAATACGAAGCCATGGTTTCCGGATTACAGATGGCATCAGAGGTCGGAGCATCTCGGGTGAAGATCAACATTGATTCCCAGCTTGTCGTTTCCTAGGTTAAAGGCGACTATCAGGTTAGAGATCCTTTGCTATTAAAATATCTCGAAAAGGTAAAAAGCTTATGTGGAAGTTTCTCTAAAGTCGAGGTCAATCACATTCCGAGAGAGAAAAATACCAGAGCGGATGTTTTGTCCAAGCTAGCAAGTACAAGGTCTTCTGGGAATAACAGATCCGTGATTCAGGAGGTAATTCCTTTTTCTACCATGATTATGTCTCTCGAAACCAATGAATGTTGGTACACAGGGATACATAAATACCTTAAAGACGGATTGATCCCTCAAGACCCCGGACATGCACGTCGGATTCAGAGGCAAGCTTCCAGATACTGTTTGATTCAAGGAATTCTTTACAGAAGAGGGCTAGCGCAGCCGCTGTTGAAGTGCATCTCGGGATAACTACCTGACTATGTGATGGCAGAAGTCCATGAAGGCGTTTGCGGCCACCATCTCGGAGGACGTTCTTTAGCCCGGAAAGTACTCAGAGCAGGATACTATTGGCCGACAATGGAAGCTGATTGCTGATGAAATTCTAGCAAGTGTACCAAAAATCCAGCAGTATAATAGTAAGTAAGATATCGTATCCACAGGGAACGGGCAATTCGCTTGTACTCGTGATCTATTTATCAAGTGGAAATAGCGGATTTATGAGAGTAATTGGTGCGGAAATTATAAATTGCAAAATAATAAATAAAAGCAGTGAGAAGGAGGAGTTGAAAGCACTTTACTTGGATTAGGATTGAACTTCGTATCATCTCACCCTTCGTGTATGTAAAAACTAATTATTATTTATTACTATATTCTTGTAATGACTTAGCCAAACTGAATGGATAAAACCCCGAGTTACCAGTAGCCTACCACTCAAAGATAATCCATGCGGGCTCTCCCAAGTGACAAATTACCCTCGGCTCATTAAGCTCGTAATTAATTAATTATTCTTCTGTTCGTTTGAATCGTCCATTAATTGTACTTCCCTATAAACGCTCTTCAATCAGGAGCTGTCACTACCCCCTCAATCACAAGACCCCATTTATCCCTCGCATACAACTAACTTTCAATTATGTTACTATCGATAACCATACCTTCCTATAGACGCTCTTCAATCAAGGGCTGTCACTACCCCGTCAATCCCGAGACTCCGAATATATTTCAATATGACTACCGAGTACCCTTACACCATCAGAGTTTGAGTTCCCTATTTCTAGGCTCCCTCATCCTCAGTCCTAGCCGGAGTTTCACTTTTTGTATCCAGAGCACTAGCCTATAACTCCGGCGCACGTGCGGAAGTTTGGAATTAAGCACAGAATAAGGATACCGAAATTGAAAAATAGGGAATCATAAATAATAAAATAGAGTTTACATACACTTAGGGATAGAATCAACTACATTCAATCCTACTGGAGAGTTAGCTACTCATGGTAGCCATACAAGCCATCGAAGAATATGTCACCTTCTTCAATCCTCGTACAGCGCTTCGCCTCTCCTAATCTAAAAGTAAATATGGTGCATGAAATTGTACTAATCTTATACTACTCCCTGCACACCTTGATCTGGTGCAAGAGTGTCCTATTTATAGACTAAGGAAAGACAAAAGAAATTGGGAAGAAATCTATCTAAAAACGGCAACAAGGCAAGAGTTACCAGTTCTGCGCTTCACCTGCGCTGTAGCGCAGGTTGCAGCGTAGAAGTCAGAATTGTTGCACTTCACTTGCGCTGCAGCGCAGGGTGAAGTGAGCAACACTAGTTGCACAACTTCAATCTTTCTCTTTTTAACTTGATTTCTTCCCGAGACTGGTTTTGGTTGATTGTCTTTCCTTGTTTCCCTTTATCTTGGTGAAATCTTGCATTTATTGAGCATCTTGAATTTAAATGGGAAGGTTGTCTGCAGAATCCTTGTTTAATTGGCAGCCGATATCTTCATTAATTGGTCTCAAATAAACTTCAAATCTTCATTAATTGTCTTCAATTAAACTTCAAATCTTGCAAACATCTCCCTTACTTAATGCTATCTTCTCTCCATATCAAATCTTTGCTATAATCTGCAAAAATCAGCCAAATTTATATTAAAATAGCATCAAATTCAAATTCAAGACTAATAAATACAATTTATCTAATATTTAATAAAAAAGGATTAATTTGGGCATAAAATACCATTTTATCCTTGATAAGTGAATTAAAAAGTACTCTAATTTATCATATATTTTTCACTTATCAGTTGCACCAGTTAAGTTAAGAAATGTTTGTCTTGTCAAAAACATGTCGATATACATCGAGCTCCCGCTGAAGAGTTGTGGTCTATCTCGACTCCAGGGCCCTTTTCATGCTGGGGAGTCGACATTCTCCGACCCTTCCCCATAGCCCCTGGGCAGTTAAAGTACTTCGTTGTGGCAGTAGATTATTTCACCAAATGGATCGAAGCTAAACCTTTGGCCAAGATCACGGCCAAGACTTTAGCCAAGTTCATCTACCGGCATGTCATTTTCCCGTTTGGGATTCCACATACGGTGGTGAGAGACAATGGAACACAGTTTACAAATAAGGGTTTCTGTGAACTAATGTCGGACTTTCACATATGCCATAGGTTTTCGTCGGTTGAACACCCTCAAACTAATGGCCAAGTAGAGGCAGCCAACAAGATTATACTCAAGGGCCTGAAGAGGCGTTTAGACACGACCAAGGGTCTATGGGCGGAACAGCTCCCAAATGTCTTGTGGGCTTATCATACGACGCCGCATTCTACCATGGGAGAAACTCCCTTCTGCCTTGCATACGGAGTTAATGTTGTGATCCCGGTCGAAGTTGGTGAGCAAAGCTTCAGATTACAAGCATTCGACCCTAAGCACAATGAAGGAAGGATGCATGAAGAGCTCGAATTAATTGAAGAGATCCGTGAAAAGGCATCTATACGTGAGGCTGCCGTCAAGCAACAGTCGACCCGACGTCATAACAAGAAGGTGGTTCCGCGATCATTTGAAGTCAGGGATCTTGTCCTTAGACGCGCTAACGTCAGAAATAAGAATGCATCTCAGGGGAATCTTGTAGAGAACTGGGAAGGTCCCTATAGGGTAACGGCTAAGACCAGAATTGGAGCTTATTCCTTAGAGACACTACCCAGAGAGGCCATACCCCAGACATGATGTTGAGTCTCGGAATTAAATTAAGTATTGAATTTAGATTCAAGACTCATTATCCGTAGTTTTAATGATTAACAAATTAGATTGTATAAAAGATAGGTTCTACTGAGAAAGGTATATTTTTCTATGTGTTTTAGGAAATTATGAAGAAGCATTTATTGTTGAGTCTCAAAAATATCATAAGGTTGTTTTAAGACAACTAGATTCCCAAGTTTTAATGGTTGACAAATTTGACTTAAAGTATTTATCATAGATACACATATGCTTTAATATTTAATCTATGATTTCAGCAAGAGTCACTATGAGCCTACATAAAAAGACTAAGTGTTGAAGTTGTCTGAAGAAGCAGAACTCGTCTGAAGAGTTGAAGCTGTCTGAAGTAGTTCAACCCGTCTGAAGTATCAGTACCGTCTGAAGTCTCATTTATGACGTGGCACCCTCTGCTGAAGTTTGTGAAGACTTTTCTGAACCTCTGCTGCACGTACCTTTTCAAACACGTTTATAGCAAGGAACACAGAGACCTTTCCTGGTGTTTTTGAATTTCATACACCACTGAGGAAATCTCTGCAACATAGTCTCTGCAGCAACATTTGTAGCAGCTTTATGGCAGGAGCAACCTTGTACCGTGTCAGAAATATCAGAGCTCTCAGAAGCATGTCTCACAACGGATTAAATAGCATTTAATGTTATCTCTAAACGGTGGTATTTCAACGGATTGAAGATTGGTTATAAATACCCCCTCCTTTGAAGACCATCAAGTGAGAGAAGATTTTGATTTTGAAAAAGAACAAAAAACTCTACAAGTTTTAGCTGCAACAACTCTGAAAATATTTACACAGATTGTAATATCCTGAGCATACCTCAGTTTTTCTATACAATTGTAATTTTTTAAGCTTCAAGACTGATATAGTTTGTAAGCTTACGCATTTTATCTTCTCTATATCTATTTGTTTGAGCCTGGAGAGGCTTGTATGAAAAAGAATACTTGTTGGTTTGAGCCTGGAGAGGCTTGTCTGAAAAAGAATACTTGTTGGTTTGAGCCTGGAGAGGCTTGTCTGAAAAAGAATACTTGTTGGTTTGAGCCTGGAGAGACTTGTCTGTAAAAGAATACTTGGTTGTAGAGCCTGAAGAGGCTTGACTGTAAAAGAATACTTGTAATCTTGAAAGATTAAGAGAAAATCCAATTGCTTGTTGGCATTGGGACTGGACGTAGCTCACGGTGGTAGTGAGTGAACCAGGATAAATTCCTTGGCTAAGTTCTCTTACCCTTATCTCTTATCAATTCTTTTATATTAAATCAAGGGGTCAGAATAATTAATCTGATATTTTATAAAGGCACAAGACATCTTTTAAAATTTACAAGCCATCTGAAAACCTCAGACAACCCCTTAAAAGCCTGTCTGAAATCATGTTTTTAACACCTGGTTACGAAAAAGCTTTCTAAAATATTTAGAAACACTATTCAACCCCCCTTCTAGTGTTTCCCTGTGTTCCTACATTTATCAGAAGACAATCAACCTGCTGAACTAAAGAAAAGGAAGCAAGATGAAGCAAGCAAAGAAGGAACCACTTAAAGAAGACAATGAAGAAAAGAAGTCTGCTGGAAAGGAAGCTGAAGAGAGAAGAACTTGTGAAGAAAGAAGAACAACAAAGAAGAGCAAAGCAGTAATCATCCAAAGAAGAAACAATCCGCTGAAGAAAGGAATCTGAGCAAAGGAACCTGCTGAAGAAGGAAGAATTATCAGAAGAAAGGAACTTGCCGAAAGAAGCATCTACCTATTGGAGAGGGAAGGCAAGCTGAAGCAAAGAAACCTGCTGAAAGTATATGTGTACTATCATTAAATCAGTTGAACACATACTTTCTGAATTGGATGACGTGGCAATTCAAACTCGCTGAAGATTAAGAAGCCACTAAAGACTAAGCGTCATGCAACTCTCTGAAGACTTGTGAGTCAAACTATTCATCTCATCAAAAGACTCAAGTCTCAAGCAAACAGATGTGTCAAGCCGAACTGGTGAAAGGCAAAAGCAAAGGCTTGCTGACACAGCTTCATTTCCTGTCACAAAAGAGGAAGCCTACTGCAGAAAACCAAACAGAGGTCATAGATAAAGTCAGCACTGTTGTACACCTACTCTTGTACCATCTCTGAAATACGCTATCAGAGGCATGCACCTCAAGTGAGAAGAAAAGCATAAATCACAACGGGACAGAGGAGGAATCAAAAGGATATCATCATCTCCATCCAACTATCAGAAGAAGAAGAATAAGAAAAGAAGAAAGAGAGAAGAGCGTCAACCTGCTGAAATATTAGAAGACCTCTCAAAGAAAGATTAAGAGCCTAATCAGTTGTGTGTCAGAATTAATTCATATCTACACACCTACTCTGCTCAAGCCAGAAATCGAAAAGAAGAAGCTATCTCACAACGGCTCTAAGAAAGTATACCAAGCAACTCTCAACGGCTACATTTCTCAATGGTATACTAAACAATCTTCAACGACTATATTTTATTAGAGCATATAAATAGCCTCAAGAAAGACTTTGAAGATCGGCGACATTAATTGAGATATTGACCAATACAGGGATAACGCCTAAGAGAGAATTGGCAGAAGCTCACATGGAATATTATCAAGCCAAATCTCCGAAGATGAAGAAGCAGTTTTCTGCTTATTAGATACAGAGTAGATATAGAGCATAATTCATACACTTGTATCTCTATATATCCTTGTACTAAGAATTCACTTGATGTATCCTGAGTAGTACTCAGTTACCCCTTTGTACAAGATGAACATTAGTTTAAGTTTCTAGGAAACTTAAACTTTATGTTGTAAACACTTTCAAGTGTCTGAGAGCCTGCAGAGGCTTGGTGGAACAAAGAATACTTGTTGAGCCTGGAGAGGATTGTCTGTAAAAGAATACTCGTTGAGCCTGGAGAGGCTTGTCTGTAAAAGAATACTACATGAGTTTCCTGGAGAGGCAGTTGAAAACAAAGAATACTTGTCAGGCCTGGAGAGGCCAGGTGTTTAAAGAATACTGCATGAGTTGCCTGAAGAGGCAGTTGAAAACAAAGAATACTTGTTAAGCCTGGAGAGGCTGGTATAAAGAATACTTGTAATCTTGCTGGATTAGTGGAAAATCCAGTGGTGGTTTTCCCTGGGACTGGATGTAGCTCACTGGGTTGGTGGGTGAACCAGGATAAATTGTTTGTGTCATTTCTCTCTACCCTTAACTCTTTACATTATGCACTTATCTGTTTTAAACTAACAATGGAGGGTTAAGAAAAGTTGCTTTATAAATCTGCGCAGCAAACAATCTTTTCTTTGAGCCTAAAAATGTTCAAAAAGCTGATTACTCAACCTTCTGAGTTGCATCAGCAAGTTGCTGAACTTCCCAGTTTCGGAAGGTTGGTTGATAGTCACAAATCAGTTTGCTTGTTTTTGAAAGGTTTTCACGAAAATCTGTAAAGATTTATAAACACTATTCAACCCCCCTTCTAGTGTTTCCTGTGGTCCTAAAACATGCAACGCGGATAAACTCCACAAGTATTACAATTAGATGTAAATTTGTAAGACTTGTTTATTTCACTGTGTATGTTAGTCCATTTCAATTACATTCACAATGATAAAAGAAAGAAGTATTTACGACATGAATTGTTTCCAGTTTATTTGAATTATTTAGCCAATCTCGAATTTATTCCTCGAGTATCTCGGACGTAGTTCCTTGAGTATTTTGGGGTGTAGTCCCTCGACAATCTCAGATTTATTCCTCGAGTATCTCGGACGTAGTTCCTTGAGTATTTCCGGGCATAGTCCCTCGACAATCTCGGATTTATTCCTCGAGTATCTCGGACATAGTTCCTTGAGTATTTTCGGGCGTAGTCCCTCGACAATCTCGGATTTATTCCTCGAGTATCTCGGACGTAGTTCCTTCAGTATTTTCTGGCGTAGTCCCTCGACAATCTCGGATTTGTTCCTCGAGTATCTCGGACGTAGTTCCTTGAGTATTTTCGGGCGTGGTCCCTTGACAATCTCAGACTTAGTTCCCTGACCTGTCCAACTTAATCCCTAATCTATCTTGATTCTACTTCAATAACAAAAATTTCTGAAACCCCGACAGGGTACAACATACAACAAGTCGTTCATGCACGATGAGGAAACATGGAGCGAAAGTCAAATAAAATAGAAATTGTGTGAACTCAAATATAATCCTCAAATTTTCGTCACAAACAGAGGCTTAAATTATCTTGATCACACCAGAAATAAAGATGAAAAGCAAGAAAAGGTAAAAATGTAACCGACATTCCGACCCTTTCAGTTGTCACTGGCTGGAGGCGCAATGTCTTCAAAATTAGCAGCTTCATCACTCTCCTTCTTTTCATCAACCACACCTTTTGGGTTGGGATCATCTTTCTCCTCTTCACCATCTCCAGCATGAAGTTTGGGGCTTGAAGGCTCCTCATCCTCGGGCACAGACTCTACGTTTCCAGAGGGGGTGACATCGTACCGCTTGCCATCCAGGACGGTGCAAAGTGTGGACATGCTTTGAGTGTTCAGCTCTACCCCAGGATTCAGATACTTCATTTGTTTGATGGCAGCAAAAAAATACACTGCAGAAGCATCTATCCAAAGCTTTTCGAGGTCTGCAATTTCCTCCGCATCCTCTTGCTTTCCCAATTTCATTTCCTTCACTTCCTCCTACAGCGTGGCAAGCTCGGTTTTGGCAAGTGTGGCCGCCTTAGTAGCTGCCTTGGCCTCCTCGACAGTCGCCTTGGAGGTGTCCTTGGCCTTCCTCCTTTCTAAGGTGAGGGTCTCAACCTGCTTAGTCAGGTTGGAAACACTTTGAACTAGTTCATCCCTCTCCTTGGTCAACAATTTTACATCTTCCAGAGCCTTCTGCATTATCATCTCATCAGACTCTAGCTTCGACGTCACCCTTTTCCAGTTCTTTCCGCATGGGAGGTAAGGCTGCTAGGTCCCTATTGGTTCCGACAAAGTATTGTGCCATCATAGCGAACCTCATTCCCCAATCTGAGGCAGCATTCAGCATATCTGTCATCTACTCGGTAGATTTGTCTTTGAACAGGGCTTGACCCTGCACCGCCAAGTGACGATGAACTTCCTTCGTGGTCATATCAGATATCGGAAGGCCGACACCAACTGACTATGATTTCTTCCCCTTGTCACCTTTGGATATTAGTTGGACCGGTTGCTTTACCAGGGCTTGAGTTTCCGGGATCTCCTGAGTCGGGGTGGTATCTGCCCTCTGACGTTTGACCCTTGGCCTATCCATGACCTGTTGATCCTGTTCAAAGCTATCCCGGGTCTCCTTCTTTTTTGCTGCAACAACATTCCTCTTTGCCAGTTTGGCTTTTTGTTTTGATGCCATATTCACTGCAAAAGGAAAATAATTGTTAACCCGGAGATCAACAGATATAAGTGAAACTTAAGGTGATTCGACGTTACCTAGAGAGGCTCGGGTAATATTGCCGCCTTCCGGTATCACGGATTGACAATCCAGCGTTCCATTTTCTTGGATGAAAGATTGAATGGCATTAACAACTTCCTGCTCCGCTAGAGATAACTCGTCATAGCAGTCCACCATGTAGTCCTTCGAAGACCTTGAGAAGTGATTCTGATTCCAATACGGACGAATGATCCCCTTGCCATCCTTCCTGAGGACATTATCTCAGCCTTCTCCAAGCGGGCTCACATACACGAACTTGTCTTTGAAGTGTTTGTAAGCCTCTTGGAAGATCTCGAAGATTTTCCCCTGACACTTGCACGCAACACAAGCCAGGAAAACTTATCTTTCCCATCTTTAACAACTAAAGGCAGGATGAAATGGAAAAATACGTCGGCATGCAGCTCTAATTCCAAACCGTGGCACAGCAGAATGAAGCTCCTCGTGAAACCCCAACCATTTGGGTGAAGCTGAGAGGGGGCAACTTCCAGATGTTGGAAAACCTCTAGCTCAAACCAGGAGAAAGGAAGCCAAAATCCAAGGTCATCGAACACGGTCTTGTACATGGGGATAAACATCTCTTCTCGGAGATCCCCTTTGGAGCAAATTCTTTCGTCTTCTCCAGGAGACAGAAACTCCCACTCTTTTGTCTTTCCCGGTTGCACCCATTCCACATGCCGGAATCCTAGCTCTAGAGCCGCTTCCAAGCTATATATACTGGACGTCCCAAGGGCTTTTGTGTCTACCCAAGTCATGGACGCCAATCCTGGTGGGACGGGGTAGTTGGTAGCCAGTGAGGTGTGAATTTTTCGCCTTCCCATCTCGAACCTGCCCAAAAGTCCATATGACATGTTAATAGCTGAAGATGATGAGTTTGCATAGGGCTGCTCTTGGACCCCCCGGCATACTCCGCGGGCACAACCTCGGGAAAGCTCCATTTTTGGAGAATGCGAGCAGTTTCTAACACTGACTCACGTTGTGCATCCCTAGTACCATCTACCCCGGAGAAGCATCTATGTCTTAAAACGAGGTTAGGGATACTCGGAACCTTATCTTCCTCTGTTACGACGAAACAGTTTTGTCTATTTTCGACAGCCAAAGCTCTGGCCTTTACTCTCGAAATCATGGTGTCCCAAAAAACTCAAAGTGCAGAAGATTATAGAGGAAATGGGGGCATAATGATACCTCTCAAAAGTCTGGAAG
The DNA here is from genome assembly GCA_026901365.1 of Sesbania bispinosa. NCBI lineage: Eukaryota > Viridiplantae > Streptophyta > Magnoliopsida > Fabales > Fabaceae > Sesbania > Sesbania bispinosa. The sequence continues at coordinate 281,994 of QLOH01000098.1, forward strand.
AAAGCTCCTTGAATTCTTCAAAAAAAAATCCGTAACTCCAAAATTCATACAACTTCCAAACAGCAATGCAGGGCTCCCGAATATGAACAGAGAACCAGTAAGTGATAATGGCAACAGGGAGGCAGTAAGAGGATGGCACAGATAGTCACAGTACTGCTCAGAATAAACAAGGATGAATTTTAGAGAAACGGAAGGAAGAAGAAAACTCTCAGCTTTTCGGGGAGCAATGTGGCAAAAGTGGAACCGCCTACAACCTCCCGCATTTAAATGTTTGAAATCAACGGCTAGGATCAATCCAGATTAGGAGGCCCATGGGCCCAAAATCATATGATACGGACACGTGTCGCTAGCAGTTGTCAATGAACAGTCACATCAGTTACATTTGGATAGAAGCGTCGCTATCCCGGAAATCATCTCGGGCAATATCGGAAGATTTTACAATACGGTCTTTACCAGTAATTTTGATGTTAGATCTATTAAATTTACAAGTCGGACACTTTCATACAAACTATTCGTCTTGGGGGGCAACTGTTCTGGACCGGGATACCGCGGCCAGGGTTGGCACATCGGCGTGTAACATGATCCGACATCATTCGAAACCTTCCGACATCATTCTATGTGAACACCTAAAGTATTCAAAATCATCAAGGGTAATCCACCCGTTTATTGTGGACATCGCATTGTCGAAGCACTGCCGGCACCCACATCTCAGCACAACACATCACGAAATACGACATATATCAGCGCGTGCCTCCCAATCTCAGACAAGCGTGTGCCTGTAATTCCAGGGATTTGTTATAACTGCCTAACAGACTTTCCCGCCAAATTATCAATATAAATACCCCGGTGGTGCATCCTCCAGGTACGTTCTTCACTCTGACATATTGTTACTCTGCTGGAACACCCTTCTGACTTAAGCTTCAGAGTCTTTGCAGATGCACTACCACCAACCGCTCGTTGTCGCCGCTGCTCCGCCGTAGAATCGTCGCTTGAAACCATTCTTGAAAATACTGGAAGATCATTATTCATACTCCATCACTAGACCGACCATAATAGATTATATAATAATTTTTTTACACTTAAAATATTAAAACAATTAGCCAATTATTATGTAATATATATTTTTTCCTCGATGTAAAACTAACAATTTTACTCCCTCCCTGTCATTTTATTTGACATTTTAGCACATTTTCTTCATCCTATTTTAATTATCAATTTACAATATAATGAACTACTAAATATTTTTATTTTCAATTCTACTTTTATTAATTAATTGATGTGTATTTATTGAATAGTGTATTTTACTTTTTTATAAGGAGTATAATAATTGAAGATAGAAAACTCTGATGAAAAGCACAAATTAAAAATAGAAATTTTTTTATGAGAATATATAATATTTAACATTATAAATATAATTAATACTATGATTTCTAATAAATAGTTTTTATTTATTGAATCTTTACTAAGGATACTCAACCCATAGAAAAATACTCCCTCAATTACTATTTATAAGACACCTTTTAGAAGTTTTTTGTGTTCCTTTTATAAGTTACTTTACAATTTCAAGGTAGTATTTATTACCATTTACCTTATATATCTTTATTAACTTTAATGTTTTTCAAGTATCAAATGATAATGAAAGTAGTTAAGGTAAAATTAGAAAGTTAAACTACTTTTTAAATGGGTCTTCTAATGAGTGCCCTTAAGGAACTAATGATATCCATATATAGAAAACTTTTATTGAAAATCATAACATTGATTATATCTTTAACATTAAAAGTTACAAACTCTAATAAAAACTTTCTATGTTTGATTACTTAACAAGTGCTCTAAGGGCACTATTTCTCTTTTTAAAACACAATAAAGTTATTTAGTTATAATCATTTTCATTAGTATGTGTAATTTAGTCAAATGTGTCTTATAAATAGGAAATAAATAATAATGGAGGGAGTAATTAATAATTTTTATAAAAATTAAAATATTAATAATATTCTTTAATTCTGTCACAAGTCACAACTTTAAACTATAATCAAAATGCAATTCCGATATTCCCACACTCGAACAGTAAAACACTCCAGCTACACCTTGTACACAATTGTTGGGTGTTGAGTCAGAAAGCAAACGTGTAAAGGTAAATAAATAATAAAAAATAATCCCGATATTTTCACACCTCAACAATGAACACTTGGTGCATATTTTCATACAATGGCCTGTTTTTTATTTTTTAACTTTCTATTTTATCTTTTATCTCTCTTGGTATTTATTGGGTCTCATTAGTTTTTAATAGTGAGAAATTCATTAATATAAGGGTAAAATAGTTCAATTATTATTACTTTGTGTTTGTAAATGGACAATTAAATGGGAACCATTTTTTTCACTAAAATTGGGTGGTTAAATATATAGCAACAGAGGTAGTATTAATTTAAGAAAAGTTATTAATCAATTAAAAATTACTACAAAATCATCCAAACATAATTATTAAATACTAGGGACAAAATATATTGGATTTAATAAGTATACACTGGAAGTGTACATTTATTTTACATCGTCATCCAATAATGTGCTACCACAACATTTATTGAATTTAATTACACATGAGGTGTCATACTCATTAATTAATGTGGCAACACATCATTGGATGATCGTGTAAAACTCTTTTGCACTGTCAATATATAGTAATTAAACTCTAATAAATTTAATTAAATCGAAACACAGTATGTTAAGGTTATAAAACATAATACATAATCCAGTGTTCAATATATTTTATTAAATACTACTATGGTCTCGAATATAAGTAAAAAATAACTAATTCACACTAATTAAGAATATTAGTTAAGCTCATTAAATTTTCTCAAACTCACATAAAAAGTGAACAACATTGACTAAATTATCCTTCTTAATATTTATTTCAAAGTGAATCATTGGAAAGGAAATTTAAATTAAATAAGAGTATGTGGGGATACTAGCATTTAATTATGGGGATCATTGAACAATTATTTAAAGTAACTTTGATATTAACCAAATGAGCATCTCATTTAACCACATACTAACTCAAACTTAACCACATTTGGTGTTACTTGTAATTAACCAGATTGATAACATACATAACCACCAACTTACACATAATTAACCATAAATTCATGCCCCCTCACATATATAATAATCCTTATGATCAATTGAAATAAAAGTTAAATGTTTGTCATTTTGAAGAAGTATTTAAAGTAACTTTGATATTAACCAATTGAATAACTCATTTAACCACACACTAACTCACACTTAATCACATTTGGTGTTACTTGTAATTAACCAGATTGATAGCATACAGAACCACCAACGTACACATAATTAACCATAAATTCATGCCCATTCATATATGTGATAATCCTTATGACCAATTGAAATAAAAGTTAAATGTTTGTCATTTTGAACAATTATTTAAAATAATTTTGATATTAACTAATTGAGCAGCTCATTTAACCACATACTAACTCATACTTAAGCACCTATTGTGATACTTGTAATTACCTAGTTAAATAGAATGAATAGCCATCAATGTACACATAAATAACCATAAATTATTCGTCATCACTTATGTAATAATCCCCACGTTCAATTGAAACAAAAGTTAAAGATTTGTCAATTTGAACAATTATTTGAAGTAATTCCGATATTAACCAATTGAGCAACCCATTTAACCACATACTAACTCACACTTAACCACCTTTTGTCTTGTAATTAATCAATTTGATAGCATAAATAACCACCAAAATACACAAAATTAATTATAAATTCATACTCTCTCACTTATGTAATAATTCTTATGTTCAATTGAAATAAAAGTTAAATATTTATTAAAAGGATCACTACCATAATATAATGGTAATAACACAAAGAACTAATCATTCCAAATTCGGCTTTTTGACCAAAATGGTGTTAAAAAAAATAAAAGTTACCAAAAAAATGTGGGCAAAAAGCTATTTACTAAGTTGGGATAGATGTGGACACGCTAAAAAACAGATGCGTATACTTAATTTGTGCTACAAGAGGTGCTAATTAATTGTGCAACTTATGTAAGAAAGAGTCATAAACTTAGTTTGCGCTTTTACTTACGCAAACCAAGTTTGCGCTATCTATACTATCAAATTAATTGCAACATTTTAACAAATTTTTTTTTATTTGATTTGACTGGACAATTTTGTATTTTGACTCTTTCTACAGTCGTAAGCTCCCTTTTGCTCTCGAATTTCTTCTTTAATTTCGACACTAACGGAGCTCTGTATTGTCTTAGAATGCTGAATAAATTATTATTTTTATTTTTATATTATATATTTGGTGCTTTTTGCCTTCAGATTCTAAAATTTAACAAAACTTGCATTGAGTCTTTACAAGGTTCACTCAAGCGAAAGTTAAAGCTATAAAAGTTAAAGCTATTTTGTGTTGGTAAAAATGAGTCAAATTATTATTTTTATTTATTGGAACAGTAGAAGATATAAAGGTGTGCAGGATATAATGTTTAAAGGTGATAAGGGATCTATTCTCACCAAATGCATTTGATAAAGGAGATTTGTACGGCTTAATTCTAAACTTTTATAATTGTTCTTAATTATAGTATGAATAATAAATATTTATGTGTGTGAACTACGTAATTCTCTTTTTATCTTTTTATGTAATGAAAAATCAGAAATGGATTATAAGAGAATATGTTTTAATATAATAATAAAAAAGAAAATTAATGTATGAGAAAAAAAATGGTAAGAGCAAGACTGTCTCTCGTGGTTTATTAAAAAAATTACTCTTATAATAAAACAAATTACAGGAACGAATAATTAGTGAAAATGATTTAATATAATAAAAAAAGAAAACAAAAGTGCGATAGAAATAAAAGAAAACGACAAAAGTAAGACTCTTCCGTGGAGGATGCCTGTTATTCATTGCTTAAAAAACCATTACTAAATTGAGAATAAAAAACCAAAAAAAGAAAAAAATAACGGACGTTTTAAAACATGACACCTATACTATGGGAACTGTTATGTACCAACTAAGCTCGTCCTTTCTCTAGACAAATCGGTCAGGATGAGCTCGGGGAAGACCGACCTGACACATCATATCAGGGTTCTTGGCATAACTAAAGGAGGGAATCAGGACAAATAAGGAAAGAGCTGATATTAAACAGCCTGATAGCGGAATCAGCGCAGAGTACCTCCCAATCAGCAGATCATGCCATAAATAGAAGATGTCCCTCAGCACCTATAAAAGGAGGGGTGTAGGCAGCATTAGCACACACACTAGTTTCTCTACATTAGCCTTCTTATATTGTACGAGTAAAAATTAGGCTTTGTAAGAACATTTGGCGCTCACCGTGGGGCTCTGATAAACTTTCCCAGAGAACCACAAGTATCATAGAAAATGGTTAGAACAAAAACGAACAACAATGGAGAAGACCCAACATTGCATGAGCTTATTCACCAACTCGAACAACTCAGGCAGGAAAACCAAAGAGTGCTGGAGGAGAAGGGCCGCAATAAAACTTTCCCCGCTGGCCACAAGTGAAATACGAATTTCTGCTTGGGAAAAAGGGTGAACCTCTCGATCGAGCGAGTTGTGCTTAGATAAGTCTTTCCTTAACTTAGTTACTCTACATAATCATTAATATATACATGCTATTGTTATTCATTCCTTTATCTAAATATACATTGTTGATTTATATTTAGTGGCGTACAAAAATCTTTATTTAATTGCTTACAATCATTCATACCACTGGTGATAATATAACACTAATTTATTCAAGAAATTGTTTTATTTTACTCAACATTTTTTGCAATAAATACTTTATCAAATTAATTATTCCAGTCAAATATTTAATAGAATTAATTCAATCAAATAAAGTCAGATTCATATTTCTATATATGTTTTCCTACGTGATGCCAATCATCATTATTAGTTAATTAATGTTATCTCTTATGATTTCTTTAATTGTCATACACCTATGATTTCCTTAATTATCATATTATGGAGCATGAATCTCAATATGAAATGACTAATCATTATCTCAATAATTAGTCTGAATTCTTCTTTTCATTTTCTTTGCCATTTATTCTCTTACAACCAATATATTAGAATCTGTGCTTTCAAGTGTTTTTATTTGAAACAAGATGCAAAGTAGCACGAAAAAAATATTATACTCATACTATTATTGATCTATTTACTCAATACCAACGTTTCTGAACATCAAATTATATCCTATAAAAGAAATATGTAAATTTAATTCTGTTGGTATTTACTCAATACCAACGGGTATTACTTGACTAACTCGATTGCGATTTGTTAATTTATCTCTTAATAAAATGAGGAAAGTTGGTGATTTTTTTTTTGTAAAGCATATTAATAAATTATATTTGGGATAAAACAAGAAGAAATACATTAGTGCTAAATATATCATTCCGTTACTAATCAAAATTACAATGGAAATAACGTACATTTAGGTTGAAATTTTAGCATGCTACATTACAGAAGAAGTGAATCCTCTATTTGACTACACCCTATCTATATAGAATATTGCTGCTCAAGACACAACCATAAGTCTTAGTAAACTATAGGACTTAAGTGAAAGCGGTCATTGACTTTAAGAAAACATTAGTACAAATTAACTTAAAAGATTATAACAAACACACTCTTTCTGTATAAGACTTGAGAAGCTTAGTGAGAGAGTGCGGTTTTAACCCGAGATTGGGTTTGTTTCTCCTTGTGAAGGAAAGACATTGAATCAGGCCGTACCACGGGGAGTGGTGACGTAGAATGATTCAATGGGCTTTGCCTGTAAGGACTGTGTATGCTAAGAAAGCATTGTTTGGATTTCCTTGTGAAGGACAGACATTGAATCGGGCCATACCACGGGGAGTGGTGATGTAGAATGATTCAATGGGCTTTGCCTGTAAGGATGTGTATGCCGAGAAGCATTGTTTATGTGACATGCATCATAAAGCATTGATGATGTTCAAGGTTGAAAACCTTACGACCTATATGGCAGTGACACTTGGTACAGTGTGAAATCGGCTGGGAAGGGTGCACTGGGTTTTGCAAAGAACGCCAGCGGGTCCTCAAAAGGGACGCCAACCCTAAGGATAGCCTATCTCCTGGAAGATCTCAGAGGACGTAGGTTAGCTCCCTACTGTCGAGATCGTGGAACCCAGCTTAGCTATTCCTGTCGCTCTCATGATTTTCGGGGTCAGTTGAGATTGTCTGGAAGACAGATAAAATGATTTGGCCAAAATATATGAGCAATGCTCTTTGTACCAGCGCTATTACAGACTCTAACTCCTGATACGTTGTACATATATGGTCGGGCAGTTGCTGTGTGCACTGTGGTGGTGATTTTCCCTGGGCCCTCATGCATTGCATGGTACATAGTAGTTGTTTGAGATTTCTTGGTGAATGACGTGGCTGTTTGCATTGCATGGGCATATTACATCATTTTATGACGTTGTGACCTTCTATGTGAATGATTAGATTTATTGTTGTGAGAATTGTGTGAATTCCCGTGTCTGTCTACTTTAGTTATCATATCCTGTGTTAGGTGAGTTCATGTAAAGTGTTCTCACCCCCTTGTCTTTCTTTTGTTGTCTGTTATCATTTTGGCACCTAAAAGGGCATGGACTTTGGAAGGATGCACGTTGTTCCGAAGATAGGCGTGGTGTTCAGGTCGAACCGGATCTTGTCTAAGTCAAACGGTAGTGTTTAAGGGTGTACATGTGTGGAGAAAGTTTTAAAACAATAATAATATAGATTTAATTATGAAGTATTTTGGGAGCTATTAATAAACAATCAAATTTATATTTTTGAAATTATCCAACCATAATTATAAATAAAAAATTTTCTTGAGAGGTGTTTGAGAAAATAACCTAAGATACCTTTAGTAATTATATAGTTAAGGAAAATATAGATTTAATTATGAAAAATAACTAAAGCTTGAAGGGATTTTTATTTTTAGTCAAAATACTCTTAATATAATTAGTAATGAATTTTAGAAAATCATTTAGTATTTTCTGGCGCTTTTGGGCAAAAGACCAAAATGCCCCTGGTTAGCAGTATAACCCTAACCAACATATGAAAATTTGTGGAATAATATGGACAATATACTTTGAACCTTAAAGTGGATTTGAAAATGATATTTATAACTTTATAGAATTTTTGTATGTAAAACCATAATTTTCTATCTGCTTACTCTTATTAAAAATTAACCGTTGTATGCGAAAGCTTGGAAAATTGGGAAATAAGAAAATTTAAGTGAGAAGTGAGTTCTAATCACATTGTTAGGCTTAAAATAGGTTATTTGGGAGTTTGTTGCACCTTTTTCTTGGAGAATTTCTTTAGGTAAAGGGGGGAGAACCTTGAACTCTAGTAGGATTGGTGACTAGAGTTAAGGATTACCCTTGATCCTTGTCCCTATCCCTTTTTCTTTTGTAAAAATGAATTTTTGGAACCTATTTCCTTGAGGAAATGGTTCGGCTGTTTGCATGCGGTTTGTATGTGTGTTTTAGAAATTTTTATGATGCTTGAAATGTGCTTGTTTGGTGATTTTGGATGCATGCAAAGTTGTGAAATTGATTGGAAAGAAATTTTTCCCGTTTTTACATAGAGCTGCGGCCGTAAAATAGAAACTGAAGTTTAGTTCACCGTTGGATCGGGCTGAAATTTTGGTAGCTGGTTCACAACATCTGAATCTTCATTGTTACCCTAAAAACCGAGTAATACCTCGGGGTAATGGGTTGAATTCACGAAGTTCGCCAAAGGTTCTCCAATACCCTAAAAACTGAGTTATACCTCGAGGTAACGGGTTGATTCGCCTACTTCTCCAAAGGTTCTCCAATACCCTAAAAACCGAGTAATACCTCGGGGTAACGGGTTGAACTCACAAAGTTCTCCAAAGGTTCTCCAATACCCTAAAAACCGAGTTATACCTCGGGGTAACGAGTTGATTTCACCTACTTCTCCAAAGGTTCTCCAATACGCTAAAAACCGAGTAATACCTCGGGGTAATGGGTTGAACTATGTGACACTCTTCTACCCCAAACTCTTATACACTAAATAAATCGAAATATATGAAAGGTAACGTCCCACACGAGTAAAAAGGTTCACATTTCTCATAGTATAAAACGTCATTTATTTCAAAGTCAACTAACTTAAAATAGAAATAGAAATCAAAGGTTTTCAAAATACTTAAGCAGCGGAATCAACATCAAAATAACCTACTGGCCATGTACGACACTTAAACAGTTTATAAAATCCTTTCCTAAATTAGAGAACACAGAATAAAAATCCCCAACAGTATACCCTGGCGTCACATATATCAGAGCGACTCCCCCTTCAATTAATACTCGACACCAGTTGTGTCATCATCATCACCTGTAAAATTAACCACAGTATAACGGTGAGGAAAAGAATACCACTCATACATACACATAGGAGGCTACCCTATCCTCACCCACATATAATCCTCATTATCATCAAGTAATCACATACTCAGAACATCTTACACCTTTATTATCAAACATCTTATTTCAACACAATTATACAAATCACACTTTATAAATCATCAAGCACATTCCCAACACATAATACTCATCTCATCAATAATTCTTATAACATCATAATATAATTCAACATCATCATCAAATACAATGCATATTCATCTATCATCATGCACACCAAAACATCATCAATATCATCACAATCATCATAATCATCATAATCATCATAATCATAAAAACTGAGTTATACCTTGAGGTAACGGGTTGATTCGCCTAATTCTCCAAAGGTTCTCCAATACCCTAAAAATCGAGTAATACCTCGGGGTAACGGGTTGAACTCACAAAGTTCTCCAAAGGTTCACCAATACCCTAAAAACTGAGTTATACCTCGAGGTAACAGGTTGATTCGCCTACTTCTCCAAAGGTTCTCCAATACCCTAAAAACCGAGTAATACCTCGGGGTAACAAGTTGAACTCACAAAGTTCTCCAATACCCTAAAAACTAAGTTATACCTCGGGGTAATGAGTTGATTTCACCTTCTTCTCCAAAGGTTCTCCAGTACGCTAAAAACCGAGTAATACCTCGGGGTAATGGGTTGAACTGTGTGACACCTTTCTTCCCCAAACTCTTATACATTAAATAAATCAAAATATATGAAAGGTAACGTCCCACACGGGTAAAAAGGTTCACATTTCTCATCGTATAAAATGTCATTTATTTCAAAGTCAACTAACTTAAAATAGAAATAGAAATCAAAGGTTTTCAAAATACTTAAGCAGCGGAATCAACATTAAAATATCCTACTAGCCATGTACGACACTTAAACAGTTTATAAAATCCTTTCCTAAATTAGAGAACATAGAATAAAAATCCCCAACAGTAAACCCTGGCGTCACATATATCAGAGCGACTCTCTCTTCAATTAATACTTGACACCAGTTGTGTCATCATCATCACCTGTAAAATTAACCACAGTATAACGGTGAGGAAAAGAATACCACTCATACATACACATAGGAGGCTACCCTATCCTCACCCAAATATAATCCTCATTATCATCAAGTAATCACATACTCAGAACATCTTACACCTTTATTATCAAACATCTTATTTCAACACAATTATACGAATCACACTTTATAAATCATCAAGCACATTTCCAACACATAATACTCATCTCTTCAATAATTCTCATAACATCATAATATAATTCAACATCATCATCAAATACAATGCATATTCATCTATCATCATGCACACCAAAACATCATCAATATCATCACAATCATCATAATCATCATACTCATTATAATCATCATAATAATCATAATCATAATAATGATCATAATCATCAAAATCATCATCATCGTCATAATCATTATAATCATCATAATCATCATAATCATCATCATCATCATCATAATCATAATCATCATCATCATCATAATCATCATCATCATCATAATCATAATCATCATCATTATCATAATCATCATCATCATAATCATCATCATCATCATCATAATCATCATCCCAAGGATCATGACTTGGAACTCTGCACAATGGGCGTTCCACATCAATCTCCCTAGTTGTTACCGATGATGGCCTTACCGTTAAACACCACACAGGCCGGTAAGTTGTACATCACCCCACTCTATGCTTGTACAGAGAATATCTCCCACCATGGTCTCCTCCCTGAGCTACACTCCACCCCTATCTAGGCTTGTGCATCCCAAGTACAATCACCTCCCTGAGCTACACTCGCCTCTCACTAGGCTTGTGCATCCCAAGTACAGTCACCTCCCTAAGTTACACTCGCCTCTCACTAGGCTTGTGCATCCCAAGTACAGTCACCTCCCTGAGTTACACTCGCCTCTCACTAGGCTTGTGCACCTCAAGTACAATCACCTCCCTGAGTTACACTCGCCTCTCACTAGGCTTGTGCACCTCAAGTACAATTACCTCCCTGAGTTACACCCGCCTCTCACTAGGCTGCTGCATCTCAAGTACAATCACCTCCCTGAGTTACCCTCGCCTCTCACTAGGCTTGTGTACCTCAAGTACAACATCATATATGCTCACGCAATATCAACATCATAAGATCAATTACATCATCATCATCATTATTATTATTATCATCATAACACACCTCATATGCTCAATGCATAATCATCATATATATCACACCTCATATGCTCAATGCATCATCATCATATATTTCACACCTCATATACTCAATGCATCAATATATTATCATCATCATGACATACGTCATATGCTCATCACATCAACATCATACATCACAATATTATAAACATCTAACATCACATGAGATATTCATATCATCATACTCATACCACAATCAATACACTCTAAACATCTAATTAATCTATCAATTCCACAAATAATTCACATAATTATCAACAAATAATTAAAGGATCACAACACCACTTAAACAACACTCTCATACTCATTTTTTACCTGGTAATCGATTACCAAACAACTGTAATCGATTACCAGAGGCGATTCCTCAATTTTGGAGTCTTCAAGTTTTAAGCTTAATGACCTTGGTGCACAAATTTGGAAATATCTAGAGTTCTAGGTGTCCAATTAAAATAATTCCACTTCTATTAGGAAGTTAAGATCTGGGGCTTCAGTTTGATATGCTATATTATAGGGTTCCGAGCTCGTTTGCACCCTTAACAAATGCATTCTTTCTCAGGCGAGAAAGCTGTCAAAACTCTGGTAATCGATTACAGACCCTCTGTAATCGATTACCAGCAAACAAACTCTCTGGTAATCGATTACATACCCCTGTAATCGATTACCAGCAAGCCAAAATCACTCCCTTGCTGCCCAGAACACACTGTAATCGATTACAGACCTACGTAATCGATTACCCGCGACACGAGATAACAGTTCTTGCGATTTTTACCCCTTTTAAACCCTCTTATTCAACCTCTAATCAATCCTTAAGGTTAATACATCAATCATGCACGTTTTGTGAAGTCTATTAATCAGTTTGAGCATTCAAACTTGACTCAAAGACTTAATATCCTTTAGTTTTAATGATTAACAAATAAGATTATATAAACAGATTCTACTGAGAAAGGTATTGGTTTGTTGATTGTGTTTCTGGATGAAATAGTAATCAGAATCAGAAGATTAGGATCAGAAGAACAAATGCAGGATCAATTATAAAGAAGCTGTCTGAAGAATGCAACTCGTCTGAAGTGCGCAAACTGTCTGAAGACGTGAAGACCATATGAAGACAACATAAAGCAGTCTGAAGAAAAGAAGCTGTCTGAAGCAAGGAAGCTTTCCGAAGCAAAGAAGCTGTCTGAAGCAACGAAGATGTCTGAAGAAGCAGAACTCGTCTGAAGAGTTGAAGCTGTCTGAAGTAGTTCAACCCGTCTGAAGTATCAGTGCTGTCTGAAGTCTCACTTATGACGTGGCACCCTCTGCTGAAGTTTGTGAAGACTTTTCTGAACCTCTGCTGCACGTACCTTTTCAAACACGTTTATGGCAAGGAACACAGAGACCTTTCCTGGTGATTTTGAATTTCATACACCACTGAGGAAATCTCTGCAACGCAGAAATTGCAGCAACAACGATGGCAGCTTTATAGCAGCACCAACGTTGTACTCTGTCAGAATTGTGAAGACACCCAGAAGCGTGTCTCACGATGGATTGAATAGCATTCAATGCTTTCTCTAAAGGGTGGTATCACACCGGAAATATCATCATCACCAATCCAAAAGAAAGCACAAGAAAAGCTCAGGAGACTAAGCAGAAGCAACAAAGAGAAATGTTTGAATAACATATTTTAATTCAAACATATTTTATCATCTGCAAGAAACAGCCATTGAAAAAGACACCTCACTCAAAGAAGAAAGGAGAAATGGTGTCAGGAAGCAAACAGAAAAGGAGCATATACAAAATAAGCAAGAGGACAAATCCAACGGATACCTCCTCATATACACTCCTAAGAAAAGCAGAGAAAATTAGAAGTCAGCTGAAGAAAAGTAAAAGGATATCAAGAGAGAGAACATGCAAAATAATATCAAGAAAATCTCTCTAAAAGAGCTCATCTACAGAAGTGTCAGAACAAGACTGTCTAAACACATATCTGCTAAAGAAGAAGCAACCGTTTGAGACACTATTACATAATGGCTATATGAGCCACATCATCAACATCTCAATGGTATCATGAATCATCTTCAAACGGCTATATTCCAACAGAACATATAAATAGCCTCAAGGAAGAATTTGAAGATGTTGAACTCATTCACTTGGTTCAATCAGTTGATCAAGATGCATCAGAAAAATCCTATCGGTGTTGACCATACTTACTTGAATCAACTATGCTAGTCAAAATAGCAGTTGTTCAGTTGAACAACCTACCAGGCTGTGCTTAATCTCATATGAACCAAGAATGGTTTGAAGCTGCAAGTATGCCTTGGTTTTTCCAATGATACGGGTGAGAATGTAACCCATGGAAACCAATGGCTGGAGAACAAGGCTGGAGCTTAAAGTCAAGTATCTACCGAGCCAATTCTCAGAGGATGTTATTCCTCATATCAGAGATAGGGATTGTACTTAAACTTATATACTTGTATCACTGTCTTACCCTTGTACTTAGATTTATCCATTGTATCCTGAGTAGTACTCAGTTAACCTCTAGTACAGGAAAAGATTAAGTTTATGTTTCGTGGAAACTTAAACTTAGTTTAATTTGTAAACACTTTATGTGTCTGAGAGCCTGGAGAGGCTTGGTGGAAGAAAGAATACTCGTGGTAGAGCCTGGAGAGGCTTGATAGAAAAGAATACTTGTGGTAGAGCCTGGAGAGGCTTGATAGAAAAGAATACTTGTGGTAGAGCCTGAAGAGGCTTGATAGAAAAGAATACTTGTGGTAGATCCTGAAGAGGCTTGATAGAAAAGAATACTTGTGGTAGAGCCTGAAGAGGCTTGATAGAAAAGAATACTTGTGGTGTCTGGAGAGACTGTACTCGTGGTGTCTGGAGAGACTGTACTCGTGGTGTCTGGAGAGACTGTACTCGTGGTGTCTGGAGAGACTGTACTCGTTGTGTCTGGAGAGACTATACTCATATTCAAGTTTGTAATCTGAATATTCATATAGTGGAAATCCAGTGGTTGTTTGCCATTGGGACTGGACATAGCTCACAGTGGTAGTGAGTGAACCAGGATAAATTCCTTGGCTAAGTTTTCTTACCCTTATCTCTTATAAATTCTTTTTATACTAATCAAGGGGTCAGAATAATTAATCTGATATTTTATAAAGACACAAAACATCTTTTAAAATTAGTTTTTACAAGCCGTCTGAAAACTTCAGACAGCCACTTAAAAGCCTGTCTGAAATCTCTATGCCTAAGTCCTTTTTGTTTAATCTCTTTATTTCCAGTTTTCATATTTAAGTTGTAATTTGAAAAGTATTTTCTATAATAAACCTAACACAACTATTTCAATAAAATGATCTTTCATATGAACAAAACATGAGATATCTCTTATATCATTTGAAGCTTTACAAAGAATGTTCCTTGAAGAACTTCTGAAATAAATTCTCAGAAGTGAGTCTGAAAGAGATTAGTTCAAAAATCAGGAACAGACTTCAGACAACCTCTAGTCATCTGAAGTATTTCAGAAACTGTGCTGAAAATACTCTTTGTATTAATCTTCAGAAGATACTTTGAGAAGCCTCTGTTTAAAACAATCTTAAGCTTTAGAAGAAACATTGTTTTTCTTATCTTCCACATGTTTCAACTATCTCTGATCTTAAGACTTATTTTTAACGGTGCCCATATTCATGTTTTAAATTAAAGATTTCCAAAAACTATCAAAAAGTTTAAAACACTATTCAACCCCCCCTTCTAGTGTTTCTTGTGGTTCTAACACGTTTATATCAAACAAACTCGGCAAAAACACCAATCTTTACACAGATTTGCACAGTTATTATATCAAAATCCCAAATCATCAAACCCTTATTTACCCCTTTTCGCTATTGTCGCTACCCTCTTCTATTTCAATCAAGATTCACCAAGATTCACAGAATTAATCATCAATCAATATGTTTTCATCATACAATACTCAATATATATATATATATCAATTTTGAATTTAGAGTCTTAGAGGTTCTTATGGTTGCCCTCACTACCCAAGCACCCCCCACATGCACATACAAGCAGCACCCTCTCCCCCACCGTACCTTGAAGTGAAGATCGAACAGCAAGGAAGACTCTTTCTTGATTCTTGATGATCACTCTGCAGCAACCTCCTCTTGAGACTTGGTTTCTCCCTTCCTTAGCGTTTCGCTCTCTGACGATTGAAGAATAAGGATTATGGTGAACTGATAACCCCTCTTTACTAAAATGCCTATATAGGCTTGGGCCCATCCTCAACCCCCTTATCTTCTTTTTAAGTTTTGAACTAGCTTTTATGGATTAAACTACTCATAATATTAATTCTATTATTATTTATTTATTTCTTCTACTTTATTAATTTAATTTAATTTTATTTTATTTAATGAAAATTCAGGATGTTATAACTCTCCCTTCCTAAAAGGAAATTCGTCCTCGAATTTTACCTGAAGCGAATAACTCTGGATAGGACTCCTTCTATAGCTTCTCTCCTAAGCACCAAAAACGGATCCTCCAATTGAACTTTGCTAATATCCTTCAACAGATCATTACTTACTTTAGTCATCCCTAGCCTCACACTATCCGAAGTCACCTCACAAGCTAAACTCAAATCCCTAAACTGGGTTAAAAGATCCATTTCCTTAATCATCAGGGAACTAACATGAATTGATTTCCTACTTAAAGCATCAGCCACTACATTAGCCTTTCCGGGATGGTAACTCAACTCAAAATCATAGTCCTTAAGAAACTCTAACCACCTCCTCTGCCTCATGTTCAGCTCTTTCTGATCAAACAAATATCTAAGGCTCTTATGGTCACTAAAAACCTCAAATCTGGAACCATACAAGTAATGTCTCCACATCTTCAACACAAACACTACAGCCGCTAACTCCAGGTCATGGGTAGGGTAGTTTCTCTCATGGATTTTCAATTGCCTAGAGGCATAAGCTACTACTTTACCCTCTTGCATTTACACCCCACCTAAACCCATCTTAGAGGCATCGCAGTACACTACAAAGGATTTGCTAAGATCAGGCAACACTAACACTGGTGCACTAGTCAACTTTTCCTTAAGAGTTTGGAAACTAGACTCACACTTACTATTCCACACAAAGGCAACTCCCTTCCTAGTCAACTCAGTCAACGGAAAAGCTAACATAGAAAACCCCTCTATGAATCTTTTATAATATCCAGCTAACCCAAGGAAACTTCTAATCTCACTCACGGACTTAGGAGCCTCCCACTTAAGCACGGCTTCTACCTTAGAAGGGTCAACACCTATACCCCCTCTAGAAAGTAGGTGGATGGTTCCTCTGGAACAGTGCAAGCCAATCCACCTCGTGATGTTGGTTTAGGTTGCCAACAGCCTGTGCCATAGCCATTAAGGCGTCGGCCATCGCTCGATCATTCCTACCCCCAACCATTACTCTTCTGGTTCACAGAAAAGTAAACAAGTCACACAATTAATTCAATCAAGTCAAACAACACAACTCAATCAATCTATCAATCATCACAATAACACCACAGAAGCATAATAAACTCATAACTCAAGGCCGATGAACCGACCTGCTTTGATACCAACTAATGTGACACCCTTCTACCCCAAACTCTTATACATTAAACAAATCAAAATATATGAAAGGTAACATCCCACACGGGGTAAAAAGGTTCACATTTCTCATCGTATAAAACTTCATTTATTTCAAAGTCAACTAACTTAAAATAGAAATAGAAATCAAAGGTTTTCAAAATACTTAAGCAGCGGAATCAACATCAAAATAACCTACTGGCCATGTACGGCACTTAAACAGTTTATAAAATCCTTTCCTAAATTAGAGAACAAAGAATAAAAATCCCCAACAGTATACCATGGCGTCACATATATCAGAGCAACTCTCCCTTCAATTAATACTCAACACCAGTTGTGTCATCATCATCACCTGTAAAATTAACCACAGTATAACGGTGAGGAAAAGAATACCACTCATACATACACATAGGAGGCTACAATATCCTCACCCACATATAATCCTCATTATCATCAGGTAATCACATACTCAGAACATCTTACACCTTTATTATCAAACATCTTATTTCAACACAATTATACGAATCACACTTTATAAATCATCAAGCACATTCCCAACACATAATACTCATCTCATCAATAATTCTCATAACATCATAATATAACTCAACATCATCATCAAATACAATGCATATTCATCTATCATCATGCACACCAAAACATCATCAATATCATCACAATCATCATAATCATCATAATCACCATACTCATCATAATCATCATAATCATCATAATCATCGTAATCATCGTAATCATCATAATCATCGTAATCATCATAATCATCATCATCATAATAATCACCATCATCGTCATAATCATCATAATCATAATCATCATCATCATCATAATCATCACCATCATCATAATCATCATCCCAATGATCATGACTTGGAACTCCGCACAATGGGCGTTCCTCATCAATCTCCCTAGTTGTTACCAATGATGGCCTTACCCTTAAACACCACGTAGGCCGGTAAGTTGTACATCACCCCACTCTAGGCTTGTACAGAGAATATCTCCGACCATGGTCTCCTCCCTGAGTTGCACTCCACCCCTCACTAGGCTTGTGCATCCCAAGTACAGTCACCTCCCTGAGTTACCCTCGCCTCTCACTAGGCTTGTGTACCTCAAGTACAACATCATATATGCTCACGCATTATCAACATCATAAGATCAATTACATCATCATCATCATCATTATTATTATCATCATAACACACCTCATATGCTCAATGCATAATCATCATATATATCACACCTCATATGCTCAATGCATCATCATCATATATTTCACACCTCATATGCTCAATGCATCAATATATTATCATCATCATGACATACCTCATATGCTCACCACATCAACATCATACATCACAATATTATAAACATCTAACATCACATGAGATATTCATATCATCATACTCATACCACAATCAATACACTCTAAACATCTAATTAATCTATCAATTCCACAAATAATTCACATAATTATCAACAAATAATTAAAGGATCACAACACCACTTAAACAACACTCTCATACTCATTTTTGACCTGGTAATCGATTACCAAACAGCTGTAATCGATTACCAAAGGCGATTCCTTAATTTTAGAGTCTTCAAGTTTTAAGCTTAATGACCTTGGTGCACTAATTTGGAAATATCTAGAGTTCTAGGTGTCTATTTAAAATAATTACACTTCTATTAGGAAGTTACTATCCGGGGCTTCAGTTTGATATGCTATATGATAGGGTTCCGAGCTCGTTTGCACCCTTAATAAACGCATTCTTTCTCAGACGAGAAAGCTGTCAAAACTCTGGTAATCGATTACACACCCTCTGTAATTGATTACCAGCAAACAAACTCTCTGGTAATCGATTACATACCCCTGTAATCGATTACCAGCAAGCCAAAATCACTCCCGTGCTGCCCAGAACACTCTGTAATCGATTACAGACCTCTGTAATCGATTACTCGCGACACGAGATGATAGTTCTTGCGATTTTTACCCTTTTTAAACCCTCTTATTCAACTTCTAATCAATCCTTAAGGTTAATACATCAATCATGCACGTTTATATCAAACAAACTTGGCACAAACACCAATCTTTACACAGATTTGCACAGTTATTCCTGATAACACTCTGCTAGAAGCTTGGACCTGCAAGACCTACATTGGAGGATATGCACCAACTTCAAGCAAGGAAGAGTTGGAGAAATTAGTTTCCTACAAATAAAGGGTCACTACCCTACAAGATAAAGGTCACTACCCTACAGAAGGACACCTTGACCCTGGATAGGACCCTTGTCCTATGGACCACCCTTAATTTGGACTCTCTTATATTTTCTCTTTATTGATTGTAATTTTCTTTTAATTCCTCCTACTTGGGAGCTATCTTTAGTGGGTTTATTGGTTAGTAGGCTACCTTGCTACAAGGTTTAGGAGGTCATGGGTTCTAATCCCACTTAGGATAGGAAATTTACTCATCTTTTATTTCCTATGTAAAAAGGGGCGCTATTTTTGGGTTTAATGGCTTAAGGCTTAGCTTAGCCATAAGCCATTAGGGGCATGGGTTCAAATCCCACCTTGGATGAGTATTCACTCATCTTTTATTTTCTTTTCTTATTTTTCTTTTCCTTGTAAAGTCCCACATCGCCTAGAGTAGGCCACCCCCTCCCCCTCCTTCTCCTATATAAAGGAGCTCTCCCTCATGTAACAACTGGAATTTGGAAGTAAAGGCATTATGCCCATTTTTCTCCTCTTTGTGAGTTGAGAATCTCCTCCCTTGTGAGTTGAGTGTGCTTGGTGGTTGTTGCTTAAACCATGGATGAGTCTTATCTAATTCTCCTGAATTAGTGGCGACTGGCGATTGATCTTATCTGCTGCAAGAAAGGACTTGCATCAGTGGCGATCTTCCACTTCTATCCTCTCCATTTTTCTTTCATTTTCCTTCACTTTCTTTCATTTTCCACGTGAATATAGCTGCTGTTCCAGCACCTATATTTGCATTTTAATTGCTTAATTTTGGTTCTAATTGGTTTGCTTTGCTCAATTTTAGATCCTTGGCAATTCCTGTCATCAATTGGTAATCAGAGCTTGATGGATTGAGCAACTTTGGGGCTGATTTTGTGGCTGTTTGGAGCGACCTTGCTGCACCTCTTTTGTGCAGAATTTTGCTTCAATTTAGTGTAATTCTATCCCTCTTTCAATTGTAATTTGGACTTCGACTGTTTCCCAGGCCCGAGGTGCCTTTCTGCTGCTATCAGCACTTGTCTGTCTTGATTGATTTGCTTGAATTCTTGCTAGATGGGGGCTGTTTTGGGCCGCTAATTCCCACCCCCTAGGTGTTTGTTTAAATGCCTCTTTAATTGCTCATACTTGTTCTTGAGTGATTCTTGCAAATTAATTGATATAACTGCTTGTTTGTGGTGAAGTGTGGTAAGAGGAGGCATTGTTGTCTTCATTTTTCCAAAGATCGTTCACCTACATTTCTCCCCTTCACCATTAATTGTCATCCCCCCATATTCATCTCTTTACTTTTCGCTTTTATTTTTCCGCCATTTAATTTCAGTTTCTCCCATCCCATTTAATTTCAGCTTCCCCCCTTTACATTCAGCTATTTACTTTCAGCTCTCCCCATCCTTTTAATTTCAGCTTCCCCCTTTACTTTCAGTCATTTACTTTCAGTCCTCCCCATCCTTTTAATTTCAGTTTCCCCCTTTAATTTCTTGCCATTTATTTTGCGCAATTTTCCTTCTTATTTTTGCCATTTTATGCGCATTTTTTTGGCTCTTGTGTTGTTCAATTTCCTACTCTTGTTATGTCTGTTTGATTGGCATTCTGATTGCAAATTTGGATTGACTGCTATCTCTACCTTGGACTTTCTCTGTTTGATTGTGCAAAACGCTCACCTATAGGATCTTTTTTGGTTCATAGTATTGGAAGAAGATCAACAAATTCTAATTGTTGATTTTCCTTCAAATTTTAATTCCAATCTTAAAATTGAACCAAGCGCGTTTCTGTGACCATACCGGTTTTGTATAATCAACAAGGAAGTGCTAAGCAATTTTTTTGGCCATTTTTGAAATCAAGTTGCCATCACGTTTTTACAGTTTTCAGAAATCAGTTTATTCATTATTTTTGCTTTTCTGGGCCACTTGGACCAGTTTACTGTCAGAAAATTCCAAAAATATTACAGTAGGTACAGTTAATTTTCTTTTCATTGTGTACAAATTTCTGTAATTTTCTGTTGGGGAAAAAGACAAAAAAAGAAAGAAAAGGCAAAAAAAAAATACAAAAGTATGTACGTGCCAAAAATAGAAAAAGAGGTGTAAAAAGCAAAAAAGGGTGTAAAAGTCAACAACAAGGAAGAAAAAGTCAAAAGACACCCAAAAAGAGTCAAAAATTCAAAAAAATAGAAAAACAAAAACAAAGAAGTATCCCAACAATACAGTAACAGTTTTACTGTAATTTTCTGTTTTCATTTCCCTGTATACCGTAATTGAGTTGTATTTGCTGTTTTTCTTAAAAACGACAATTTTGGCAACTCTTTTTCAAAAATCACCAAAAACAATTCTCTTTGCAATTTCTTCCGTCTTGTCTTGTTTGCTGTCTACTCTTGTGTATAAGCTTGTTTGAGTGCCAGCTTTTCTTGTTTGTCATATCAATTCTCTGTTTGTCTTAGGTATTCTTTCTTTCTTCCGGTAGTATTTTCTTTTGTTAGTGCGCTTCTATTTGGATAAGGGTTAAGACTTAGGCTAATTCTGGTCTTTGCAACTTCAACCAACACCAACCGAGTAGAAGAGGCAAGAGTGTTTTCATCTTAGAAAAAGCCAAAAAAGAGTGACATACACGAGTGTTAACATTCCTTTGAGTGTAAACACTTAGTTGAGTGGAAAGGTCCTTAAAATTTTTAACATAAAATCAATTAGGTGAATGGAAGGAAGGAGGCAAGGGGAAAGGGCAACCATGTTGTTTAGGAAAGCCTTAGAAACACCTTTGGGTGAAGAAGAGAGCCAAAGAGAGAACCTATTCCACACTAGGTGCCAAATTGAAGATAAGGTATGTTTAGTGATCATAGATGGAGGAAGTAGTAGCAACTTAGCTAGCCTTAGGTTAGTTAACAAGCTAAACTTACCTACTACCCCACATCCAGAACCTTATACACTTCAATGGGTGAGTGATGAGGAAGAATTTAAGGTGGATAGGCAAGTGAGCTTAAGGTTCAAAATTGGGGATTACCAAGATGAAATAACCTTTGATGTCATACCCTTAGAAGCCTCTCACATCCTTTTAGGAAGACCGTGGCAATATGAGAGAAGGGTGAATCATGATGGGTATTCCAACACCTATAGGTTCCGCCACCAAGGGGTTAAATTCACCTTAATGCCTATGACCTCTAGTGAAATTAGGGAAGATCAAATCCAACTTAAGAGGTTAATAGAACAAGAGATAAGAGAACAATTAGAAAAAGAGAAAGAAGAGAAACTTGAAAGAGAAAACAAGGAAAATAAATTAAGAGTGAAAGAAGAGAAAGTATGTTTTTCTTGTTATCATTTAAATGCTAACTCTTCTAGTGAAAGCATGAATAGGTTGAGGGAAAATACTTCTAGTGTTGCAAAGAAGACAACTCAAGCTATTGAAAGGGAGTTTCCTAAACTAACTTTCTTTATGCATGAAATACCTTTTTCTATGCACAATTATATGCCTCAAAGCATTACATGTTTAAAAGAAATGAACAATATTGATGATGCTTTGAAACCTATTGCATGTTTAGAAAAGCCAACTATGTATGAGAGTACCATGAAACTTACTAAAGATGCATGCTTACTCAATTCCTTTAGATTACATGATAAGATTGAAAACAAAGTTGGATTGAATATGCATGTGCCTTTGGTTTGTGTTTATAGAATGAATACACATTTTGGACCAAAAATAATTATTTCATACAAGGATGTGTATTATGCTCTTAAACTAGTTAGTAAAAAGGATAAAATTTTGGATGAAGCTATCACATGTAGGAAAACTTGTTTGACATCTAATTCAAATGATGATATGCTTCTTAACATGCATACTCACTGTGGTTCTTTTGGTATTTCACCTTTCATGAACACATATGATAATATGCAAAAGGTGTCATCTTACTTGAGTGAGTGCTTTAGTATGGATATGGCTCTTGAACAAACTTGCATGAATACTT
This sequence comes from Sesbania bispinosa, assembly GCA_026901365.1. NCBI lineage: Eukaryota > Viridiplantae > Streptophyta > Magnoliopsida > Fabales > Fabaceae > Sesbania > Sesbania bispinosa. The sequence goes on from QLOH01000098.1 coordinate 305,462, forward strand.
CATGGCATGGTAAAAATGTTGGGATGTTATTGAAAAATATTAAGACATTCATGCCACATAGTTTCACATGTGCATTTATTTGGGAACATAGTATAAAATACTTTGATGGATATCGCACATTGAAACACTTTTTGTACTCGAGTGGAATTTATTTCCTAAGCTTTCTCCATGACCATTTACTTGTATTACTTGCAAAGGAGGGCTTCAAAAGATTAGTCTTTGATCCAGGATCTAAATCCGCAGAGTACATGGACAAGATGGTTCAATCTTCATTGAGGGAGTTTTCTAACCCTTATCTCAAATGCCTCTTGTTCACATCCTATGTTTTTCTTTTACCAATCTTTATGATCCCTAAGTATTTTTGTTATGAGTCTTCACTTTGTTTGCTTAGGAATAATACTTATGGGTCTTCTTCTTGTTGTCTAGGCTCAAGGAAGATGTTCAACTTTTGGACCTCTAACTCTACTCTCCAAGGGCTAAGGGAAGTATCTTCTTACTTCCTAAATTTTGTCATCCATCCCTTTCTTCTACCCAGTTCATTACTCTTAAGGCTTCTTTCTGAATTTTCAGATTTGAGGTCAAATCCTTTTCAAGGGGGAGGGAATGATAACACTCTGCTAGAAGCTTGGACCTGCAAGACCTACATTGGAGGATATGCACCAACTTCAAGCAAGGAAGAGTTGGAGAAATTAGTGTCCTACAAATAAAGGGTCACTACCCTACAAGATAAAGGTCACTACCCTACAGAAGGACACCTTGACCCTGGATAGGACCCTTGTCCTATGGACCACCCTTAATTAGAACTCTCTTATATTTTCTCTTTATTGATTGTAATTTTCTTTTAATTCCTCCTACTTGGGAGCTATCTTTAGTGGGTTTATTGGTTAGTAGGCTACCTTGCTACAAGGTTTAGGAGGTCATGGGTTCTAATCCCACTTAGGATAGGAAATTTACTCATCTTTTATTTCCTATGTAAAAAGGGGCGCTATTTTTGGGTTTAATGGCTTAAGGCTTAGCTTAGCCATAAGCCATTAGGGGCATGGGTTCAAATCCCACCTTGGATGAGTATTCACTCATCTTTTATTTTCTTTTCTTATTTTTCTTTTCCTTGTAAAGTCCCACATCGCCTAGAGTAGGCCACCCCCTCCCCCTCCTTCTCCTATATAAAGGAGCTCTCCTTCATGTAACAACTGGAATTTGGAAGTAAAGGCATTATGCCCATTTTTCTCCTCTTTGTGAGTTGAGAATCTCCTCCCTTGTGAGTTGAGTGTGCTTGGTGGTTGTTGCTTAAACCATGGATGAGTCTTATCTAATTCTCCTGAATTAGTGGCGACTGGCGATTGATCTTATCTGCTGCAAGAAAGGACTTGCATCAGTGGCGATCTTCCACTTCTATCCTCTCCATTTTTCTTTCATTTTCCTTCACTTTCTTTCATTTTCCACGTGAATATAGCTGCTGTTCCAGCACCTATATTTGCATTTTAATTGCTTAATTTTGGTTCTAATTGGTTTGCTTTGCTCAATTCTAGATCCTTGGCAATTCCTGTCATCAATTCCATCAAAATCCCAAATCATCAAACCCTTATTTACCCCTTTTCGCAATTGTCGCTACCCTCTTCTATTTCAATCAAGATTCATCAAGATTCACAGAATTAATCATCAATCAATATGTTTTCATCATACAATACTCAATATATATATATATATATATCAATTTTGAATTTAGAGTCTTAGAGGGTCTTATGGTTGCCCTCACTACCCAAGCACCCCCCACATGCACATACAAGCAGCACCTTCTTCCCCACCGTACCTTGAAGTGAAGATCGAACAGCAAGGAAGACTCTTTCTTGATTCTTGATGATCACTCTGCAACAACCTCCTATTGAGACTTGGTTTCTCCCGTCCTTAGTGTTTCGCTCTCTGACGATTTGAAGAATAATGATTTGGGTGAACTGATAACCCCTCCTTACTAAAATGCCTATATCGGCTTGGGCCCATCCTCAACCCCCTTATCTTCTTTTTAAGTTTTGAACTAGCTTTATGGATAAAACTACTTATAATATTAATTCTATTATTATTTATTTATTTCTTCTACTTTATTAATTTTATTTTATTTTTTTTAATGAAAATTCAGGATGTTACAAACTGATAAAGTTCTCCAAAGGTTTTCCAATACCCTAAAAACTGAGTTAAACCTCGGGGTAACATGTTGATTCGCCTACTTCTCCAAAGGTTCTTTAATACCCTAAAAACCGAGTTATACCTCGAGGTAACGGGTTGATTCGCCTACTTCTCCAAAGGTTCTCCAATACCATTAAAACCGAGTAATACCTCAGGGTAACGGGTTAATTTCACCTACTTCTCCAAAGGTTCTCCAATATCCTAAAAACCGAGTAATACCTCGGGGTAACGGGTTGAACTCACAAAGTTATCCAAAGGTTCTCCAATACCTAAAAACCGAGTTATACCTCGGGATAACAGGTTGATTTCGCCTACTTCTCCAAAGGTTCTCCAATACCCTAAAAATCGAGTTATACCTTGGGGAAATGGGTTGATTTTCGCCTAAATTATTATGCTCTAAAAACTGAGGATGACCTCAAGGTAACGAGCTCATACTCTAAAAACCAAGCACAACACTTGGGGTAATGATTTGATTTTCACCTAAGTTACTATGCTCTAAAAACTGAGGATGACTTCAAGGTAACGAGCTCATACTCTAAAAACCAAGTACAACACTTGGGGTAACGAGTTGATTTTCACCTAAGTTACTATGCTCTAAAAACTGAGGATGACCTCAGGGTAACGATCTCATACCCTAAAAACCAAGTCCAACACTTGGTGTAACGAGTTTATTTTCGCCTAAGTTATTATGCTCTAAACACTGAGGATGACCTCAGGGTAATGAGCTCATACTCTCAAAACCAAGTCCAACACTTGTGGTAACGAGTTGATTTTCGCCTAAGTTAAATACTGAGGATGACCCCAGGGTAACGAACTCATACCCTAAAAACCAACTTCAACACTTGGGATAACGAGTTGATTTTCACTTTATTATGCTCTAAAAACTGAGGATGATCTCAAGGTAACGAGCTCATTCCTTGAAAACCAAGTCCAAAACTTGGTTGATTTTTTATTTAGGTTATTATGCTATAAAACTGAGGATGACCTCAGGGTAATGAATTGATTTTCGCTTAAGTTATTATGCTCTAAAAATTGAGGATGACCTCAGGGTAGCGAGCTCATTCCCTGAAAACCAAGTCCAAAACTTGGTTGATTTTTTATTAAGTTATTATGCTCTAAAAACTGAGGATGGCCTCAGGGTAACGAGTTGAGACTCTAAAAACCAAGTCCAGAACTGGGGATAACAAGTTGATTATAGTACAAAAAAATCAAGGATGACCTCGCGATAACAAGTTGAACTTTTAAAAAGTTGGAAGGCTTAAGTTACGTACCAACTAAGCTCGTCCTTTCTCTAGACAAATTGGTCGGGATGAGCTCGGGGAAGACCAACTTGACACATCATATCAGGGTTCTTGGCATAATTAAAGGAGGGAATCAGGATAAATAAGGAAAGAGCTGATATTAAGCAGCCTGATAGCGGAATCAGCGCATAGTACCTCCCAATCAGCAGATCATGCCATAAATAGAAGATGTCCCCCAACACCTATAAAAGGAGGGGAGTAGGCAGCATTAGCACACACTAGTTTCCCTACATTAGCCTTCATATACTGTACCAGTAAAAAATAGGCTTTGTAAGAACAATAACAATTTTAATATAGAGTAAATAGAATAGATAAAATGGTAGGAATGAGACTGTCTCCCATGGAGAATACCCGCATTCATAAAAAAAACTTTCAGAATGAAACATATTGATAAAACAAATAATGAGAGAAAATGTTTTAATATCATAATAAAAAAAGAAAATGAAAGTGTGATAAAAAAATAAAAGTGTGATAGAAAAAAAAAAACAGGATTAAGACTGCCTCTCGTGGAGAATACCGTGATTCATAAAAATAATTACAATGGAAGCTAAATAAATGGAGATATAAATGCCCAACGGGTAACGAGTAACGGGTAACGAGCATATAGGTGCCCAGCGGGTATGGGGACATACGTACCCATCAGGTATGGGGCTGGGCACTAAAATTACTGCCCACGCGGGTACAAACTTTTTTTTAAAACGTGAGTACGGGGATAAGCATTGTGGTACCCTGCCTATAGGGTACCCATTACCATCCCTACTCTTCTCACACCCAATCTGCAAACGCAACATGCGCTTTTCACTCACATGTGCCTTTGTTGTATTTTTTCTTGTGATGCACAAAGCAAGCATGCACAATCTGCTGGAGGGAGTAATATATTATTGTGTAAGAGATTGATGTGTAAGAGGCGCATACTCAATTTGCGCCTCTTCAAGCGCAGAATATGTTTGCGACTCCGCTTTCCACCGTGGCAAGAAACACACCACCAGGGTAAATAGCTTCTTCAAAGCATTATTTTGGTAATTTTGATTTTTTTTTTACCCATTTTGGTCAAAAAGCCTCCAAATCCCTTCCTATTTATTTATTCCTTTGGAAAAAAAATTGTTTCTATTTATCTGTTACATTTAGAAGTTCAAACGAGTATTAATTACATTTGTACTTTTACTCTTAATATAAGAGATAATAAATAAAAATGTAAATGTAAATAAATAATATAGAGAGATAAATGATATATTGAAAAAACACAATAAACTTAATGTAAATCAACACATTTATTATATTTTTTAATTAATATTTTTATGTAAAGAGTCATATAAATAAATAACAAAATAATAATAAAAAATAATAAACAGTATAAAAAAGTAGCTGCCATAAAAAATTAAAAAAAACTAAATAGAAAAAAACACCTCCATGTGAAATAGGTGGAAAAAACATTATGCAATAAAAATGAGATAGGGGTACTAAGGTTAAAGTTTTTACCACACCTCCATGTGACCACCTCTCACACACCACCCTTTTCTTTTAATTTTTTTTCATGAACAATAGTAAATTTTAGATTTTTTTACAAAAACTCTTATGGTTATATTTTTTTAAAAAAAATTATTTTTCATTAACCAGATTGATAACATATTTAATCATATTAACCATAAATTCATACTCCCTCATTTATGTAATAATTTTTATGATCAATTGAAATAAATGGAAATTGTTTGTCACTTTGAACAAATATTTAAGGTATATTAACAAACATTTAACTTTTTTTTTTCAATTGAACATAAGGATGGTTACACAAGGGAGATGATATGAATTTATGGTTAATTCTTTGTACTTTGATGATTATTTATGTCATTAAAGTGGTTAATTACAAATGAGACAAACGGTGGTTAAGTGTGAGTTAATATGTGATTTAAATGAGTTGCTCAATTGGTTAATATCAAAATCACTTTAAATAATTGTTCAAAATGACAAACAATTAAATTTTATTTCAATTGATCATAAGAAATATTACATATGTGAGAGGACATGAATTTTGGTTAATTATGTGCACATTGGTGGTTATATATGTTATCAATCTACTTAATTATAAGTAAAACCAATATGGTTAACTGTGAATTAGTGTATGGTTAAGTGAGTTACTCAATTGGTTAATATCAAAGTTACTTTAAATAATTGTTCAAAATGACAAGCATTTAACTTTTGTTTCAATTGATCACAAGAATTATTACACAAGTGAGAGGATATGAATTTATGATTAATGTCATATAAATTGGTGGTTATGTATATTATCAGGTTAATTACAAGTAAATTTAAAAAAAAACATCGGATTTTTTATTAAAAAAACTGGCTACTGTTTAAAAAAATAATAAAAAAGGGAGGTGTGCGGAGGTTTGGAAATATCATTCGGGTAGTAATTTTTTTTTTTGGGTGAAAGGTAGTAATAAACACTAGATTATTTGCCTTCCATTTACTGGAAAGTCGTATAATACACACTTGCACATCTCATAATTGAGTGATAATTGCAACAATACACAAAGGTAAAAACTAAAAACCATTTATTTCTGTAACACCAAACAAAGGCAAGAAAACCGTTACTTGTGTGAAATTAAAAACATTGACTCGAGGAGGCTTGCTTGCTTCCTCAATCAGCAGTTGTCCAGGTCATGTCATTCTCAAAGATCCAGTGGCACACTTCAATCCGACCTGGACCCGACCCTAGGGCCATGAATGCACCATGGGTGGGGCTCCAAGCAGTAGTGTCCAAGTGACAGATGGCAACACCGTGGTTAATCTTGGCCTTGGTATCCGGGTCTAGAAGATCCGCTTCATAGACCCGAACTTTGGGAACCGAGTGGCAGTAATATAGCAAATAAGGGAACAAGCTCTGATGACACGACACGGATTGAGTGACTTTCCCACCGTTTATGCCCTTGACCCGACCCACCATGACGTTCTTCTTCGACCCGTTTGTGCTTTCGGTGGACCGAACCGTCACGTTGCGACCCAGAACAGAGGTTGCAAAGTCAATCATATCCTCGATCGAGCCCACGCAGCGTTTGGTCTCGCCCCGGCTTGGCGCCCTTTCACACTCACCTAACGAGTCCACGATCATCTTGTCCATGGAGGAGTTATCAGAGACCCTGAACACGCGCTTCAGCTCAGCGAGCTTGGAAGATGAGAAGGGCAATTTGGTCATAATGGAGCGGGGCAAAAAGGACCTTTGAGGCAATTTATCTTTTATATCAGGCATGGGCATCACCGTCCCCTGCTTGAGCATCTTCTCGCGAAAGAACTTTCCTGGCTGGACCCATTTTTTTACCAAACTGTCACTGACAGTCTTGGTAGAGGAAGTGGAGGAGTTGGTGTAAGCGGCAAAGGAAACACCCTGTTTGGAGTAATCCTTGAAGGTGTTGTTAACGCCGTATTCCTTGAAGCTAACTTTCTGTAACCCATCTGCTCCTTTGGCGTACCCTTTAAAAGTGTCGGTTCCTTCGTTGAAGGACTTGCCGTAGTTGTTGAAATCCACCTCGGTGCGGGATGAGTCTTTAGCGTAGGACTGAAACGAGTCAGCTCCAACATTGGCCTGGTCTCTGTAATTGGAGAAGCTCTCGGTGGCAATGAAACCTCCATTGGCGTAATTCTTGAAATTCTCGGTGGGGTTGTTCATGTTCACCCCGTAGTTCTTGAATGTATCCTGTGCGCCGTTTCCTTTCTGGGCATAGCTCGAGAAACCGGACCCGACGACGTTAGAGTCCGTCCCGTAGGTGGTGAAATCGTTAACGGCGCCGTTGGAGTTCTTGCCGTAGTTAGAGAAACTCTGGTCCCCTGCGTTCCCGTCTTCGCTGTAGCTGGAGAACTCTTGCTTCCTCCCGAAGGTTTCGGTTGAGTAGGTGGTGAAACGGAGGTTGGGAACGTTGGATTCCCTCGTGTACTCTTTAAACTCGCTGGAGCCCAAGGTGGATTTGGTGCCATATGTGTGGAAGCTCTGGTCCACCACGTTGGTCTCTGTTCCGTAGCTAGTGAAACTGTCGTTTTGTTCGGCGGAGCTGCGGCTGTATGCCCGGAAATCGTTCACTGGATTACTGAAGATATCGTTGGAGTAGTTCTTGAACGAGTTGAGGCCGTCAAGTCCACCTTTTCCGTAGTTGGTGAAGTTTTGGCCGTCATTGTACACTTGGAAGCTGCCGTCTTGGGAGTGTTTGTCCAGGCTGGGTCTCACTTCCGGGAAGCAGAGGAGGTGTGCGGCGGAGCAGAATTCCGGCAGCCGCGTGGAGAGGGTGTTGGTGGCGGCGAGCTTAGTGAATGCGGCAGCGTCGGTGGCGCTTAGTGGTGAAGCCTTGGAGAGGAGGAAGGATGGCTTTGGTAAGTTGTTTTGGATCTGTCTGTCCCAATAGCGGATCACGAAAGCCTTTGGGGTGAATGGGTTTTGGTTTTGCTGTCCTGCATCGACGCTGGAACCAACCTGCATTCATTAAAAGTTAGGATGAGTGAGAACTGAAAAATTGAGAGTGAAGAAAATTAAAAGTGTGTGTGCTTACTGTGAGTGTCGAGAGAAGGATCAAGAGGAAGAGAAAGAGGGTGCTTTTGTTACTGCGTTGTTTGCGCATGTTATACTTATTTTTTCTTTTGAATCGGGAGGAGAGGGAAGTAGAAGTAGAAAATGGAGAATGTTGGCGAGTTTTGTTGTGTTGTATGCAGACTTTTATAGTAGTTCGGAGCTGTCAGAAAGAACTGAGTGAGCATTGAGCAATGAAGTGAACGTGCGATTATAATTACTTAAAATTTAATAAAAAATATACGGTTAAATATGTTTTTAGCCCTGAAATATAATCGAGATTTGATTTTATTCCTTGGAATTTAAAATCAGTGGTTTTGGTCCTTTAAAAATTAAAAATACACCAATTTAGTTCTTATTGCATAGTTTTGCTACAAATTTTGCTACAAATTAGCTACGAATTTTTATCAATAATGACTAAATTGATATATTTTCAATTTTGGAAGGACCAAAATCACCGGTTTTAAATTATAGGGACTAAAATCAAATTTCGACTATAATTCAGGGACTAAAAACATATTTCACCCAAAAATGATTGCGATCTGGATCTATAATGTCCAACAAAACTCATGACTAGTGGGGAAAAAGAGAAATTTTATTTCAAATCTCCAAAATACTATGTGATATCATAATGAGAAGGAAAACGCTTCTTCCATGTTAATTCTGCCACACTCACGTGCACTAACACTTTGTTTAGTTTACACTGAATCCACGTTTTAAATATGAACGTGAGCATAGTAAATTGTTAACGTTGCTCGGATCCATGTTTAAAACGTGATTTTAGAGTAAATCATTTGACGTTGAAACTGGCTAAACTCATATTTGGATTTTCCAACACAACTGTTTCTAGCGTTTAAAATGTGATTTTACCATGTTTCAACGCTAAACCAACATATGCTCTAACACTATGTTTGGTAAAGGAAAGAGAAATATAGAAAAAAGAAATGGAGAAGAGAAAAATGAGATAGAGAAATGAGAAAGAGATGAAGATGATTTTTAGGTTGTTTGATGTAAGAAAAATATGTTTGAAATAGAAGAGAAATAGGAAGAGTTAGTTGTTTGGTTACATAGAAGTGAGAGGTGATTTTTTTTTTAAACATTCTTAAAGTTTTTTAATCGATTTTTTTAATCTAAAATCGATTTTCTTATGAAAATCTTGTTGGTCAAAATCCATTTTTGAAAGTTAGTTGTTTGCTCTGTTATGGGTTTTCTTCCTGCATCTTCTCCCACGCTTTTACACTGCTCCTGCTCCAATCGCTAGAAGGGTTTTCTTGGCCTAAAAATTAAGCTTTACCATTCCAACTCCACAATCAAAACTGCATCTGCAGACAATGGACATGATGTCTCCTCATCTGATCCAAAACGGCGGAAGTGGTGATCCATAATCGCGCAAATAACCGCATCTTCCCCCAAGCCTCCTCGTCAGATTCAAAACGACGGCAATGGCAGTGTCAGAAAACGCTTCAATTGTTGAACTCAGATTGTGAAGCCCTCTCCCATGTCCTCTTGCGTCTCCCTTTCTTCCTCCCCATCCAGCTACAGCCATGACAACGAAGCTTACTGCACTTTTTTTGTTTTTTACTCATCTGCATACTCATTTCTTCGGTACCTCTCGTCTAATTAGAGGGGAAATGAAAAAGTGTGGGTCTCATAAAACTTTATCATCTCCACCCTATTTCTATGCTCTTCCAAACAACGAATGTTGTCCTATTTCTACTCTATCTCTCACCCTTCATTTCATTTCTCTACTATGTAAGGTCCAAAAATTCTCCTATAAGGTTTTAGTGATGACAAACCAGCAAAATTCACTTGTCATAATTCTGATTAAAAAGAAACTAGTGATTTCACTTGAGTATTTGTCAAGAAGATACACATAAAGACTAGAAGAAAGATCTCAACATTTGTTCACCTTGACAATCTATGAAAGAAGCCTTCAACAATTTTGAAGTATTGAAAATATGAATGAAAGCAAGAAAGCTGTTGAGAATAAACAATAAAAACACCTTTATCAAAGGAATTGCAAGCCAAATAGAGTCTGCAGAAGAAACACTGTCTGCAGAAGAAACCATTCTTGAAGAAGAATCTTGACAGAAGACACAAGAGGTAAATCAAAGAACAAGAAAAGTAAATCTAGGCAAAAAGTTGATAGACCAACTTGGTTCAGTCCTTACAAACAGTGGTATTGGCCTAGAAGAATGCCACAATATATTAGAAGGAAGATTTACTCTTAAAAGAGCTGCAAAAGAAGCATTTCACTTTAGGTTCATGACATCCTCAGGTCCTCAAACATACAGTCAACAAATTTCATCTCAGAAGGTCTCTACAATCTTCTACAAAAGAAAGAAGATTACTTTACAGAAGAAACTCACTGTCAGAAATGATGAAGAAGAAGCAAAGTCTATCCAAATCTAATTTTTATCATTTCTGAGGCGGTAGCTTGGTTAAATACAATTCGAATAATTTATATCAAATAAATTAAGGCCCTTAATATGCTCACAGAAGAACAGGCTGCAAAGTCCTCAAGTTTCCAATTCTGTAGAAGAAATGTCTCCAGAAGATGCAACCAGTCAACAGGACAACTGTAACTGAGAAGGACAACTGCAACTTAAAAGGGACAGTACATGCAGACTTAGCTGGAGATGCAAGCAATCTCTCCAACGGCTATTTCCTCAAATATCCTATAAAAAGAGGAGTTCTCTTCAAGTTGAGACACACCAATCTTCAAAAGAAGTCTCAAGCCTTCAAAATTACAATCTGAATCTTCTGGAAAATTTGTCTCTCCTCAATTTTTCTGAGTTTCTGTTTCTAAAAGTCTTTGAGAGAGAGCTGGCTCATAATATTATATGCTGTGCATAAATTGTATTCGGTTTTGAACCTTGTATTTTACTTTTCACTACTTATATCTTCTGTTAGTTCTCAAGGAGGTTTAAGTGTGTTAGTACCTCTTGAGAAAGTGTGTTGGACTTGTAAACTGAGAGTACTATTGTGCTGTAGTGAGATAAGAAGCCTGCAAATAACTTTCTGCAATATTCTGGTGTCTACATCTTCTGCAGAAGAAGCTGCAAATGGTATAAAGCCTTAGGTGGCTAAAGAAAGGAACCTATAAAGAGCCTGAAGAGGCTGTAAAAGAATACTAGGGGTAAGGTGTACCCAAAGAAACTGTAAACTGAAAAGGTGATTAAGAAAATCCTACTTGAGGTAGGGACTAAGCGTAGCCTCAGGTTGGAAGAGGTGAACCAGTATAAAATCTGTGTGTGCAATCTTCTTACCCTTTCACTCCTTATTTTATATTGATTGCATGTGCATAAAATTATTTTAAATCTATCTAATACCTAAGTAAGTGATACAAGCAAGAGTTCCTATAAGGAATCATATCTTCTGCATTACTCATATATTATAACTTCTATCATCTTGAGTGGTATCTTCTAATACTAAGCCAAGTTACACTTGAGCAAAAATAGTATTAGAAGAAATCTGCAAAAAATTTAAAGAAATCACAATTCAACCCCCCTTCTTGTGATTGGAATTTCAACTTCAATTGGTACCAGAGCTTGCCTCTAGGGTTGAACTCACTTAACAGTGAGAGAGGAAAAGATCAAGGGAAGATGGCAAATCATGGTGCTGGATTGTTCATTCCAGAAGGATCCTCTACAAACAGACCTCCTGCCTTTAATGGAAAGGATTACTATTATTGGAAAGACAAAATGAAATTGTTTCTAGAATCCCAAGATATTGATCTTTGGGATATTGTTGAAAGAGGAAATTGCATTCCTATAATTAAAAGAACTAGGATTCTACTTCAACCCAAAGAAGGAGAATCAGAAGTTCAAGAGGATCCCCCACAGCCAAAACCTAGAGAAGAATGGACTTCAAAAGATAAGCAGATATATCTTCTGAACTCCAAAGCCAAGTTCTTTCTTCTATGTGCTCTATGCATAGGAGAATATGACAAGTTGGTTGGCTGTTCTACTGCAAAAGAAATATGGGATACACTCAAAATTGCACATGAAGGAACTAATCAAGTAAAAGAATCAAAAATCAATATTTTGATTCATCAATATGAAATGTTCAACAAGATTGAACATGAAACCATTGATGAAATGTTCAACAGGTTCACTGTCATCATCAATGACCTAAAGTCTCTTGGCAAAAGCTATTCCAATCAAGAACAAGTCACAAAAATCCTTACAAGTCTCCGAAAAATATGGAGACCAAAAGTGACAGCAATCCAAGAAGCAAAAGATCTTGTTGTACTGAAACTGGATGATTCTTGGTTCTCTAAAAGTTCATGAGCAAGAACTCATGGATGAACTACCAAGAAAAGATAAAACAATTGCTCTAAAAGCCAGCACATCAAAAAGAGCTAGTATAATATCAACAGAAGAAAAGGGTATTGATGGAGAAGAATCATCTTCTGAAAATGATGATGAGCTTGCTTTTATATCCAAAAGGATCCAAAGATTGATCAGAAGAAAGGGCAGAGGGAAAAGATTTTTCAACTTCAAGAAGGAAGGATAAAAAGGTGAAGGATCCAAGACTCAAATCATCTGTTATGAATGCAATAAACTAGGACACATCAAAACATAATGTCCTCAATTAAAAAAGGACTTAAAAGCATTCCAGAAGAAGAAAGCCATGATGGTGACATGGGATGACTCAGAAAGCTCCTCAGAAGAAGATGCAGAAGATGAGACAGCAAATTTGTGTCTCATGGCTGGAAAAGGTGATGAAGACAGTGAGATAAATAACTTTAACTCTTCTGCATATAGAGAACTAGAAGATGCATTTGAAAACTTGGGATAGAGAGCATGCTTATCACTGTGGAGACCAGGGTAGATTATTTCTGAGTATTTCATATTTGTGGAGACCTTTGTGAAATAACTTTAATTTGTGCTTCAATATTATAATTTCATATTCATAAATATCATTGGGTTTCAAATACGAAAGGGGTGCGATAGACGAAGTTCAATCCTAGTTCTAGTAATTGCTCAACCTCATCTCAATTTACTGTTTTCCTTTATTTACTATTGTAATCTATAGAAATAACCATCTTCTCTCACTTGATAAGTGTGACCACTAGGATTTACAATTGAACCATTCCCTGTGGATACAACAAACCCATTTTACTTACTATTATACTGTTGTGATTTTGGTACGCTTGCCAGAATTTCAGCAAGTATTTTTGGCGCCGTTGCTGGGGAATGGTGTCTTAATTTAAATTCTTGGGAGGTCTATCCTATCAAGTTGTATATATTTTATTGTTATTTTTGAGGATTTTTAGGAAAATTTTATTTTCTCTTTTTATTTTATTTTATTCTCTCATCCTTGTGCAAGCTTCTTGATTTATGCTCTTGCGAGGACAGGTGTCTCAAAATCAATTGTTGTTTGATCCAGAAATAGAAAGGATATCCAGGAGGAACAATAGTAGAAATAGAAGAAGAAGAAGAAGAAGAAGAAGAAGAAGAAGAAGAAGAAGAAAACAAAAATATGGTTGAAGAACAACAAGTTCCACAAAGGAGAGTCTTAGGAGACTATGTCATGCACCAAGGGCCTCGATATTTCTCAAGCATAGTTGCACCAGTTACAGCAAAATCTTTGGAGATGAAGGCCGCCTATTTGAGCCCTATTAGTGCCCACCAATTCAAAGGATTGGATTATGAAGATCCACATACTCATCTTTCTACCTTCTATGAATTGATTGGTACTATGGGTTTTGAGGAAGGAGATTTGGAATCTGTCTATTTACGATTGTTTCCTTTTTATTTAATAGGTAAGGCAAAGGAGTGGCTGAAATCACATCCCAATCAAAGTCTGAACAGTTGGAGTGTAGTAGAAGACAAGTTCCTGAAAAGATTCTTTCCACCATCGCGCTACATTCAAGCTAAGTCAGACATCTCCACATTCAGGCTAGGAGAAGACGAACCATTATGTGAAGCCTGGGAGAGATTCAAGTGCTTGTTGCGAAAGTGTCCCAACCGTGGTTTTGAAGACATTGCTCAACTGAACATCTTTTGCAATGGACTCAGACCCGATTCGAAGTCATTCATAGGATCTGCAGCAGGAGGAACAATTATGACAGTAGATGCAGAGCGTGCTATTGCAATAATTGATAATTTCACACAGAATGACCATCAAGCTCAATATGGGAGACAACCAGTCTATAAGAAGGGGATACTAGAGTTAAATAGCAATGATACACTTCTAGCAGAAAATAAGTTCATCAAGCGTTAGCTAGAGGCACTTACCAAGAAAATGGATACACTCCCTCAACAATTGCAAGCAGTGCAGTCTCAACCTAGCCAAACCCCACAGTTGATTTATGATTTTTGCGGAGGTGACCATCCCAATGGTCATTGTTCCTATCAGGATACTCAAACAGAATAGGTCAGCTATATGGGAAATCAAGGAAGGCAAGGTAATTTCTCCAACAACAATCAATATTCACAAGGATGGAGAAATAATCAAAACAACAATTCTGGCTAGAGACAAGATGGAGGCAACAAACAAATGCCTTATCAACAACAACAGTAACAAAGTTATCCTTTAGTGCATGACAAACTATCAAAAATGGAGGAGAAAATTTATGCTTTTTTGCAATCTTTTGATGGCTTTAGGAAGACTACAGAAGCAGCCATCAGACTCTTGGAGACTCAAGTTGGCCAATTAGCAAAGGACATGGCAGAGCACAACAGAGGCCAATTTACAGCAAACACTCACACCAATATTATAAAATCAGGGATTCATAAATAACAAAGAGAATTCAAATACAAATGGGGATTGAATCAAATACATTCAGTCTTATTGGAGAGTTTAGCTACTCATGGTAGCCATTACAAACCAATTGAGAAACTGTCACACTTTTCTCCAGCTCCAGCTCTGCTCTGCTGTCTCTCCCTTGTTCTATGCAAAAGGTCCTTTAAATAGAACTTTGAAAAGCCTGTTGAAACCTTGCTTGGCCCATTGGAAATTAGGATCCCGTGCTCCTGCGCTCAGTGTAGGAAACAAAATGGATTTTTAATCCTGCGCTCCACTTGCGCTCAGCGCAGGTGGAGCGCAGATCTCCATTTTCTGCTTTCCTGATTTCCTCTTTTCTGATTTGATCTCTTCATGATCTTATCTTTATTTGCTTCGCTTTCCTGATTTCCTTCTTTTTAGCTTGATCTCATGCTGATCTTATCCTTATTTGCTGCTATCTTGTTACTCCATTTAGAACTTTCCTTTTTATCTGCAAAATCAACAAAGTTCTTATCAAAATAGCATAAAATTCAAATTTAAATTAAATAATCACAAGATCTGAATTTTAAACTAAAAAGAGGTAATTTGGGGTATAAATCTAATATTTTGCCCTTGATAAGTGTTGTAATTATATAGAAATTTATCATTAATTTAGCACTTATGATGGATCTATAGACTTGGTGTTTGAGTGTTTCTTGCATCAAAATGGTTAAGACATGTGAATAATCAGTTTTGGATGATCAATAGATAAGAATAGTGGCGGTAATGACCAACCCTAATGGTATGGGTAATCTAGGGCGGGATATAAATTTAGTCTAGATACCTTTTGTTACAAGTGGCATCATAAAGGTAGGTGCGAGAAGGACGGTGGAACTAGGGGGATGGATTCGTCATCACAATCCTTAACATGTGAAACTGATTGGTTAGCAATCACAGGGGGGTTGTTCATTCCTAGGGAGTATGTGGAGATTACACTCGAGGACCTATAGCCCAAGCCTTGGAGCAAACCTTACAATGAAAAGAGCAGGAACACTGATAAGTGAAAATTAGTTGATAAATTAGAGCACTTTTTAGTTCACTTATCAAGGATAAAATGGTATTTTTGCCCCAGTTTAATCCCTTTTCATTAAATATTAGATAAATTGTATTTATTAATCTTGGATTTGAATTTGATGCTATTTTGATAGAAATATTGCTAATTTTTGCAGAATTTTGCAAGGATTTGATTTGAAGGAAAGATAACATTAAATAAGGGAGATATCTGCAAGATTTGAAGTTTAATTGAAGGCAATAATGAATATTTGAAGAATATCTGAGAGCAATTAATGAAGAAATCACTGCCAATTAAACAAGGATTCTGCAGACAACCTTCCCAAATAAATCCAAGATGCTCAATAAATGCAAAGATTTCATCAAGAAAAGGGAAACAAGGAAAGACAAATCAACCAAAACCAGTCTCGGGGAGAGATCAAGTTAAAAAGAGAAAGATTGAAGCTGCAGGACGCATTCTGCGCTTCAACCTGCGCTGTAGCGCAAGGTGAAGCGCAGCCCTCTGGAACTTGCGCTGCAGCTTGCGCTGTGGCGCAGGGTGAAGCACAAGTTACGAAGATTCTTGCCCTGTTTCCGTTTTAGATAGATTTCTCCCCAATTTTCTTTGTCTTTCCTTAGCCTATAAATAGGACCCTCTTGCACCAGATCAAAGTGTGCACGGTTATTGTAATATTCCAGTGATAATGCACTAGTTCTAATTTTAGAGTAGGAAAGGAGGAGCGCTTCACAAGGATTGAGGATGGTGACAACATCTTCGGTGGTTTGTATGGCTACATTGTGTAGTTAACTCTCCATTAGGATTGAATGTAATCGATTCCATTTCCAAGTGTATGTTGAACTCTATCTATTTATTTATGCAGTTCCCTAGCTATAATATTGGTATCCTGTTCTGTGCTTAATTCCTAAGTTTCGCGCTTGCGCCGGAGTTATAGGCTAGTTTGTAATTAACGTTACGACTAGGATTGAGTTTGGGGGAGCCTAGACATCGAAAACTCAACCTCTGAGTGAATGAGAATACTCGGTTAACCAGTGACCGAAACATAGGTGTTGCTAATGATTGATGGGTAGTGTGAGTATCCTAATGAAGGACATCTAAAGGATAGGCATGGTCTAATGGATCGATAACAAAGGATTAGTTGATTGTCAATCCATGATTCGAAACGTGGATGTATTCTAATGAGTGATGGGTAGTGACAGTACTCTAGCGAAGGTGCGTCTAGAGGATTAGTCCTCGTTTATCAATTAATTCTTTTACAAACGGAATAAAGAAAGCATAACAAGCCGAGGGTAAGTCTGTCGCTTGGAAGAACCCGCATGGATTATCTTTGAGTGTGAGTGGCACCTGGTAACTCGGGGTCTTAGCAATGTAGTTCAAGATCAATCCTAGTCCAAGTAAAGTGTCTCTAACTCTTCATTTCTATTTCTATTGATTATTAATTTGCAATTTATATTTTCCACACAAAATACTCTCATAAATCCGTTGTTTTCCCTTGATAAATAGATCATGGCTATACGCCAATTGACTGTTCCCTGTGGATACGATAACTCTTCTTACTATTATACTATTGGATTTTTGGTTCACTTGCCAGAAACCCACCAAGTATTTTTGGCGCCGTTGTCGGGGAACGGTTTCCAATTCGTGTAGAACTTGGAGGTCTAATTATCAAGGATATCTATCTTAGGATTTCTTTTATTTATTATTCTTATTATTTTAGGAAATTTTTATTTAGGAAAGTTTTTCTATTATTATTAAAATTCTCTTCCACACTTACCCTTTTTCAGAGTTTCTTGTTTTTGCTTTTGAGAAGCCAGGTGTCCCCAAATCAACTACAATTTGTGCCAGAAATAGAAAGGACATCAAGGAAGAACAAAAGTAGACGCAAGAGAAGGAGACGAAGGAGAAGTCGAGAAGAAAACAAAAATATTTTATTTTTAATTATTTTATTTTAATTATTTTTTTTTTTTTTAAAATTTCATCTGAGCTAACATTTGATTATTTCCCTTGAGAAGGCAGGTAATAGAAAAAGGGGCAAGGCTCAGCTTAAGGAGACAATTTCAACACTCTCTGTTCTACCACCCAAGTGAAGTAAAAGTTAAATGGCTTATGAATGGCAAAATCAACCAAGAAGAACTCTTGGAGATTATGATAAGTGGCAAGAACCAAGCTACTTCTCTCATGCACTGATTCAAGGTAACTTCTCTAATTACAAAAATTATTCTAACAATTTTTCACAGGATTGGGGAAGTTACCAGAATCAGAATTTTGGATGGCGCCACGTTGATGTTTCACTCCGTATGCAACCTTCTTTTCAACAACAGCAAAGTTACTCTTCCTATCAATAAAGAGACTCACAATTTTATGAGTTTTTGGAAGAATTCGATCAAAGCAGTATACAATTTCAGAAAGAGAGCGAAGAGCGAAGGCGAAACACTGACGCTTTGTTAAAGCAGATGGCGGAACAAAGGGAGGTAAGACTTCAGAAGGAAAGAGAAGAAGCAAGAAGAAACACTGACACCTTGCTGGAGCAATTAAAAGAAACAGGAGCCAACCAACAGTCAGAACAAACCTCAGCAAGTCATTCAGATAGTGACAATTTTATTGAAGACAAGTGGGAGGAATTTATACAATTTAAGTTGTATTGTGAAAGAGAAGGACTAACTGTTGACCTCGCACTAAATGAGATAGAAAAAATGATCAAGCAATCAGCAAATGCACTACCCAACCCTGAAGAACAGTGTGGCGACATTGTTCAGCTGATAGGGGAGGAAACCAATGACAATCTGGCTGATGAAGAAGATGAAATTGAATATGCACAAGAAAGAGTATTAGAAGAAGTTGATGAAGAAAAGGAAGAAGAAGGTGCAGCAAAAGAAGGAGAAGAAAAAGGAGAGGAGGAAACAAAACAGATGGTGCTTAAAGAGGAGATTGACTGTGAAAGGGAGGAAGAGAAAAAGAGTGAACAGGGAGATGAAGAATCAAAGCCCGAGGAAGGAAGGGAAGTAGTACCAAGACCAAAGACCCTGTCTTATCCAACCAGTCCTCCAGAGGAAGATCAAGAAAGGCATGGTGTAAGTGATAAACCTTCCAGACCTCACAAAAGAAAGGCCTGCAATCACACTGACCAGGACAAGGCAAAGAGAAGAAAAGTCAAACTAGAATCAAATTCAGAGCCTAGAGCCAGATTGAAGATCAAGTAGTCAGGTGTGTTCCATATCAAAGACCCCTGCGAAGCAAAGAAATTGAGAGCAATCAACTGTGAATCATCTAAGCTTCAGGAAAAGAAGACTCATGCACATGAGAGCAAGATAATAAAGAAAAGAAGAGTCAAGCCAAGGGAGTCAAAAGCATGGTCTAACTCCAGGAAGAAGCCCAAATGGTCAAAGTCAGTTCACACTACAGGTTGCTCCAAGGCAAGATTATGGGGAGGTTTATGGGCCAAAGAAAGGAAGGGTGCAGCACAGAAACTCACCAAAATATTTCAGTTTCAGCCACCTTGAGAGAACAGGTGTCGAGCTAGAAGACGTTAAACAAGCACTTCCTGGGAGGCAACCCAGAGATTTTTAAGTTTTTAATTGTTTTCAATTTTATTTTGTTTTTATTAGGATTTTTCATTTTTTTTAAGATTTAGGAAATTTTCAAAATTGATTAGAATAAGTTTGTGGAAAATAAAATTTTTAAATAATAGGAAGTACCAGAAAACGTGACTGAAAATTGCAAAATTGCATTCTGTTTTCTGCGCTTCACCTGCGCTGTAGCGCAGGTAAAGCGCAGAAATGCAATTTTAGTCACTGACTTCTGCGCTTCACATGCGCTGTAGCGCAGGGTGAAGCACAGCAGTACGAATTTTTTAAAAATCTTCTATTTTCTTATGTACTGTTTCTCTACTTTCTAAGCTCTTCTTTTCACTCTTTCCACTCACAAACTTCCATCAATTTTGAAACTTTCAGTTATGTTTTCTTTAATTTTTATCAATTGAAATCTTCATTCACTCTATGATTTGAACTTTAGGATAACAACCTTAGGAATGTGTATATTGTTGATAATTGCTATCTTAAATGTGATTTTGGCTGTGTGAAACATGAAGAACAATTTGCTGAATTGAAATGCTCTTTGTTTTGTGAGTTATTAAATTTGAAAGTGTTATGCTCTGTTTCTTTCAAAAATCTTGAACTTTCACTTTCCATGGATTGATTGAATGCTTGCAAAATAAATGAGTATGATTTGTTTTTAGGAAGTCATTACCAAGTGCACTGAACTTTTGTTGTGAAAATATTAATTCTTTGAATTATGCATGCAAATTGGTTAATGATAGGCTTCCATGTTCTTCATGAATTGCACAGACTGCTGCAAAGTATAAAGACCAGTTGACCTCAAACTAATCAGGAGTACTAGACCCATACCCAAGCATGCTGCTTGAAGAGTTCCGGATATTCTTGCAGTGGCTTGGGGACAGGCTTATTCATCCAGGGGGAGGTGGAGCAGCAACAGGATAAGGACTTACAGGATACAGAGGATGAAGATTGATACTGGTGTTTTCTTTCTTTTAGTTTTTCTTTTATTTTCTATTATTTTATAGAATTTTATTTTTAGTTAATCAGAATTTTTGTTTTGTATTTCATTTTTTTTAATTTTTAGAATTTTTAAAATTTTTAGGACCTTAGGAATTAGGATTTAAGGTAACTTTTTCAAAATTCTCTGTAATTAAGTAGTTTAACTAACTAAACTAGGAAAGATGATAGGGTTTTGTGATTAATTCCATAATTAGTTAAGTTTAGGATATTTCTCAGAAGGACCTATCAGGATAGTTAATTAAAACCAGTAAGTGTTTTATCCAGGAATTTTAAGCCAATAATCGGTGAGCATAGAGCCCAAACACTGAAATTGAGAGCTTTTCACCACTGCTTGTCAACTGTTATTGCTTGAGTTTCTGAATTTTGTCTTGCTAGTATAAGGTATGGAAGTGACAAAGGCATACTTTGTGATTATAATATTGTGCTCAGTGCCAAACAGCCAACCTTGATTAAATGTTTCCATTTATTGATTGCCCATTTTGAGCCTTTAATGTTTCTTTTGATGCACCCCATCCATACTCAATGATTATATCCTGTCCCTCAACACTTGAGATAGAGAGCAAGGTACACCACAACAAAATGGGACAAGAGGTTGGTGAATTAAAAGGTCAAAGAAATTCAAAGAGCAGGCACAAGAAATCACAAAGAAGGATACTCCCTCACAAATAAATTCTCTATGTTATTGTTAAAAAAAAAAACTCTGCACAAAAGTGTAGAATTGAATAAGTTGGGGGGAGTATTTCTTCAAACAAAGAGGCCAACTGAAAAAAAGGTGACAATTCAAGAATGACATGGTAGATGGAGAGAAGTCCCAAGCACAATCACAAGATGATCTCTATTCAAAGTGTTCTTTGCATATCTAGAAAGATCATGATTTCTTGATAGCCCAGCCTCATTACAACCAAAGAAAAGACCTTTTGATCCATATTAACTGATTGCAGGTTCAGATGTTGGAAACGACTATCAATTCTAGTTGTTACGGTAGTGAAAAAGATTGAGGGAAACACTTACCCGTGAGAATGAGAGATTTCCTTGGTTTATCACTTATTGCTTTAATTGCTATTTTTGATAAGTTTGAATCATGTTTATGTTCTATTCTGATTGAGGATTGGTAACATCTCTTACCCCCTGTTTGGTGTTGTAGAAATGGGGGGGAAGAGAAATGAGATGGGTGGAAGTGGAGGGAAATAGACCTACATCCCCTGTTTGGTAGCACAGTGGAAATGAGGAGAAATACACTTTTTCGGTGGGTCCCACGACTTTTGTATTTCTCTCCAAAGTTGTAGAGAAATGCAGAGAAATGGAGTTGTGGTCACGCAATAATCGATTATTTTGTATCAATAATCGATTATTTTGTGTGATTTGATACAAAAATCGATTATTTTGTGAAAATAATCGATTATTTTGTGTGATTTGATACAAATAATCGATTATGTTGTCAAAATAATCGATTATTTAGTCAAAATAATCGATTATTTTGTATCAAAATTCGATTATTTTGGTTCTATTTCTCACCTATTTCACTCACCAAACAACCTACTTTCACATTTCTCTTCTATTTCTCACCCATTTCACTTACACCAAACAACCCTTATTTCTCCTCTATTTCACCTCTATTTCACCTCCATTTCTTTTCTTCCCACTTCTCTTCTATTCATTTCTTTTCTCTCCATTTCTTTACTCCCACCAAACAAAGCATTAATCCTGATTTTTTCTTATGTTTGGAAAGTGACTGCTGCTTAACAAGGAGATGATGAAGAGTTCCTTGAATTTGTTTTTGAATTGTTTAAATTACATAGGGGATAGAATTGATGTTTTGATTGCAAAGAGGTCTCATTGCTTGAGGACAAGCAAGAAGTTAAGTTGGGGGGTATTTTGATAAGTGAAAATTAGTTGATAAATTAGAGCACTTTTTAGTTCACTTATCAAGGATAAAATGGTATTTTTGCCCCAGTTTAATCCCTTTTTATTAAATATTAGATAAATTGTATTTATTAATCTTGGATTTGAATTTGATGCTATTTTGATAGAAATATTGCTAATTTTTGCAGAATTTTGCAAGGATTTGATTTAAAGGAAAGATAACATTAAATAAGGGAGATATCTGCAAGATTTGAAGTTTAATTGAAGGCAATAATGAAGATTTGAAGAATATCTGAGAGCAATTAATGAAGATATCACTGCCAATTAAACATGGATTCTGCAGACAACCTTCCCAAATAAATCCAAGATGCTCAATAAATGCAAAGATTTCATCAAGAAAAGGGAAACAAGGAAAGACAAATCAACCAAAACCAGTCTCAGGGAGAGATCAAGTTAAAAAGAGAAAGATTGAAGCTTCAGGATGCATTATGCGCTTCAACCTGCGCTGTAGCGCAAGGTGAAGCGCAGCCCTCTGGAACTTGCGCTACAACCTGCGCTGTAGCGCAGGGTGAAGCGCAAGTTACGAAGATTCTTGCCCTGTTGCCGTTTTTAGATAGATTTCTCCCCAATTTTCTTTGTCTTTCCTTAGCCTATAAATAGGACCCTCTTGCACCAGATCAAAGTGTGCATGATTATTGTAATATTCCACTGATATTGCACCAGTTCTAATTTTAGAGTAGGAGAGGAGGAGCGCTTCACAAGGATTGAAGATGGTGACATCATCTTCAGTGGTTTGTATGGCTACCTTGTGTAGTTAACTCTCCATTAGGATTGAATGTAATCGATTCCATTTCCAAGTGTATGTTGAACTCTATCTATTTATTTATGCAGTTCCCTAGCTATAATATTGGTAATCTTGTTCTGTGCTTAATTCCTAACTTCCGCGCTTGCGCCGGAGTTATAGGCTAGTTTGTAATTAACGTTACGACTAGGATTGAGTTTGGGGGAGCCTAGGCATAGGAAACTCAACCTCTGAGTGAATGAGAATACTCGGTTAACCAGTGACCGAAACATGGGTGTTGTTAATGATTGATGGGTAGTGTGAGTATCCTAATGAAGGGCATCTAAAGGATAGGCATGGTCTAATGGATCGATAACAAAGGATTAGTTGATTGTCAATCCAGGATTCGAAACGTGGATGTATTCTAATGAGTGATGGGTAGTGACAGTACTCTAGTGAAGGTGCGTCCAGAGGATTAGGCCTCGTTTATCAATTAATTTTTTACAAACGGAATAAAGAAAGCATAACAAGCTGAGGGTAAGTCTTTTGCTTGGGAGAACCCGCATGGATTATCTTTGAGTGTGAGTGGTGCCTGATAACTCGGGGTCTTAGCAATATAGTTTGTCGACAGTGTTATAGTTCAAAGCCTATAAATAATAGGTAGTCTCGACATATATGGGGGGTGTGATGAGATGAAGTTCAGTTCTAGTCCAAGTAAAGTGTCTCTAACTCTTCCTTTCTATTTCAATTGATTATTAATTTGCAATTTATATTTTCCACACAAAATACTCTCATAAATCCATTGTTTTCCCTTGATAAATAGATCACGACTATACGCGAATTGACTGTTCCCTGTAGATTCGATAACTCTTCTTACTATTATACTACTGGACTTTTGGTTCGCTTGCCAGAAACCCACCAAACACTAGGCTAGCTCACTCAATCCCTAATGATATTATCATAAGGCAATAGAATTTAAGGTTGAAGAGGCAAATTTTGAGGACAAAATTTAATTATGGGGGGTAGAATTGTAACATCCCAAAAACTAGGATATAGGAAAATACTGTGAAAGCCTTGAGCTATGAATCCAACCAAGGAAAGGGAAGTTAGAAGTAGTAGGAGGACTTGAGGGCTTGAGTGTCAATTTTGATGAGAAGTGGGGAATGTATTAAGAGCTATGAGTTTTAAGGAATTTAGAAGTGAAACCAGGTGTTAAGCCAAACACAACTTTAGATCTAACTTAGAAGGAATCACATCTTAAGACGAAGAGAATTATGGGTATAAAGATGAGCCCGTTAGTAGGGGCGTTGAACGAGGGAATAGATATAGGAGGAAGGGATTAGTTAAAGGATTGATGGAAAGGAGGGAAGGGATTTGGATGAAAGGAACGAAGTTAGAAGGAGGTTAATACACTAGAAATAGAGGGGAGAAGGGAGTAAGAGTGAAGAAAGGAAGAATTTGAGTTCAGGTAGGCTCGCTTGAGCGAGAAAGGGCTCGCTCGAGCGAGGACCCCTGCAACATCACGGGTGCTCTCTAAGTTCGGGCTTGCTCAAGCGAATAGATGCTCGCTTGAGCGAGAGAGGGGAGAGCTTTAGGGGGTGCTGTTTGACTTCAGGCTCGCTCAAGCGAGCATCTGCTCGCTTCAACGAGGGCGAGTTTTCAACTATGTTTTGTCTTGCTCACTCAAGCGAGCATATGTTCGCTTGAGCGAGCGCACACGATTTCAGTTTTTTAAAACAGAGAGTTAGGGTTTCTAGCCCTCATTTCTTTCATTTTCTCTCTTTCTAGGGAGAGAAGCTAGAGAGAGAAGGGGGAGACTGAAGGGAGAAGCATGGATTGGAGCCACCCACACTATTCAAGGAGCTTGGATCTTCATCCCCATCCCTTTATTCTTCTCTATTTCCTCCATTTGAGGTGAGTAAAGCTCACACACTTTCACTCCATCTGTGTATGCTCTCCCCAATGAAACCTACCCCCTGTTTTCCCTTTCTATAGGTTGTATGTAGATGTTTATGTGATTGATGTTGTTTATCGCTAATGTATGAGGATTTGACTGGGTGTATGCTTAGAAAATTGTAATTAGGGCTTGATTTAGGGTTTTCTTTATCATAGCCTTCATTGTAATATTTATGTATACTATGGTTTATGTTATGCATATACTGAGAATAAATAAGACATTTGGGCTTTAGCCCCCAGAGATTAAGAAAGAGATAATGGACTTCGGTCCCCAGAGTAATTAGACTTTGGTCCCAAGAGTAATTAGCGAGATTCGTCCCGAAGAAAGACGTTTCTTGTAGTCTGAGTTCAGGTCTAGCCCCAAAGATAGAGATAAGACCCGTCCTGTCGGGAAATGCAGATCATGCATATTACCAGAGATGTTTTTAGAAATTCAATATGGCAGAGCTTATGTTCATATATATTAACCTGTGTATGTTGCATTGCATTTGCTTGCTTACCTACACTGTCTGCTGCATACTTTACTCACCGAGACATTAGTATCACCCCACGTTTGCGGGTTCATTTTAGATATGCAGGATTGTCTGGTTGGATGCTTGGAAGTAGAGTTTGAAGCTCTTAGAGTGGAAAATTCCAATCTTCATGGTTTATTTTGTATTCCCAGAGGGAAATAATTGTATAAGTGTTAAACCATATTATGTTAAGTTAGAAGTTTTTATAATTCTGGATAGAGTATTTCTGAGCCACGGAGTGGCATTGTATTATGAGATTTATGGTGTTTAATTATTGTTTGGGCTTATGTAATTGTTGAAATTACTTAAGCGTTTGACGAATGTGTATGTATAGATATCGGTAATGGCGCGATATAATTTCAAGAATTTGGGAATGGTGTCTCCAACGATCATTATTCTTGAATTTAGAAATTAGGACGTTACAAAGGACATCAAGAAAAAGGAAGTAATGCTCTAGCTTAATCTGACCTTAACTACTAACATTATTTGTTGTCATGGTTAAGAAAGGAAATACCTGCTTAATATATCCTTATACCTAAATTCATTATTTGAATCCATATTACTTCTTGATTCTTGATTCGTTATTATCTTTTTATAATTCTTGTTTCTTTACTTATCTTGATCCATTCTTGTTTCGAAAGTTTATTTCTTGATATATATATATTAATCCTTAAATAGTTCTTTATTCTTTAAACTCCATTGTTTCCTTAACAAAATCGATTTCCATAACTCTTGATTCCTACTTTCATTGATTTAAAATTGATTCTTGGATATTCTTACTTGGTCTTTTACTTTCTTATACCAAGCCTATTCTTAATCTTTGATTTATCTTGAATCTTGATTCCATGTCTCTAAACTAAGTATATTGATCTTGAAGCTTAATCTTTGAGAATTAATGTTTAACCTTTGAAATATTATGAGTTTGGATTATTTTACCAATCTAAGTAGTTAAGGGAATTTAGTTTTAATCTTGCCTAATTTATCCTAAATAGAATCGGGCTTTTATATTTATGTTCCTAACTTTAAATCATTCTTTTAATTATAAGTTCTCAAATGACTAAGGAAGTATGTTCAATTAATATGAAAAGACTTTTATTCTTTATGTGTTAGTTAAGACTCTCAATTCATGTTTTCTATAAGTATGGGTTTCATGATTAGACATATTGATGATTACCTTACATTAACCTATGACCTGTGGTTGATTTATCAAAGTTATCTTGATTAATTCATTTTGATTTCTCTTCTTATTTTCAATTCAATTATTTTTCCTACTTATATTGACATCCTTATTCAAATGTCTTTCATTGGATTCCTTGACAAGCTCGGTTAGTTTCTTGTTTAAAATATGATTCATTCCTCTTTCTTTGTTCATTTCCAATTCGGTTCTATATACATATCTTGCTTTGATTCATTTAATTTCTCTTGTTCCTTTACCAATTTAGTTCTTTATATATATTGCTTTTATTCATTCAACTTTCTTTGTTTCTTTATCATTTGGGCCACTTCTACTTACTGATGACAACCAGTCAGTGGACCTCTAGACTGACAGCTGATGGCTAGGGTCAACATTGGAGCTGCTTGAAATGTTTGGAGCTGAACCAAGCATGAGTCTTCCTTCATGAGGGTCAACCCTTGGTCAACCCTTGACCATTGACCAAGAAGCCAAAGTCAACAAACAAAGACTCAACTTAATTAGGAATCAATGTAATTAGGACTTTATGATGTAATTAGCTTTATGATGTAATTAGGACATATTAGTCTTTTTCTTAATTAGGGGCGCCCATATACTTGGGTTTTATTGGTTAGTAGAATACCTTGCTACAAGGTTTAGGAGGTCATGGGATCTAATCCCACCTAAGATAGAAAATTACCTCATCCTTCTTTTCCTTGTTAAAAGGGGCGCTATTTTTGAGGTTTATTGGCTTAAGGCTTAGCTTAGCCATAAGCCATTAGGGGCATGGGTTCAAATCCCACTTAGGATGGGATTTCACTCATCTTTTATTTTTCTCCCCCTTCCCTCATGTAAGTGGCCGCCCCCTCACTCCCCCTTTCCTATATAAAGGGGCCTCCTCTCTTGTAATTCACACATTGAATTTTGAAGTAAAGGAATTATGCCAAATTTTCTCCTCCCTTTGTGAGTTGAGTGAGGCTTGGTGGTTGTTGCTCAAACCATACTGAGACTTATCTAATTCTCTTGAATTAGTGGCGTCTGGCATTGGACTTATCTGCTGCAAGTGGATTCTTGCTTCAGTGGCGTCCTTCCCATTTCTTCCTCTCCACTTTTTCTTTCATTTTCTCTCATTTTCTTGTGCTTTCCCACGCATTATAGGCTGCTGCCCAGCACCTATAATTCGTGATTTTATTGCTTGATTGTGATTCTAATTGGTTGGTTTTGCTCAATTTTAGATCCTACACCTATCCGGCTATCACTTACTTCCTTGATTCATTTAAAATTCATGCTCTATATTTGAATTGTTATGATCATTTGATATTTTCAATTCTTCTATTTGTTTCTTCTTCTAGTTTGTCACTTGCTGATTTGATTCTGTTAAGTCTCAAGACTTTAAAATCTTATGACCCTCCATAATCAATTTTGATGATAACATACTAAGTGCATGTATTATGAAAATAACAACTTCTGTACTCTAAATGTTTCAGATGACGGCATCAGGATTATTCAGACGACAGGTGCTGTCTGAAGATGTTCACCCATCTGACGTACTGTTGCTATTTGAAAAGCTCAACTATCTAAAGGAAGACTTTTTGAGGACTTAAATATTCAGACTTTTCTAAAGTTAAATTTACTCAGCCTCACGGAAAGAACTTTTGCTGAAGATGAGAAGACAAAAGACAACTCTCTAGGAAAAGTTCATAAGTGAAGCACAAAAGAAGAAGTCTGCTTTCAGAGGGTTGATTGCTTTCAGCAGGTTCTCGTCCTTCAGAAGGTTGCACCATTTCAGAGGGTTGCTCCTTCAGAGAGTTGCTGAAACACGTGAAATACCCTTAAGAGATTTTGTACTTTTATCAGCATATTTTAACCAATTTTGTTACTTATTAAAACTTAGGATTTGTGAGACTTAAACATTATTAATCTCTTAATAATATTTTTAGACTCAACAGAGGAAAATTGATTAAGTTAACAAGCCTATTCAATGGTTAGGGTTTTGAAACCACACCAAATCAATGGTCAAGATTGGTTGCATTTTGAAAAAGAAAAAAAAAGTAAAAGTTAACTTTTTCTTATGCATGTAGGCTTTTAAGTTAATAATTATATTTTGGGTATAATTACCCTTGTGTAGGTCGAGTTTGAGTGTGGGAATGGGTCAATGGTAGTATGGTAGATTAGGAAAATAATTAAGGGCATTTTGGTCTTTTCAATTAGTAAAATATTATAAAAATTCCCAAAATTTTATTTTATTATACTAACATGTTTTCCATATTACATTAACTATTTAGATGTTATTATCACACTTCAGTAGTTAAAAGCACAATTTTCCCTACAGAACACCCTTAATTGTATTTTCCTTCCATACTTGAACCGCCCGCCTCCCTTTGTATTCGTTTCACCTTGAATTTAGAATTGAAGCTTATGCTTTGTTCCTCCATACAGGTGTTACAATTTACGACAAGTATTCATTTTTAGCTTTACTTTTGCGTCTCCCCACCATGTCAATTTATGGAAATAAGGGTGCAAATAAGAGGGTGTTTGTGTGCCCAAAAGCACCCTTACGATGTAATGATTTTTTTCAAACATATTCTTTAGGCCGCTTAAATGGCTCGAAGTAGAAACAACCTTAGTGTTCACTATTTTTTTTAAATTATTAGTCGTTAGGGTGCTTCGTTTGTGGAAGCGCCCAAACATTTTATAAAAGTGATGAAAAAGTAGTTCTCATTCTAAACAAAAAAAATGCATGTATCATGTGACACACCCTATAGTTGAGGTTTTATTAATAATTAAATAAGGAAATTCTAAAAGTGATGAAAAAGTAGGGATTTTTTTTGCAAAATGTTTTAATGATCTTCACAACAAAATAAAATGAGCGGAAGTAAATATACTAAATATGCATCAATATATTTATGGTTCGTAAAACTATTTTGGGCATCACCGTTATTTTATACAAGCCATCTAATCAAAAGATACATGTACCAAATAAAACGCCTCAACTAGAAAGATATGGTCACTTTGGTCCGGGTCATCATGCTGCTCTGAGCTCATTGTGGTTGTGCCCAACAATTATTTAAGATAGAGTGTCAACAACTAGGGACTCTAGTATAGTAGAGCTCCCCGTTTCAGCTACTATAGTAAGGGAATCATCCATCCCATGTTGTGAGAATCCTATTCTATCGACTGCTCTCCATCACTGAAGTAGACGATCCTTACTAGTGCTACCATCTTCTATTGGATTTACGATTAATCATGCACAGTAACAAATAGATAGGGCGAGGTAGTGATCCAACATAAAAAATGAAAGGGAAAATCAAAGCTTCAGAATTAAATACGAATGATGAAAATCACTCCGTATAACGAACAACAAACATCAGTTAACAAAAAATTATCATATATTCATTTACGGTAAGTTAATTTAACTCATAACATTATCAACAGTAATAACGAAGCTACCTTGACACGCTCCATTAATATAATAGGTGTATAAAATTTATTACCTTGACACCTACCATACTACCATTGACCCATTCCCACACTCAAACTCGACCTACACAAGGGTAATTATACCCAAAATATAATTATTAACTTAAAAGCCTACATGCATAAGAAAAAGTTAACTTTTACTTTTTTTTCTTTTTCAAAATGCAACCAATCTTGACCATTGATTTGGTGTGGTTTCAAAACCCTAACCATTGAATAGGCTTGTTAACTTAATCAATTTTCCTCTGTTGAGTCTAAAAATATTATTAAGAGATTAATAATGTTTAAGTCTCACAAATCCTAAGTTTTAATAAGTAACAAAATTGGTTAAACTATGCTGATAAAAGTACAAAATCTCTTAAGGGTATTTCACGTGTTTCAGCAACTCTCTGAAGGAGCAACCCTCTGAAATGGTGCAACCTTCTGAAGGAAGAGAACCTGCTGAAAGCAATCAACCCTCTGAAAGAGATATATTATCTGAATCAAGAAGAACTATTGAAGACTCTTTACGTGGCATTTGACTAAAGTCAGAAGGCTTTCTGCTCAAGACTTTAATGCATCATATACATCTTCTGCAAGTTTGATTCAATTAAGGAATGTTACAGAAAACCCTTTATAAAGCATTTCAAATCTATTACCAGAAAGGGAAACTGCTGTAACCTGGTACTTGCGTGTCAAAACCTGGTACCTGCACCTGCAATAGACAAAGTCAGAAGCTTTTAGAAGATTGTCTCACAACGGTCTTAACAACATTTAATGCTATTTAACAACGGCGGTTTATCAATCTTCAACGGACTCAAGCTAAACTACTATATAAAGCTTCATGAAGAATTTCAAAGTGGGAGAGAAGAACACTTTATCAAGCCAATACGCTGCAAAAATCTCACTGCTACTCTCTGATATTTTGTACATAGAAATAGGTCTTGTATTCTGAGTTACACTCATTTATCCTTTGTACAAGATTATTTTTGTTTAAGTTTCTCAGGAACTTAAACTAATATTCACTGTAAACACTTTCAAAGTGTTTGAGAGCCTGAAGAGGCTTGGTGGAACAAAGAATACTTGTCTTTGAGCCTGGAGAGGCTTGTCTATAAAATAATACTTGGGTTTCAGCCTGGAGAGGCTTGTCTGTAAAACAATACTTGGGTTTTAGCCTGGAGAGGCTGTGTGTTCAAACAATACTTGGGTTTTAGCATTGAGAGACTGGGTGTTCAAAGAATACTTGTAAATGTGATCAGTTAGTGGAAAATCCTTTGATGGTTTGGCATTGTGACTAGACGTAGCTCATGGTGGATGTGAGTGAACCAGGATAAATCTCTTGGCTAAGTCTTCTCTTCCCCTATCTCATTATATCTGTTATTTAAGCTAACAAGAGGGTTCTGGATAATTTGTTTTATAAGCTTGAACTGAAAAACAATATCAAAAGCTCTTTAAAACAAGTTTACAAAACTATCTTTTGGACCTGCTAAAGCAACATCAGTAAGTACCTTAAACGCCCAGTTTCTGCAAGTTGCTCAAAATTATTTTGAAATACTTTGCTTGTGAAAAAGGTTTTCATAAAATCTGTTTAAACATATAAAACACTATTCAACCCCTTCTTCTAGTGTTTCTTGTGGTTTCTACAGTTGGTATCAGAGCTCAACCTCGGGTTGAGCATCTAACATGTGCTGAGGGAAGAAGATCCAGATGGAAACCTTAATAAGCTATGGTCTCTACATTTCTGAAGGAGCATCTGTAACCAGACCTCTAGTTTTCAACAGAAAAGATTATCTTTACTGGAGAGAACAAATGAAGCTGTTCATGGAAAGCTACAATCTAGATCTCTGGGATATAGTTGCTGACGGTGATTATGTTCCCATGAGAAATGGAATACCTATTTCCAAAGCTGAGTGGTCCTATGAGCAAAAGGTCAAGGTTCAACTTAATGCTCAAGCCAAACTCTACTTGATTTGTTCTCTGAACAAAACTGAGTATGAGAAGGTTCAAGGGTTCAACTCTACTAAGGAAATATTGGATTGGCTAGCTTCATCTGCTCATGAAGATGATGAAGATAACAAGTATGTAGAAGATCTCACTTCAGAAGATGAAGAGGACTCATCTGAAGAGAAAACTCTGTGCTTAATGGAAAATCAACTCATCTCTAAGGATACAGATTCTAAGGTAACATCCTTAACTCTTCAAGATGAATATGATGATCTGGTTGACAGTTCCAAGGACATTTTCAGAAAGTATAAGAAACTTTCAAATGCATATACTACTATATGCAATAAAAACAAGGATAAGAGGATGAATGAGAGGAACTCTTAATGAAAAGAAGGTTTATGTTCCAACATTCAATATAAGTTGCTGAAAACATACAGTTTATCTCAGGAAGCAATGTTGAGTCTCAGCAAATTCATTTCAAACTCTTAAAACATTCTTGCTGCTAACATTGTTCATTACTACAATTAAAATGTTTGAGATTGTCTAATTTATTTGAAAAATCTGTGGAAAATATGATGTGTATGACTTTCTGAAAAATGAATGAACTCTCTGAAATATATGTGTCTGCTGAAAATATACTTGCTGAAATAATTGAACTTGCTGAACACATATACTTTCTGAAATTGTTACTTGATGACGTAGCAACCTGAGACAATTGGCTATTCACCTATCCTCTGAAGTCTGCATGTTGCACGACTCCCTATGTTTGCACAACCTGTAACTGCCATCATTAATGCTATGTCTGGAGGCTATTTATAGAGCGCGTGAGAAGCTTCTCTAGTTACACTCCCTTTGTATTCTTACTCTCTGCAATCAGAAACTCCCTATGCTCTCAAGTTTCCAAGCTTCTCTCAAAACCCTACCTTCTACACATTTCTCTCTGAATTGCAATGGCTCCTAAGAAGAACAATGGTGCTTCATCTAAGGCTGCTGGGATGATCATCCCATCCAGGTGTGTCAACTTCAAGAACCTGGTTGAAAATGGTTTTGACCTTACTGATTACTTCAAGTGTGTTGGTTGGTTGCCTTTCTTTGAGGTGATCAACTGTTGCTGGCATGAAGAAAGCGTGTACGAGTTCTGGAGGAACATCAGAGTGGTACAACATGACAAAAGAGTCTACCTTGGTGCTATTGTGACGGGAAAAAACTTCACCATCAAGACTTCTACCCTTGAAGAAGTTACTGGTGTGAAAGCTAAAGGTGCCATGTTTTCCCCTGAGTGGGAGGTACGTCATAGAGGTGCAAGGCTGTACAACCAAATGTTGTTTGGTTCGAAGAATCCCACAAATATGAAGGGAACTGGGTTGCTGCCAATTCCCAGATTGTTGTTTGTTGCTCTTGGATGCTGCATTATCCCTAAGGGTGGAGGAAAGGACCACATATCTAAACTAGAGAGGTTCAGCTTGATTCATTTGATGCAGAAGAAGAAGATCAACCTTCCTTGGATCATTCTCTACAGTATGATCAAGAGGGCTAGAGATGTTGTTGCTAATCTTCCCCACAACACCCTCATTATAAAGATTCTGATGCAGTACAAGCTTCCAGTAAAGGGGATGTTTGATCACATGCCCCCAAGCTACTTTACTGCAACTACTGTGAAGCAAATGGGGATCTCTCTGAATAAACCTGCTGGTGATGCTGGTGAATCAAGCCAAAAGACTCATGTTGTTGTATTCCAAAAATCAATGCTGCAAATTCTGGAAGAGGAACTTCATGGAGATATCAGAAAGGAGGAGTTCAAATCTGTTGAGGTGACTCCTGAAAATAAGATTGTTAAGAAGAAAAAGACTAAGTCTGCTTAGGTATCCCTCAATCCTGCTAACTTGGAAAGAGTAAAGGAGGTGGAAGCATCATTCCAGAAAGTAACTCCATCAGAAAATGTGGTTGAGGTAACTCAACTGAAAGCTTCTGAACCTGTTTAGAAGGTTCAAAATGAACCTACTGAAATGGTGGGTGAGGATGCTGAAGTGCAAGTTACTGAAACCACTAAGCCTACAATTTTGGGACAGGCTGTGGTGGGTGATGCTGCAAGTTGTAGTTCTTCTGAGAAGCCACTTAGGGTGATGCCCCTTACTACCAGTCACCCAGACCCAGAGTTACAAGAGATTGCTGCCCTAGCAAATGCTCTTGAAGAAGAGGAGTTGAGGAAAAAAAAGAACAGGAAGAAAATGATATAGCCTTAGCAGAAGCTGCTCAAAAGGCTATGATTGAAGATGAGAAATTAGAGAAAGCTGTTGTGATCAAGAGGAAGGGGCCTTCAAAGGCTGCAAGGACTAAACACAGGAGGTTGTTATCCCCTGTAAGAGAAAAAGCTCCTCCCCAAATGATCAAAAGGAGCAAATCAATCCCAAAGGATGATGCTGGGATTTTTCAAGAGGCCTTACAACAAGTTAGGTCTCAGAAGGTTCTTGACCTAAAGAAGGAAAGGATTGTTAAGAAAGTTTTCAAGCCACCTGCTACCTTTGTTCTCTATGATCTCACCAAGACCAAGCTGTACAAAAGAAAGATGCAGGAAGTCAGCCAAATACCTATTCCCGAGGCTGAACCTTATAAGAAAATCAAGGAACACTTTGATAACCTTGATCCTGCTGATTTGGAGGATGATGTAAGTCCTTCCAAGGTTCCAGTTAAAGTTCTTGAGGCACCTATGCTTGCTGATAAGTCCTTAGAACAACAAAATGTTGAAGAACTCACTCAACCTGTTACTGCTGAAGAGGTTGCTGATATAGAAATTACTGTGAGTAAACTTGCTGAAGGCCCAATTTCTGATAAGGATGCTGCACCTGCTGATAGTGAAAAGGTTGCAGAACCTGTTGTTGCTGTTTATATGGTTGAAGAACCAGTTGCTGATGAACCTATTTTTACTATTCCAATAAGATCTGAACCTGCTGAGGTTACTGATCCATCTTCACCCACTCCTCAACCTCCATCACCATTTGACATAGATCTCAATGATGAAGGGATGTCTTCACAACTTGCCCTTATTCCTGCTAAATCCAGTGCAATTGACTGGGGAAGTAGGGAAGTTATGTCAGTATTGGCAATGGTAAATTTGTTTGGGAAGGTAACTTGACTCCTAGGGAGAGGATGCTGAAGCCTAAGTCAAGAGATATTTCTAGAAGGCCAACCTTTGACAAGTTGATGCCCATTATCAGTTTTGATGACTTGCTGAGAGCTGCTGAATTCCCACACATCTGTACGAACCAGAGTACCAAAGTTCCCAAACTTGTTTGAAGAATTGCTATTCTTCAAGGAAGCTGCACCATTAGTTTCTCACCCACCCTCAAGGTTTTTCCTGGAAACTTCCTCAAAAGCAAGACAAAGGAGGAGGCTCAGCTCAGGGGGAGGTGGTCTCTCAGACGCTCTTGAGAAGATCAAATATGGAGTCATCACTCCTTGCCATAGGTGTAAAGCTTTGGATCCTTTCTCACAGGACCAACTCAATCTATCTCCTGATGAGTGGATCGCTGTCAGAATGCAGTGCCTTGAAGCTGAACTAATTGATCAAAGTTGTTTCAGATCCTTTGGCTGTAGAGATTTCAAACCTCCTCTACCTATTCATACAAAGCTGTCAACTACTATTCTAGTGCATCCAGACAGGATAGTCCCTAGGTATCCTTATGCTGACTTCTTTTCTATCAAAGACAAAGGACCTGAGATAATTTCAAAAGGTGTTGGACCTCCAAGGGTGTTATCTGAAGAAGACTGGAACAATCTTGCAGAATATATCTTCATCAATCAAGGCATGGATCATTCACTTTATAATGCCATGTGGGACTTTCACTGGAATCTCGTTGAAAAGGAAGGGAGTTCATCAGGAACAAGTTGGGATGAAGCTGACTCTCAAGTGGTTGCAGGTTCAAATATATTGGAAACTGCTACCTTCTTTAGAGGACGCTTTCCAATGTTTGATAGGGATCTCCATTCAGAATGGATGGTGGCATCTCCTTTTGTTCGCCCTGAATTTTATATCAAAGTGAAGGACCCTTTGCAGTATCACCTACCTACTGGTTTTCACTACTTCAGATTCACCTGCAAGCATATCTCTCTCGTTTTCTATGAAGAGAATCTTGAAGCCGAAGTCAGTGCTTTAGTTCAAGAGAATGAGGAACTTCGTCTGCAGAATCAACAGCTTATGCAGAAAATAGATCAGATTTTAGAGACTCAAGCTCAGATTCAAGCTACCTAACATCATCTCCGCGAGGCTGTAGTAGCTGAACTGGAAAGGTAGAGACTGGCTCTGCAAGAATTGCTTGAGAGAGCTCTGGGAAGCTTAAGACCTATTCATGATGTTGCCTAGAATGATTCAGACTGTGTTTCACTGTTAAATACGTGTTTCCGTCTTTAATCCATAAAGTTTTGATAGTTATCATTCTATGTGCTCTCTTTATTGACAATCAATCTTAACTGGTAACAAAAGTTATCATTCTATCTGTTTGTTGCTTACCCTTTTTTATTGATGCCAAAAGGGGGAGAAGTAATATGATGTGATAGGTAGTTATGAGTAATGCAGTATGCAGTATTTACTATGGTACTACTAACAAAATCTGAAAGCAATGCAGCAAGTACTTCAGAAGGAGAACAATATGATCATCTCAGATGCAATATCTACTTAAGGGGATAATTTTCTCATCTAAAACTCTTTTTCATATTTTATCACATTTTATATTTGTCATCATCAAAAAGGGAGAGATTGTTGAGTCTCAAAGGATTAAATATATGAAATTAAAAATATTTTGAGTCTCACTCTCCTAAGTTTTAATGAACAACAAATATAAAATATAAAAAGCATTTATATGATACTATGCTCTCAGAGGATGTTGCACTGTTTCAGATCATATTGTCTGCATAAAGGATCATCTGAAAGATCAACTTCATCTTAAGAGTATTTTATCATCTAAAGAATGTTTATCATCTGAAGACTTGAAGATCATCTGAAGCACTCCTTGCATCTGAAGGCCGAAGGTATCAAGTTTAAGGTTTGACCAGTGAAGACGTTACTATGTAAGAAGAACGTTCATCCCAATGGTCTAACCCTTTTCAGCATAAGAATCAGAGCTGCTTTCTCTCCTCGTTCAAATATTTAGCATCTTTAAGGAAAGTCTGCAAAGTTGCTGTACCTGCTCAAAAGCATTATGTGCGCAGACCTGCTGAACCTAAGACTGCTCAGAACGTGTTGGACAGAGCGTGTCTAAACGTCTCCTGAAGCATTTAATGCTATTTGACAACGGGCAACATTTCCTCGAAGACTATAAATATGCCCATGCAGATTGAAGCAAAATATAGAAGCAAAGTTATCAAAGAAATCTTACTCTGCGTAAACGCTGCAAAACTACTCTGATATTTTCTATACGATTGGCTTATTTGCTTATCCTGAGTAAATCTCAGTTATCTGTACACTTCTGATAAGTTCAATCTATCATCTGAAGATAGTTTTTTGAACTTCATCTGTTTCTATCTTAAAACAGTTTGGGTTACAAGCCTGGAGAGGTTTATTGTCTAAAAAAAATACTTGGGCTACACTTGGATAAGTGTCTGAGAGCCTGAAGAGGCTTGGTGGAAGAAACAATACTTGTTGTAGAGCCTGAAGAGGCTTGACAGAAAAGAATACTTGGTGTAGAGCCTGAAGAGGCTTGACAGAAAAGAATACTTGGTGTAGAGCCTGAAGAGGCTTGATAGAAAAGAATACTTGTAATCTTGCAAGATTAGTGGAAATCCAGTGGTGGTTTGCCCTTGGACTGGACGTAGCTCACAAGTGGTAGTGAGTGAATTAGGATAAATTCTTGGCTGAGTTTCCTTTCCCTTGAACTCTTTCAATTCAGTTTTCAAACTAACAAAGGGGTTTAGAAAAGTTTTCAAGAGCGAAAATCTTAACATCAGACAAAACTATTTATCAAAACTGTCTTTGTGTCTGAACCAAGGTTCAAAAGGTAGTAACTAACTACATACGATCTTTATCATCTGAAGTTTTTACAGAAACTTTATAAAAGTATACTCTAAAACAAAAAGGTTTTCATTGAAACACTATTCAACCCCCTTTCTAGTGTTTCCTTGTTTTACTTACACTCCATAGTTCATACAAATACAAATTCTTACTCATAACACAACACATAAGGATTTCCCTAAAAACCCTAAGTCTTCCTATCCTAGTGTTTGAGCATAAAAGGGAAAAACCCACAATCAATTGAACCTACTACCAATTCAATCATGGACATGCAAGAAAGAAAAGAAGAACGGAGTGGGGAACATGCAATGGATTCCATTCAACAAGGGGAGTGAGTGTAAGAACCAAACTCACCACTAAGAGCACCCAAGAAGGAAAAAGGAAGAGGAAATGGAGGTAGGAGACTTGAGGAGGATGAGCTGTCTTCTTCTTCTCCAATGGATGACATTAATCTTCCCTGATCTCTCTAAAATTTGCTCTCCCTCTCACTCTAAATGAAAGAAAACGGTGAAGGAAATGAAAGGAAAAACCTAAGTTTTATGTTTTAAAGGAACAGACACATAGCTGCGCTCAGGCTGCGCTCAGCGTAGCTGGAGCGCAGTTCCTCCCCAAAGCTCTCTGTTTCCTGTGCTCAGGTTGTGCTTAGCGCAGCTGGAACGCAGAAATCAGAGAGTTCCTCCCCTACACTCTGATAAGCTCCAACTGTCATAAGTTTCCTTTTCTTCCCATTCCAAACCCATTCCTTCTCTCCAAATCCTAATTTCCTTGTCATAAAGTCCTATTCCTAAGGTGTACACTCCCAACCTCTCACCCTTTACAGAAAATTACTAAGTTTCTACCAAAAATCCAGCAGAGTATCCCCTAAAAATCGGACATTTCCCAAAATTTCAATTCAACCTGAAACTCAGAAAACAACTAGTACAATTTAAATTTAAGTTAAACATTACATTACAAAAGCCTCCACGGCCACAAAAGAATTCCAAAAAGAGGGATGTTACACTTCTACCCCCTAAAACCAATTTTGTCCTCAAAATTGGCCAAAACAAGAAAAGTACATTCAAAAATCTTACCTCAACTGAATAATTCTGGGAACTGAGAACGTAGGTCTTCTTCCTTCTCCCATGTTTCCTCCACCCCGGTCTGCCCCTCCCAACATACCTTTGCCAACAGAATGGTTTAGTTTCTCAAGGTTTTGACACTCTAGTCAATGATCCTTGCGGGCCGGGTAGGAACGATCAGATCGTCCCTTAATTGTACTGACTCAGAACTTAAGATGTGTGAAGGGTCATGAACGTACTTTTTGAGTTGGGAGACGTGGAATACATCATGGATATTGGATAAGTGTGGGGGTAAGGCTACTCTATAAGCTAGGGGACCAATTCTTTGCAGAATTTGGAAAGGACCAATAAATCTAGGATTTAGCTTTTTAACCTTAATCGCCCTCCCAATGCCTGTGACAAGAGTGACTTTTAAGAATACATGCTCACCTTCCTCAAACTCTAAGTCCTTCCTCCTTTTATCAGCATAA
The DNA here is from genome assembly GCA_026901365.1 of Sesbania bispinosa. Lineage (NCBI taxonomy): Eukaryota > Viridiplantae > Streptophyta > Magnoliopsida > Fabales > Fabaceae > Sesbania > Sesbania bispinosa. The sequence continues at coordinate 345,068 of QLOH01000098.1, forward strand.
CTCTTTTGTCGGCTTTGGGTCGTCCCAAGTTTTTCCCTAATCATCCTAATTTTCTCAGTGGTCTCTTGCACCAGCTCCGGACCTAACAGGTTACCCTCCCCCACCTCACACCAACAAAGTGGGGACTTACACTTCCTACTATGCAAGGCCTCATAGGGTGCCACGCCTATACTACTATGGAAACTGTTGTTGTAGGCAAACTCTATAAGGGGTAGGTATCTATCCCAACTACCTTTCTCCTCTAAAACACAAGCCCTAAGCATATTCTCCAAGGTTTGGATAGTCCTATTTGTCCCTTTTTACACTGAAGATCAGCATTCGAACTCTGAGCTTCCCTAATTTGGGCCCTCAGCCCACTAGCAATCTTTATCCTATGCAACATTAGACCATCAACCCTAACACTTACATCCAGACTCAGGTCTCTAAACTCCCTTACCAGCTCTAACTCATGTACCATCGTTAATGATGCATGTAGAGATTTCCTACTTAGGGCATCTTCCACTACATTAGCTTTGCCCGGGTGGTACCTAAGCTCAAAGTCGTAATCCTTAAGGAACTCCATCCACCTTCTCTACCTCATATTCAACTCCTTCTGATCAAAGAGGTATTTGAGACTTTTATGGTCACTAAATACCTTAAACCTCACCCCATAAAGGTAATGCCTCCAAATCTTGAGGGCAAATACCACAGTCGCTAACTACAAGTCATGAGTTTGGTAATTCTCCTTATGGGATCTAAGTTTTCGAGAGGCGTAGGCTACCGCTCGCCTCTCTTGCATCAAGACACAACCCAAACCCTTTCCCGACGCATCACTGTACACTTCAAAGGTCCTAGAGGGATCTGGTAACACCGGTACCGGAGCGGTGGTCAGCCTATTTGTAACGTCCTAATTTCTATTTTAGAAATAATGCCTGTTGGAAGCAATATTTCCAAAAATATAAAAGTTATTTCGTCCATTTCAATATCGGTAACTAAAGAGATAACAACTTACATAGCCCAACAAACACATAAGTTATATATCCACTGAAATTTACAACATACTACTTTATACATATATACAAGAATTTACATCCAAAGTATAAAAGACGTAGGATATAGTTATACATGCATTTGGAATAACATTGTCAGTCTAAAAGGTACACATGCACTACTCTATCCTACTCAAAACACATCCCAAGTATATCTATAACCAAAAGTACTATTCACATGGTTATATACAAAATATAGTAAATCCATAACACGACCACTTCCTTCTACTAGCTCCTATGACCCGGTGTAGGTCCCTGCACATCTGAAATATCAATTCCCACAGCGTTGGGTGAGACTAATGTCCCAGTGAGGTAACAAGGTGCAAACATATCAATGAACAACAACACATGTCATAATTTAAAGGAACAAAACAAATGATTCATTAAACATAATCATGATAACTTCAATAATCATATCAATTATCATAAACTGAATTCTGCACAATGGATTTAACCTTTTCCTTAGGCTAGACTGAGCTCAGGCTAACAGGAACCGTCGTTCCTGAAGGCTGGTAGACCTTACCTAAAACCATTCCCAAGGCCATAAAGACCTTAACCTTTACCAAGGGCCAAAGGACCCCAAACATGTCTTTATACATGAAACATACTGGAATTGAACAATATTATCATATCCATGACATTTCTGAATGAAATTTATAATGTAACTTAAATCATTCCATTTCCCAACCCTAATTTCAACTAGGGCAATTCATATAGTAATAATCAATCCTTTCACTCATGAACACCTAATTCAATCAATAATCATTAATATTATGCATGCAAAAGAAATGGGAAGAAGGAATGGGATCATCCAAGATCTATTCCACCTAGAAGTGAGTGTGTGGTTACACTCACCTTGAAGTTGGTAGTGAAAATGAGAAGAGAAGGACGTTGGGGAGGTGAGAAACTCAAAGGAACCTTGATCTTGAGGACCGGAATCCTTCCTTTAATCTTCAATGAAGCTTCCTCTCTCTAGAATTTCTCTATCTCTCTCTATGTGTAAGTGAAAGGAATGAAGAATGATCAACGAAATGAACCCTAACAGAAGCATATAGGAGCTGTAAGAGGATTCTCGCTCAAGCGAGCCATTCTCGCTTGAGCGAGATGCTCGAGATCAACTTCCCTTTCTCATTCTCGCTTAAGCGAGAAACGCTCGCTTAAGCAAGAATGGACCAGAAAATGGCCCCTCTCTGGACGATTCTCGCTTGAGCGAGAACCATTTCGCTTAAGCGAAAAACGTCCAGAGAGCACTCCAAACTCCCCTGATTCTCGCTTAAGCGAGACCATCCTCGCTTAAGCGAGAAATGCAGAATTGCATTTTCTCCCTTTTTACTGCATAACTCGCTTAAGCGAGCCATTCTGGTTTGAGCGAGAATGCTGAAACTTGCCTAATTAATTCTTTTACCCAATTAATTCCTCACACTATACTAAGACCTTTACATGTAAATTGCCTTTCTTATAAGCCATTATTATGAAATAACGGGATGTTACAATTCTACCCCCCCCCTAAGCAGTTTTGTCCCCAAAATTGGCTCAAACAAAGAATACATCAAACCTTTTACCTTAGTTAAAGAATTCTGGAAATTGATGGCAAAGTTCCTCCTATTTTTCCCAGGTTGCCTCCTCAGGTGTCTGGCCCTCCCATATCACCTTCACTAGTGTAATGGTCTTGTTCCTCAGGGTTTTGACGCTTCGATCAACAATCTGTGCAGGCCTAGACGGGATAGTCAAATCTTCCCTTAACTGTACTGATTCGGAACTTATGATGTGAGAAGGATCATGTACATATTTTCTGAGCTGTGAAACATGGAAAACATCGTGAATGTTGGCTAAGTGAGGTGGAAGGGCTATCTGGTATGCAAGGGAACCAATCCTTTGGAAGATTTGAAAAGGACCAACAAAACGAGGATTGAATTTCTTAACCTTAATAGCCCTACCAATGCTTGTGATGGGAGTAACCTTTAAAAACACATGATCACCCTCCTCAAACTCTAGGTCTTTCCTTCTCCTGTCAGCATAACTCTTCTATCGGCTTTGGGCAGTTAACAGTTTTTCCCTAATCCTCTTTATCTTATCAGTAGTTTCCTGCACCAACTCTGGACCTAAAAGACCTCTCTCACCTACTTCACACCAACACAGGGGTGACCTACATCTCCTACCATAAAGTTCCTCATAAGGAGCCATACCTATGCTGCTGTGAAAACTATTATTGTAGGCAAATTCTATCAGTGGCAGGTACCTATCCTAATTACCCTTTTCCTCTAAAAACACAACACCTAAGCATGTCTTCTAGGGTCTGGAAGGTTCTTTCAGACTGTCCATCAGTCTGAGGATGGTAAGCGGTGCTAAACTTGAGTTTAGTACCGAAGGCCTGATGTAAAGTGTTCCAAAACCTAGAGGTGAATCTGGGATCCCTATCTGACACTATACTGGAGGGCACACCATGGAGCCTCACAATATCCCTGATGTACAGGTCTGCTAACTTGGTCAAAGGATAGGTTGCCCTGATAGGTAGGAAATGAGCTGACTTGGTCAGCCGGTCTACTATAACCCAGATGGAATCAAAGCCTACTGGGACCATAGGTAGCCCCATGACAAAATCCATAGCTATGGCCTCCCACTTCCATTCAGGAATCTCTAAGGGTAGGAGTGTACCTGAGGGTTTCTGGTGTTCTATTTTGACCTGCTGACATATAAGGCACTTAGAGACAAACTCAGCTATCTCCCTCTTCATTCCGTCCCACCAAAACACGTTTTTCAAGTCTTGGTACATCTTGGTGATACCTGGATGTACCGTGAACTTGCTCCTATGAGCTTCCTCTAGAATTTCCTCTTTTAGGCTACCCCCCTTAGGGACGCAGACTCTCCCTTGGAAGAGAATCATCCCATCTCTTGACTCAGAAAACCCTGGTTGCACCATTCGGGACTGAAGCTCCAAGTCTGAGGCCTGTGCCTCCTTAATCCTACCCCTCAACTCATTGGTTACCTCAAGCCTAAAGAGCCTTATATTACCTCCCTCCAAACTCACCTCAAGCTTCAAGTTCCTAAATTCTTCTATCAACTCCAATTCATGCACCATCATGGATGACACATGCAGGGACTTTCTACTCAAAGTGTCGGCCACTACATTAGCCTTGCCCGGGTGGTATCTAAGCTCAAAGTCATAGTCCTTCAAAAACTCCATCCATCTCCTATGTCGCATATTGAGTTCCTTTTGATCAAAGAGATACTTCAAGCTCTTGTGATCACTAAAAACTTCAAACCGCACTCCATACAAGTAGTGCCTCCACACCTTAAGGGCAAACACTACTGCAGTCAATTCTAAATCATGAGTGGGGTAGTTTTCCTCATGGGATCTAAGTTGTCTAGAGGCATAGGCTACCACTCTCCCATTCTGCATTAAGACACAACCCAAACCCTTACCCTACGCATCACTATATACCACAAAAGGTTTGGTCAGATCCGGAAACACCAGTACCGGAGTGGTGGTCAGCCTCTCCTTGAGTTCTACAAAACTCTTCTCACACTTCTCATCCCACACAAAAGCATGCCCCTTTCGGGTCAGCCGGGTGAGAGGCAAAGCCAATTGGGAAAATTTATTGATGAACCTCCAGTAATAACCGGCTAAACCTAAAAAGCTCCTCACCTCTGTGACTGACGTGGGTCTTTTCCAGCCAATCACTGCTTCTATCTTACTGGGGTCAACTGACACACCCTCTTTGGATATGATATGCCCCAAAAAGTGGACCCTGTCCAACCAGAACTCACACTTCTCGGGGTTAGCAAAAAGCCTCTTCGCCCTCAATACTCCTAAAACTACCCTAAGGTGTTGCTCGTGCTCCTCTAAGGTTTGGGAATAGCTAAGAATGTCATCGATGAACACAACGACAAACTTATCCAAAAAGGGCCTGAAAATCCGATTCATGTAATCCATGAATACGGCCGGAGCATTGGTCAAGCCAAATGGCATCACCAAATACTCATAATGCCCATACCTAGTCCTAAAAGTAGTTTTAGGAATGTCCTCACACCTAATCTTAATCTGATGGTACCCTGATCTTAAATCTATTTTTGAAAACACCGATGCTCCCCTAAGTTGGTCTAAGATATCATCTATCCTAGGCAAGGGGTATTTGTTTTTAATCGTGACCTTGTTCAGTTGCCTATAATCTACACACAATCTCATGCTACCATTTGTGAAGTCTATAAATCAGTTTAAGCATTCAAACTTGACTTAAAACTTAGCATCCTTAGGTTTTAATGATTAACAAATAAGATCATATAAGCAAGTTCTACTGAGAAAGGTATTGTTTTGTTGATTTTGTTTCAAGTTGGAATATTCATCTGAAGTCAGAATCAAAAGAAGAAAAAATCAGAAGAAGAAAAACACAGATCAGAAGAAGATCAGAAAAAGAACAAATCAGAAGAAGATCAGAAGAAGAACATATCAGAAAAACAAGATCAGAAGAAAGAAGAAGAAAAACGAAGTAAGAATCAGAAGATGAAGCAACACAGAATCTGAAGAGAAAAAATAAATTCAGAACATTCCTATCATCTGAAGACTTGAAGACAAAAGGACCTAGTCTGAAGAACATCTATCATTTGAAGAAATAAAGCTGATCAAAAGCAATCTAAAAGCTGAGAACGACAGAATCAAGAAATGATCTTTTGAAGAATTGTCAAGCATGAAGAACACTTTATCCAATGGTGCATACCAATTCAGTACAAGAGTTAGGCATACTTTTATGCCTCGATCAAAAGACTTGCACAAATAAGGAAACCCTGCAAAAGTTGTTGCACCTGCAACCACAAAGGGTACTGTGTACGCAAACATGCTGCACCTGCTGCCGCCTAAAAGCAAATCAGAAGTCTGAACCAGAATATGATGAAAAAGGTGTTTGAACTAAGGATATTTTAATTCAACATCTTTATCCATCTGTGTATCAGAAGAACCAGAAAAGACAAAGTAGAACAAAGCCCGAATCATCTGAAGAAGAGAAGAAGCAACTTCTAACAGAAGAAAGAATCTTGTTGAATGAATTCTATGAATGAAGAAGCAACGAAGCAGATGAAATCTATTGAGACAATTCATCAGAGTGAAAGATCACAAATCATCTGAAAATATGTGAAGAGCTTAATCATTTGAACACTCACATCCTCTAACAATATTCTGGATATAAAGACTCTCAATATTGTTTACATGAACAAAGCCCAAAAATGAGAAGTCTCAACAAAAGTGAATAGTAGTTGTTCTATGGCTAAGATATTATTCAAATATTAGCAAGGAACTCTGATCAAGAAAGAAAGGAGAAAGCAACAGATTGTCAGAAGCTGAGCTAAAAGGAAGCTTGCACATTTTGAGCTAAAGGACAAACTCAACGGATACATCCTCACATTCACAGAAAGATCAGAGGATCAGAAAAGCAGAAGAAGAAAGAAAGAAAAGAAGACATCCATCTGATTAAGGAAATTCTCTCAAAATTAAAGATCTTATCAGTAGTGTGTCAAAGCTAAGGTTTTTGCACACATTTTCCACCTAAGAAGAAGCCACCGTTTTGAGAAGCTATTTCACAACGGCTACTTGAGCCAAAATTACTTCCTCTCAAACGGTAACCAAGGAATCTTCAATGGCTATATTTCATCAGAACATATAAATAGCCTCAAGAAGGATTTTGAAGATGTTGGTTGATTGGTGTTGGCATGTTGGCTGGTTGCTAACCAACAGTTGGTCGAAACTAATTGACAATCATGTAGACCAATCAAGTCAACCAAACTGGGGACTTTGAAGTCCACCAGAGAAATGGCTGAAGCATAATTTCATATCTTACTTAGCCAATTAGTTGAGGGAGATTTACCTCACTTAGAAGACGAGATTGTACCTAATTCATATACTTGTATCTCAGTCTTATCCTTGTACTTAGATTGTAAGTCATATATTCTGAGTGAGACTCAGTAATCACTTTGTACAACAAGAATCTGAGTTTATGTTTCTAACAAACTTAAACTTAGATTGAGTTGTAAACACTTTATGTGTCTGAGAGCCTGGAGAGGCTTTGAGGAATAAAGAATACTCTGTGTTGAGCCTGGAGAGGCTTTGTAAGAAAGAATACTCTGTGCTGAGCCTGGAGAGGCTCTGTAAGAAAGAATACTTGGTGTTGAGCCTGGAGAGGCTCTGTAAGAAAGAATACTTGTTAAGGCTGGATAGGCTTGTTAGTAAAAGAATACTGCATGAGTTGCCGGGAGAGGTAGTTGAAAATGAAAGAATACTTGTGTTGAGCCTGAAGAGGCTGTGGAAAAAATACTTGTATCTGTGATTCAGATAGTGGAAAATCCAATGGTGGTTTGCCCTGGGACTGGATGTAGCTCACTGGTTTGGTGGGTGAACCAGGATAAATTCTTGGCTAAGTCATCTTTCCCTTAAACTCTTTTATTTACAGCTTTATATTTCTGAAGGGGATTGAACAATATTTTTCATAATAAACTTAATTCAACAATTTCAATAAAACAAGTTTTCAAAGATAATAAAACCTTCAGTTGATCTCATATCATTTAAAGTGTTACATAAAATATACTTTGAAGAACTTCTGATATAACTCTCTGAAGTGGATTTGAAAAGGTCTCAGTTCAGAAGTTAGAAGTATACTTCAGACGATTACCAATCATCTGATGAAGTTCAGAAACAGTTCTGAAAAGATTTTCTTAAGTATCCTTTAGAGGGTATCTTGAGATGCATCTGAATGACTAAGATTAATTAATTAAGAGTCCAAGCAAGTCAATGTTCTATTAAACTTTTCATAGTCTCAAAGTTTATCAAATTATGTCCTTCTTATCTTTCGCATTTGTGTATTAACTCTGGTTATAAGTTTTTCGCTTTAATATGTCTTCATGGCTTCGTAATTTATTTTCAAGATTTCCAAAATGGTCAAAATATTCAAAACACTATTCAACCCCCCTTTTAGTGTTGCCTGTGGAACTAACAATTGGTATCAGAGCTCACCTTCGGGTTGAGAATCTAACAAATGCAGAAGGAGTAGATCCTCAGAAGATGGAAATCTCACCAAGCTGAAGCAACTCTGAAGAATGATAATGAGAAAAGAAAAATCATTTTCTTAAAACTCATTATTCATGCATTTAAGACATCTTTCAGAAGGACGTGATGGAAAAAGGAAAGTACATTTATCTGAGATCACATACGGGTAACATCTTTCCTATCTTAGTTTAGTTTAAATATAGTAATTTAACTACTGTGTGATTTACATTATGTTATTGAAACTGTTGATGCATGCGTGTTCACATTTGTATGAAAATTAATTGTTGCATGTTATCCGTATAATTGTATATTAGTTGAAGAGTCGTTTATGTTAATCATTCTGTCAATAAATGTGATACGGCGCAACGTGAATCATTGAATCATCAACCAGTTTCTCATAATTGGCACGATGCACAACTCTCCACACCGGTTTAGTGCATGTAACCATCTCTCATCAATGATGGAAGCACGCCTGGTTACCTATTTAAAAGGATTGGAAGATCAACATGGAAATTACACTTCATTCAATCCGTTCTCTAAAAGGCAAAAGTTCCTCAAGTATCTCTATCACTGAAAGATCAACAGTTCTATCTTTGTTCATGGCAAACATGTCTGAATCATCAAGCAACTCAAATCCTTCCGTATTTGACGAGAAAATCATTCCCTGCAAACTGGTTAATCTCTCAGAATTTGATGAAGCTGACTACAAGATCTCTGAACTTTTCGATGTCGTTGGATGGACTCCGTATTTCAACAACATCTCTTCCTCTTGGCATGAGGAAAGTGTGTTGGAATTTTGGAACAATGTCAAGATTGTATCTGAACCAGGAAGGACTGGAATTGAAACGAAGGTGATTGGAAGATCATTAATTGTGGACACCAAAATAATTGTTGAGGTGATTGGTGTACCGAACAGAGGAGAACAGTACTTTCAAAGGTGGGAATCCCTTCATGGTGGAATCTTCGTATTTGATCAACATCTCTTTGGAAGAAGACGGTTAGCCCCTTTTAGACCTTCTCAACTTCTAAGCACTCCCAGAGCACTTCTTGTTGTACTAAACTGTTGTATTCTTCCCAGAGGAAGAAACAAGCTGGTGATCAATCTGATGGAAAGGTTTGTGCTGGGACATTTGCTGACGAAGAAGAAAATCAATCTCCCTTGGGTGCTGCTGTTTCAGATGTCCTTCAGAGATGAGATGGGAAATGAGAACTTCTACCCTCACAACACCTTGATCATGAAAATTCTCATGCACAAGGGCTTTCCAGTGGAAAGTCTCTTTGACCAACCATCCCCTGACTTCTTCACTCCAGGAGCATATGCTGAGTTGGACCGAACGCTAACTGAAAGAGAAAAAGCTCCAGAGAATTAGTTGGTGATTCATCCTCTCTTTGCTCCATACAATGAAGAAGAAATGAATGCTACCAACCTGAAGACTCATAAAAGGAAAAGGATGATGTTGGGTGCATACTATCTGAAGAAGGTGAATGGTACGGTTTCCCGGCTTACAAAAAGGTTGAGAGCTGCTGAGAAGGAGCTACAACAGCTCAAGGCTGAAAAAGAAAAGGCTGATGAGGACCATTCTGATGATCAATGATCTGCTTGTGTCTTGTCATTAAATTTTTGTGTCCATTGTTTAATAATTCCTTTTATATTAATAAAATTAGATTTCTGTTTTTCTATGAGTCTCTTTGTTTAAGCCCTTAAGTGTCTTATCTGTGTTAATTTGTTTATATTTTTATCTGTGCATGATTAATTGAATCTTTAATTTAATTATCAACAATTGGCTTCACCAACTAGATAAAAATAATTAATGTAACAAAATGGTAAAGTTAAAATGGTTACACTAAAAATATTCCTTTAACAATTAACAAATGTTGTAAAATAATCAGATGCTACTGAAAGGTATTTCTTGTTGTGTTTGATGCAGATAACAAGAATTAAAATTCTCTTAAAAGTTGAACTTTTTAAGAAAACATCATCTAATAGAGTAGTTGATATAACATCATATTCACTTTCTGAACCTGTTCAGAAGGTTCTCAATGAACTTACTGAAATTGTGGGTCAGAAATACTAAGGTGATTAATATCCAACACTCTAAGAGTACCTCAAATATTGAGAGACAAATATGACAAAATACCACCCTCATTTGCTGAACCTGTTCAGAAAGTTCCAAGTGAACTTAATGAAATTGTGGGTCGGGAATGTTAAGATGGTTGATACTCTAATCATAAAAGTCTATCTCAATCCTTGAGGAATAAGTCAAGATGATTTCTGAAGGAATCTCTTGGAGCACAAAGGACAAAAAGCATACTGTAAACATGTTGGCAACAAGCAACCTCTGTAGAAGAAAAAGTTCTTGAAGAAAAGTTAGGTGTCAGAAATGCATCCTTCCAACCAGAGAACAATAAGCAGATCTAATGGTAACATCACTTCACCCTATAACCTAGATATCTGTGAAAATTAAACTCAAGTAAAACTTTGAACCCTTTAAAAAGCAAAACTTAAGACTTAAAATTTCTCAGATAATAACTATAAAAACTTTGTTTTGTGTTTTCTTTTATGTTGTGTCTGAAAAGTTTGTTTTAAAGTTTTTTTTTCTTATTTATTTATTTTTTCTTTCCTTTCTATTTCTCAAAAAGTGTTTCAAAATTGTTTTTCAAACATGTATTTGTGTATCTCCTCTTTGTCTTCTTTCAAAAATGTTTTCCAAAACTTTCTTTATCAACGCTAATGACTCGATTCTCTATGGTCAACAATACATCACCGGACCTATCAATGATATACGTTTTGATGTTTTCAAAACTGTCATCATTAAAGCCACAAGAGCACATTTGTATTCCGTGAACAACCATCCATAAGGATCAATCTCTGCACTTCTCTATTTTACCCTTGCTTCAAAGTCCTATAAATTCACAAGAGCTCTTTACACAAACTCATCCCTTCAAAGCTTTTCTATAGCTAAGAATCTGAGTGTGTTGCTCTCTGAATGACCATGAAGAATCAAAGGAAAACAGAAGAAGGAGTTCTGGAACAAGTTGATGTGAAGATCAAGTAATCTAGGATGATGTGTGGAATTAGAAGTAAGGAAGAGGTTTCTTCTGAAAACCTGTCTTTCTTTACTTCGACCATGGAAATCTTCCTACATCAGGAGTATATGATTTACTCACTGGTTGATCCCATAATAGCCAATATTATGAAGGGAACCACTTCAAATGTGGCCCTGAAGATAGAGGTTGTTGCTGGTGGTCGAAACATAGTGTTAAATGATGTACCTCCACCGTTCCAGCCGCAGAAAGGAGATTGAGTGTTGTTTGCACAGTTGGGAAGAGAATACATGCTCAATCAACACTTCTAAAGATCTGAATCCAAGGAAGAAGTGGTGGTTGAGAAAGGAAACGGTGTTGTATGAATCGAGAGAGGTAGCAATGATAAATGTATTTTGTGTTTTTCAAAAAAAAATTGTAAATAAAAGTCTTGTTTTTCTCTGTGTATTTTTTATTTCTCTTGAATGTATTCTCTTTTATTTCAGAATGTGTTTCTGTACATATCTGTGTGTCTCTGTTTCGGTTTCAGAATCTCTTTTTAAGAAGATATAAAACTTAAGTTCAATAACTTCTATCAACTGGTTAACATTTGATATTTCTCTTAATCAAATAACAATTGGCATCAAAAATCTTAATTAAGCAAGTAAAAATCTTAAGTCCAAAAATTAATAACAATCGGTATCTTAAAATTTAACTTTTGGTTCTTTCTTATATTTAACAGTTGGTATTAACATTCATAAAAACAACATATCATAACATCTAATAACTCATAACAAATTGGTATATAACAGTTGGTTTGTTTTTTAACATTTGGTATAAAAAATCAAAAAGATAATAAAGGAGCAGAAAGATAATAACAAAACCTTTTTAATCTAAGACAAAAGGGGGAGAACTATATATAACTGTTCAAAATGTAATAGGTTCAGAAATTTAGAAGATAAATACTCAGAAGATAACAATTGGTAATAATAATTGGTTCTTAAGAATAACAATTGATAATAATAATTGGTATTAAGAAAACATAACCATAGTAATAATAGTTAAACTCTAACAAGTGGTATCTATGAAGCATTAAAATTTTTGGTATCTAATATAGTTAACAAGTAACAATTGGTGAACCTAAAATAGTTAACAAGTGATATCTAAGAGGCATTAAAACACCTGATGCAATTAAATCACAATTGGTATCTGTGATGAGTTAAATAACAAATGATATCCAACAATTTTAGTATCTAAAAGGCTAATAACTGATTTTTTTAGAAGTTAACAATTAGCTTTAAAAACTTTAATGTTCTTCTCAGGGGGAGTATTATAGATAGGGGGAGCCTTCTATATACTTAACCTTCTTTCATTTCAAACATTTTGTCATTTATACATATCTTATTTGTCATCATTAAAAAGGGGGAGATTGTGAAGTCTATAAATCAGTTTGAGCATTCAAACTTGACTTAAGACTTAGCATCCTTAGGTTTTGATGATTAACAAATAAGATCATATAAGCAGGTTCTACTGAGAAAGGTATTGTTTTGTTGATTGTGTTTCAGGTTGGAATATTCATCTGAAGTCAGAATCAAAAGAAGAACAAATCAGAAGAAGAAAAACACAGATTAGAAGAAGATCAGAAGAAGAACAAATCAGAAGAAGATCAGAAGAAGAACAAATCAGAAAAAGATCAGAAGAAAGAAGAAGAAAAACGAAGTAAGAATCAGAAGATGAAGCAACACAGAATCTGAAGAGAAGAAATAAATTCAGAACATTCCTATAATCTAAAGACTTGAAGACAAAAGGACCTAGTCTGAAGAACATCTATCATTTGAAGAAATGAAGCTGATCAAAAGCAATCTGAAAGCTGAGAACGACAAAATCAAGAAATGATCTTGTGAAGAATTGTCAAGCATGAAGAACACTCTATCCAATGGTGCATATCATTTCAGTACAAGAGTTAGGCATACTTTTATGCCTCGATCAAAAGACTTGCACAAATAAGGAAATCCTGCAAAAGTTGTTGCACCTGCAACAACAAAGGGTACTGTGTACGCAGACATGTTGCACCTGCTGCCGCCTAAATGCAAATTAGAAGTATGAACCAGAATATGAAGAAAAAGGTGTTTGAACTAAGGATATTTAATTCAACATCTTTATCCATCTGTGTATCAGAAGAACCAGAAAAGACAAAGTAGAACAAAGCCCGAATCATCTGAAGAAGAGAAGAAGCAACTTCTAATAGAAGAAAGAATCTTGCTGAATGAATTCTATGAATGAAGAAGCAACGAAGCAGATGAAATCTATTGAGATAATTCATCAGAGTGAAAGATCACAAATCATCTGAAAACATGTGAAGAGCTTAATCATCTGAACACTCACATTCTCTAACAATATTCTGGATATAAAGACTATCAATATTGTTTACATGAACAAAGCCCAAAAATGAGAAGTCTCAACAAAAGTGAATATCAGTTGTTCTATGGCTAAGATATTATTCAAATATTAGCAAGGAACTCTGATCAAGAAAGAAAGGAGAAAGCAACAGATTGTCAGAAGCTGAGCTAAAAGGAAGCTTGCACATTTTGAGCTAAAGGACAAACTCAATGGATATATCCTCACATTCACAGAAAGATCAGAGGATCAGAAAAGCAGAAGAAGAGAGAAAGAAAAAAAGACATCCATCTGATTAAGGAAATTCTCTCAAAATTAAAGAGCTTATCAGTTGTGTGTCAGAGCTAAGGTTTCTGCACACCTTTTCCCCTTAAGAAGAAGCAACCATTTTGAGAAGCTATTTCACAACGGTTACTTGAGCCAAAATCACTTCCTCTCAAACGGTAACCAAGGAATCTTCAACGGCTATATTTCATCAGAACATATAAATAGCCTCAAGAAGGATTTTGAAGATGTTGGTTGATTGGTGTTGGCATGTTGACTAGTTGCTAACCAACAGTTGGTCGAAATTAATTGACAATCATGTAGACCAATCAAGTTAACCAAACTGGGGACTTTGAAGTCCACCAAAGAAATGGCTTAAGCATAATTTCATATCTTACTTAGCCAATTAGTTGAGGGAGATTTACCTCACTTAGAAGACGAGATATTACCTAATTCATATACTTGTATCTCAGTCTTATCCTTGTACTTAGATTGTAAGTCATATATTCTAAGTTAGACTCAGTAATCACTTTGTACAAGAAGAATATGAGTTTATGTTTCTAACGAACTTAAACTTAGATTGAGTTGTAAACAATTTATGTGTCTGAGAGCTTGGAGAGGCTTTGAGGAATAAAGAATACTCTATGTTGAGCCTGGAGAGGCTTTGTAAGAAAGAATACTCTATGTTGAGCCTGGAGAGGCTCTGTAAGAAAGAATACTTGGTGTTGAGCCTGGAGAGGCTCTATAAGAAAGAATACTTGGTGTTGAGCCTGGAGAGGCTCTGTAAGAAAGAATACTTGTTAAGGCTGGAGAGGCTTGTCTGTAAAAGAATACTGCATGAGTTTCCTGGAGAGGCAGTTGAAAATGAAAGAATACTTGTGTTGAGCCTGAAGAGGCTGTGGAAAGAATACTTGTATCTGTGATTCAAATAGTGGAAAAGTCAGTGGTGGTTTGCCCTGGGACTGGATGTAGCTCACTGGTTTGGTGGGTGAACCAGGATAAATTCTTGGCCAAGTCTTCTTTCCCTTAAACTCTTTTATTTACAGCTTTATATTTCTGAAGGGGATTGAACAATATTTTTCATAATAAACTTAATTCAACAATTTCAATAAAACAAGTTTTAAAGATAATAAAACCTTTAATTGATCTCATATCATTTGAAGTGTTACAGAAAATATACTTTGAAGAACTTCTGATATAACTCTCTGAAGTGGATTTGAAAAGGTCTCAGTTCATAAGTTAGAAGTATACTTCAGACGATTACCAATCATCTGATGAAGTTCAGAAATAGTTCTGAAAAGATTTTCTGTAGTATCTTTCAGAGGGTATCTTGAGATGCATCTGAATGACTAAGATTAATTAATTAAGAGTCCAAGCAAGTCAATGTTCTATTAAACTTTTCATAGTCTCAAAGTTTATCAAAATATGTCCTTCTTATCTTCCGTATTTGTTTATTAACTCTGGTTATAAGTTTTTCACTTTAATATGTCTTAATGGCTTCGTAATTTATTTTCAAGATTTCCAAAATGGTCAAAATATTCAAAACACTATTCAACCCCCCTTCTAGTGTTGCCTGTGGAACTAACACCATTTTTCCTTTTAACAATGAGCACTGGTGCTCCCCAAGGGGATACACTGGGTCTAATGAACTGCTTCTCTATCAACTCTTCCAATTGTTTCTTGAGTTCACTCATCTCTAAGGGTGACTTTCTATAAGGAGCCTTAGAAATAGGCCCTGTGCCCAGCACAAGGTCTATGGAAAACTCAATCTCTCGGTCCGGAGGCAAAGTGGTAACCTCACTAGGGAAAAATCCAGATACTCCCTAACCGTGGCTATGCTACTCAAGTCAGGCTTTGACTCTACAGCAGAGGAAAGTAACAATATAAAACAACAACTCCCATCAATCAAGCATTCAGAAATTTGACTGGTACTAGACAATAAGTATGATGGTTTCTCCCTCGGAGGAAGAGGAAGAATCGGAAAAAACAACTTCCTTGTTACAACAATCCATCATTACCTGATTACAGGATAACCAATTCATACACAGAATGATATCAATACTCGTTAAGGGTAAGCAAATCAGATTGACCTCGAAGGTCCTCCCCTGTATAATAATAGGACACTCAAGACATACCGAAGGGGTGGAAATTGCCTCCTTGGCCGGAGTGAGAACATTCAAATGAAAGGGAAGTGGAGTGACATGCAAATTCAATCTTTTTACACAATCATAAGAAATGAAGGAATGGGTTGCCCCAGAGTCATATAGTACCGTTAAGGGTGTTCCATTTAAAGTGCACGTACCTCACATCAGATTGTCGGCCTTAGACGCCTCCTCCCCGCTGAGGGCAAAGACCCTTCCAGTAGCTTGTGGTTTAAGCGTGTATCGCTTCCTCTTTGGGCACTCCATAGACATATGACCTTCCTCACGACAGTAGAAACATTTATGCTGACCCGCCAAGCACTCACCTCGGTGGCCCCTACCACACTTAGGACAAGTATGAGAAACTGGAGCAGAGGAAATGGATAGCTGCTTGCCCTTACCTCCCTGAGATTGAGAATGAAAGTTTCTTCCCGCCGATACGTCATCTCTCTTCCTTTTGCCTTCCACCCAAGGCCGAGCTGTGGCCTTAGGTGCCTCCTCCACTAAACTCTGTTCGATAACTAAACATTTGGTAACCAATGCTGCGAAATCCCGTAGCTGGAAAGTTGCAACAATCTTTCTAATTTCAGGCTTGAGACCCACCTCCAAGTGCGAACATTTCCAACCCTCGTTAGGATGGGCCTGCAGGAGTGTATGGTATTTGGAAAGCTCTTCAAATTTGGCCACATATATGCCCACCGTCATGCTGCCTTGCTTTAGCTGAAGAAACTCAAGCTCCTTTTGTTTTCTGGCCGGTTCCGGAAAGTACTTCTCAAGGAACACATGTTGGAACGTGTCCCAAGGAAGTAAGGCTCCAGGAGTAGTCAAAACGGCCTTCACGCTCTTCCACCAATTTTCTGCCTCTCCTTGAAGCATGTAGGTCTCCAACCTCACCTTGAAATCATCAGTGCAAGCCATAACTTCGAAGATTTTGTTCATATCATTAAGCCATGAATCAGCTGCAACAGGATCATAAGCTCCCAAGAATGTAGGTGGATGATGCTTGCGGAATTCAGCAAGTCCTTGGAGGAATGGGTCCGCAGGTGCTCCTTATGGAAATGTGCCATTGGATTGTCTTTCTAAAGCTTGAAGTATTACATTGTTTGATGTTGTCTGATTTCCCAATTTTTGCGTAAGCAGCCGAAAGGTTGCCGCCACAGAATCGTGAGATTCCTCCCGCTGGGTAGACGGTGAGTTGGCACGAGGACGCCCCCTCCTGCCATTAGCCATATCCTATACACATTATTAGGAAATTTTCCAGGTGATCAGTCTATCAATTTCATAATAATGTATATTAGACAACTACTAGTTTAAGGAGTGACACACATAACCACAGTCCAATTGGATTAAACTGCTCTGATAACAAAATGTAACGTCCTAATTTCTATTTTAGAAATAATGCCTGTTGGAAGCAATATTTCCAAAAATATGAAAATTATTTCGTCCATTTCAATATCGCTAACTAAAGAGATAACAACTTACATAGCCCAACAAACACATAAATTGTATATCCACTGAAATTTACAACATACTACTTTATACATATATACAAGAATTTACATCCAAAGTATAAAAGACGTAGGATATAGTTATACATGCATTTGGAATAACATAGTCAGTCTAAAAGGTACAATGTACTACTCTATCCTACTCAAAACACATCCCAAGCATATCTATAACCAAAAGTACTATTCACATGGTTATATACAAAATATAGTAAATCCATAACATGACCACTTCCTTCTACTAGCTCCTATGACCCGGTGTAGGTCCCTGCACATCTGAAATATATATTCCCACAGTGTAGGGTGAGACTAACATCCCAGTGAGGTAACAAGGTGCAAACATATCAATGAACAACAACACATGTCATACTTAAAAGGAACAAAACAAATGATTCATTAAACATAATCATGATAACTTCAATAATCATAACAATTATCATAAACTGAATTCTGCACCATGGATTTAACCTTTTTCCTTAGGCTAGACTGAGCTCAGACTAACAGGAACCGTCGTTCCTGAAGGCCGGTAGACCTTACCTAAAACCATTCCCAAGGCCATAAAGACATTAACCTTTACCAAGGGCCAAAGGACCCCAAACATGTCTTTATACATAAAACATACTTGAATTGAACAATATTATCATATCCATGTCATTTCTGAATGAAATTTGTAATGTAACTTAAATCATTCCATTTCCCAACCCTAATTTCAACTAGGGCAATTCATATAGTAATAATCAATCCTTGCACTCATGAACACCTAATTCAATCAATAATCATTAATATTATGCATGCAAAAGAAAGGGGAAGAAGGAACGGGATCATCCAAGAGCTATTCCACCTAGAAGTGAGTGTGTGGTTACACTCACCTTGAAGTTGGTAGTGAAAATGAGAAGAGAAGGACGTTGGGGAGGTGAGAAAGTCAAAGGAGCCTTGATCTTGAGGGCCGGAATCCTTCCTTGAATCTTCAATGAAGCTTCCTCTCTCTAGAATTTCTCCATCTCTTTCTATGTGTAAGTGAAAGGAATGAAGAATTATCAACGAAATGAACCCTAACAAAAGCATATAGGAGTTGTAAGTGGATTCTCGCTCAAGCGAGCCATTCTCGCTTGAGCGAGATGCTCGAGATCAGCTTCCCTTTCTCATTCTCGCTTGAGCGAGAAATGCTCGCTTAAGCGAGAATGGACCAGAAAATGACCCCTCTCTGGACGATTCTCGCTTGAGCGAGAACCATTTCGCTTAAGCGAAAAACGTCCAGAGAGCAGTCCAAACTCCTCTGATCCTCGCTTAAGCGAGACCATCCTCGCTTAAGCAAGAAATGCATAATTGCATTTTCTCCCTTTTTACTGCATAACTCGCTTAAGCGAGCCATTCTGGCTTGAGCGAGAATGCTGAAACTTGCTTTTCTTGTCTAAGTCTTTTAATCTTTTACCCAATTAATTCCTCACACTATATTAAGACCTTTACATGTAAATTGCCTTTCTTATAAGCCATTATTATGAAATAACGAGATGTTACACTATTCTTGAGCTCAATGAAACTCTCCTCACACTTAGCATCCCATACAAAAGCCTGCCCTTGCGGATTAGCCTTGTGAGATGTAGAACTAATTGGGAGAATACCTTGATGAACCTCCTATAGTAGCCTGCAAGACCTAGAAAACTCCTAATCCCTGATATAGTCTTAGGTCTCTCCCACTCAAGAACAACCTCAACCTTACTGGGATCTATTGACACACCTTCACTAGAAATCACATGACCTAGGAAGTGTACTCTATCCAACCAGCACTCGCACTTTTCAGGATTGGCAAACAATTGCTTCTCCCTTAACACACTCAATACTATCCTCAAATGTTGATCGTGGTCCTCTAAGGTCTGGGAATAAATAAGAATGTCATCAATGAATACGACAACAAACTTATCCAAGAAGGGCCAGGAAATCCGATTCATGTAGTCCATGAATACAGCTTGAGCATTGGTTAAACCAAATGGCATCACCAAGTACTCGTAATGCCCATAACGGGTCCTAAAGGCAGTCTTAGGTATATCCTCACTCCTAATATTAATTTGGTGGTATCTTGATCTTAGATCTATCTTAGAGAACACTGACGCCCCCCTAAGTTGATCTAACAAGTCATCAATTCTAGGTAGTGGGTACTTATTCTTGATGGTCACTTTATTCAACTGCCTATAGTCCACACATAACCGCGTACTCCCATTTTTCTTTTTAACCAAAAGTACTGGTGCCCCCAGGGTGAAACACTAGGCCTAATGAATTTCTTTTCTATTAACTCTTCTAATTGAGCCTTGACTTCACTCAATTCTAATGGTGACATCTTATAGGGTGCCTTAGAAATAGGTCACGTGCTCAACATGAGATCTATAGAAAACTCTGTTTCCCGGTCCGGAGGTAAGGTTGTCACCTCACTAGGGAATACGTCTTGGAACTCCTTAACCGTGGCTATACTATCCAAGTTAGAATTAGGGCCTACAGTTGAGGAAAGCAATAAAATAAAACATTCACTCCCGTCAGACAGACATGCAGAAATTTAATTGTAGATAGACAATAGAATCATTGGCTTCTCGCTCGAAGGAAGAGGAAGAGAAGGAAAAACAACAACTTTATTAAAACAGTCCAACATGACTTGGTTCTGAGATTAACCAATTCATACCCAAGATAATATCCATGCCTCTAGGGGTAAACAAGTCAGATCTACCTCAAAGGCTCTCCCCATAATTTCAGTGGAACAATTTAAACATGCAAGAGTGGTGGGGATCGCCTTTCTTGAAGGGATAATGACATTCAATTGGTAAGGAAGGGTTACAACAGGTAAATTCATATTCTTCACACACTCATGAGAAATAAAGGAATGGGTTGCCCCAAAATCATACAGTACAATCAAGGTAGATCCTCTAAGCGTACACGTACCTCTCAAAAGATCACCGGCCTGAGATGTCGTCTCCCCGCTGAGTGTGAAAACCCTCCCGGTGGTTTTAGGCTTAGGAGTGACAATTGACCTTTTGGAATAGGCATTCGCCAAGTGGCCCGGCTGATGGCAGAAGAAGCACTTGCCCTTTCCTTTCAAACACTCACCCTTGTGAGCCTTCCCACAAGTTGAGCATAATGGAGAAGCCTGAGTGGAGGGAAGAGCGACTTGCTTACCCTTTCCTCCATACCCAAAAGCCTTGGGATTTTTCCCCACTGCTACCTCTTCTCGCTACCGTTTGTGATCCACATTTGTCGGGACTGCAATCTTCCCCAAACTCTTCTCAGTTATGTAACACTTGTTAACCAGGGCCAGGAAGTCCCTGATCTTCAAGTGTCCTTACCCTACCCATGATTTCCAGCCTCAAACCCCCTTCAAACTGGGTTCACTTCCATTCTTCATCCGGAACAGTCTGAAGATACCTAGAATACTTAGCTAATTCTTCAAACTTTGCAACATATTGCCCAACAGTAATCCCCCCTTGCTTAAGCTGGAGAAAATCCGCCTCTTTTTGCCTCCTGACCGATGCTGGGAAATACTTATCCAGGAAGGTGTTTTGAAAAGTCCCCCAATTAACAAGGGTTCCCGAATTAGTAAACCCAACACTAGTCCCTTTCCACTAATCCTCAGCTTCACCTCTCAACATGTAAACAACAAAACCAACATTGGACTCCTCCGAGCACTTCATCACATCGAAGATACGGTTGAGATCTAGAAGCCAGTTAGATGTCACGTCAAGATCATATGCCCCATTAAATTGTGGAGGGATGTGTTTCCCAAACTCCGCTAACCCTTGGATGAACATATTCACCGTAACAGGAGGTGGTGTTTCCATCGGTCTTCGGGCTAGTTCTTGCAAAGCAGCAGTATTAGCAGCAACCTACTCCCTTGTCGCCTCAGCTTGCTGACGATTAGATTCTTCTTGTACCCCATTATCTGGGTGAGCATCTGAAGAGATGTCGCCACAGGATTCGGAGATGGGTCCTGGGACGGGGACGGGGAAGAGGATGGGTTGGTCCTCGGACGACCTCTCCTGCTGCCTGCCATTGACCTATATACATCATTAAGCAAACATCAAAGTGATCAATCTCTCAATTCGCATAATAATGCATACATGAATAATAACAAACTTCAGGAACTAAAAAATCCACAGTCCAATTAGATTGAACTGCTCTGATACCATAATGTAACGTCCTAATTCCGAATTCCAGGAATAATGCCTATTGGAAGAACATTCCCAGTTTTACTTGAATTACTTCATTGCGTTACGAATATCAAAATTTTACAATCAAGCTCAAATAGTCCCAACAATATATAAGCTTAAAGTCATTACATTAATACAAAATGGGTGTGTACCAACAAGGCTAGATACATCACCAGCTAAAATTATCTACATCCAAAACATATTCTACTTAAACATATATATATATATATATCTATATATATACATATATTTACAACTAAAGAACTATTCACAAGGGAACACCAATTACAAAACAAAAGGTATTGGGATCCCACAATTTCTTCAGCTAAACATTCTTCACTTATCTTGCTGAGAGCCCTGCACAACTGAATAAATCCACATATCGTGTGGTGAGAATAACTCTCAGTGAGTAGGGATGTGCTCGGGTGTAAGTGTACAGGAAACCAAGCAGAGGTTATGACATTCATAGGTGCATATAACAATTTCAAAGCTTTCAAGCATGATAAAAATCAATAATTACATTCACATATAACCTCTGGTGTATTACCCAACACCGGTGGGTTCTTTTCACTTATCCTCTGACCTGGAAATGAGCTCAAAACCATACAAGAGACGCCTCCCTTGTGGCCAATTAACCTCCTGTTTTAATTAAACAAACAATTCATATTTTCATATTCTTAATTCTTTTTGGGCATAAAGCCCCCTCTTTGGACTGAAGTCCCCTCCTTTCACATTTATACATCAATATACATTCACATGAAAAATTGAAATAAGGATCATCATAAAAATTCATTTTTTCCTCAAATCAAATTTCAGTAATCTCATACACATTCAGAATATCATCTCCATAGTTCATACACATACAAATTCTTACTCATAACACAACACATAAGGATTTCCCTAAAAACCCTAAGTCTTCCTATCCTAGTGTTTGAGCATAAAAGGGAAAAACCCACAATCAATTGAACCTACTACCAATTCAATCATGGACATGCAAGAAAGAAAAGAAGAATGGAGCGGGGAACATGCAATGGATTCCATTCAACAAGGGGAGTGAGTGTAAGAATGAAACTCACCACTAAGAGAGCCCAAGAAGGAAAAAGGAAAAGGAAATGGAGGTAGGAGACTTGAGGAGGATGAGCTTTCTTCTTCTTCTTCTCCAATGGATGGCCTTAATCTTCCCTTTTCTCTCTAAAATTTTCCCTCCCTCTCACTCTAAATGAAAGAAAACAGTGAAGGAAATGAAGGAAAAACCTAAGTTTTATGTTTTAAAGTAACAGACACGTAGTTGCGCTTAGCGCAGCTGGAGCGCAGTTCCTCCCCAAAGCTCTCTGTTTCCTGTGCTCAGGCTGCGCGCAGCTGGAGCGCAGAAATAAGAGAGTTCCTCCCCTACACTATGATCTGCTCCAATTGTCCTAAGTTTCCTTTTCTTCCCATTCCAACCCTATTCCTTCTCTCCAAATCCTACTTTCCTTGTCATAAAGACCTATTCCTAAGGTGTCCACTCCCAACTTCTCACCCTTTACAGAAAATTACTAAGTTACTACCAAAAATCCGGCAGAGTCTCCCCTAAAATCCGGATGTTTCCCAAAATTTCAATTCAACCTAAAACTCAGAAAACAACTAATACAATTTAAATTTAAGTTCAACATTACATTACAAAAGCCTCCACGACAACATAAAAGAATTCAAAAGAGGGATGTTACACCAACATTCTTACTGGCTTCTGGAGGTTGGTTCGTGTAATATTTTAATGTGTTGAGTTCATTTAAAATAATACATTAATATTATAGGAAATGAGAAAAGAGATAGAAAGAGGAAAAGTGTGAAAAAAAGTGTAAAATAGGGGAGCTTAAAAACCATCATTCTTTTATAAATGTAATAAATCATTAAAAATCATTGTCCTTCACATCCTTCAGGGTGACCTCCCACAAATAGTGAGGACCCTGCAATTGAGATCGGATCACATGACCAATGGATGGGATGGGGGATCATTAGGCACCAAACTGCAAAATAAAGAAATTCAATATTAATAATCACTTATAAAAATTTAATACTAACAATACAAAAGAAGTAAAAAATAAGTGTAGAAACTCACCCTTTTCCATAAGGTCGGATAATAACCCTACCCTAAGTGTCCCGCTCATTAGCAGTACTAGAGGTGGGACCCCGATATGGAACATGCTCAGCTTCAACCTCAACCTCGACATCAACCTCAGCCTGAGCGTCGCCCTCGGCCTCAGCCTCAGGTGGAAGCTCATGCTGCACCTCAGGAGCAACCTCATTATATCCTAGAGTATGGATGAACCTCATGCCATCAAATGTTGGATGGTCTAATGCAGTAGGCTGATGTAGAAGGCTGGTCTGGCAGTGTATGAGGGAGGGTAAAGTTGGTCCTCTCCCAACATGCACAAGCTGCCTATGCTACAAGCTTGCCCGAAGGGATGAACCTCCCTCTAATTGGTGGAACCTTGGTTCCACCTCGACCACGCATACGAGGCCTAAATACCTAATTTTAATAAGTTTAAATTAAATATTAAAAACATACCTATAAATTAAATAAATAACTACATAATTACCTAATTTTATTAAGTTTAAATTAAATAGTATACAAACTAATACCAATTAAATAAATTACATAACATACCTATATCACATTAAATATATTAAATAGCATATTTATGAATAAATCAAATTAAATAAATTAAAAACATACCTATATCACATTAAATATATTAATAATTAAAATATACTACTAATTAATTACTACTAATAATTCCTAATAGTGATAATTTATTTAAATATATTAATTACCCAGTTTTTGACCTAATAAGTACTAATGATCTTAAAAATATAAATTACATCATTAATTAAGATGAAAGATTCCCGAATAAACTAATTCAACTATTCAAGTCCAAATTAAAATATCTTTGTAAAATACATGAAATCTTAATCAAAAGCCATAAATAAAAAATATCTAATGATCTTAAAAAATATAAATCACACACCCCTTTCACCAAAAACAAGAGGTCGATCTCTCTCTCTCTTTGAAATCAAATTTCCACAACACACCAATACACACTCTTTCTGCGCAATTTTCATTTGACTTTTCACTTCTCAGAAAAACATTGTATTTCACTCTCATTTTCATTAACCATAAACGTTTTGCGCTGCAAATCTTCCCAAGCTAATTAAATCCAGAAATTCATTCAATCTCTCACCTAGAAGTGAAGAACATAGGACGCAAGTCGCTCGCACGGGGTCGCTCGCACAGACACAAAAAACACAGGAGCTCGCAAGTCAAACGCATGCAGACAACGCAGGAGAAGTGGCTCGCACGGCTGTGAACAGTGGCAAAGGGTAGACGATGGCGGAGAGCGCATGGAGGCAGAGTGTATAGGAAGAAGAAGGGAGGTGAAGAATAAAGGGGGAAAGGGAGGGGAAATTGTTTTGTGTGCATATGTTTTTAACGTAGCGATGGTCATGACTGTCGCTACGTTAAAAGATCAGGTAGTGACAGCTTGGTTATAAGTAGCTGTCACTAAAGCGTGCCAAATAATTTGAATTTTTAAGAAATTAAATCTGACGATCTAGTGACGGCCGAGCAATCACAACCGTGACGTAGCCGTCACATCCGTGATGTAGTCGCGTCAAACATGAATTTTCAACCAGAATTTAGTGGCATTTTATTTGTAACGACGGCTTGATCGTCGCTTTAATATAAAACATAACGACGGTTGGGCCGTCAAAAAATATTAATTACACAGTCACATTTTGAATTTCACATTTAATAATAATGTAGCTAGCGTCGGCATAGGGTCGTCTTCGCCATCACTACTAACGACGGGTGAAAATCATTGCTATCTTTTCGCTCCTAAAAGCTCGTGTTCTTGCAGTTTGAGGAAGGAATATTGATGTGAACATAATTATGGGCACACAATCAATCACAACATGAATACTGGATGTTTAATTATTTTAGGAATCAATGATTTGTTTAGTCTTGCCTTATTTTAGTCAATTCATTGGTATATATATTCTAGATCATTAATTGTATATCAATTCAATCAATCATATATACATTTGGAGACAATTAGTCTCTTCACATGCTCACGTCAATAATCTCTCTACATGCTCACATCAATAGTTTAAGTTATATATTTTAAAATTTTATAAAATTTGAAGTTTTCTTTTTCAAAAGTTATTTAAAAGTAAAATATTGTTTTATATAAAAGTCTGTCTCCTTGTCAAGTCATATATGAATGTTAACTAAGTTTTCAAACCATGTCTCTCAACTATATTTGACACGTGTTCAAGTTAATAAAAAGATTTTTTTAATTGAACACCGGGTAAGGAAATGATGCAAGTGACGGTGTCGAAGGTGTAGGCAGCCATAGTTATTTTATCTTCAAACGAATTAATTTGCAGGCATGTTATATGGTCCAATAATGCTAAAATGGAAATTAACGCCGTTACCTGCCTCCTCCAAAAGCTATTTTAATTGTGATATGATTTTCTGAATCACTCAAAGCCCTTACATTATTCACAATAATGTTAAGAAAAAATCAAGTTCTCTTTCGGTGTGGGGTTTTCTCTTGTCTAAATTGGAGCAGGGGGAGAGGGACAAAGATATTATTATGGCGTATAGGCAAGAAACTCAATTTATGCATGAGGGGTACTTAGCTGTATATATATAACTGTTCATCAAAGCTCCTTTTGCTTTATGCAGAAACTTGAAAAGAAAAAAACGGCTATCCCTTATATATATTGTGAACACACGAAGAAATGGAAAACAGAAGATTCTGACCACAGAAACAGTCACAGATATCATATCATGTATTTGGTCCACAGTTCACACAAATAATTAACCTAATTTTCAAGCCGTGCATTTGAGAATAATCCTTTTAGTTGGCAGAAAAATTGACGTAAATGGCATTTATTACGTCCATATAAGAAATATATGAATATAAAGTAAAGATAGATTTGGGTCTCTATCTAACAAGATATCCGTTCAGAAAGCTCGTAACTTAATAGATCCGGATCCTCTTCAGCAGGAAGTATAGCTACCGAATAAATCGTCATAATATAAATATCATAATTGAAGAGAGCTTAGCATATTAGTACCTAGCATTAATACTAAGGAAGTATGGAACATAACATAAAAAACAAGTAATCACCTACTCACATTTATTTATAACATATTTTTTAATTATATCAAAATCACTTATAAATTGAGTTCGACTCGATTCACATGAGTAGGGTTGAAGTGGAATCACATTTACGATTTTAACAAAAATGAAACATATTCTCTAAATTAACTGGAGACCTTGCATTTATCGATCATGGCTTTGGTGAATTTATTATGATCTAAATATTCCTAGTGTTTTATAGTTAGAATTATGTTATTATATATATATATATATATATATATGATCCTACGGTATATGTTAACGAAGTTATTAAAAAAATATTAAATACTTTTTATTCTTTTAAAATATTATTTTTTTTGTATTTTTTTCATCCTATCCTTACTATTATAACTATATCATATTCTGTCTCGTACAATTATGTAGAATAAATTAGTAAATAGGTTAAAATGATATTTAAACAATACTTTATATATCATGGCATTTTGAAAATTATCACATATTTATGGGAATATACATTACCCTTAATATCTCAGGAATTTCGAATGTTTATTTTTCAAAATATATTTAATCATAATATTCCTGGTTGTATTATATATTTACTATATTTTTTGGGAATATGATTTATAAAATTGTAAGTACAAACTTTGAAATAAATACAGTTTTAATGATTTTTCTCGTTTTTGTCTTTGATTATTGGGACATCTTTGTCGGTATAAAACTAACTCGCATTCACGTACGACTAAAATTAAAGTCATTCAACAATTTTTTTTTCAATCTTAATGATAATGCTATGAAAAGTATGGGAAAGTAAATTATGTTGATGGCTCATTGTAATCATGTGGCTTTATACATTTTGGAGATTTCTTTATGTTTGTGTTCAATTGGTGCTGTGTGTTGTGGCGGTATTTACCTGTACATTGGATTCTCTCTATATATATATATATAGTACTGAGTGTTTCTCTCTCTATATATATATATAGTACTGAGTGTTTATAAGTTCTCATTCAATCAACCATTGGCTTCCTGCTTTTGGTATTATGTTGATGGCTCATTGTAATCATGGCTTTATACATTTTGGAGATTTCTTAACGTATGTTTTAGATTTTGTACCATGATTCTAACACACCTCAGGGATCACCTAATATAGGATATATAAACTCTGCTACCATATTAAATTTTAAACCTAAACTGAACATAAAAACTAACTTATAAGGTGAGGATTGTCCAAAATTTATATACTTCTATTTACTCTTATCTCTAGAAAATTTGAGAGACTCTAATAGTATTAATGATTATTTATTGTATAAGAATCTAACATTACATTAGTCATCTACTTGGAATGCCATGTTGCCTGCTTTTGGTTGCACTCATAATTAAAAACTTATAATTGGCAAAAGACTAAAAATTTAAAGTTTAACTGACAAAAAGTTCTTGTACAATAAATAAAAAAGTGATTTTTTCTTTTTAAAAGAAGGGATTGTTCTCTTTGTTTCATTTTCATTGTCAACAAACACTTTCATAAATCACGACCCCCTATCTTTTAATTAATTTAATAGTCTTGCAGTTGCGAAAAATTAAAAGAATTGATCATGAGCATAACTAAAGCATGAAATGTTTATTCTGGAAATAAAGCTAAAGCAAGGAAAGAAAAGGAAAAGCACAGATTCTATAAGCGAAATAACCTTTCCTCATAGATGAGCATAGATAATTTGTTCAGGGCCAATCTATTAGGATCGTGTTTCCAATGTGTTGTAGTGCTGTCCACTCGTTGAATCTATTAATTGAACCCAACCAACAACAAAAAGCTGTCCTAATCAATTTTTTTTTTTTTTTTTTACATTAGTGTAGTGTCATCTTATCAACCAAAGTTGGAGCCTTTCTCACAATGCAACTAATGATGTACCAAAAAGATCGATAAGAGAATGATGGCTGATCAATTGCTTCATTGGTTAAATTTTTGTTGCATAAACATTAACTTCATTTGAAATTTACGGACATATACAAGCAAGCACCTCCTTTATAGTATTATTTTATGCTTTTCTAGCACAGGGAATTTCGTAGCGGATTTTTTTTTTAGTCTTGCAAAGAATTATGTACACGAGAGGTTCAGTCTGTTAAGAAAGAAAGAAAGAAAGACAACTAAAATAACCACATAAAAACATAAAAATGTGATTGAGTTGTGAGACATTAGTGGTTATGTTCAAGCACTTAGTTCTTGTTGATTTTTTTTATGCAAGATACTGACTAGAGTTTGGAGATATAGCTTAAGAGAATAAGGAGCAACTCAATCCTCTTCCATTCTTCCCCA
Source organism: Sesbania bispinosa (assembly GCA_026901365.1). Taxonomy (NCBI): domain Eukaryota; kingdom Viridiplantae; phylum Streptophyta; class Magnoliopsida; order Fabales; family Fabaceae; genus Sesbania; species Sesbania bispinosa. Next base: position 374,102 of record QLOH01000098.1, read on the forward strand.
AAAGTCTCCCCACTTTCACTAAGGTAAGGGAGATTGGTTTTCATGGAAGCTTTCTAGCTTTAGCGCCGGCCCAAGGTTTATAGTTAAGGGTCTCAACCGAATTTTATAATGAGACATTTTTTATTATCCAATCTAATATATTAATGTTTATTTGTTAGAATGATTATTGAAAAAAATAATTACTTTTTAAAATATAATTATATATTTAAATAAATAAATCTACTCACACGAAATATGTTGAGACAAACTCACTCCTAAAAGTTTTTAATATGCCAAACCATTAAGTTTAACCATGTTCTAAAATGAATGAGATGCATCTTATTATTACTGACTGTGTGCTCAAGCTTGTGACAGATTCTTTCTAGACTTTGTTCTACAGATTTTAACCAAGTATTTGATAATGCTCAAAGAAGACATTTGAGATTCAAAAACATGGAAGTCAGAATTATGAAATCCCAAGAAAAAAGGCTTGAAGCTTTAACAGCAAGAAATAAAGAGATTCAAGAACAACTTGAGACACTGTCTCAAGATCAGATGCAAGCTGAAGTACAAAAGATTATCTCTTAAAATAAAAATAAGGGTTCAGAAAAATTCTTTGATTATCATGCACCCAGAAGGCATAACACATGACACTCAGATCCTAAATGTACAAGAGATCAGATCCAGCAACTGTCATCTCAAGAAGAGACTTTGTATCAGCTTGAGACGCAAGCTCATGAACAGATGCAAGAGATGAGATCCAAGCTCAGATGCAAGAGATGAGAGCCAGACTCAAAGCTAAAGTTGAGACTCAAGTACAGCTTGAGTAAAAGCAAAATGTAAAGTCAACACAAGGAAAAGACAAAGTACAATGACACAGTGACATCAAACCTAAAAAGAAGAGACACCTTTTGTCCAGCAAACTCCTCTCTTTCTAACAGTTAGTTCCAACGGCTTTCAACTGTCAAATAATGACCACATAACGGCTAGTTTCCTTTGGAATAAAAGGTTGAAAGCTACAATGAAGCATTTGAGAGAGACTACGCTGATTACTGAACATTATTGCATCTCATACCAGATCTCAAGTACACATCTCAAGTTTATCATCACCAGATCATATCTCAACTTGAGAACTCTTGTAGTCTCATTGTAATCTCTTCTCAGTTTGTAATATTCTTATCCATATAGAAGAGATACCCTCTAGCTAAGATCACTGCACATCCATACTTTGTATGATTATAAGCTAGACCCATCTTAAACTTATCATTCACTGTAACTTGTCTCATCTAAGATAGGAGTGAGCCTAGTCTTAGAGTGAGTGTGAGCGTCCTGAAGAGGCTGTAAGAATACTTGTGGCTCAGCCAAGATAGGAAGTGCCTAGGCTTGGTGTGAGAGACGTCCTGAAGAGGCTGTAATAATACTTGTAATTGACGGGTTTGTCAATAGTGGTAATCTCACGTGTTGTGAGGACTGGACGTAGCCCAAGGTGTGGGTGAACCAGGATAAGATCTCTGTGCATCTCTTCTCTCTATCCTTTTATTTTACATTGCTCTCAGCTCATCTCAAATCTGTCATTGGCAAATCAATTAACTTAAATTACAATTGAACAACTAAACCAACTTACAACTAATTATTTGATCAAACCTGAAACTGTTTATCATCTATACTAATTATTGAGACTCCAAGTCATTAGACTTGAGATCACATCTCAACATGGAATTTAAGTGTGCAAATTTCAAGAACAAAAAATTTTAAAGTCTCTATTCAACCCCCCTCCTTTTAGAGACGTTCAGCCAACTTCAGTTGGTATCAGAGCTCGGCCTCATTGGGGTTGAGCACACCTACGTGTGAAGAGGAAAAGATCCATGGCTGGACCAAGTGCAAGCTTGTTCATTCCTGAAGGAGCATCCACCAACAGGCCACCTGCCTTTGATGGAACTGATTACTACTACTGGAAGGATAGGATGAGATTGTTTATTGAATCTCAACATGGTGACTTGTGGGAAATCATTGAGATGGGACAATATATGCCTTACATTACTGATGAACTTGGGCTAAGAGCAGCTAAGCCTAGAGAGACATGGACAGATGCTGAGAAGGCAAGATATGTCCTAAACTCAAGAGTGTAACACCCACATTTTTTCTTGTATGCTTTTCTATTGTGTGATTTAGTGAAATTTGAGTGATTAAATATTTTTAATCATCAAAATTGGTTTAAATAAGGTTAGGAATGAATTTCCTATTTTTCTAGAATTTTTGGGGATTTTTTGGAATTTTGGTGCAAATTACCTTTTTACCCCTGCACTTTTTGGAACCGGACAAAAATACCCCTGATTTGGACCAGAAAATTCTGCAACATTTTAGAAAAATCCCTCACCTAAACCTTCTAAAAAAAACCGCGTGTGCATGTCGGAGACACATGTGGCTTGTCTCACACACTATCTAAGACATATAGTAAGAAAAAGCCTTATGGTGTCATGAGATCACTTAACACTTGTCCATTTTCTTCTTACCTACATGCAAAACCATCTTTCATTCTCCATTTCTTCTTCCCCAAAATCGTGAGCTCTCTCCCTCACTCTCTCTCCATTTCTCCATTTCTTTCACCTTCACATTTTAGTTAAAGGTTCCATATTTGAACCTTAAACTTCAAATTTTAGCCTACATCCTTTTAAGAAAACTGTTTGGGAGATCAAGAGGAGCACAAAGAAGGGAAGATCTTTGAAGTTGCTTCACTTTTTCAAAGCTTGATTTTCTTAGGTAAATGGGGGGAGAATCTTGAACTCTAGTAGGATTGGTGACTAGAGTAAAAGGATTACCCTTGATCCTTGTCCCTCACCCTTTTTCCTTCTCAAAAATAAATTGTTGGAACCTATTTCCTCAAGGAAATGGTTTGGCCATGTGTGGTTGAATGTGTATGCATTTTTGAAAATTTCATTTGATGGTTAAAAAGTGTTGATGATTGAAAAAATTTCCTTTTTTCTCCATATGGTTCGGCCATGACCATATATAAGTGGCTACATGTTTCTAAAATTTATTTGATGCTTGGAATGTGATTATATGATGGTTTTAAGAACATGCAAGTGGTTGTTTGAATTTATGAAATTGGTTTGTTTAAATTGTTCATGAAAATGACACTTTTTGAGTATATTTGAAGGTATGAACTTTCTTATGATGATTGGTGTGTTTGGGGTGAAATAACATGAATTTGTTGGCTTAGAATGCCTGTAGAACATCATACTTGAGTTTAGTAATTTTTGGGAAATTATTGATTTTTTGTGTTCTTGATGATGTTCTTGATGTTCTTATTCATATTCATGCAGAATTCATGAAGTGAATGTGTTTGATATTGGAATGGTGATGAAGAAAGTGTTAATATGTTTATGGGCCAAAGTAGCCCAATAAGTTAAAAAGGGTAACAACTTAAAGTGACAAGTAAAGTTAAAAGAAAACAATTTTGGGTAAAATGTCCAAGTTAAATTCGGGTACAAAAAGGAACCCACTTAAAAGTCACCTTAAAATTCATAAAACTTGATGGTAACTTGTGAAAATAGACCCTTATGGGTTACCTAATCATTGGGCCTCTAGTTTAGGCCCAATGCCTCCAAAAAATTCCATAAAACTCACCTTAAGGCCAAACAAAAATAGTGAATGCACATTGGACTTGGATTGGTGTTGGGCTCCAACTCTAATCCTACCCATCAAGATCAAGACTCAAAATTTAATTAGTGGGCTTACTAATCCAACTCACTTAAGTTGACTAAGTCAATTCACTTAAGTTAATTAAGTAAGGAAGAATTAATTAAGATTAATTTTAATTAACCCTACTGAAGGTTAATCTTAATCTTGATCATTAATCACTAATGAGGTATTAATAATGTGATTAAGACTTAATGGTGATTAAGAACTAATTAATTATGATTAACCTTAATCAAGTATAATTAAAAGTTTAATCCAAGATTTAGAAAGAGATTAAGAGATAATTAGGAGTTAATTAGGACCTTAAGTAAAGATTAAGACTTAATTAAGAAGGATTAGGCTTAATTATAGTCTAATTAAGGAAGATTAATCATGATTAAGGATTAAACTTAACCCTAATTATACATACAAGGTAAGTTAAGATATGTAGCACTATTCATAAGACACAACCATAAGCCTTAGTAAGCTATAGGACTTAAGTGAAAGTGATCATTGATTTTAAAGACGTATGAGTACAACTTACCTTAAAAACTTATAACAAACACACTCTTCTTGCATAAGACTTGAGAAGCTTAATGAGAGAGTTTGGATTAACCTGAGATGGGGTTTGGTTTTCCTTGTGAAGGAAAGACATTGAATCGGAGTCGTGCCACGGGGAGTGGTTATATGGAAGGATTCAATGGGGTTTGCCTGTAAGGATGTGTATGCTGAGAAGCATTGGATGTGTGACATGCATGATGAAGTATTGACGATATCCAAGGTTGAAAAGCTTACGACCTAATATGGCATTGACACGATTGGTACTGTGTGAAACTGGTTGGGAAGGGTGCACTGGGTTTTGCAAAGAACTCCAGCAGGTCCTGAAATGGGACGCCTGCCATGAGGATAGTCGAGTTCCAAATTGCACATCAAGAGACGTAGGCTAGCTCCTTATTATCGAGTTCATGGGGATCAAACTTGACTATTCCTGTCGCTCTCAAGGTTTCAGGGTCAGTTGAGATTGTCTGGAAGTTTTGTAAAAGAAAATTTGGCCAAAAGAAAATATATGAGTAAGGCTCTTTGTACCGATGCTAGTACAGACTATAACTCCTGATACGTTGTACATATAGGTCGGGCAGTTGCTGTGTGCACTGTGGTGGTGATTTTCCCCGAGCCCTCATGCATTATATGTAGTGTCATGATTGCAAGTATGCAATAGGTTGTGTGCATCATAATGACAATGTGTGTGTGTACTTTTTGGTTGAACTGTGAGAATTTTCCTTGTGTGTGTGCTCTATACACTATATCCTATATCCCGTGAGTTCATGCGATGTGTTCTCACCCTCGTTAGCAGGCATCGGAGATTTACAGCATGACGTCGATGCGAGTGGAGCTGCATTGGATGTCGCGGGGTTCCTGGAGGGTGACAGACATACCTAGACGGTGTGTCTTCATCGGGGTGGTTCGTGTTATTATTACTCACCCCAGCCTCCCTCTGTTGCCTGAAGTGGATTTTGTTGTTCCTGTGACACTCGAGTTTCAGACGCCGCTAAACTTGGTGTGCCATACTACCTTTCACCGGTCTCGTCATCGTCAAGCTTCTTCGGTAGCATCCCGTGCATCGCGAATGGAAGATTTGGTCGGATCGGATTCTTCGAGGTACTCACCTGCCTCAGAGGCGTCCGGTTCTCGTCGTTCCTTGGTTCTGATGCGTCACATCGTCCCATCTCGGATGCAATAGGGATGATTATTATTGACTCGTCAGATGAAGAGGACCAAGAGGAGGAACCAGAGGAGGATCCCTCTCTGCCAAGCGATGATGAGTAGAGTAGCAGTGCCTGGAGTCTAGTTGTGATTAGCTTTACGTTGTGTGATCTCCCTTTTATGTTGTTGTTGAGATCACTATGATTATTCGTTTCACTTCTAGAACTCATATTTTTATATTATGGTTTGTAAGCTCGAGGCGTACACTGGTTTATGTCTGTAATTAAATGCACTATATACCTTTACATGTGATATGATGTTAATGAATGTATGTGTATGCAACGTAGTAAACGCTTTGACGCTTTTCAAAAATAAATTAACAAGTAAGGCTGGAATATTTTATAACACCTAAAATGGAACTAGAGATGTGGTAGGTTAATGGCTACTAATTTACTTTCAAAAAAAAATAATTCCGCATTTTTACCGACTTGTATAATACTTTTGTTGGTCATGTGCAACACATGTGGCATTCTTAGTAGTAACTAGGGGTGTCACATTAGGTGGTATCAGAGTTGTTCTTTCCTTTTGGCCTCGGGTATGGCCTAAGATACCTTTCTCTCTATGCCTACTCTGTGATTGATTGCTTGTTTGTGTGAATTGGATTGCCTTGAGTGAAATGTTTGCTCTTATATTACTAGTTGTACGAAGGTAGTAGTACGAGAATCTGTGTAGCGTTGCTTGTTCTTGCTTGAATAGTTCTGCATAAAGCAGAAGAAGCTAACTTGTTCTATGAATGCAGGATTTCATGGCAGGACGAGGTAACCCTGTGATGAACGATCTTCTGGGAAGGATTATTAACGTGTTAAAAAACCAGCAGCAGACGTTGGACGAGATTAACCAGGGTCGTAATCAGAACCAGAACAATGTCCCTGATGCTTACCATGGGCTGTCCACCTTCAAGAAGAACAATCCACCTCAATTCAAAGGAGGTCATGATCCTGATGGGTCTCAGTTGTGGCTAGAGGAGCTAGAGAAGATTTTCTTGGCAATGGGTTGTCCTGATGAGCAGAGGGTAACGTTAGCCGTGTTCATGTTGGTTGGAGAAGCTCAGCATTGGTGGGAGTATGCTAGGCGTCAGTTGGAAGCCGCTGGGAGGCTAATCACTTGGAATCTGTTCAAGGAGACATTTTTCCAGAAGTATTTTCCTATAGATCTGAGGAAGCGCAAGGAAGTAGAATTTCTGAAGTTGGAACAAGGAAGTATGACTGTTGGGGAGTATGCTACAAAATTTGAGGAGTTGTCCAAATTCTGCCCGTACTTCCAGAATACCGTAGATGAAGGATCCAAGTGCTCGAAGTTTGAAAGTGGACTGAGGCCAGAGATTAAGCAAGCTATTGGATACCAACAGATTACAGAGTTCTCCAAGATGGTCAACATGTGTCGTATCTTTGAAGATGATACCAAGGCAAGGCAAGCTCACTGGAAGAGCTCCGGCCCGCAAAGGAACAAACCAAAAGTTACACAAGAAAGGAGGAAGTCCTACTTTGTTCCTAGGAACTATGGCTCATCATCTGGGAGCGCCGGAAGGCCGCAATCCATGGTTGCTAGTGGGGGAAGTCTAGCAAGCAGTACCGGCAACAACTATGCTAGTTGTCCACGCTGTAAGAAGAACCATCTCCTGATGGACTGTCGGTTCAAGAACCAGCCTGCAAGCCAGTCCGGCGGACCCACATGTTTTCATTGTGGACGAGGTGGCCATATCAGAAGGGATTGTCGGGCATTGAAGGGAAGTGGTAGTGGCGTTGCAAGTGCACCTGTTTCAAACCTGAATACACAAGCTGGAAGGCCCAAAACTAGAGGAAGAGTATTCACCATGAGTGGAGCTGAAGCTGCTGAATCTCAGGATCTGTTCCAAGGTAAGTGTGTCATAAGTGGAATTCCTTTAATTGTATTATATGATTCGGGTGCGACACATTCTTTCATCTCTCTAGATTGTGTGAAACGATTGAAATTTCCTGTTGTTAAATTACCTTATGATCTCATTGTTTCCACTCCTACTTCTAAACCTGTGACTACTTCTTTAGCTTGTTTGAATTGTCCAATCACCATCGGTGATAAGACTTTTTCTGTTGATCTGATTTGTTTGCCTCTTTCTCAACTTGATATCGTATTGGGAATGGACTTGTTATCTTCCAATCGAGTCCAACTAGACTGTTATAATAAATCTGTTGTGTTTGATTCTTCTTCTCCCTCTTCTCTAAATTCCGTGAGTCCGAGATTCTTGTCCGCCAACCAAGTGAATGCTTCTTTGAGAGAAGGAGCTCAAATTTACTTGATACTATTTTCTGTGGAAGTAGAGCGGGAATCTGACCTTAGTAAGCTGCCTGTGGTGAGAGAATTTCCTGAGGTGTTTCCGGAAGACATTCCTGGTTTACCTCTTGAGCGAGAGATAGAGTTCAACATAGAGTTGGTACCTGGAACCAGACCTATTTCTATAGCTCCGTATAGGATGTCCCCATTAGAATTAGCTGAGTTGAAGAAGCAGCTAGAAGAATTGTTAGATAAGCAGTTTGTGAGGCCGAGTGTGTCTCCTTGGGGAGCGCCCGTTCTGTTAGTTAAGAAGAAGGATGGAAGTATGAGACTGTGTGTGGATTATCGTCAGCTAAATAAGGTGACGGTAAATAATAGGTACCCCTTTCCTAGGATAGATGACTTGATGGATCAATTGAGAGGAGCAACGGTATTCTAAAAAATTGACCTTAAGTCAGGTTACCACCAGATATGTGTTAAGTCTGAGGATATTCTGAAGACGGCTTTCAGAACACGCTGTGGGCATTATGAGTACTTAGTGATGCCATTTTGGTGTAACCAATGCACCCGCAGTTTTCATGGATTATATGAACCGAGTTTTCCATCCCTATTTGGAAAAATTCGTTGTGGTCTGCATAGACGACATCCTCATATATTCCAAGAGTGAGGAAGAGCATGCAGGACATCTTAGAATAGCCTTGCAGACCCTGAAGGATAGAAAGTTGTACGCTAAGGTATCTAAGTGTGGATTCTGGTTGAAGGAAGTGAATTTCCTAGGTCATGTGATCTCGAGCGGAGGGGTTAGTGTAGACCCAACTAAGGTAGATACTGTGTTACAGTGGGAAGCACCTAAGACTGTGACGGAAGTAAGGAGCTTTCTAGGGTTAGCTGGTTACTTTTGTAAGTTTATTGAGAATTTTTCTAGGATAGCAACACCGTTGACCTGTCTGATTAGGAAAGATCAACCTTTTGTGTGGAGCCAGAAGTGTGAAGATGGTTTTCAAGAATTGAAAAGGAGCTTAACTTCTGCGCCCATCTTAGTTTTTCCCGACTCGCAAGAGAGTTTTGAAGTGTATTGTGACGCTTCAAAGCAAGGATTAGGTTGTGTGTTGATGCAAAAAAGGAAAGGAGTGGTTTATGCCTCTAGGCAGCTGAGAACACACGAGGTGAATTACCCTACTCATGATCTAGAGTTGGCTGCTATAGTTTTCGCTTTGAAGATTTGGAGACACCATCTGTATGGTGCTAAGTTTGAAGTCTTTAGTGACCATAAGAGTTTGAAATATTTGTTTGATCAGAAGGAGTTGAACATGAGGCAGAGGCGATGGATGGAGTTCTTGAAGGACTATGATTTCAATTTGCAGTACCATCAGGAAAGGCCAATGTAGTGGCTGATGCGCTAAGTAGAAAGTCTTTGAATGTGTCAGCAATGATGGTTAAGGAACTAGAATTGATAGAGAAGTTTAGAGACCCTAGGTTTACATCAAGATTTTGGGGGTAGTTTACAGCAAGCATTAGGAACCAAGCTAAGGCTTAGTTCAGCTTACCACCCTCAAACGGATGGTCATTCCGAGCGGACTATTCAGTCTTTTGAAGACTTGCTGAGAGCATGTGTGTTAGAACATAAGGGAAGTTGGGATCAGTTGTTGCCACTGATCGAGTTCACCTATAAAAATAGTTTCCATTCTAGTATTGAAATGGCACCATACGAAGCCTTGTATGGTAGGAAGTGTAGAACACCCTTGTGTTGGTTTGAATCTGGTGATGGCATAGTGTTAGGACCTGAGATGATTCAGCAAACCACGAAGAAGATTAAGATGATTCAGCAAAGGATGAGAATATCCCAGAGCAGGCAGAAGAGTTACTATGATAAGAGGAGGAAACCCCTCGAATTCCAAGAAGGGGATCACATATTTTTAAGAGTTACACCAACGACTAGGGTTGGTAGGGCAATGCGATCTCGAAAGCTCACACCTAGATTTATTGGTCCGTACCAAATCTTGAAAAAGATTGGTCTTGTTGCTTACCAAATTGCTTTACCACCTTTTCTTTCCAATCTTCACAAAGTATTCCATGTTTCACAACTCCAAAAGTAAGTCTCTGATCCTTCGCACGTCATAGAGCATGACGTAATACAATTAAAAGAAAATTTAACTTATGAAGTATTACCTGTGCGCATCGGAGACCGAAAGATTAAGCAATTGCGAGGAAAAGAAATAACGTTGGTCAAAATTATATGGAGTGCAACTGATGAGGGAAATGCAACCTGAGAATTGGAAGATCAGATGAAGGTGTCTCATCCTCATTTATTCAAAAAAGGTACGCGCAAATTTCGAGGACGAAATTTCTTTTTAGGTGGGGAGAGATGTAACACCCACATTTTTGCTTGTATACTTTTCTATTGTGTGATTTAGTGAATTTTGAGTGATTAAATATTTTTAATCATCAAAATTGGTTTAAATAAGGTTAGGAATGAATTTCCTATTTTTCTAGAATTTTTGGGGGTTTTTGGGAATATTGGTGCAAAATTACCTTTTTATCCCTACACTTTTTGAAATCGGACCAAAATACCCCTGATTTGGACCAGAAAATTCTGCAACATTTTAGAAAAATCCCTCACCTAAACCCTCTACAAAAAACCGTGTGTGCATGTGGGAGACACATGTGGCTTGTCTCACACACTTTCTAAGACATAAAGTAAGAAAAAGCCTTATGGTGTCATGAGATCACTTAACACTTGTCCATTTTCTTCTTACCTACATGCAAAACCATCTTTTCATTCTCCATTTCTTCTTCCCCAAAACCGTGAGCTCTCTCCCTCACTCTCTCCATTTCTTTTACCTTCACATTTTAGTTAAAGGTTCCATTTTTGAACCTTAAACTTCAAATTTTAGCCTACAACCTTTTAAGAAAATTGTTTGGGAGATCAAGAGGAGCACAAAGAAGGGAAGATCTTTGAAGTTGCTGCACTTTTTCAAAGCTTGATTTTCTTAGGTAAAGTGGGGGGGGGGAGAACCTTGAACTCTAGTAGAATTGGTGACTAGAGTAAAAGGATTACCCTTGATCCTTGTCCCTCACCCTTTTTCCTTCTCAAAAATAAATTGTTGGAACCTATTTCCTCAAGGAAATGGTTTGGCCATGTGTGGTTGAATGTGTATGCATTTTTGAAAATTTCATTTGATGGTTAAAAAGTGTTGATGATTGAAAAAATTTCCTTTATTTCTCCATATGGTTCTGCCATGACCATATATAAGTGGCTGCATGTTTCTAAAATTTATTTGATGCTTGGAATGTGATTATACGATGGTTTTAAGAACATGCAAGTGGTTGTTTGAATTTATGAAATTGGTTTGTTTAAATTATTCTGGAAAATGACACTTGTTGAGTATATTTGAAGGTATGAACTTTCTTATGATGATTGGTGTGTTTGGGGTGAAATAACATGAATTTGTTGGCCTAGAATGCTTGTAGAACATCATACTTGAGTTTAGTAATTTTTGGGAAATTATTGAATTTTTGTGTTCTTGATGATGTTCTTGATGTTCTTATTCATATTCATGTAGAATTCATGAAGTGAATGTGTTTGATCTTGGAATGGTGAGGAAGAAAGTGTTAATATGTTTAAGGGCCTTAGTAGCCCAATAAGTTAAAAAGGGTAACAACTTAAAGTGACAAGTAAAGTTAAAAGAAAACAATTTTGGGTAAAATGTCAAAGTTAAATTCGGGTACAAAAAGGAACCCACTTAAAAGTCACCTTAAAATTCATAAAACTTGATGGTAACTTGTGAAAATAGATCCTTATGGGTTACCTAACCATTGAGCCTCTAGTTTAGGCCCAATGCCTCCAAAAAAATCCATAAAACTCACCTTAAGGCCAAACAAAAATAGTGAATGCACATTGGGCTTGGATTGGTGTTGGGCTCCAACTCTAATCCTACCCATCAAGATCAAGACTCAAAATTTAATTAGTGGGATTACTAATCCAACTCACTTAAGTTGACTATGTCAATTCACTTAAGTTAATTAAGGAAGAATTACTTAAGATTAATTTTAATTAACCCTAATGAAGGTTAATCTTAATCTTGATCATTAATCACTAATGAGGTATTAATAATGTGATTAAGACTTAATGGTGATTAAGAACTAATTAATTATGATTAACCTTAATCAAGTATAATTAAAAGCTTAATCCAAGATTTGGAAAGAGATTAAGGGATAATTAGGAGTTAATTAGGACCTTCAGTAAAGATTAAGACTTAATTAAGAATGATTAGGCTTAATTATAGTCTAATTATGGAAGATTAATCATGATTAAGGATTAAACTTAACCCTGATTATACATACAAGGTAAATTAAGATATGTAGCACTATTCATAAGACACAACCATAAGCCTTAGTAAGCTATAGGACTTAAGTGAAAGTGATCATTGATTTTAAAGACGTATGAGTACAACTTACCTTAAAAACTTATAACAAACACACTCTTCTTGCATAAGACTTGAGAAGCTTACTGAGAGAGTGCGGATTAACCCGAGATGGGGTTTGGTTTTCCTTGTGAAGGAAAGACATTGAATCGGAGTCGTGCCACGGGGAGTGGTCACGTGGAAGGATTCAATGGGCTTTGCCTGTAAGGATGTGTATGCTGAGAAGTATTGGATGTGTCACATGCATCATGAATCATTGATGATATTGAAGGTTGAAAACCTTACGACCTAATATGACATTGACACGATTGGTACTGTGTGAAACTTGTTGGGAATGGTGCACTGGGTTTTGCAAAGAACTCCAGCGAGTCCTGAAATGGGACGCCAGCCCTAAGGATAGTCGAGTTCCAAATTGCAAATCAAGAGACGTAGGCTAGCTCCCTACTGTCGAGTTCATGGGGATCAAACTTGACTATTCCTGTCACTCTCAAGGTTTCAAGGTCAGTTGAGATTGTCTGGAAGTTTTGTAAAAGAAAATTTGGCCAAAAGAAAATATATGAGCAAGGCTCTTTGTACCGATGCTAGTACAGACTCTAACTCCTGATACATACATATATATCAGGCAGTTGTTGTGTGCACTGTGGTGGTGATTTTCCCTGAGCCCTCATGCATTATATGTAGTGTCGTGATTGCAAGTATGCAATAGGTTGTGTGCATCATAATGACAATGTGTGTGTGTACTGTTTGGTTGAACTGTGAAAATTTTCCTCGTGTGTGTGCTCTATACACTATATCCTATATCCCGTCAGTTCATACGATGTGTTCTCACCCTCCTTTTGTTTGTTGGTTGGTTGTGTCCTTTTTCTTTACGTTGTTAGCCGCCATCGGAGATTTACAGCATGACGTCGATGCGAGTGGAGTTGCGTTGGATGTCGCGGGGTTCCTGGAGGGTGACAGACATACCTAGACGATGTGTCTTCACCGGGGAGGTTCGTGTTATTATTACTCACCCCAGCCTCCCTCTGCTGCCTGAAGTGAATTTGGTTGTTCCTGTGACGCTCGAGTTTCAGACGCCGCCTGATGAGATTCTGGCAAGCGTACCAAAATTTCAACAATATAATAGTAAGTATGAGTTTATCGTATCCACAAGGAACGGTTCGCTTCGTATTTACTCGTGATCAGATTATCAAGTAGAAAAAGGTTTTTAAGAGTTTGTTGTGAAGAAAGTAAATTTGCATAAAAGAAGGAGACGATTGAGAGAGGATAAAATACTTTACTTGGATTAGGATTGAACTTCGTATCATCGCACCCCTTCATGTACAAAGCCCGAAGAAGGAAGGGAAGTGGTACCAAGACCAAAGACCTTGCCTTATCCAACCAGTCCTCCAGAGGAAGATCAAGAAAGGCATGGTGCAAGTGATAAACCTTCCAGACGTCACAAAAGAAAGGCTTGCAATCACACTGACCAGGACAAGACAAAGAGAAGAAAAGTCAAGCTAGAATCAAATTCTGAACCTAGAGCCAGATTAAAGATCAAGTGGTCAGGTGTGTTTCATACCAAGACCCCTGCGAAGCAAATAAATTGAGAGCAATCAATTGTGAATCATCAAAGCTTCAGGAGAAGAAGACTCGTGCATGGTCTAATTCTAGAAAGAAACCCAAATGGTTAAAGTCTTTTCACACTACAAATTGCTCCAAGGCAAGATTATGGGGAGGTTTATGGGCCAAAGAAAGGAAGGGTGCAGCTCACAAGCTCATCAAAATATTTCAGTTTCAGCCACCTTGAGAGAACATGCGTCGAGCTAGAAGACGTTAAACAAACGCTTCCTGGGAGGCAACCCAGAGATTTTTAAGTTTTTAATTGTTTTAGTTTTATTTTGTTTTTATTAGGATTTTTCATTTTTTTAGGATTTAGAAAACTTTTAAAATTGATTGGAATAATGTTGAGTCTCAAAAATATCTTAAGGAAAATTATGATGTTTTAGATAGCTCACTTCTCAAGTTTTAATGCTTAACAAATTTGGGTTAAAATACTTATCATAGATACATAAATGTCTAATGACTTATCTATGATTTCAGCAAGCCACTCTGAACTTATAAAGACTGTCTGAAGTGCTGTCAACCTGTCTAAAGTGGAAAAGCCTTCTGAAGGTTCAACCTGTCTGAAGTGTTGAAGCCGTCTGAAGTGTTCTACCTGTCTGAAGTGTTGAAGTCGTCTGAAGTGTTCAACCTGTCTGAAGTGTTGAAGCCGTCTGAAGTGCGTGACCCATCTGAAGTGTTGAAGCCGTCTGAAGTCTCATTAATGACGTGGCACTCTTTGCTGAAGTGTGTGAAGACATCTCTGAAATTCTGCTAAGTCAAGCGTTCTCTGCTGCACGTACCTTTTCAAACATATTTATGGCAAGGAACACAGAGACCTTTCCTGGTATATTTGAATTTCATACACCACTGAGGAAATCCCTGCAACGCAGCCTTTGCAGCAACAACAGTGGCAGCTTTATGGCAGCAGCAACCTTGTACTGTGTCAGAAAAAATCAGAACTCTCAGAAGCATGTCTCACAACGGATTAAATAGCATTTAATGCTATCTCTAAACGGTGGTATTTCAACGGATTGAAGATTGGTTATAAATACCCCTTCATGAAGACCATCAAATAAAAAAAATCAACAGAAAATACAAGAAAATCAAAGAGAAATCACGCTGCAAGTTTTTCTTTGTAAAAACACTTTGATTTCATATTCATTGTACATCATTTGTATATCCTGAGCTTACCTCAGTTGTTATTGTACATTCTCTCTGTTTAAGATTCAAACTTATGTAGTTCAAAAGCTTAGACATATCTCTTTGTAAAAATTGTCTTTGAGCCTGGAGAGGCTTGTCTGTAAAAGAATACTTGGTTGTAGAGCCTGAAGAGGCTTGACTGTAAAAGAATACTTGGTTGTAGAGCCTGAAGAGGCTTGACTGTAAAAGAATACTTGTAATCTTGGTGAAGATTAAGAGAAAATCCAAGTGCTAGTTGGCATTGGGACTGGACGTAGCTCACAGTGGTAGTGAGTGAACCAGGATAAATTCCTTGGCTAAGTTTTCTATCCCTTATCTCTTGTCAATTTATTTATACTAACCAAAGGGTGTTGAAAACTGTTCTGATAATTTTAAAAAGCAAGAAACCCTTTTTAAAGATGTTTTCAGAAGCCTTCTTAAGATACTTCAGACAGCCTCATAAACCTGTCTGAAACTGTTGTTAACTTAACCGTTTGCGAAAAGCTTCCATAAATTATTAAGAAACACTATTCAACCCCCTTCTAGTGTTTCCATGTGTTTCTACAGTTGGTATCAGAGCTCAACTCAGGGTTGAGCACCTTACAAGTGTTTGAGGATTAAAGATCCAGATGGAAGCTTCCAACAACAGGCAGTACATCACTGAAGGAGCCTCTATCACAAGACCCCCTGCATTCAATGGAGTGGACTACCACTATTGAAGGGATTGTATGAAGTTGTTCATTGAGAGCAACAACATTGATGTTTGGGATATGGTCACTGATGGAGACTATGTGCCTATGCATAACGGAGTGCCTATACCTAAGGCTGAATGGACCTTAGAGCAGAAGGCTAGAGTTCAGTTAAATGCTAAAGCCAAACTCTATTTGATATGTTATCTGAACAAATCAGAGTATGAGAAGGTTCATGGATGTTCATCTGCCAAGGAGATTTGGGATACACTTGCACCCGCCCATGAAGGGACTGAGACTGTCAAGCAATCCAAAATCAGCATGCTTATACATCAATATGAGATGTTAAAGATGGAAGAATCTGAAACCATAGATCAAATGTTTGGGAGGTTTCAGACTATAACTAATGGACTCAGGTCTTTAGGTAGAACTTTTGAATCTGGAGACAATAATAGAAAGATTCTGAGAAGTTTGCCAAAGTCCTGGAGACCCAAAGTTACAGCCATTCAAGAGGCTAGAGACTTAAACTCTCTTAGAATGGAAGAACTTTTGGGATCTCTCAAAGTTCATGAGCTTGAACTTGGGGAAGATGACATTAAGAAGAAATCCATGGCATTAAACTCCAAGGCCAAACACCCTAGGCATGGCAGCATTAAAGCCATGCAAGCTGAGGAAACTTCAGAAGTAGATGAAGATTCTGGAGATAGCTCAGAAGATGATGATCTTGCTCTTCTCAGCAGGAAAATCAAGAGGATGCTGCAGAACAGAGGAAAGTTTAGAAAGAACCAACCCTCAACCTCTAAATTAGGTAAGTCAGGTAAGGATTCTCAAAATGACAAAATTATATGCTATGAGTGTAAACAGCCAGGTCATATGAAGGCCGAATGCCCAAGACTGAAGAAGGACAACTTCAAAAAGAAGAAATTCTTCAAGAAGAAGAAGGGTCTGATGGCAACATGGGAGGATCTTGATGAGTCTACCTCAGAAGAAGAGGAAGACACTTCAGAAGAGGCCAACCTGTGTCTCATAGCCAGCCTACCCTCATCAGATAGCTCAGAATCTGAGGTATTTCCCTTAACTCTTCAAGAGATGTATGATGACCTGATGGAAAGTTCTAAGGAACTCTTCCAAGAGTATAAGAATCTGTCCAAGGCCCACATAGAAATGTGCAGTAAATATGAGGCTCTTGAGATAGAAAATATTATGCTTAAGGAGAGAATTCTTGTTACTGAAAGCAGCAGTTCAAAAACTGTCTCTGAAGAAAACAAAAAACATCAGAAACAAGTTGAGGAACTGACAAAAGACTTAGCTAAATTTGTCAAAGGAACAGAAAACCTTAACAGATTGCTTGGCAATCAAAGGGATCCCCTTGACAAAAGTTGATTAGGCTTTTGTGATCATGATACCTCTGAACCTCATATTTTCAAAAATTTTACTAAAGGCAAAGAGAAAGCTATTGGGTGTTCTCACTGTGGCAAACCTGGACACAATGTGACTCAGTGCAAACACAAGAGAAAAGCAAAACCCAAATCTAACAAGAAAGGACCCAAAAGAATATGGGTACCTAAGAACTTGATCATTCCTGTTGCAGATGTGTTTAACAGGACAAAGGAGACCCCACAAATGGTACCTGGACAGTGGGTGCTCGTGACACATGACAGGAGAAAGGTCTTTGTTCCAAAACCTTAGGCCCAGAGCAGGAGGTGTGGTCACCTTTGGTGGAAATCAGCAAGGGAAGATCACAGGAATAGGGACTGTAGGTATGACTCCTCTATCCCTTATTAAGAATGTTCTTCTAGTAGAGGGACTTCAACACAATCTACTGAGCATAAGCCAATTGTGTGACAGTGGATATGTGGTTTCCTTTACTAAAGAAGGATGTATAGTCAAAGACTCTCTTGATCAAATTCTTTTTACTGCTAAGAGACACAACAATGTGTACAAAATTGATCTAGAGGATTTGGCAAGTCAAAATGTAAAATGTTTTCTCTCTGTTGAAGATGAAAAACAGATTTGGCACCAAAGACTTGGGCATGCCAACTTGAGATTGATCTCAAAGTTAGCAAAACACAACCTTGTTAAAGGACTGCCCAAGCTTTCTTACAAATCTGACATTTTATGAGAAAGTTGTCTGAAAGGAAAACAAACAAGACACTCTTTTAAGAGTAAGGATGTTGTTTCCACTAGCACACCTTTAGAATTGTTACATATTGACTTGTTTGGCCCTATTAGAACAGAAAGCATTAGTGGTAAGAAATATGGTTTGGTCATTGTTGATGACTATTCTAGATTAACATGGGTGTTATTCCTAAGAAGCAAGGATGAGACTTTCAAGAATTTCACAATATTCTGCAAGAAGGTACATAATGAAAAAGGATTCCGTATATCTGTTATCAGAAGTGATCATGGTGGAGAGTTTGAGAATGCAAACTTTCAACTGTTCTATGATGAGAATGGGATCTCACACAATTTCTCTGTGGCAAGAACACCTCAGCCAAATGGGGTTGTTGAGAGAAAGAACATAAGCTTGCAAGAAATGGGAAGAACCATGCTCAACTCATGCAATCTACCAAGATCTTTCTGGGCAGAAGCTATTAACACAGCTTGCTACCTTCAAAACAGAATATTGGTAAGACCAATTCTGAAAAAGACTCCTTATGAATTGTGGAAAGGAAGAAAACCAAACATATCATATTTCCATATCTTTGGCTGTGAGTGTTTTATACTCAACACCAAGGATGATCTTGGAAAATTTGACGCAAAATCTGACAATGGAATTTTCATAGGATATTCTGAAACATCTAAAGCCTATAGAGTATATAACTCTAGAACTTTAACTGTAGAGGAGTCAATCCATATTAAATTTAATGACAAAAAGAGACTGATAGGGAACTATCAGATCTAGAAGATGACTTTGCAGGAATGGAGCTGAATAATCATGACAGCATCAAGGATGAACAGTTGTCTGAAGCACCATCTGTCACTGAACCTCTTCAGACCAATGTTGAGTCTCAGACTGATTTGATATCACCTCAGAAACCTGACCGAAGATACAAATCACATCATCCAAAAGAGAAATCATTGGCAGCACTTCATAAGGAGTTAAGACAAGATCAAAATTCAAGAATCTGAATTCTCTTGCTCTCCTGTCTGAAATTGAGCCAAAGAACATTGATGAAGCTCTGCGTGATGAAGGATGGATTCTAGCCATGCACGAGGAGCTAAACCAATTCACTAGGAGTGATGTCTGGACACTTGTTCCTAAACCCCATGTGAAAACAATTATTGGAATCAAATGGGTGTTCAGAAACAAGCTGTCTGAAGAAGGAAAAGTGGTCAGAAACAAAGCAAGATTGGTGGCTCAAGGGTACAATCAGCAAAAAGGTATTGACTTCACTGAAACCTTTGCCCCTGTTGCTAGATTAGAAGCAATTAGGATTCTTCTCTCTTATGTTGTAAATAATAGCATCAAACTATATCAAATGGATGTCAAAAGTGCCTTCCTCAATGGTTTCATTGAAGAAGAAGTTTTTGTTAGACAACCCCCTGGTTTTGAAGACACTGCTTTTCCTGATCATGTTTTCAAATTGAAAAAGGCTCTTTATGGTCTGAAACAAGCTCCAAGAGCATGGTATGACAGACTGAGCAGTTTTCTTGTCAAAAATGGTTTTGAAAGAGGAAAAGTAGATACCACCCTTTTCATAAAACAGTCTAACAAAGATTTTATACTTGTCCAGATATATGTTGATGACATTATATTTGGTTCAACTGATTCTTCTCTATGCAAGGAGTTTTCTGAGTTGATGCAATCAGAATTTGAAATGAGTTTAATGGGAGAACTAAAATTTTTCTTGGGACTTCAAATTAAGCAAGATTCTGATTGTATATGGATCCATCAAGAAAAATATACAAAAGAAATGCTTAAGAAGTTCAACATGAGTGATTTCAAACCTATGTCAACTCCTATGCATCTTTGAACAAAGATGACAAAGAAGAACCAGTGAATCAAACTTTGTACAGAGGAATGATTGGCTCTTTGTTGTATCTAATAGCAAGTAGACCTTACATAATGTTCAGTGTTTGTCTCTGTGCTAGATTTCAATCAGATCAAAGAATTACTCATTACAAAGTTGTTAAAAGAATTTTTAGATATCTAAAAAGTACTACTAATCTTGGTCTATGCTATAAGAGGAGCAAAGATTGCAGGTTAATAGGATACTGTGATGCTGACTTTGCTGGAGATAGAATAGAAAGAAAGAGCACCAGTGGAGGATGTCATTTCTTTGGAAATAACATGATCAGCTGGTCAAGCAAAAGGCAAAGCACCATTGCTTTATCAACAGCAGAAGCAGAGTATATATCAGCAGCCAGTTGTTGTTCACAACTGCTATGGGTTAAGTATCAGCTTGAGGATTTTAATATTCCTATCTCTGTTATACCTGTTCTTTGTGATAATACCAGTGCAATTAATTTATCCAAAAATCCCATTCAACATTCTAGGGCAAAGCATATAGAAATCAAACATCATTTCATTAGAGACTATGTTCAGAAAGGTGTTTTTGATATTCAGTTCATTGACACAGAGCATCAATGGGCAGATATATTCACAAAACCCCTGGCTAAAGATAGATTTAAGTTCATACGCAACAACTTAAACATACATGAATTTTCTAAAAATTAATTATGTTATCTGAATTTTTTTGTGCGTCTGAAATTTCAGTGTGTCTGAAACAGTGACATGTCTGAAATTTTAGGTTATCTGAAATTTATTTGTGTGTCTGAAATTTTCACCTATCTGAAGTAACTGGCTGACGTGGCTATCTGAGACGGTTGAATTCCTTCATTTAAAGTTTTTGTCTCTTCCACTTCGCACGTTACCCGAAGTCTGCGCAGCAGGTACAGGGCATCATTGCATCATGGGTCTATAAATGCAAGAGTAAGTGTGTCGAGGAAGCCTTACACTTTCTTTCCTTAATATTCTGTTTGATCTTCTTCACTGCTCAAGCAACCTTTTTCTCTCAAAGTTTCCCTGCAACTCAACAATGGCACCCAAGAAGACCTCCGGTTCTGGTGGAAATGTGGTTAGATCAAAGGGAGTGGATCTTGACGAGCTTCGCAACATTGGCATGGATTTGGTTGAGGAATTTGATGCAACTGGTGGACTTCTTTCTTCAACCATATTAACAATCAATGGCATGAACAAAGTGTGGTGGATTTCTGGTCCTCTGCTCGAGGAATACCTAACTCTAAGTGAGAGTATATAAGCATCAAAGCCTCTATTCTAGGGGTTCCAGTTTTTATTGATCAAGGCATTCTCTCCATAATAACTGATGTGAAGGCTGAAGGTGCAACCTTCATTCCTGGGTGAGAGATGAAGAATGGTGGGCACAAGTTGTTCACAAAGATGTTGTATGGAACAGAAGAACCGAAAAGCCTGGATTCCAAGTTCTTGCTAGAGAAGGTCAGAGTTCTTCATGCTATCTTAGGGTGTGCAATAATACCTAAGAGTGGAAGCAGAAATCATGTCTCAGAATTGGAAAGGTTCTGTCTAATTCACCTGTTTCAGAAGAAGAAAGTCAATCTCCCAAGCATTATCATGTTCCATATGCAGAAGACAATTCGAGATTCTGCTGGAAATCTTCCCCACAACACTCTCATCATGAAGGTACTTATGCATTTTAAGGTACCTGTTGAAAGATTATTTGACCATAAATCCCATGTGTTCTTTGGTGAGTCAAACTTGAAGAGCATGGGAATCAAGCTCACTCCACGACCTCCATCTCCTACTCTGAAGGAGAGTGTTCTTATGGAGAAGGCCTCAAGAAGAGGAACCACCTTGGAGATTCTTGAGAAAGAGCTTCAGGGAGATATCAGAAAAGATGAGTTCAAGCCCTCCAAGCCATCCCCTCACCTGAAAAGGAAGAAGCTCCCTGTCAGGAGTTCAACAAAGGTGTCTCTAGAAGCTATGGACTTGCACACTCAGACATCTGAACCTGTTCAGAAGGCTTTGCAAAAGCCATCTGAAATTGTGGGTCAGGGTTCTGAAAGTGTAAAAACTCGTACTCCTAAGCCTACTTCTGAAACAGAAGGAAAGGCTCATGAGGAAGAGGTAGCTGAGATTGCTGATCCTGAAGCTTTGGCAGCAGCACCTCTGGCTGCATGTCCTTCTGATCCTGAGCTTATTCGAGTAGCAGCCCTTGCTACAGCTTTGGAGAATGAAGAAATGGAGAAGAAGGTTGAACAAGAAAAGACTGATTATGCTCTTGCAGTAGCCTCTTAGCTAGCTCTTACTGAAGATGAAAGGCTAGCTTCCATTTCTCAAGAGACCAAGAAAAGAAAAAGATCCAGTTCACAGAAAAGAAGGAGAACAAAAACAAAGTTATTTCAGCCAGCTCCTGAACCCTCTGTCAGGATTACAAGGAGCATTGCAAGTCAACTGGAGGAAATGGATTAGGCTGGGAAGTATCAAAACTTTGTAAGGGCAAACCTGTTTTTCAAGAGAAGAAGAGAAGAAAAGCAAGCTGAAAAGGAAAAGGATAAGGAACCAGAGTTAGCCAAACCTCCTCAGAAAAGGCTCAGGGTAAGGTTTGATAATGTGACCCCATCACCACCTTCATCACCTGAGAAGAAAGCAGTAGAGGAGAAAGAAGTAGAAGCATGCACATCACCTCCCTCATCACCTCCTTCTTCACCTTCATCATCTTCAGAATCCACTCAGCCTGAAGACCCCACAGATGAACCTCAGCAAGGTGACAGCTCTGAAGTATGGAAAGGAAGCATGCTGCCTGAGCATATAAGGCTAGGACCCAAAAGTAGGGACTTCTTCACAGAGCCTACATTTGATCTTTATGCTTTCCCTTTTACTCAGCACCAATATGATGAAGCTGCTGAAGTACCCCATAAAAAGTATGAGGAACCTTTCTGTGAGAGGGTCAGAGTACCCAAGTTCCCCAACTTACTTGAAGAGCTGTAGTTTTTCAGAAATGAACCCCCCATCTCTCTTCACCATGGGCTTATCAAGCACACTGCTGATGAAGAAAGGGAAAAGTATCAAGGCAGTTCAGATCAGTTTTACTCAGGCCAGATTGAGAAGATCAGAAAGGGTGCAGTTCCACCTGCTCATAAGTGGGCTCCACTTAACCCCTTCTCTGGTGACTCCCTCAGGTTGTCTAATGATGAATGGTGTTTTGTCAGGCAACTGTCTATTGAAGCTGAACCTTTTGAGAGGGACTACTTGAAGTCAGTAGGCATGAGAGGCTATAGGCCACCTAGAGCAATCTCCATCAGGCCAACCACAGAGATTCTGGTGCAACCTGACAGGATTATTCCTAGGTACCCCCCTGGAAGAAGGCCCTGCTGAAAAGTTCAAGGAACCTAAAGCTTATCAAGTTCCTCAGAAACCTTTTACTCCATCAGAATGGGAGGAGCTACCTGCTCGGATCAAAAGACAAGGTGGAGGTTTAGATCACAGCTACAGGGATAGGGTATGGTTATCCCATTGGAAGAATAGAGAGGATGTTGGATCCTCTTCTGGATCTGCAGGACCAGATGCTGACTCCATCATAAGCTATGGTGTCTCCACCAATGTGCAGTATCAGTATATCAGAAGCAGATTCCCCATGTCTAAACCCTTTAATGAAGTCTGGAAGCTAATTTGCCCTATCAGAACTTTCTACTTTCCTGTGAGCCATCCAGAAGATTATGGGTTGCATCCATGATTCGATCTACTCAGATTCGTTTGCAGGCACATTCAAATCATTCTATATAAAGTGGAACTAAATCTTGAGGAAAAGAACAGGAAGCTGAGGCATCAAGTGAAGAGCTTGGAGAAAACAAATGCTACTCTTGTTGCTAAGCAAGATCAAATTCTTCAAGAGCAACAACACATCATAACTGGGCAAGAAGAAATGAAGATTGTTGTCCTTTCTCAGATTGACAAGGCAAAGGAAGAATTGATCTCCTTTATGAAAGAGTCCTTGCTGAAGAAAAATGGATAGTCAATGATGTTTATCCATGTTTGGTGTTACCTTCATTTTGAGTGCTTAATTTCTGTTTTGTGAACTCTTTTGCTTAATAATATATTCTGTTTGTTCTCATGAATGCTGGTATCTTAATGTTTTTACTGTGATTAGTTTGAAGTTATGCTCTGAAATTCACTTTTGATTGATGACAAAAGGGGAAGTATTAAAACTAACAAAATCTGAAGTGATTACAGGTCTCAGGAGGAGTATTTGATAAGAATAATTATAAGAATCTGTTTGACCTGAGAGATCTTTATCTGAGGGGGAGTTATCTCTTTAAGTTTATTTTATTTTAAAACTCCTTTCAGATTTCTTTATTTTAAACAAATTTGTCATCATTAAAAAGGGGGAGAATGTTGAGTCTCAAAAATATCATAAGGAAAATTATGATGTTTTAGATAGCTCACTTCTCAAGTTTTAATGCTTAACAAATTTGGGTTAAAATACTTATCATAGATACATAAATGTCTAATGACTTATCTATGATTTCAGCAAGCCACTCTAAACTTATAAAGACTGTCTGAAGTGTTGTCAACCTGTCTAAAGTGGAAAAGCCTTCTGAAGGTTCAACCTGTCTAAAGTGTTGAAGTCGTCTGAAGTGTTCAACCTGTCTGAAGTGTTGAAGCCGTCTGAAGTGCGCGACCCATCTGAAGTGTTGAAGCCGTCTGAAGTCTCATTAATGACGTGGCACTCTTTGCTGAAGTGTGTGAAGACATCTCTGAAATTCTGCTAAGTCAAGCGTTCTCTGCTGCACGTACCTTTTCAAACATATTTATGGCAAGGAACACAGAGACCTTTCCTAGTATATTTGAATTTCATACACCACTGAGGAAATCCCTACAATGCAGCCTTTGCAGCAACAACAGTGGCAGCTTTATGGCAGCAGCAACCTTGTACTGTGTCAGAAAAAATCAGAACTCTCAGAAGCATGTCTCACAACGGATTAAATAGCATTTAATGTTATCTCTAAACGGTGGTATTTCAACGGATTGAAGATTGGTTATAAATACCGCTACATGAAGACCATCAAATAAAAAAAATCAACAGAAAATACAAGAAAATCAAAGAGAAATCACGCTGCAAGTTTTTCTTTGTAAAAACACTCTGATTTCATATTCATTGTACATCATTTGTATATCCTGAGCTTACCTCAGTTGTTACTGTACATTGTCTCTGTTTAAGCTTCAAACTTGTGTAGTTCAAAAGCTTAGACATATCTCTTTGTAAAAATTGTCTTTGAGCCTGGAGAGGGTTGTCTGTAAAAGAATACTTTGTTGTAGAGCCTGAAGAGGCTTGACTGTAAAAGAATACTTGGTTGTAGAGCCTGAAGAGGCTTGACTGTAAAAGAATACTTGTAATCTTGGTGAAGATTAAAAGAAATTCCAAGTGCTAGTTGGCATTGGGACTGGACGTAGCTCACAGTGGTAGTGAGTGAACCAGGATAAATTCCTTGGCTAAGTTTTCTATCCCTTATCTCTTGTCAATTTATTTATACTAACCAAAGGGTGTTGAAAACTGTTCTGATAATTTTAAAAAGCAAGAAACCCTTTTTAAAGATCTTTTCAGAAGCCTTCTTAAGAAACTTCAGACAGCCTCTTAAACCTGTCTGAAACTGTTGTTAACTTAACCGTTTGCGAAAAGCTTCCATAAATTATTATGAAACACTATTCAACCCCCCTTCTAGTGTTTCCCTGTGTTTCTACAAATAAGTTTGTGGAAAATAAAATTTTTAAATATAATAGGAAGCAGCAAAAAACGTGACTGAAAATTGCAAAATTACATTCTGTTTTCTGCGCTTCACCTGCGCTGTAGCGTAGATATGCAATTTTAGTCACTGTCTTCTGCGCTTCACTTACGCTGTAGCGCAGGTGAAGCGCAGCAGTACGAAATTTAAAAAAATTCTCTTGTTTTCTCATGTATTGTTTCTCTACTTCCTAAGCTTTTCTTTTCACTTTTTCCACTCACAAATCTCCATCAATTTTGAAACTTTCAAGTTTGATTTTTACCAATTGAAATCTTCATTTACTCTATGATTTGAATTTTAGGATAGCAACTTTAGGATTATGAATGTGTATAATGTTGATAATTGCTATCTTGAATATGATTATGACTATGTGGAACATGAAGAACAATTTGCTTGATTGGAATGCCCTTTGTTTTGTGAGTTATTGAATTTGAAAGTGTTATGCTCTGTTTCTTTCAAAAATCTTGAACTTTCACTTTCCATGGATTGATTGAATGCTTGCAAAACAAATGAGTGTTATTTGTTTTTAGGAAGTCATTACCAAGTGCACTGAACTTTTGTTGTGAAAATATTAATTCTTTGAATTATGCATGTAAATTAGTTAATGATAGGCTTCCATGTTCTTCATGAATTGCACAGACTGCTGCAAAGTATACAGACCAGTTGACCTCAAACCAATCAGGAGTACTAGACCCATACCCAAGCATGCTGCTTGAAGAGTTCCGGATATTCTTGCAGTGGCATAGGGACAGGCCTATTCATCTAGGGGGAGGTGGAGCAGCAGCAGGACAAGGACTTACAGGATACAGAGGATGAAGATTGATACTGGTGTTTTCTTTCTTTTAGTTTTTCTTTTATTTTCTATTATTTTATAGAATTTTATTTTTATTTAATTAGAATTTTTGTTTTTGTATTTCATTTTTTTTAATTTTTAGAATTTTAAATTTTTAGGACCTTAGGAATTAGGATTTAAGGTAACTTTTTCAAAATTCTCTATAATTAAGTAGTTTAACTAACCAAACTAGGAAAGATGATATGGTTTTGTGATTAATTCCATAATCAGTTAGGATTAGGATACTTCTCAGAAGTACCTATCAGGATAGTTAATTAAAACCAGTAAGTGCTTTATAAAACACTTGTGAAAATCTATTAAGAAAATATTTTCAGATCCACTATCTGAAGTATTTCAGACAAGGGACAAAATCTCAGACAACCTCAAAACCTGTCTGAAGTTTTATAAACTCAGTTTGCAAAAAGGTTTCTGAAAAAAATTGCAAAGTTTTATAAAAACACTTGAAATAGTTTCTTGTTTATTTCCCTTTTAGACAACTTTCGCACAAAATTTCAAATTTGTATGAGAGTTTGGGCAGACCTTTTACAAGGTTATATTTTATAAGCTTTGAGATTAATCTCAAGCTGGCATGCCCAAGCTTCTGATGCCAAATCTGTTTTTCATCTTCCACAGAAAGAAATCACTTCACATTCTGATTTGCAAGTTTCTCCAAGTCAATCTTGTACACATTGTTGTGTTTGTCTTTTGGCAGTAAAAAGAACTTGATTATCATCATTTTTTACTATGCAACCTTCTTTTGTAAAGGATACTACATAACCACTATCATATAATTGGCTTATGCTAAGCAGATTATGCTTAAGTCCTTCAACAAAAAGAACATCTTTGATGCTAAAAAGAGGTTCCATACCTACTATTCTAACACCAGTGATCCTCCAGTGTTGGTTGCCCCCAAAGGTGACCACTCCACCATTCCTGGGTCTAAAACTTTGGAATAAAGACCTTTCTCCGGTCATATGTCGCGAGCATCCACTGTCCAAGTAACATTTTTGGGAGTTTCTTTTATCATGTTAAGCACATCAGACACATGTTTGCTTCTTCTGAAGATTCTTCTTCCTCTTTAGAGGTTGAATCATCTAATCTTCCCAAGTGGCCATCAAATCCTCCTTCTTCTTGAAGAACTTCTTCTTCTGGAAGGTGGGTATCTTTAGCTTGGGACATTCAGCCTTGATACGGCCAGGTTGCTTGCATTCATAGCACACTATGGACCCCTTGTTTGATGTGGAGCCTTCCTTGCTGAATCACTCCTTCTTTTTTCTGAAGTTGTGCTCCTTTCTGAAACGTCCTTTCTTTTGGAGCATCTTTTGATCTTTATGCTTAACAGAGCAAGATCATCATCATCTTCAGACACCTCTGAGCCTTCTGAAGTCTCCTTAGCCTGCATGGCATTCATAGAGCCATATTTGTGTTGCTTGGTCTTCATGTTGAGAGCAAGAGACTTCTTTTTGGAAACATCTTCTCCTAGCTCATGCTCATGGACTTTCAGTGAGCCCAAAAGTTCTTCTATCTTCAGTGAATTAAGATCCTCAGCTTCCTGAATAACAGTGACTTTTGGTCTCCACTGTTTTGATAAGCTTCTTAGGACTTTCCTATTATGATCCCCAGAATCATAGGTTTTTCATAAGGACTTAAGTCCATTGGTGATTGTTTGCAACCTTCAAAACATCTGATCTATAGTTTCAGTACCCTGCATCTTGAACATCTCATACTAGTGAACATGCATGCTAATTTTAGCCAAACTATGTTATCCCCTTCCGGTGTCCCATGTCACGAGATACTCAAAAGTAATTTATGTGGGTTCTCCCAAGCGACAAATTACCCTGGCTTGATTGCTCTATATTTCTATTCATTAACACTATCAATTCACCCTATAGAACCATAGTGTCAGCTATGAAGAGATTGCCTACTTCTTCTTCAATGCTCACTTTCTCCTATTACCCTATAGTAACTACTATGAGTACTTTTACCAATCAGAATTTTAGGTGTCATATGTCTAGGTTTTCCAAAACTCGTTGTTAATTTTATAGAAACATCTGTCACCTGAATCCTAAAATTAACCTATAACTCCGGCACACAGGCGGAAGCTACGCATTAAGTAAAGATAAAAATACCGATATTATAAAACAGGGATTCATAAATAAATACGAGAATTCACATAAACTTTGGGGATTGAATCAACTACATTCAATCCTATCGAGACGCTTAGCTACGCATGGTAACCATTACAACCTAATGGAGAAGTTGTCACCTTGTTCCAATCCTAGCTCTGCCTTTGTCGTCTCTCTAATCTCCTTCCTAAATTCTCCTTTGCTAACCTCATTTACTTCTTTACAAAGGGTCCTATTTATAGACTAAGGAAAGCTATCTTAAATCTGGAAGAAATCTGATTTGAAAATAGATCTGAATATAGATCTAAAACTGATCCGCGCAGCTGCGCTTCATCTGCACTCAGCGCATCTGCAACCCAGGAAACAGTGAGAAATTCTGGAAGTTGCGCTTCACTTGCGCTAAGCGCAGGTGAAGCGCAAAACGCGTAACTGATTGCTCTGTTTCTTCTTTTAACCGCTTGATCTCATCCTGATCTTATCCTTGTTTGCTTGGCTTTCCTTATTTCCCTCTTTTTGATCTGATTTTGTGTTTATTCTGCTTTTGAATTTAAACTGGGAAACTATCTGCAGAATCTTTGTTTAAATGGCAGCTGATCTTATCTTTATTTGCTCTGATTTAAACTTCAAATTCGCAAATCCTCTCCTCAAATAATGCTATCTTCTTTCCTCATTCAAATCTTCTCATAAATCTGCAAATTAACAAATTTTCTATTAAAATAGCATCAAATTCAAATTCAAATCAAATAAACACAATTAATACAATTATTACTAAAAAGGGATTATTTTGGGGCATAAATTACTATTTTAACCTTGATAAGTGCAGTAAAAATACAAGAATTTATCATATAATTTGCAGTTATCACCGCCCAACTTGGTGCGCCATACTACCTTTCGCCGATCTCGTCATCGTCAAGCTTCTTCGGTAGCATCCCGTGCATCGCCAGTGGAAGATTTTGTCAGATCGGATTCTCCGAGGTATTCACCTGCCTCAGAGGCGTCCGGTTCTCGTCGTTCGTTTCATTCTGATGCGCGAGATCGTCCGCTCTCGGATGCAATAGGGATGATTATTATTGACTCGTCAGATGAAGAGGACCAAGAGGAGGAACCAGAGGAAGACCCCTCTCTGCCAAGCGATGATGAGTAGAGTAGTAGTGCCTAGAGTCTAGTTGTGATTAGCTTTACGTTGTGTGATCTCCCTTTTGTGTTGTTGTTGAGATCACTATGATTATTCGTTTCACTTCTAGAACTCATATTTTTATATTATGGTTTGTAAGCTTGAGACGTACACTGGTTTATGTCTGTAATTAAATGCACTATTTACCTTTACATGTGATGTGATGTTAATGAATGTATGTGTATGCAACGTAGTAAACGCTTTGACGCTTTTCAAAAATAAATTAACAAGTAAGGAAGGAATATTTTATAACACCTAAAATGGAACTAGAGATGTGGTAGCTAGGTTAATGGCTACTAATTTACTTCCAAAAAAAAATAATTCCACATTTTTACCGACTTGTATAATACTTTCGTTGGTCGCGTGAAACACATGTGGCGTTCTTAGTAGTAACTAGGGGTGTCACAAAGAGCAAAGTACCTGCTTACCTGTGCACTAAGCCGTAGAGAATATGATAAAGTAGCAAGATGTGCATCAGCTAAAGAAATTTGGGATGCACTTGAAATAGAACATGAAGGAACCAATCAAGTAAAAGAAGCTAAGATCAACATACTGGTCAGACAGTATGAGCTCTTCGAGATGAATGAAGATGAAGGCATTGAAGACATGGTGAGACGGTTCACTGTCATTACAAATGACCTCAAGTCTCTAGAAAGAACTTACTCAAATCAAGATATGGTGAGAAAGATCTTGAGAAGTCTACCTAAGTCCTGGAGGCCTAAAGTCACAGCTATACAAGAAGCCAAGGATCTCAGCACTCTCATATTAGATGAGCTCCTTGGATCATTAAAGGTTCATGAGCATGAGCTGACGAAAGAAGATCTCATTAGGCGTCCAAAAACCATTTCCTTAAAGGCATTATCTAGTAACTCCAAAGGTAAGAAGGTAAGTTCATCTCAACAGACTTCACTTAACTCATCTCATGATACAGAAACTGAAGAGGATGAAGATGATGATGGAAATGAGATGGATGATGAACTGGCTTACATCTCAAGAAAGATCAGACGCATGTGGAGAGCTAGAGGAAGTGGAAGAAGAAACTTTCCATCAAGAAGAGGAGAAATCAAGTCTGACAGAAAAGGCCAATTCATCTGCTTTGAGTGTAGAAAACCCTGACACATCAAGTCTGAATGTCCACTTCTCAGAAAGGAAATTAAAAGAAGTCCAAAGAAAAAGGCAATGATGGCCACCTGGGATGACACAGAAGGAGATGAGAGTCAAGATGAAGAATCTGCCAATCTGTGTCTCATGACCAATTGAGAGTCATCTGATGAAGAGGTATATGAGTCTGACTCTTAACTTTCATTTGGTGAACTTAAGTCTGCCTTTGAAAATCTCTTATATGATTCAAACCTTCTTGTCTCTAAGAGCTCTTTACTCAAATCAGAACTAAACACAGCTCTTGAGAAAGTCAAATTCCTTGAAAATGAAAATGAAAGTTTGAATCATAAAAATAGTAGTCTCATGTTGTCTCACATGAGATTGTCTGAATTAGTCAAAGCTAAGACTCAGGTTCATGATGAGCAGGAACTAAGAAATCTATTTGAAGAAACCAGAAGCTCAAAAGACAAAATAGAATTCTCATAGATGATCTAGCAAAATTTGTGAATGGCACTAAGAACCTTGAGAGACTAATTGGGTCTCAAAATGGAATCTTTGATAAAGCTGGATTAGGCTATGAAAAATCTTCAAGTGAGATCTTGTATAAAGACTTCATTATTCCTTCAAGAAAAAGAAAGAAAGAAAGATGCTCTTGCTGTAGCAAATTTGGCCACAAGACCACAGATTGCTACATGAAACAAGTATCGTCCAAAAGAAAGGTAACTAACCATGAAGGGCCAAAATATAAATGGGTACCTAAAACTAAATCTCTTGATGTGACAGGTGTGCCTGGAAGCAGCAAAATCAAAAAGGATGTGGGTGTTGGACAATGGATGTTCAAGACACATGACAGGGGACAAAAGCAAGTTCCTGTCACTTGAAGAGAGAGCTGCAGGGGTTGTCTCATTTGGAGACAACAACAAGGCCCAAATTAAGGGCATAGGTAAGATTGCTAAGACAAACTCAGCCCAGATTGAAAATGTCTATTTTGTTGAGGGTCTGAAGCATAATTTGCTGAGCATTATCCAATTGTGTGACAATGGTTATCATGTAAACTTTCAACCTACTTTCTGTGAGATCATAGACTCAAAGACTGGGAAAATAGCTTTTTTTGGAGAAAGAAACAAAAATCTTTACTCAGTCTCACTTGAGAGCCTATCTGATCTTACCTGTCTCATGTCTCATGACCATGAGAAGTGGTTATGGCACAAGAGAGTTAGACACATTAACATGAGAACCATTAGTCAACTTGCCAGTCAGTCTCTTGTCAAAGGATTACCAAAAGTAAAATTTGACAAAGACATGATATGTGAATCATGCATAAAAAGCAAGCACAGCAAATCAAGTTTCAAACCTAAATCTCATGTCTCAACCACTATGCCACTTGAGATGCTCCACATTGATTTATTTGGACCAACTAAGACTGCAAGTCTCAGTGGTAAAAAATATGGTTTTGTAGTTGTGGATGATTACTCAAGATTCACCTGGGTTCTGTTCCTTTCTCAGAAAGATGAATCCTATGAATCTTTCAAAACCTTTTGTAAAAAGATCCAATCTGAGAAAGGATATGGAATTGGTGCTGTGAGAAGTGATCATGGAGGGGAATTTGAGAATGCCAAGTTTAAACATTATTTTGATAAAAATGGCATTACTCATAACTTCTCTTGTCCAAGAACACCTCAACAAAATGGAGTGGTTGAGAGAAAGAATAGGACTCTTCAAGAAATGGCAAGAACTCTATTATGTGACTCTGGAATTGAAAAATATTTTTGGGCAGAAGCTATAAACACCTCCTGCTATATTGTAAACAGAGTCACTATAAGAAAGATGTTGAATAAAACTCCATATGAATTATGGAAAGGAAGAAAGCCTTCAATCTCTTACTTTCATGTGTTTGGATGTGATTGCTACATCTTAAACACTAAAGATCAGCTGGGTAAGTTTGACACAAAATCTAGTAAAGGAATTTTCCTTGGATACTCACTTACTTCCAAAGCATATAGAATATATAATTTAAGAACAAAAACTACTGAAGAATCTGTGCATGTAGTCTTTAATGAGATGCGGGATAATCCTCAGAAAAGGGTGGATGAAGAAATTGAGGACATGATGGGAGAATTGAAAATCTCAACTCAGGAAGTTGAGGAAATACCCACTCCTGAACAGAAGTAGATGAGATCCTCTCAAACAGAATTAATGAGAGCAGCCCAATCTGAGATAGGATCTCACAGGAATATTCAACCTGAGCTATCCAATACCTCACAAGATGAATACAAGTCTGTGAACCAAACTGAGACCAGAGGAACAAGGCAAGGACCACTTGAGATCCAGAATGAGCATGCATCTGAACTACCCAGAAGCTGGAGACTGGTGAGATCTCATCCTAGAGATTAGATCATTGGAGAAACCTTAGATAGAGTCAGGACCAGATCCTCCTTCAGAAATGATGAAAACATGATGGCACTATTGTCTAAGGTAGAACCAAAAGATATTCATGAAGCTCTCAGTGATGAGTCTTGGGACAAAGCAATGGAATAAGAACTCAACCAGTTTGATAAAAGCAAAGTCTGGGATCTGGTCCCTCCTCCATCCTATCAATCCATAATTGGAACCAGATGGGTCTTCAGAAATAAACTAAATGAAAAGGGAAAAGTCATGAGAAACAAAGCAAGATTGGTAGCTCAAGGATATAACCAACAGGAGGGGATAGACTATGATGAGACCTTTGTTCCAGTTGCTAGACTTGAAGCTATCAGAATTCTCTTGGCCTTTGCTGCTCACAAGGACTTCAAACTCTATCAGATGGATGTGAAAAGTGCATTCCTGAATGGAATCATTGAAGAATAAGTCTATATGAGACAACCTCCTGGCTTTGAAGACCCTCATTGTAACACCCCTTTTTACATTTATATTTTTGCCATGGAGGCTCTTGTATGATATTAGTGCATTGTTGAAATTGGGTTTTCTGAGTTTCAGGATTAAGGAAGAATTTTGGAATTATCCAATTTTTGGGGGAAACTCTGCCGAAATTTCGGTAGGGAAGTATCAAATTTTAATTACCTTAATATTAGTGAGTTTATTAATTATTTGTATCACAATTCATTAAAGATGCATATTAAAAGGTACTATTATCTTATATTAGCCACCTAGTTAAGAAGAGAAGTCAATTTTGGGCGCTACACCTTGTGCCACGGGCTTCAGCCACTGAGCCATGCGCTGCAGCCCCATGTGTTCCTTCCAGCGCACCAATTGTGAGAAAGGTGGCTTTTGTGCATGCGCTACAGCCCTTTTTTCTTAGGCTCCAGCGTGCATCAATTAAAAAGGGGGAGGCTCTCACTTAGCTATGCACTACAGCACACCTTCACTTCCTCCCAGCGCACGCTCACGTGCTTAGATATTAAGCCTCACGCGTCCCATTCAAATACATTTGCTGTCTTCGTCTTCTTCGACCAATTTAGAGGGAGGCCAGAGAGTTAGAAAGAGAAAGGGGCTAGGGTTAAGGAAGGAGGGAATATTAGAGCTCATCTCCACTATTCTCAAGCTTGGGGGGAGCATCTCCATCCCTCTAACATCTTCAATTTCTCTCCTTGCTTCTCCATTTAAGTGAGTGTGTTCTTCACCCTCACTCCCCTCTTATGGATTCTTCATAATTGTTCCCTATTCTCCTTCCCTTGCGTGTTTTGCATGTTTATGGTAAATTTTATTTGATTTGTGAACTATGAAATTGTTGTTGGTGGATGAAATTTAATTGTTGGTAAAAACCCTAGGGTAGAGAATTAGGGATTTTGTTATTATTGATTTTGGGTACTAAATAATTGAATAGGTTCTTGTTCTCTTGTCATGAAATGAATCACAAATATAATTGTACTTATTCTTGGAGTTTCTCATTGAATTTGGAAAGGATTTGAATTGGGTCTTTGATGGCCTATTGATATGAATTATGAATTGACTGTTGGATCCTTGGCCTTCATGTGTAATTGAGGTGTTTGGGGCCTTGGATCTCATGTGTAAAAGAGGAATAATAAATGATTGAATCTATCACAGTAATGGGGTAAGGTCCCTATGGCCTTTAGGGATGACGGTCCATGTTAGCCTGAGCTCAGTCTAGCCTTCACAGATAAGCGGAAAGACCCCTTAGGTGTTGGGTTAAACACTTCATGTTCATATATTATTTATGTTATGGATATTACTCTTGTTTCCTGTTATCATTTATTTGTAGTTGTTGCATTTCATTTGTCGGTTTTTCCATACACTTCTTGTCTATACACACTCATTGGGACTTTAGTCTCATTATACGATATTTGTGTTTAGCTCCACAGGGTTCCAGGCCGGATGCATGATTGGACAGAAGATTGTGATGTCATGACTTTTCCATGTTATTTTGTGGATTTGTAATACTTTGATTGATGTATATATTTATATATGTGACTTATTATTTTATTATGGGATATTGTAGTACATGTATAGCCTAGTCAGCATTGTGGTAATTGTTACAGGTAGCATGTATCACTGTATCCCATGTAGTTGGACTCTTAGTTGTATTTTGTTGGATGCCCAGGGTTCGCAATGACTAATTAATTGTGCTTGTCTATCTTATTTTAGCTTATGTAAGTTATTGGATTACCTAAGCGTTTATTTGATGCTGGTGATTCTTAAATGCGCGAAATAATTTCCCAAAATTGTAAATAGTGCTTCCAATAGGCATTATTTCCAAATTAAGAAATTAGGACTTTACATTTTGGTATCAGAGCAGTTCAATCCAATTGGACTGTGGAATTGTTTGTCTTCTAAAGTTAGCTATTTTCTTTATACATTGTTATAAAATTGAGAGACTGATCACCTCGATATTTTATTAATGATGTGTAGGGTATTATGGTTGGCGGAAGAAGAGGCAGGTCTAGGGCTAATCCTTCAGTTCCTCCACCTCCTCCACCTCATGGGGCCACTCCTGATCCCGTGGAGGCAGCCATGCAAACCTTGGCACAAATGATGGGAGAACAAAATGCCAACAATGTTGCAATGCTCCAGGAGCTCAGCCGGAGACCAAGAGACACACCACCACCACCCTTGAATGTTGTTGACCCGTTTGTTCAAGGGTTGGCGGAATTCAGAAAACATCATCCTCCCGCCTTTATCGGAGTGTACGATCCCGAAGCTGCCAACTCATGGCTCAATGCTATGAACAAGATTTTTGAGGTTATGGTATGCTCTGATGAGTTTAAGGTGCGTTTCGCAACCTGCATGTTGCAAGGGGAAGCTGAGAATTGGTGGAAGGCCGCCAGGGTTGGTTTGATTCCTCTAGGGACACCGCCCACTTGGGAGATGTTCCGAGCATTGTTCCTAGAGAAGTACTTTCCGGAGCCTGTGAAGCAAAGGAAGGAGTTGGAGTTTCTACAATTGAAGCAGGGAGATATGACTGTGGGCCAGTACGTGGCAAAGTTTGAGGAGCTCGCCAAGTACCATTCCCTTCTCCAGGCCAACCCTAATGAGGGTTGGAAGTGTACTCATTTTGAATCGGGCTTAAAGCCCGAAATCAGGAGGAGTGTTGCTATTCTCCAATTGAGGGAGTTCTCTGCTTTGGTTACCAAGTGCATGGTCGCAGAACAAATTGTGATGGATGATGCACCCAAACCCACTATGAAGCCTTGGGTGGACGGGAAGAGAAAGAGAGAAGAAGCACCTGCAGGGAGGCACAGCCGGCCCAACTTCCGAGGAGGGAAAGGCAAGCAAATTGCCCCACCTTCTACTCCTTCTGTTCCTGCCTGTCCTAAGTGTGGCAAGGGCCACGGAGGCGAGTGCCTGGTTGCCCAACAGAAGTGTTACTATTGTTTTTAGGTGGGCCACTTTGCTGGGGAGTGTCCGAAGAAGAGGGATCAGTCCAAGCCCCAAGCTACCGGAAGAGTCTTTACTCTTAGTGGGGAAACTGCCGCTAAGGCTAATAATTTGATGCAAGGTATGTGTACCTGTAATGAGATTCCTTTGATTGTAATTTATGATTCCTGGGTAACCCACTCATTTATTGCTTATGATTGTGTGGAACAATTGAAATTTCATGTGACACCTTTGTCTGTTCACCTAAATGTTCTTACCCCCGCCAAAGAGGCGATTCCCACTTCCCTTGTTTGTTTAGATTGTTCCATTGTAATACAAGGAAAGTCCTTTGTTGTGGATTTGATCTGTTTACCCTTGCATGGCATTGATATCATCTTAGGCATTAATTGGTTGTCCCAAAATCAGGTTATGCTTGACTGTTTCAATAAAGAGATTGTTTTTCCAAGTCTCCCTCTTGTTCCAAGGGAGAAGCCTACATGCTTACTTTCTAGCCACACTCAAATTTCTGAATGCCTGTCTGATGGGAGTCATTGTTTTATCTTATTGCTTTCCTCAACTGTAGAATCTAAACCTGACTTGAATAGTGTAGCTACGGTGAGGGAGTTTCAGGATGTTTTCCCTAGTGAGGTAACCACCCTACCTCCGGACCAGGAAGTTGAGTTCTCCATAGATCTTTTACCGGGCACCGGACCAATCTCCAAAGCCCCCTATAGGATGCCACCACTTGAGATGAGTGAGCTTAAGAATCAGTTAGAAGAGTTGATTGAGAAAAAGTTTATCAGACCTAGTGTGTCACCTTGGGGAGCACCTGTGCTCTTGGTTAAAAGAAGAATGGGAGTATGAGATTGTGCGTAGATTTTAGGCAGTTGAATAAGGCAACCATTAAAAATAAGTATCCCTTACCTAGGATAGATGACCTTCTAGATCAACTTAGGGGGGCGTCTGTTTTCTCTAAGATAGACTTGAGGTCAGGGTATCATCAGATTAAAATAAAGAGTGAGGATGTTCCAAAAACTGCTTTTAGAACCCGGTATGGGCACTACGAGTACTTGGTGATGCCTTTTGGCTTAACCAATGCCCCTGCAGTGTTCATGGATTACAAGAACCGGATTTTCCGGCCCTACCTGGATAAGTTTGTTGTTGTGTTCATCGATGACATCCTTATCTACTCCCAAACCATAGAAGAACATGAGAAACATCTTAGAATTGTGTTGGGAGTGCTGAGGGAAAAGAAGTTGTTTGCCAACCCTGAAAAGTGTGAATTTTGGATGGATAAGGTTCACTTTCTAGGACACGTCATTTCTAAGGAAGGGGTGTCAGTTGACCCTAGCAAGATAGAAGTTGTAGTTGAGTGGGAGAGACCAAAGTCCATCACTGAGGTCAGGAGTTTTCTAGGTTTAGCCGGTTACTACCGGAGATTCATTAGGGGATTCTCCCAATTAGCCTTGCCTCTCACTAGGTTGACCCGTAAGGGTCATGCCTTTGTTTGGGATGAGAAGTGTGAGAAGAGTTTCTTGGAACTCAAGGAGAGATTGACTACCACCCCCGTCCTAGTATTACCAGATTTGTCTAAACCCTTTGAGGTTTACAGTGATGCATCAGGGAAGGGTTTAGGCTGTGTGTTGAAGCAGGAGAGGAGAGTGGTGGCCTATGCCTCTAGGCAGCTTAGGCCCCATGAGGAGAATTGATGAGGACATCAAAGTAGTCAAAAGACTAGGGGGAATCATGACAGGGGCGCAAACAAGAAAGGCAAAGGAGGTTGAAGAAGGAGGAAGCATGGATGAAGCTACAGTTGCATTTAATGCAACTACCAGTTGAAGAACTTTCATTAGCATGAGATGGGGCCATGGTGGACGGCCAATTCAACCACCAATTTGCTGATTTATGATGTTTTATTTACTTTCAATAAGATGCTAGTGGTTACACAAAAGGAGATTAATTTTCTGGTGGTTACAAGACAAGGTGATAAATGCATTAAAATCATGTCTACTAGCCGTTAGAAAGTGTGTGTTTCTGGTGCATGAACCTGGACTTATTTCAAGCCACATGGAGACCTTCCACCTAGCAAAATGGGGCGGCCAACATGTGATTAAATGGCTGAGTAATATGCCATAAAGTGGGGCGGCCAACATATGCATAATTGGGTGAGTTAAGTGTCATCAAGCATGGGCCAACAAGTGAGTAAATTGGCTGAGTTATATGCCATTACTTAGGCGGCCAACACATGCATCACATGGCTAAAATAAGGAGTTTAAGAAGGTTGTAAATGGCTGGTTCAATTGCCATCAAAGTGGCGGCCACATTCATGAAATGGAGGTTACACAATGAAGGCATTCTTGATGGATTGTGGCTGTTTTGGGCGGCCACTTCAATGGCTGATTCAATGAGCATTTTAATCCATGATTTATGGTTACATTTCATGTAATAATGCAGCCACATGTGCCACAAAATTCTGGTTGAAGTTGCGGCCACTTAAGCTTGCCTAGGTTAAGTTTTAGAAGCTATTTTTTGTTCCTATAATTTATTTAATTTTAGTAATGTAATTAGGATTGCATGGGAAGTGTGTAAGGGGTATTTTTGGGAGTATTTTGGGCGTGAAGGTGCAGCTGATTGCATGGCCCTAATTCACCTTGTAAACTCTATAAATACATGCTACATGCATGCAAGAAAAGTTAGATGTTTTATGCCAAGTTTATGAATATAAGTGAAAGTGATTTTCTCTTTAGTGAAAGTGATTTTCTCTAAATTTCTTGCTAGTCAAGAGTTGAAGATAATCAAAGGTTCTTAACCTTTGTGTGTGTATCTTCAAGGACTTATCTTTCAAGTCTTGAAAATGTGACGTCCATCTTCTATCATTTCTAATTTTCCTACTTCTCCTAGTTTGTTCAAAAACCTATTTTTCCTATACGTACTACTTGAAATATATGCGATTTATTTTTCAAGTAATCAAAGGTTGAATATTAGTTTTTGTCACCCTTCTAATTTATTTTAAAAATAGTGTTTGAATTCCAAAGAAAAGAGAAAAAGAAAAGAAAATAGCAAAAAGAAAGAAAAAGAAAATATTGCAAGAATAGAAAAGGTGCTTGTCAAGAAAGGTGATATTTTATTCAGAATTTTTCTAAGGTCCATTCAAAATAGATCCTCAAGGTTCATATCAAGAATTATCCTACCCATGACCTAGAGCTAGCAGCTATAGTCTTTGCCCTTAAAATTTGGAGGCATTACCTCTATGGAGTTAAGTTTGAGGTTTTTAGCGACCATAAGAGCCTGAAATACCTTTTTGATCAGAAAGAGCTCAATATGAGGTAGAGGAGATAGATGGAGTTCTTGAAGGATTATGACTTTGAGTTGAAGTATCACCCGGGCAAGGCCAATGTAGTGGCGGATGCCCTGAGTAGGAAGTCCCTTCATGCATCGTCCATGATGGTGCGGGAGCTAGAGCTGTTGGAAAAATTTAGGAACCTCAGGCTTAAGGTGAGTTTTGAGGGGAGCCATTTCAACTTATATAGGTTAGAGGTTACCAGTGAGTTAAAAATCAAAATTCGGGAGGCATAGGTACTGGATTCTGATC
This sequence comes from Sesbania bispinosa, assembly GCA_026901365.1. NCBI lineage: Eukaryota > Viridiplantae > Streptophyta > Magnoliopsida > Fabales > Fabaceae > Sesbania > Sesbania bispinosa. Next base: position 414,047 of record QLOH01000098.1, read on the forward strand.
TTCAGGCTCGTAAGGGGCAACCGGGGTTCACTGAGTCGGGAGATGGGACCATTCTTTTCCAAGGGAGAGTCTGTGTCCCTAAAGGGGGTAATCTTAGACAAGAAATTTTGGAAGAAGCTCATAGGAGCAAGTTTACGGTGCATCCTGGGATTACCAAGATGTACCAAGACTTGAAAAAGATGTTTTGGTGGGATGACATGAAAAGAGAGGTAGCTGAGTATGTTTCCAAATGCTTAGTATGCCAACAGGTCAAGATAGAACACCAGAAACCCTCAGGAACACTCTTACCCTTAGAGATCCCCGAGTGGAAGTGGGAGGCCATATCTATGGATTTTGTGATGGGACTACCTAGAGTCTCCGCAGGCTTTGATGCCATTTGGGTTATAGTGGATAGAGTAACCAAGTCGGCCCATTTCTTACCTATTAGAGCAACCTACCCCTTGAGTAAGTTAGCCGACCTGTACATTAGGGAGATAGTGAAGCTCCATGGTGTACCCTCTAGCATTGTATCAGATAGAGATCCTAGGTTTACCTCTAGGTTCTGGGGTGCTTTACATCAAGCCTTCGGTACTAAACTTAGGTTCAGTACCGCTTACCATCCTCAGACTGATGGGCAGTCTTAGAGGACCATCCAGACCTTAGAGGACATGCTTAGAGCTTGTGTGTTAGAGGAAAAGGGAAGCTGGGATAGGTACCTGACCCTCATAGAGTTTGCCTACAACAACAGTTTCCATAGCAGTATAGGCATGGCACCCTATGAGGCTTTGTATGGAAGGAGGTGTAGGTCCCCGCTTTGTTGGTGTGAAGTGGGGGAGAAGAGTTTGTTAAGTCCGGAGTTAATTCAGGAAACCACTGAGAAAATCAAGAGGATTAGGGAAAAACTGGTAACTGCCCAAAGCCGGCAAAAGAGTTATGCTGATAGGAGGAGGAAGGATCTAGAGTTTGAGGAAAGTGATAATGTGTTTCTAAAGGTTACTCCTATCACAGGCATAGGAAGGGCCATTAAGGCTAAAAAGCTCAATCCCCAATTCATTGGTCCTTTTCAAATCTTGCAAAGAATTGGTCCTCTTGCATACCGCATTGCCCTTCCACCTCACCTGTCCAATATTCATGATGTTTTTCATGTGTCTCAACTTCGGAAGTATGTTCCCGATCCTTCCCACAACATAAGCACAGAATCAGTACAATTACGGGATGATCTAACAATTCCTACCCAACCTGCACAAATTATTGACTGGAGTGTGAAGACCCTACGGAATAAGACAATTCCATTAGTGAAGGTGATTTGGGCGGGTCAATCACCTGAAGAAGCCACTTGGGAGAAGGAGGATGACGTTCGTAATCAATTTCCAGAATTATTTGTTTGAGGTAAATCTTTTCTTTCAAATCCTTTTCTTAGCAATTTTGAGGACAAAATTAATTTTTTAGGGGGGTAGAGTTGTAACACCCCTTTTTAGATTTATATTTTTGCCATGGAGGCTCTTGTATGATATTAGTGCATTGTTGGAATTAGGTTTTCTGAGTTTCAGGATTAAGGAAGAATTTTGGAATTATCCAGTTTTTGGGGGAAACTCTGCCGAAATTTCGGTAGGGAAGTATCAAATTTTAATTACCTTAATATTAGTGAGTTTATTAATTATTTGTATCACAATTCATTAAAGTTGCATATTAAAAGGTACTATTATCTTATATTATCCACCTAGTTAAGAAGAGAAGTCAATTTTGGGCGCTACACCTTGTGCCATGGGCTTCAGCCACCGAGCCATGTGCTGTAGCCCCATGTGTTCCTTCCAGCGCACCAATTGTGAGAAAAGTGGCTCTTGTGTGTGCGCCAAAGCCCCTTTTTCTTAGGCTCCAGCGCGCATCAATTAAAAAGGGGGAGGCTCTCACTTAGCTATGCGCTACAGCGTACCTTCACTTCCTACCAGCGCACGCTCACGTGCTTAGATATTAAGCCTCACGCGTCCCGTTCAAATATATTTGCTGTCTTCGTCTTCTTCGACCAATTTAGAGGGAGGCCATAGAGTTAGAAAGAGAAAGGGGCTAGGGTTAAGGAAGGAGGGAATATTAGAGCTCATCTTCACCATTCTCAAGCTTGGGGGGAGCATCTCCATCCCTCTAACATCTTCAATTTCTCTCCTTGCTTCTCCATTTAAGTGACTGTGTTCTTCACTCTCACTCCCCTCTTATGGATTCTTCATAATTATTCCCTATTCTCCTTCCCTTGCTTGTTTTGCATGTTTATGGTAAATTTTATTTGATTTGTGAACTATGAAATTGTGTTGGTGGATGAAATTTAATTGTTGGTAAAAACCCTAGGGTAGAGAATTAGGGATTTTGTTATTATTGATTTTGGGTACTAAATAATTGAATAGGTTCTTGTCCTCTTGTCATGAAATGAATCCCAAATATAATTGTACTTATTCTTGGAGTTTCTCATTGAATTTGGAAAGGATTTGAATTGGGTCTTTGATGGCCTCATGATATGAATTATGAATTGACTGTTGGATCCTTGGCCTTCATGTGTAATTGAGGTGTTTGGAGCCTTGGATCTCATGTGTAAAAGAGGAATAATAAATGATTGAATCTATCACAGTAATGGGGTAAGGTCCCTATGGCCTTCAGGGATGACGGTCCCTGTTAGCCTGAGCTCAGTCTAGCCTTCACAGATAAGCGGAAAGACCACTTGGGTGTTGGGTTAAACACTTCATGTTCATATAATATTTATGTTATGGATATTACTCTTGTTTCCTGTTATCATTTATTTGTAGTTGTTGCATTTCATTTGTCGGTTCTTCCATACACTTCTTGTCTATACACACTCACTGGGACTTTAGTCTCATTATACGATATTTGTGTTTAGCTCCACAGGGTTCTAGGTCGGATGCATGATTGGACAGAAGATTGTGATATCATGACTTTTCCATGTTATTTTGTGGATTTGTAATACTTTGATTGATGTATATATTTATATATGTGACTTGTTATTTTATAATGGGATATTGTAGTACATGTATAGCCTAGTCGACATTGTGGTAATTGTTACAGGTAGCATGTATCACTGTATCCCATGTAGTTGGACTCTTAGTTGTATTTTGTTGGATGCCCAGGGTTGGCAATGACTAATTAATTGTGATTGTCTATCTTATTTTAGCTTATGTAAGTTTTTGGATTACCTAAGCGTTTATTTGATGCTGGTGATACTTAAATGCGCGAAATAATTTCCCAAAATTGTAAATAGTGCTTCCAACATGCATTATTTCCAAATTAAGAAATTAGGACGTTACACTCATCATCCAAAATATGTTCTCAGACTCAAAAAGGCTCTATATGGTCTCAAGAAGGCTCCAAGAGCTTGGTATGATAGGTTAAGTTCCTTCCTGACTGAAAATGGGTTCACTAGAGGACAAATTGAAACCACACTATTTAAAAGGGAATTTAACAAAAATTTATTAATTGTTCAAATCTATGTGGATGATATTATTTTTGGTTCTACTAATGAATCTCTTTGTCAAGAATTCTCAAGTCTCATGTAGGGAGAATTTGAGATGAGTATGATGGGTGAGCAGAGATTCTTCCTTGGATTGCAAATAAAGCAACTATCAGATGGCATTTTCATCAGCCGAGAAAAATATGCAAAAGACTTGTTGAAAAAGTTCAAAATGGATGATGCCAAGCCAATGAAGACTCTAATACACCCCTCAACTCAGATTGACAAAGATGAGACTGGTAAGGCCGTCTTAAATAAGCTGTACAGAGGGATGATAGGATCTCTCATGTACTTAACTGCCAGCAGACCTGATATTCAGTATGCTGTAGGTATTTCTGCAAGGTATCAATCTGATCCTAAAGAGTCTCATCTCACTGCTGTTAAAAGAATCTTTAGGTATTTAATAGGAACCACTAATCTTGGCCTCTAGTATGAGAAAGGTTCTAGTTTTGATCTCATAGGATATAGTGATGTTGATTTTGCTGGAGACAAGTGAAGTTCTCTGAACGTCTCTAGAAGGGGGGGGTTGAATAGAGATTTTCCGAATCTGTTCCTGCTATTCCACACTAAAATTGATAGTTGAGATGTGCTCTCAAGTTTGTTAATTTGGAGTCTCTGTTAAGACAAGATGGAGTTTATCAATTTTGGTAAAGATCTTTTTCCAGACTTTAGCTTAAAGTCTTATCTTGATTATAAATTCAATAGTATCTTTAGTTATCAAGCTGTTTTAATTGATTCAAGATAAGCAGATATAAGAATAAGGTAAGATACAAGAGACAGAGATCTTATCCTGGTTCAGCCACTCCTTGGGCTACGTCCAGTCCCCACAACCTGTGAGATTTTCCACTATTGACAAACCAGTCAATACAAGTATTCTTACAACCTCTTCAGGACGTCTCACTCACACTAAGCCTAGGCACACTCCTATCTTAGCTGAGTCACAAGTATTCTTACAGCCTCTTCAGGACGTACACACCTGACTCTAAGACTAGGCACACTTCTATCTTAGATGAGACAGGTTACAGATAGATGTTTGTGATAAGTCTAGCCTAAGCTCATACAAAGTATGGATATAAGAGTAATTGAGCTAGACTAGGTCTCAACTCTGGTTACAGTATTGGAATGATATACACAGAGAGGAGATGAAAGAGACAGATGTATATTCTCAAGATGAGATGTGTCTGTGCTCAGACAGCTGCTAGATACACTTGAGATGTCTGTTGAGATGTGATAAGATGCTTAATGATTTCACGGAAGTGTAGGCAGTCTCTTTCACTTCTCAACTCTTGATAATGTCTCTTTTTTATCTTCAGTTAGAAAACTAGTCGTTATATGGCCGTTTCTAGCTGTTGGAGTTTACAACAAGGAGACAGGCTTTTCAGGTAGGTGTACGGCAGCTTTTCAGGCTAAGTCATTGTGTCAGTGTCCTTGTGTCCTTGTTTGACTTTATGCTGATCTCACTTGCTATCTTTTATTATTGAGCATGCAGTCTTGCTTCTGTCCAGAGTCAGACTTACTTTTCTTGCATCTGTGCTAAGATCTCATCCTTCTACGTCTGACCTTGAGACGACGTCTCAAGCTGTTCTTGCATCTCAAGTTGAACTTGCATCTGTTCATAGCTTGCATCTCAAGCTGTGCTTGAGTCTCTTTTTAGTTCCAAGATTTCTTGTATCTTAGTTGGGTCCTCATCTATGAGATGACATCTGAACATACAAATCTTGTATCTCATGCTGTGTTGATTTTTGAAGTGTTTCTCATAGTCTTAGCCATAAGCTTTGGTTGCACCACATCTGTTCTGATTCAAACACACACGATGTATGTGTAAATTGACTTGCTCGAGCTCTAGTCTGATCTTTGAAGTACACAACTGTTGTAGAGCTCTTTATAGCTTCTGTTCTTGTGCCACTGTTACTTATGTTATAACTGATCTTAGTGGTCCAAAGATCCTTTCTGTCTTCATGTATTCCTGCAGTAACTTAAATACAGAAAGTCTCTGCCACACTTGAACACACAGTTAGTGACACAAGATGCATCTCATCTGGATATTTAAACTTACTCAGTTTGTCATATTAAAAACTTCTTTAGGGTGAGCTTGTCTCAACAATCTCCCCCTTTTTTGATGATAGCAAACTGTAAGTTATATATCTGATGAGATCAGTGAAAGAGAGATGCATGTATAATTTCACTTTTCTTAAAATGTGCAAACTCTTGTTAAACAGAAGTAATGTAAGGAGAAAAGCTCCCCCTGAGTCATAGACTATTTTTCTGTTATGTTTTGTCTTAAGACTTAGTGTTTGAAATTTTGATTAAGATATTTAAGTGAACTGAACAAAGATGTACTGCAATCATAGAGAGTCACTTCCATTAATCAAAAAGATAATTATAGAGGATTACATTCACAAAAGATGCCACTGCATCTCATCAAAGTTCTGTGAAGAGATGCAAACTACATCTCTAGCTAAGCATAACTAATCCTCATAGACTAAAATTAAAAAAAAATCTAACACAGACTCTCATTAGATATCTAACCAACTCTCCCCCTTTTGACATTATCAAAACAAGAAAACTAGCTAAGCTAGGATGAGTGGGAAGAGGATGAGTCTAAATCAGGTCTTGATGGGCGCAGCACAGTCTGAGGAAACTCAGGCAGAGGAGGCAAATTGGAAAGATGAAGGTTCATCTTCCTGTGAAATTCATTCGATGCATGCATTGCTTGCAGGACTGTGTCAAATCCTGAAAGAATGGCCTCTTGCCTTTTCTTGTGGTGCTTCAGCTTCTTGAGAATCTTCTTTTGATTCTTCTCAGTTCTTGCTTGGAGATTCTGGTGGTGTTGTTGTTGTTCCTCTTGTAATTGATTCAGAAAAGTATTGATTGAATTGGACAGATGAGTAGGAATTGATGGTTCAGATGAGGGTGCCTTAGCTGGCTCAGGTCTGTCAGTGGGAGGTGCAGACTGATCATATATAGGTTGTGGTGAGTTGAGCAGGATGGTCTCAACAAAGAATTTTCCAGGAGTGGGAAATGAAGTAGGGATGGAGTAAGTTGGCTGTGGACTTACTGGAGTAGCATGTTGAGTGGTTGTAACTTCAACAGTCTCAGTCTCATCTTGCTGCGGCTCTTGGTGAGTCTCAAAGCTTGAGGTTATGGTATCCTTTTCTAAGCTCATCAAAGTTTCAGCAACAATCTTACTGATAGGAGAGACTTCCTATGGAGTTATCTCCGGTGGAGGAGATGGAGGAGGTAATTGAGGAGATGCTTGCTGCAGTGGTGAATGGTGCTCAATTTCTTGTTCAAACATGACTCCTTCTTCTTCATTTCTTGCTTCATCTTCAGCTTCTCCTCCTTGCTCATGGAGTTTCTCAAGTGCTGATTCAGTATGAACTAGAGTAGTGTGATCAGACTTGGATTTCTTCTTCTTCTTTCTCCTATTCTCAGTCTCTGTAGATACAGAAGGCTGAGCTTTCCTTTTCTTTTCCTTAACAAGGATCTCTGAACCTTCTTGAGATCCCTCAGTAACCTCCTTTGAGACATTCTTCTTCTTTTGCTTCTTAGCCTCAGACAGTTTGGATGAGGGAGAAGCCTGTGTTGTGGTAGGTACAGGAGGAGAAGAATCAGATAAAGGAAAAGTAGGAGAGGGTATAGTCTTACCATCTAAGCCAAGAGATTTCAAGTTTGTCTTTCCAACATAGCCTGGTCTTTCATCAGACTTGTCACAACTACTGAAATCAACTTTGAAATGCCTAATGATTCTGGTAGTGAGCATTCCAAAGGGAAGAGATGCATTGATCTTGGAGTTGTGGAAGGCATGCTCCATATGCCTTAAGATGAGAAACGGGAGATTCAGAGGTATCCCATGCTTGAGGTGATACATCACCATCAAGTCTTGATGATAAACCTTGTTAAAAGTGCCAGCCCTAGGCATGATGCACTTAACGACCAAATGAAACAGAAATTTACCAAATAGGTTCAAATAATGATGCAGCGTCTGTGATGAGACCACCTCTGAAGAGAGAGGTTCCTACATTCACTGATGGAATTCCAACTTCATTCCACTAGTGTTCTTCATTGTACAGTCTATTCCCAGCCACTGGTGCTTGGATGATAGCACCAAGAGTCTCTTCTGTCAGTTCTATGTGGACTCCCTTAATGTGAGAGATGATGTGTGGTTGTCCTTGGGATGATCCCTTAGCCTTGTAGCATGCTGCATAGAATGCCCTTGTCATCTTTGGAAATACTGAATCTGTCATGGTCAGATAGTCCTTCCATCCTTGCTTTTCCAAATAGGGACTCATGTCCCACCCTTCATCTTTCAGTTCCTGGGATGAGATAACCCTTCCCACAATGATTTTCTTCTCAGCAAATCTCTTTGTAAATTTGTCTTCAACTTCTGCATTGTTAAAAAGATCTGATTGGAAAGAAAGCTTTTTACCTTCTACAGCCTTTTCTTTTCCTTTCTTAGAGGATTCTGGTTGAGTTAGGTCTATGTGAACAGGAGATTTAGGAGGTGCAGCTTGGGTGACTTGGGAAGCAATCCTTTGGGATTTCATTCTGGGAGGCAGAGGAGTACTCTTCTTGGAGGATGTGGATTTAGAAGATGGAGAAGGTTGGGTAGGTTGAGTGGATAGTGAAGGCTCAGTTTCTGTGCTAGGCTGTGGCGATGGAGAACGGCTTAAGTTTCTTGGCTTGAGTGTACACTAAGAGATTGAGTTTGTTCAGAGGAAAACATTTTATCAGGTGAGGAAGAAGATGAAGATTTGTCAGAATAAGGAAGTTTCAGAGCAGTGATTTTGATGCGCATTGAGAGAGAAGAGAGAGTGAGGATAGAATGTGAGAGTAGACTTAAATAGTTTAAGAGCAAAGAAAGAGTTGAAGCAGTAACTGCACTTCGTGGGGAGTTATTGTGGTGGTTGAGCACGTTCTTTTATAGTTGTAACGGCTAGTTTGCCAGGTAGTGGGCAGTTACTATCCGTTGAGCAACGGCTCAATCCTTCAGCTTTGGTACATGGAAACGTCTCAATAATTTCATGAGACATTGGTTGAGATGAACCATGAGACACGTCTGGTGACAGATGAGTCTGAACCCACGTCTCTTTACAGATGACACTTGAGTCTCATCTCTGGTGAGACTTTAATCATATAGCCCATAGTGGAGCTGGTCTCAACTAACTATTTTTATTCAAGAGAACACATATTTAGCAATTTTAGATTCTCATTGAATCTTTCTTCAACTAAAGGTTTTGTAAAGATGTCAGCTAGCTGATTTTTAGTATCTACAAAGATTAGTTCAATGTTCCCTTTTTGCACATGATCTCTTATAAAATGATGTTTGATGTCAATAAGTTTGGACCTAGAATGATGTACAGGGTTCTTAGCAAGATTTGTGGCACTAGTATTGTCACAATAAATAGGAATTTTAGAGTACCTGACTGCATAATCTTGCAATTGAGATTTGATCCACAGAACTTGAGTGCAGCATGCAGCTGCTGAGACATACTCAGCCTCTGTTGTAGATAAGGCAATAGTGTTTTGCTTTTTACATGACCAGGAGATAAGGCACTTTCCTAGGAATTGACAAGATCCACTGGTGCTCTTTCTGTCTATCTTATCTCTAGCAAAGTCAGCATCACTATAACCTATGAGATCAAAACTCTTTCCCTTCTCATACCATAGGCCAAGATTAGTGGTTCCAATCAAGTATCTAAGTATTCTTTTTTACAGCAGTGAGATGAGATTCTTTGGGATTAGATTGGTATCTTGCACATATTCCTACAGCAAACTGAATATCTGGTCTGCTGACAGTTAAATACATAAGGGAACCAATCATACATTGTACAGTTTGTCTGATACTGCTTTTCCGTCTTCATCTTGATCAATCTGAGTTGAGGGGTGCATAGGAGTTTTCATTGGTCTTGCCTCACTCATTTTGAACTTGCTGAGAAGATCTCTTGTGTATTTTTCTTGACTAATGAATATCCCATCAGTTAACTGTTTGATTTGGAGCCCCAAGAAAAATCTCAGCTCACCCATCATACTCATCTCAAACTCTCCCTGCATGAGACTTGAGAACTCTTGACATAAAGATTCATTAGTTGATCCAAAGATAATGTCATCAACATAAATTTGAACAATTAATAAATCTTTGCTAATTTCTTTCTTAAATAAAGTAGTATCAATCTTACCCCTTATAAAATCATTTTCAATTAAAAATGAGCTTAACCTGTCATACCAAGCTCTTGGAGCTTGCTTGAGACCATATAGAGCTTTGGATAGCTTAAGCACATGTTCTGGATGGTCAGGGTCTTCAAACCCAGGGGGCTGCCTTACATAGACTTCTTCCTCTATGACCTCATTTAGGAATGCACTTTTTACATCCATTTGATATAATTTGAAGTTTTTTAAGGCTGCAAAGGCTAGTAGGATCCTGATAGCTTCAAGTCTTGCCACTGGTGCAAAGGTCTCAGCATAATCTATTCCTTCTTGTTGATTAAACCCTTGAGCCACTAATCTGGCTTTGTTTCTCATTACTTGACCTTTCTCATTTAGCTTATTTCTGAAGACCCATCTGGTTCCAATTATGGTTTGATGAGAGGGTGGAGGAACCAGATTCCAGACCTTGCTTTTCTCAAACTGATTTAATTCATCTTCCATGGCCCTAAATCCAGAATTCATCATTTAAGGCTTCATGTATGTCTTTTGGCTCTATGTCAGATAAAAGAGCCATTAGATTCTCTGTGTCTCTGAAGGAAGATCTGGTTCTGACTCTGTCTGAAGTTTCTCCAAGTATCTGATCTCTTGGATGAGATCTTACCAGTCTCCAGCTTCTGGGTAGTTGAGATGCATGTTCATTTTGTATCTCAACATTCTCTTGTCTTGTTTCTTGAGATCTGGTTTGATTATCTGATTTATCCTCTTCTTGAGGATTATGAGAGGGTTCAGATTGGCTACTCCTGAGAGGTACTCCTTCAGACTGAGCTTCTCTCCTGTGTTCAGACAGAGGTGACCTCATCATCTTTTGTTCAGGTGAGAGTCTCTCTTCAGCTTCCTAAGTTGAGATCTTTAGATCTTTTATCAGTTCTTCTATCTCCTCATCAACTTCTTTCTGAGTATTTCCCTGAACTTCATTGAATACTACATGCATAGATTCTTCAGTAGTTTTGGTTCTTAGATTATATACTCTGTAAGCTTTGGAGGTTAGTGAATATCCTAGGAAAATTCCTTTATCTGATTTGGTTTCAAATTTTCCTAGTTGATCTTTTGTATTTAAAATATAGCAGTCACATCCAAATATATGAAAATATGAAACTGAAGGCTTCCTACCTTTCCATAGCTCATATGGAGTTTTATTTAAGATCTTTCTTATAGTGACTCTGTTTAAAATATAGCAAGAAGTATTGACAGCTTCTGCCCAGAAGTACATTTCAATTCCAGAGTCACATAACAAAGTTCTAGCCATTTCTTGAAGACTTCTATTTTTCCTCTCAACTACACCATTTTGTTGAGGAGTCCTTGGACAAGAGAAGTTATGAGTTATGCCATTTTATCAAAGAATTTTCTAAACTTAACATTCTCAAATTCTCCTCCATGGTCACTCCTAACAGATCCAATTTTGTATCCTTTCTCAGATTGAATCCTTTTACAAAAGGTTTTGAAGGAATCATATGATTCATCTTTCTGAGATAGAAACAGAACCCAGGTGAATCGTGAGAAATCATCCACAATGACAAAACCATATTTTTTACCACTGAGACTCACTGTCTTAGTTGGTCCAAATAGGTCAATGTGGAGAATCTCAAGTGGCCTAGTAGTTGAGACATAGTTCTTGGGTTTGAAGCTTGATTTGCTGTGCTTGCTTTTGATACACGGATCACACTTCAAGTCTTTGTCAAATTTTACCTTAGGTAATCCTTTGAAAAGAGACTAACTAGCAAGCTGACTCATAGTTCTCATGTTAATATGCCCAACCCTTTTGTGCCAAAGCCATCTCTCATGATCATGAGACATGAGATAGGTGAGATCTGATAGACCCTCTAGTGAGACTGAGTAAAGATTTTTCTTTCTTGTTCCAGAGAAAATGATTTTTCCAGTTTTGGAGTCTATGATCTCACAAAAGGTAGGCTGGAAATTAATATGATAACCATTGTCACATAACTGACTGATACTCAGTAAATTATGTTTCAAACCTTCAACAAAATATACATTTTCAATCTGAGCTGAATTGGCCTTACCAATTTTACCTATGCCCTTGATCTGGGCTTTGTTGTTGTCTCCAAAAGAGACAACTCCAGCAGTCTTTCCTCAAGTGATAGGCACTTGCTTTTGTCTCCTGTCATGTGCCTTGAACATCTACTGTCCAGCACCCATTCTTCTTGGTCTTTGCTGCTGCCAGGCACATCTGTTACAACAAGAGATTTAGCTTTAGGTACCCACTTGTATTTGGGTCCTGCATGGTTAGTTACCTTTCTCTCAGATGCTACTTGTCTCATGTAACAATCTGTGGCTTTATGACCGTATTTACTACAACAAGAACATCTTTCTTTTTTCTTTTTTCTTGCAGGAATGAAGAAATCTTTATACCAAACTTCATTTGATGATCTCTCATAACCAAGCCCAGCTTTATCAAAAATGCCCTTTGAGATCCAATGAGTCTCTCAAGGTTTTTTGTTCCATTTACAAATTTTCCTAGGTCATTTATGAGAGTTCTATTCTGCAGTTTAAGCTGCTAATTTTCTTCTTGTAGCCTTTTTTGATCTTGCCCATTGAGAGCTTGAGTCTTAGATTTTACTTGTTCAGACAGTTTCATGTGAGACAACATGAGACTACTGTTTTTATGATTTAAATCTTCATTTTCTTTTTCAATAAATTTGATTTTCTCAAGAGATGTATTCAAATCTGATTTAAGTAATGAGCTTTTAGAGGCAAGAAGATTTGAATCATACAGAAGATTCTCAAAAGCAGACTTAAGTTCATCAACAGAATATTCAGAGTCAGATTCATTTACCTCTTCATCTGATGAGTCTCCTTTTGCCATGAGACATAGGTTAGCTGACTGTCCATCTTGACTTTCCTCTTCATCTGTGTCATCCCAGGTGACCATCATTGCCTTCTTCCTAGGACTTTTCTTCATTTCTTTTCTGAGTTGAGGACATTCAGACCTGATATGCCCAGGCTTCTTTCATTTAAAGCAGATAAATTGTCCTTTCTTGTCAGATTTTATTTCTCCTCTCCTTGAGGGAAAATTCTTTCTTCCAGTCCCTCTGGCTCTGCACATGCGTCTGATCTTCCTTGAGATGTAGGCTAGCTCATCATCCATTTCACTATCATCTTCCTCTTCCTCATCTTCTTCTGTTTCAGAATCTTAAGATGAGTTTAGTGAGGTTTGTTGAGAAGAGCTTATCTTTTTGCCTTTTGAGTTACTGGAAGCTGCTTTCAGTGCTATAGACTTAGGTCGTCTGATGAGATCTTCTTCCATCAACTCTTGCTCATGTACCTTCAGAGATCCAAGAAGTTCATCTAGTCTGAGAGTACTCAAATCTTTAGCTTCCTAGATGGCTGTTACCTTTGGTCTCCAAGGTTTGGGTAGACTTCTCAGGATTTTTCTTACCATATCCTGATTTGAGTATGTTCTTCCTAGTGATTTCAAGTCATTTGTTATGATAGTGAATCTCCTCACCATGTCTTCAATGCCTTCATCTTCATTCATCTTGAAGAGCTCATACTGTCTGACCAGTATGTGTATCTTGGCTTCTTTAACTTGATTTGTCCCTTCATGTTCAACTTCAAGAGCATCCCATATTTCTTTAGCTGAGACACACCCAGCTACCTTGTCATATTCACTTCTGCTTAAGGCACAAGTGAGAAGGTATTTAGCTCTTGAGTTGAGTACATATCTTGCCTTCTCAGCATTTGTCCATTGTTCTCTGGGTTTAGCTGCCCTAAGTCCAAGCTCATCTGTGATGTATGGAACATAAGGGCCTATTTCAATGATCTCCCAAAGATCAGCATGCTGAGATTCAATGAACAGTCTCATCCTGTCTTTCCAGTAATAATAATCAGTTCCATCAAATGCAGGAGGTCTGTTTGTTGAAGCTCCTTCAGGAATGAACAGACTTGTACTCGGACCAGCCATGGATCTTTTTCCTCTTCACACAGAGGTGTGCTCAACCACTAGAGGCCGAGCTCTGATACCAACTGAAGTTGGCTGAACGTCTCTAGAAGGGGGGGTTGAATAGAGACTTTCCGAATCTGTTCCTGCAATTCCACACTAAAATTGATAGTTGAGATGTGCTCTCAAGTTTGTTAACTTGGAGTCTCTGTTAAGACAAGATGGAGTTTATAAATTTTGGTAAAGATCTTTTTCCAGACTTTAGCTTAAAGTCTTATCTTGATTATCAATTCAATAGTATCTTTAGTTATCAAGTTGTTTTAATTGATTCAAGATAAGCAGATATAAGAATAAGGTAAGATACAAGAGACAGAGATCTTATCCTGGTTCACCCACTCCTTGGGCTACGTCCAGTCCCACAACCTGTGAGATTTTCCACTATTGATAAACCAGTCAATACAAGTATTCTTACAGCCTCTTCAGGACGTCTCACTCACACTAAGCCTAGGCACCCTCCTATCTTAGCTGAGTCACAAGTATTCTTACAGCCTCTTCAGGACGTACACACCTCACTCTAAGACTAGGCACACTCCTATCTTAGATGAGACAGGTTACAGATAGATGTTTGTGATAAGTCTAGCCTAAGCTCATACAAAGTATGGATATAAGAGTGATTGAGCTAGACTAGGTCTCAACTCTGGTTACAGTATTGGAATGATATACACAGAGAGGAGATGAAAGAGACAGATGTATATTCTCAAGATGAGATGTGTCTGTGCTCAGACAGCTGCTAGATACACTTGAGATGTCTGTTGAGATGTGATAAGATGCTTAATGATTTCACGGAAGTGTAGGCAGTCTCTCTCACTTCTCAACTCTTGATAATGTCTCTTTTTTATCTTCAGTTAGAAAACTAGCCGTTATATGGTTGTTTCTAGCTGTTGGAGTGTACAGCAAGGAGACAGGCTTTTCAGGTAGGTGTACAGCAGCTTTTCAGGCTAAGTCATTGTGTCAGTGTCCTTGTGTCCTTGTTTGACTTTGTGCTGACCTCACTTGCTGTCTTTTATTATTGAGCATGCAGTCTTGCTTCTGTCCAGAGTCAGACTTACTTTTCTTGCATTTGTGCTAAGATCTCATCCTTCTACGTCTAACCTTGAGACGACGTCTCAAGCTGTTCTTGCATCTCAAGTTGAACTTGCATCTGTTCATAGCTTGCATCTCAAGCTGTGCTTGAGTCTCTTTTTAGTTCCAAGACTTCTTGTATCTTAGCCGGGTCCTCATCTATGAGATGACATCTGAACATACAAATCTTCTATCTCATGTTGTGTTGATTTTTGAAGTGTTTCTCATAGTCTTAGCCATAAGCTTTGGTTGCACCACATCTGTTCTGATTCAAACACACACGCTGTATGTGTAAATTGACTTGCTCGAGCTCTAGTCTGATCTTTGAAGCACACAACTGTTGTAGAGCTCTTTATAGCTTCTGTTCTTGTGCCACTGTTACTTATGTTATAACTGATCTTAGTGGTCCAAAGATCCTTTCTGTCTTCATGTATTCCTGCAGTAACTTAAATACAGAAAGTCTCTGCCACACTTGAACACATAGTTAGTGACACAAGATGCATCTCATCTGGATATTTAAACTTACTCAGTTTGTCATATTAAAAACTTCTTTAGGGTGAGCTTGTCTCAACAACAAGATGGATAGAAAGAGCACAAGTGGAACATGTCAATTTCTGGGAAAATGTCTTGTCTCTTGGTCGTGCAAGAAGCAGAATACAATAGCCTTGTCCACTACTGAAGCTGAGTATGTCTCAGCAACTGCTTGCTGCACCCAGATACTATGGATCAAGTCTCAAATGCAAGATTATGCACTCAGGTACTCCAAAATTCCCATATTCTGTGATAACACAAGTGCCATAAACCTTGCTAAAAATCCTATCCATCACTCAAGGTCTAAACACATAGACATCAAGCATCACTTCATAAGAGATCAAGTGCAGAAAGGAAACAGTGAAATTATTTTTGTTGACACTAAGAATCAACTTGCTGACATTTTCACTAAAGCCTCTAGTGGAAGAAAGATTTGTTGAGAATCTAAAATTATTAAATATGTGTTCACTTAGTTAAAATTCTTAATTTAAAAAATATCTCATAAGATGAGATCGGCTCTGAGTCTCATAGGGAAGAGACTCAGGATCAATCTGTGATGAGATGATATCTCAGAAGAGCTCAGATGAGATGCGTCTCATCATGAGTCTCAACTCATGGCTCAACTCACTATTTGAACGTTACTAGAGAGAAAAATAGAGCTGTTAACTAACGGCTAGTAACTCCTCCACTAAAGCACTACTAGTCGTTACAATATAAAAAGGAGTGCCAACCACCTCTCAACCGTTTCATTAACTACCCACTCACCATTACTCACTTCTCTCTCTCTCTAAAGACCCACTCTCCATTTAAACCAAATCACAACTCCTCATCTCATCTTCTTCTCTCTCTCAATGCACATCAAAGTCATAGGAGTTAAACTTCCATATTCTGATATTTCATCGTCCTCATCCTCTCTAGAAACAAAGATGACTTCCTCAAATGATACTGACCCCATGGGTAGCATTCATTCAAGTCAAGAACGTCTCAGTCGTTCTCCCTCTCCTCAACCTAGCACAGAGTCTGAACCACCCCGGACTCAGTCTCAACCTTCTCAATCATCACCATCATCAAAATCCATATCCTCTAAGAAAAGCACTCCCCTTCCTCGTAGACCAAAATCTCAGAGGATTGCCTCCAACGTAGTTCAAACCTCTGGATCTAAAAGCCAAAAATCTCCCGTCCATATTGACCTTACAAAAAATGAGCTTCCAAAACAGGGAAAAGGGAAGGCAACTGCAGAATCCAAAGCAAAGAAACTCTCTTTCCAGTCTGATCTATTTGAAAGTGCAGAAATTGAAGACAAGTTCATCAAGAAGTTTGCTGACAAGAAGATAGTGATTGGCAGAGTCATCTCACTGGAAGAGCTAAGTGAAGCCAACTGGGACATTGGTCCCTATCTGTGCAAACAAGGGTGGGAAGACTATCTGGTCTATGACAGAGCCAGTCTTTCCAAAGCTGACAAGAGCATTCTATGCTGCGTGTTCTAAGGCCAAAGGGGCATTTCAAGGGCTGCCTCATGTCACTGCCAACATCAGAGGCGTTCACATAGAGCTCACTGAGGAGTCTCTAGGGGCAATCATTCAAGCCCCAGTTGCTGGAAATTGACTGTATAATGAGGAGCAATGATGGAATCATATAGGTGTTCCAGCAGCAAGTGTGGGAACCACTCTGTTCAAAGATGCATGCATCACTGACTCTGCTTCCTCCCTCAACTATTTTGGCAAATTCCTTTTTCACTTAGTGGCCAAGTGCATCATGCCAAGGGCTGGTACCTTCAAAAAGGTATATACCGAGGATTTGATGGTCATGTATCATCTGAAACACGGAATCCCTCTCAATCTTTCATTTCTCATTCTCAAACACATGGAACATGCCTTCCACAACTCCAAAATCACAGCCTCTCTGCCCTTTGGAATGCTCACTACCAAGATCATGAATCACTTCAAGGTAGACTTCAGTGGATGTGAAGAGACTAAGGAGAGACCCAGCTTCATCGGAAAATCAAATCTTAAGTCTCTCAGTCTGGATGATAAGTCAATTCCACTCCCTACTTTTCCACTTGACAACCCTGCTCCTATTCCTCCCACTACACAGGCATCTCCTTCTTCAAAGATGTTTGAGACTCATAAGAAAAAGAAGAAGAAGAAGGTTACTAAGGAAGCTGCTGGAGGATCTCAAGAAGGATCTGAGATCCCCAGAGAGGAAAAGAAGAGGAAATCTCAACCATCCGTCTCAACTGAGATTGAGACCAGAAAGAAGAAAAAGAAGAAGACGAGGTCTGAACATGTCTCCTCTGCTCTCACCCAGCCTGAACCTCAACCAATTAACACTGAAGAACCTATTGTAGAAGAGCCTGCACCAGAAATGGAAGAGCAAGCTCCTACCATGGAGGAACCTGCAACCGAACCTCAACCTCAGTCTCCACACCATTAGACACCACCACCCTCACCTGTGCAGTTTGTTGGTCGAACTGAAGCCTAACCCAGCACCAAGATTATTGCTGAGACTCTTGTCAGTTTAGAGAAAGAAAATACTACCTCAACTTCTGAGGCTATACAAGAGACTCAACCTGCTGTTGATGAGACTGAAGAGGTGCCCACTTCTCAACAGAAGACTCCTGCTAGGTATGAGCAATCTCACTCATTTCAAACCTCTCTTCCTACACCTGGCAAGTTCTTTATGGGTACCATTCTGCTCAGCTCCCCACAACCAAAATATGATCAATCTGCCTCCTCTTCCTAAGAATCCAAAAGTTGTTGTGCGTCCACCTACTTCAAACTCAGACTCATCATCTTCTCCTTCATCCTAGCTTTGCTAGTAATCTTTTATTGATAATGGAAAAAGGGGGAGAGTTTGGTTAGATGTTTTCATCTGATAAGAGTCTTAGTTTTTAATTTTATTTTATGCAGTCTTGTGTGAGCTTGTAAGTGATATGAACCTTGAGGTTCTATTTTTATGGACCTTAGAAAATTCTGATTAAAATTCAATACTTTCCTTGATGAACACTTTTCTAGACTTTTCAATATTTTTCTTTCCTTTTTTTTCTTTTTGATACGTTCTTTTTCTTTTTGATACTTTCTTTTTCTTTTCTTTTCTTTTTGATGTACGCAAGCAATAAAAATAAGAATTGTAAAGGAAAGATAACAAGAATATAACCAATAGCAAAATGTATCCTAATGAGGCTTGAAAATTAAATCACATAAAATTCAAGAACACGTATAGGAGAACTATGAAATTGATCAAGACAGATGAAATAGAAGATATAAGAAAAACATATAAATGGACGTCACACTTTCATGAATTGAAAGATAAGTCCATGAAGATGTTCACACAAAGGTATATGAACCTTTGATAACCTTCACTCTTGACTAGCAAGAAAATTAGAGAAAATCACTCTCTCAAGTAAGAAAATCACTTTCTAAATTTGCAGCAATTTTGCATAAAACTTTCATTCTCCTTTGTGCATGCATGATGCATGTATTTATAGGGTTTTATAAGATTAAGAAGGCCATGCAGCCAGCTACATTTCTCACGCCCTAAAGACCCCAAAATACCCCTCAAATAAAATTCCATGCAACCTTACACAATTAACTAGGAATTAAAACAATTAAGCAAAATAAACTCTACTAAACTAGGCTTATTTGGCCGCATCCTTGGACCAGATTCATGGGCACATGGAACCTCCATTTGTAACTTACAAACATGGCTTAATTTAGCTAATAAATCAGCCATGTGTGGCCGCCCAAAACAGCCATGAGTCTTCATGAGTTGGCTGCCAACTTCATTGCTATTCATGCTCCAATTCAATGGCTTGTTGGAACTCTTTGATGGCTCTTTAATCAGCAGAATTCTGCACATGTTTCACGCCTATTTTGCTGACTCATGAAGCTCCATGTAGCTCAAAACTTGGCCAGATTCATGCACTAGGACAGCCCCCTTCCAACGGCTAGAAACATGAAGTTTAATGCTATTACATTCATGTTTTGTAACCCCCAAGTAGGAAACATAACCACCCAAACCATTAAGCCTATTGTCTTGTAACTTCTCTAATATTATTGAAACAAATTAAAATAGAATTTAGAAAAATAAAGAAAGAAATGGCCGCCCCACATGCATCCTATGTGGCTGCCCATTATGCTTCATCAATGCTGGAAAGTGCTTCAAGTAACAGTTGCATTAAATGCAATTGATGCTTCATCAATAAAGCCATCTTCTTCATTAATAGAACTATCCTCTTCAACTTGGATGCAATTAATGAACTTAGGACTTCCATTAATGTTTTGCATGGATTGAGCTTGGACTTCTTTAATGATGACTTGTAGTGCCTCCTTAGCCTTCCTAGCTTGTGCCCTTGTCATGGGCCCACCCAACTTGTTGACTGCTTGGTTGATGTCCACATCAGTAAGCTTTTTGGGTTTAAGATGTAATAGCATCTTTTCTTCGCTATGATGAGATGCAGTGGCATCTTTTGCTTTATTCTGTATGTTTTGACTCCTCTGATTAATGAAAGAATTTCCTTTTGCACCCAATTGCTCTGTACTAAATTTCATTTAGTGAAATTCTTATAAAGAATCATCGAAATCAAATAAGTTTTTAACTCAGGGGGAGCTCATCTCTCCAAAAGGAAAGAATTGCATGTCTCAGGGGGAGTTGTTTATTGAATCCAAAACTTGAAATATGAATCCTCTTAAGATTAAAACTTCATGGTTCGCCATCCTCAAAAAAGGGGGAGATTGTTGAGACAAACTAACTCCTGAAAGTTTTTAATATGCCAAACCATTAAGTTTAACCATGTGCTAAAATGAATGAAATGCATCTTATTATTACTGATTGTGTGCTCAAGCTTGTGGCAGATTCTTTCTAGACTTTGTTTTGCAGATTTTAACCAAGTATTTGATAATGCTCAAAGAAGACATTTGAGATTCAAAAACATGGAAGTCAGAATTATGAAATCCCAAGAAACAAGGCTTGAAGCTTTAACAACAAGAAATAAAGAGATTCAAGAACAGCTTGAGACACTGTCTCAAGATCAGATGCAAGCTCAAGTACAAAATATTATCTCTTAAAATAAAAATAAGGGTTCAGAAAAATTGTTTGATTATCATGCACCCAGAAGGCATAACACATGAGACTCAGATATTAAATGTACAAGAGATCAGATCCAGCAACTGTCATCTCAAGAAGAAACTTCAGATCAGCTTGAGACGCAAGCTCATAAACAGATGCAAAAGATGAGATCCAAGCTCAGATGCAAGAGATGAGAGCCAGACTCAAAGTTAAAGTTGAGACTTAAGTACAGCTTGAGTAAAAGCAAAATGTAAAGTCAACACAAAGACAAGACAAAGTACACTGTGCGCTGACACAGTGACATCAAACCTAAAAAGAAGAGACGCCTCTTGTCCAGCAGACTCCTCTCTTTCTAACAGCTAGTTCCAACGGCTCTCAACTGTCAAATAACGACCACATAACGACTAGTTTCCTTTGGAATAAAAGGATGAAAGCTACAGTGAAGCATTTGAGAGAGACTACGCTAATTATTGAACATTATTGCATCTCATTCCAGATCTCAAGTACACATCTGAAGTTTATCATCACCAGATCAGATCTCAACTTGAGAACTCTTGTAGTCTCATTGTAATCTCTTCTCAGTTTGTAATATTCTTATCCACATAGAAGAGATACCCTCTAGCTAAGATCACTGCACATCCATACTTTGTATGATTATAAGCTAGACCCATCTTAAACTTATCATTCACTATAACTTGTCTCATCTAAGATAGGAGTGAGCCTAGTCTTAGAGTGAGTGTGAGCGTCCTGAAGAGGCTGTAAGAATACTTGTGGCTCAGCCATGATAGGATGTAACATCCTAAATTTTATTAAGTAAAATATTAATTAAATTAAATAAATAAGTAGATGAAATAATTAATTAAATAGATGAATAAGTAATAGGATTAATATTATTATTAATTTTATCCATAAAGCTACTTCATTTTAAAAAGAAGATAAGGGGGTTGAGAATGGGCCCAAGCCCAATTAGGCATTCTAGTAAGGAGGGGTTATCTGTCCACCCTAATCCTTATTCGTATAATCTTCAGAGAGCGAAATGCTAAGGAGGGGAGAAACCGTGTCTCAAGAGGGGATTTCGGTAGAGTGAGCATCAAGAACCAAGAAAGGGACTTCCTTGCGGTTAATCGATATTCGCTTAAGGTACGTGGGGAAGAGGGTGCTGCTTGTATATGCATGTAGGGGTGCTTGGGTAGTAATTTAAGACAAGAAATTCGTATTGGTATATGTTATAACTGAGAATGAATGATTAAAACTGTTGATTTATGATTGATTGGATGAATATTGATGATTTATTGGGTGAAATTAAAGAGGATATTGAGAATAATGAAAAGGGAGAAATTAGGGATTTGAGGATTTGGGATTTTGATGGATTGGTTGTATATTCTGTGAAAAGATTGTTGTTTTACTGAGTTTTGATGTTATAAACGCATAACAATGATTATTTAACAAAGATTATTGATTAGGGATTGAAAAGAGAGGTTTAGAGATGATAAAAATCATGAGAACTGCGATCTGCGTCGTGGGTAATCTATTACCAAGGTGTGTAATCGATTACCAGTGTGTTCTGGGTAGCCCAGAAGTGTTGTTTGTTCGCTGGTAATCGATTACAGGATTGTGGTAATCGATTACCAGAGAGATTGCTTGTAGGTAATCGATTACAGGGATGTTGTAATCGATTACCACAGTGTTTGGTTGCAGGTAATCGATTACAAGGTGGTTGTAATCGATTACCAGAGACCTTGTTTGCAGGTAATCGATTACTAGAGATTGGTAATCGATTACCAGAGTGGATTTTGAGATCCTAAGTGCTTGATGACGATTGATGTTGTTTGATAATGCTTTATTATGACTATAGTGTTGATGATTAATGATGTTGATGATGATTTGGTGTGCAAAATGATCGGTGAATATGCAATGTGATTGATGATGATTGGGTGTGCATAATGATTGGTGAATATGCCATGTGATTGATGATGTTTTGGTGTGCATAATATACAATGTGATAATGATGATGGTGAATGTTATGATGATGTTAATGATGATAGTGTAGGAACACAGGGAAACACTAGAAGGGGGTTTGAATAGTGTTTATGAATATTTTAGAAAGCTTTTCGCAAAGAGGTGTTAAAAACACAATTTCAGACAGGCTCTTAAAGGACTGTCTGAAGTTTTCAGACGGTCTAAAAATACTGATTTTAAAAGATGTTTTTGTGCCTTTATAAAATATCAGATTAATTACTCTAACCCCTTAATTAGTATAAAAAGAATTGACAAGAGATAAGGGTAAGAAAACTTAGCCAAGGAATTTATCCTGGTTCACTCACTACCACTGTGAGCTACGTCCAGTCCCAATGCCAACTAGCACTTGGATTTTCTTCTAATCTTTCAAGATTACAAGTATTCTTTTACAGTCAAGCCTCTTCAGGCTCTACACCCAAGTATTCTTTTGCAGTCAAGCCTCTCCAGGCTCTACAACCAAGTATTCTTTTAATCAACCAAGCCTCTCCAGGCTCTACAACCAAGTATTCTTTTATCAACCAAGCCTCTCCAGGCTCTACAACCAAGTATTCTTTTATCAACCAAGCCTCTCCAGGATCTACAACCAAGTATTCTTTTATCAACCAAGCCTCTTCAGGCTCTACAACCAAGTATTCTTTTATCAACCAAGCCTCTCCAGGCTCTACAACCAAGTATTCTTTTATCAACCAAGCCTCTCCAGGCTCTACACAAGGTTTACAAAGAAAGGAGTTTAAGCTTTTAAACTATACGAGTTTGAAGCTCAAACCAATACAATGTACAATAAAATCTGAGGTATGCTCAGGATATACAAATGTGTACAGCGAATTTTATCAGAGAGTTGTTACAGAGTAAAAACTTGCAGCGTGATGTTTCTCTGGGCTTTCTTGTATACTTAATTTTTCTTTTTCGCTTTCTCTCACACACTTTAATGGTCTTCATGGAGGGGTATTTATACCCAAACTTCAATCTGTTGAAATACCACCGTTTAGAGATAGCATTAAATGCTATTTAATCCGTTGTGAGACATGCTTCTGAGAGCTCTGATGTTTCTGACACGGTGCAAGGTTTCTCTTGCTATAAGGCTGCTGCAAATGTTGCTGCAGAGACTGCGTTGCAGAGATTTCCTCAGTGGTGTATGAAATTCAAAATCACCAGGAAAGGTCTCTGTGTTCCTTGCTATAAACGTGTTTGAAAAGGTACGTGCAGCAGAGGTTCAGAAAAGTCTTCACAAGCTTCAGCAGAGGGTGCCACGTCATAAGTGAGACTTCAGACGGCACTGATACTTCAGACGGGTTTGAACTACTTCAGACAGCTTTAACTCTTCAGACAGCTTCAACACTTAGTCTTTTTATGTAGGCTCATAGTGACTCTTGCTGAAATCATAGATGAAACATTAAAGCATGTGTGTATCTATGATAAGTAATTTAAGTCAAATTTGTCAACCATTAAAACTTTGGGAATCTAGTTGTCTTAAAACATCATAAACAACCTTATGATATTTTTGAGACTCAACATTCTCCCCCTTTTTAATGATGACAAATTTGGTTAAAATGTACAAATCTGTAATCAGTTTTTTTTTTTTAAGAATAAGAAAGCTCCCCCTGAGATAGAAATATCCTTTAAGGTATATTTCAGTCATTTGTTCAAATTTCTCAGAAAAGCATTTGTACTCCCCCTGAGTCCTGTAATCACTTCAGATTCAGATTTTGTTAGATTTTAATACTCCCCCTTTTGTCATCAATCAAAAGGGAGTATCAGAGCAAAACAGTAACAGAGCAATAATTTCATTGCTAAAACCGATATCATAGCATTAACAATCAACTAAGAAATTATGAGATAAGCCACTGATTGTATTTAGGGAATGTTCAGATAAAGAAACAAACAATCAGACACTTGTCATAAACATGAAAATAAACAAAAGACAATGGCTAAAATTAACAGTTTTAATCTTTCTTCTTCAGCAAGGCCTCAGTCAGAAAGGAAATCAAGTCGTCCTTGGCCTTGTTTATTGCGGCTTCCACTGAGGTTTTCAAGTCTTGCTGACTAGATCTGATAAGCTGTTGTTCTTGAAGAATCTGCTCTTGTTGAGCAATTAGATGCTTAGTCTTCTGTTCTTGATCAGCACACTTCTTTTCAAGTTTCTTCACTTTGGACTTCAGCTTCAGATTTTCCTCAGCCAAGTCTTGCTCAGATTCATAGAAGATGAGCTGGATGTAGGGGCAAACAAATCTAAGCACTCCAAATCCTGGTTGCAATCTGTATTCAGCTGGGCTGAACACAGGGCAAAAGAAGGTGCCAATAGGATTCAGCAGAACCCAATCTTCATTGAAAGAGTCAGCAGGTGGGGGAAAGTGATCTCTCATATAGTGATATTTGACATTGGTTGACTCTCCAAGTCCAACATCAGAATCAGCATCAGGACCAGTTGATCCAGAAGAAGATCCAACATCTTCTCTGATCTTCCAGTAAGAGGACCACATCCAATCTTGAAGTAGATGATCCAGGCCTCCTCCTTGGTTTCTGATGAATTCTGGTAAAGATTCCCACTCTGATGGACTCATCACTTCAGACAGAGGTGAGTTTTTCTTTGAATAGATTTTAGCTCCTTTGAATTTCTCTTCCTGTAAGGGATACTTAGGAACTATTCTATCAGGTTTCACCAAGATTTTAGTGGTTGGCCTGATTGAACAAGTTCTAGGTGGCCTGTAGCCTCTCATCCCAACTCCCTTGTGCAGATCCCTCTGAAACAGCTCAGACTCAGTGTTCAGCTGCCTCACAAAGCTCCATTCATCATTAGTCAGCCTCAGGGAATCATTTGAGAATGGATTGATGGGAGCCCAAATATGTGCAGGAGGGACACCCTTCCTGATCTTGTCTAATCCACTTGAAAGAGCACTGTATTGATTCCTAACTTCAGCAGCAGTTTTCCTGATTAAGCCATGATGCAAGGATACAGCAGGTGCTGATCTGAAATACTGTAGCTCTTCAGACAGGGTGCTAAACTTGGGCAGTGAGCAGGGATCAGAAGGAAGGAGAGATAACTGTAGAGCATCAGCAAGCACTTGCTCTTTTTCAGCAGAGAGCTCTTCTTCCAGAGAAGGTGTAGGTGGTGGAGGTGATGAAGGTAAGAGTGGTATCAGAGCAAGGTCATGGGTTTGTAGGGAAGGTAAGGTAGGCTCAGAGAGTTGATTCTCTGAAGGTTGTGGTGAGGTAGGTTCAGAGGGTTTGGAAGGTTCAGAGGGTAGGTCTTCTGTTTGTGGGGGTGGTGATGGTTGTTATTCAGGTGATAGGGGTTCTGGTGAAGGTTGTGGTGAAGGTTGTGGTGAAGGTTGTGGTGAAGGTTGTGATAGTTGATGAGGTGTTTGTTTTTCTGGTGAGGAGGGTGGTGAAGGAGTTACATTATCAAATCTCACCTTAATTCTCTTGTAGGGAGGCTTGGTTACCTCAGATTCTTTTGCCTTTGCTTCTTCCTTCTCCCTTTGTGCTTGTTTTTCTTCCCTTTTCCTTTTAAAATACTGTTGAGCTTTAACAAAATTTTGATACTTCTCAGCTTCATCTTCTGCTATCAGCTGAGAGGCAATACTTCTAGTCACCCTAGGTTCAGGTGCAGTCTGAAGTAGCTTGCTCTTGGTTCTCCTTCTCTGAGGTGCACTTGACCTCTTCCTTTTCTTTGCTCCCTCAACTATGGTTGCTTGCCTATCATCTTCAGCATAGGCCAATTGTGAAGCAATAGCAATAGCTCTATCAGTCTTCTCTTGTTCTGCTTTCTTCTCCAGCTCCTCCTGCTCCAGAGCATTAGCCAATGCTGCTATCTGAATGAGTTCAGGATCAGATGGGCATGCAGCCAATGGCTCAGCTACAACTGCATCAGTTTCATCTGCCTCTTGAGCCTGTCCTTCCATTTCATAAGTAGGCTGTGGAGTCTGTACAGGTTCAGACATCTGACCCACAATTTCATATGGCCTTTGTGATGCCTTCTGAACAGGTTCAGACACCTGACTTTGCACAGATGCAGATGCTACCTTAGCAGCACTCCTTACGGGTAGCTTCTTCAATTTTGCTTGAGGAGAGGGTGTTGATGGCTTGAACTCATGCCTCCTTATGTCTCCTCTGAGTTCATTCTCAAGAACCTCCATTGTTGTCTTCCTTCTTGCAGCTTTCTCAAGAAGAAGGCTCTCCTTCATGGACGGAGAGGGAGGTCTTGGAGTCAGCTTCACTCCCATGCTCTTGAGGTTTGATTCACCAAACATAGGTTGTGAAAGGCGATCAAAAAGCCTCTCAATGGGGACTTTGAAATGTAGCAAGATCTTGGTGATGATGGTATTGTGAGGGAAGCTCCCAGCAGAGTCTCTGAGACGCTTCTGCATGTGGTACATTATGATGTTGGGGAGGTTCACCTTCTTCTTCTGCAGTAGGTGAATCAGACAAAATCTCTCCAACTCAGAAACATGGTTTCTACTTCCATTCTTAGGGATTATAGAGCACCCTAAGATGGCATGCAAAACCCTAGCCTTGTCTGACATATGCTTTGCATCCAAGCTTACTGGTTCAGAGGTGCCATACAGAAACTCTGTGAACTGCTTCTGTCCTCCATTTCTTGCTTCCCAGCCAGGAGTGAATACAACTCCTTCAGTCCTGACCTCACAGATGTGAGCAAGGATATCTTCATCAACAAAGACAGGAACACCACGTACTGTGGCCTTGATGCTAGTGTAGATACCCTGAGGATTGGGTATTCTTGTGGCAGTAGCCCAGAAATCCAGCACACTTTGCTCATGCCACTGTGTCAAGTTGTGATTGAAATACGGAGTCCACCCAGCTGCATCGAACTCAGCAAACAAGTCCATTCCCAGAGATTGAAGATCCTCCAGAACTACACCCTTAGTCTTCAAGATGTTGCTTCCAGCTGATTTCTTAGGGGCCATTGGAGAGTTTTCTGAAGAACTTGAGAGAGAAAAAGAATTGCTTGTAGAAAAAGGATCTCAAGAGATGACTACAGAATAGTGAACGGTGAAATTCTGTGACCCACTAGCTTCCGTATTTATAGATCCATAAAGCAATGATGGCATGTACTGGCTGCGCAGACATAGGAAAATGTGCGAAGTGGAAGAGACAAAATAAATGGAATTAAACCGTCTCATAAAGCCACGTCATTTGTTTACTTCAGACAAGTGACAGATTTCAGACACCCATATGAATTTCAGACAACCCAAAATTTCAGACAAGTCACTTGTTTCAGACAGGCTGAAATTTCAGATACATCATCTTTGACAGATCAGATCACACACATTCAAAATGCATGTATGTTCAGATTATTTCTAATGAACTTAAATCTATCTTCAGTCAGAGGTTTTGTGAATATATCAGCCCATTGATGCTCTGTATCAATAAACTGAATATCAAAAATACCTTTCTGAACATAGTCTCTAATGAAATGATGTTTTATTTCTATATGTTTAGCCCTAGAGTGTTGAATGGGATTTTTAGACAAATTAATAGCACTTGTATTATCACACAAAACAGGTATAGCAGATATAGTAATGTTAAAATCTTCTAACTGATACTTCACCCATAACAGTTGTGAGCAACAACTGGCTGCTGAGATGTATTATGCTTCAGCTGTTGATAAGGCAATTGTACTTTGCCTTTTGCTTGACCAGCTAATCATATTTTCTCCAAAGAAATGACATCCACCACTAGTGCTTTTTCTTTCAATTCTGTCTCCAGCAAAATCAGCATCACAGTAACCTATTAACCTGCAATCCTTACTTTTCTTATAGCACAGACCAAGATTAGTAGTACCTTTAAGATATCTGAAAATTCTTTTTACAGCTTTGTAGTGAGTACTCCTTGGATCAGATTGAAATCTAGCACACAGACATACACTGAACATTATGTCAGGTCTGCTTGCTGTTAGATATAGTAATGATCCAATCATTCCTCTATACAAAGTTTGATTCACTGGTTCTTCCTTCTCATCTTTATTTAAAGATGCAGAGGGATGCATTGGAGTTGACATGGGTTTGCAATCATGTAAGTTAAACTTCTTAAGCATTTCCTTTGTATATTTTTCTTGATGGATCCATATACAGTCAGAATCTTGCTTAATCTGAAGTCCTAAGAAAAATTTTAGTTCACCCATTAAACTCATTTCAAATTCTGATTGCATTAACTCTGAAAACTCCTTGCATAATGAAGAGTCAGTTGAACCAAAAATAATGTCATCAACATATATCTGTACAAGTATAAGATCTTTGTTAGACTGTTTTCTAAAAAGAGTTGTGTCCACTTTTCCTCTTTCAAAACCATTTGAGATTAGAAAATTGCTCAATCTGTCATACCAAGCTTTTGGGGCTTGTTTCAGACCATAGAGAGCCTTTTTGAGTTTGAAAACATGTTCAGGAAAGGCAATATCTTCAAAACCAGGGGGTTGTCTAACAAAGACTTCTTCTTCAATGAGACCATTGAGGAAGGCGCTTTAACATCCATTTGATATAGCTTTATGTCATTATTTACAGCATAAGATAAAAGAATTCTAATTGCTTCTAACCTGGCCACTGGGGCAAAGGTTTCGGTGAAATCAATACCTTCTTGCTGGTTGTATCCTTGAGCAACTAATCTTGCCTTGTTTCTGACTACCTTGCCTTCTTCAGACAGCTTGTTTCTGAACACCCATTTGGTTCCAATAATAGTTTTCCCATGGGGTTTAGGAACAAGGGTCCAGACATCACTCCTAGCAAACTGATTCAGCTCTTCTTGCATGGCTAGGATCCACCCTTCATCATGCAGAGCTTCATCAATGTTCCTTGGCTCTATTTCAGATAGGAAAGCAAGAGAATTCAGAATCTTGAATTTTGATCTTGTCTTAACTCCTTATGATGTGCTGCCAATGATTTGCTCTTTAGGATGATGTGATTTGTTTTTCCAATCAGGTTTCTGAGGAGGTATCACATCTGTTTGATCTGTCTGAGACTCAACATTTGTCTGAAGAGGTTTAGTAACAGTAGGTACTTCAGACAGCTGCTCATCCTTCGAGCTGCTGTGGTCATTCAGCTCCATTCCTGCAAAATCATCCTCTAGATCTGATAGTTCTCTATCAGTCTCTTTGTTATCATTGAATTTAACATGAATAGTTTCTTCAACAGTTAAAGTTCTAGAGTTATACACTCTATAAGCTTTAGATGTTTCAGAATATCCAATGAAAAATCCTTTATCAGACTTTGCATCAAATTTTCCAAGATCATCCTTGGTGTTGAGTATAAAACATTCACATCCAAAGGTGTGGAAATATGATATGTTGGGTTTTCTTCCTTTCCACAGTTCATAGGCAGTCTTTTTAAGAATTGGTCTTACCAATATTCTGTTTTGAAGGTAACATGTTGTGCTAACAGCTTCTGCCCAGAAGGTTTTTGGTAAGCTGCATGAGTTGAGCATGGTCCTTGCCATCTCTTGCAAACTTCTGTTCTTTCTCTCAACAACCCCATTCTGTTGAGGTGTTCTAGCCACAGAGAAATTGTGTGAGATGTCATTCTCATCACAGAACATTTGAAAGTTTGCATTCTCAAACTCTCCACCATGATCACTTCTGATAACAGAAATACAGAATCCTTTCTCATTCTGTACCTTCTTGCAGAATATTGTGAAATTCCTAAAAGTCTCATCCTTGCTTCTTAGGAATAACACCCAAATAAATCTAGAATAGTCATCAACAATGACCAAACCATATTTCTTACCACTAAGACTTTCTGTTTTAATAGGACCAAACAAGTCAATGTGTAAGAGTTCTAGTGGTCTGCTAGTTGAAACAACATCTTTACTCTTAAAAGAGTGTCTTGTTTGTTTCCCTTTCAGACAGCTTTCACATAAAATGTCAGATTTGTATGAAAGCTTGGGCAATCCTTTAACAAGATTGTGTTTTGCTAATCTTGAGATTAATCTCAAGCTGGCATGCCCAAGTCTTTCATGCCAAATCTGTTTTTCATCTTCAACAGAAATGAAACACTTTACATTTTGACTTGCTAGATCCTCTAGATCAATTTTGTACACATTGTTGTGTCTCTTAGCAGTAAAGAGGATTTGCTCAGAGGAGTCTTTGACTATGCATCCTTCCTTAGTGAAGGATACCACATAACCACTGTCACATAATTGACTTATGCTCAGTAAATTATGTTGTAGTCCCTCCACTAGAAGTACATTTTTAATAAGGGATGAAGGAGATATACCTACAGTCCCTATTCCAATGATCTTCCCTTGCTGATTACCACCAAAGGTGACCACTCCACCAGCTCTAGGTCTAAGGTTTTGGAACAAAGACCTTTCTCCTGTCATGTGTCGTGAGCACCCACTGTCCAGGTACCATTTGTGGGGTCTCCTTTGTCCTGTTAAACACATCTGCAACAGGAATAATTAAGTTTTTAGGTACCCATATTCTTTTGGGTCCTTTCTTGTTAGCTTTGGGCCTTGTCTTTTTCCTGTGTTTGCACTGAGCCTCATTGTGTCCAGGCTTACCACAGTGAGAACACCCAGTAACCTTCTTTTTAGAAAAATTTAAGACAGTAGGAGGTTCAGACAAGTTATGATCACAAAAGCCTAGTCCAGTTTTGTCAAGGGAATGCCTTTGATTTCCAAGCATTATATTCAGATTTTTAGTTCCTTTGACAAATTTGGCCAGATCTTTTGTCAGTTCCACAACCTGCTTCTGAAGTTTCTCATTTTCTTCAGACACAGCTTGTGAACTGCAGTTTTTAGTCTCAAGAACTTTTTTTTTTAGCATAATATGTTCTATCTCAAGTGCCTCATATTTGTTACACATTTCTGTGTGGGCTTTGGATAGATTCTTATATTCTTGGAAAAGTTCTTGAGAACTTTCCACCAGATCATCATACATCTCTTGTAGAGTAAGAGGAAATACCTCAGCTTCAGAGCTGTCTGAGGATGGTAGACTAGCCATGAGACACAGATTTGCCTCTTCTGAAGTGTCTTCTTCTTCTTCTGAGGTTGATTCATCAAGGTCTTCCTATGTTGCCATAAGACTTTTCTTCTTTTTGAAAAACTTCTTCTTGAAGTTGTTTTTCTTCAGTCTTGGACAATCAGCCTTCATATGTCCTAGTTGCTTACATTCAAAGCAAGTAATTTAATCAGAGTTAGACTCTTTACCTGTCTTACCTGATTTGGATGATGACGGTTGGTTCTTTCTGAACTTTCCTCTGTTCTGCAACATTCTCTTCATCTTTCTGCTTAAAAGAGCAAGATCATTTTCATCTTCTGAGTTGTCTTCAGAATCTTCATCTGCTTATGAAGTGTCCTCAGCTTGCATAGCCTTCATGCTGCCATGCCTAGGCTGTTTGACCCTGGAGTTTAGAGCTAGAGACTTCTTCTTGTTGTCATCTTCTCCAAGCTCAAGTTCATGGACTTTGAGAGATCCCAACAGTTCTTCCATTCTCAGAGAGTTCAAATCTCTTGCCTCTTGAATGGCAGTGACTTTGGGTCTCCAGGACTTAGGTAGACTTCTTAGAATCTTTCTGTTGTTGTCTCCAGATTCATAGGTTCTTCCTAAGGACATGAGTCCATTGGTTATGGTCTGAAACCTCCAAAACATTTGGTCAATAGTTTCAGTTTCTTCCATCTTAAACATCTCATACTGATGTATAAGCATGCGGATTTTGGATTGCTTGACAGTTTCAGTCCCTTCATGGGCTGCTGCAAGAGTATCCCAAATCTCCTTGGCAGAAGTGCATCCATGGACCTTCTCATATTCTGATTTATTCAAGGAACATATCAGATAGAGTTTGGCTTTAGCGTTCATCTGGACTCTAGTCTTCTGCTCCAGGGTCCATTCAGTCTTAGGTATAGGCAAACCATTTTGCATAGGCACATAATCTCCATCAGTGACCACCTCCCAAACATCAATGTTGTTGCTCTCAATGAACAACTTCATACGATCTCTCCAGTAGTGGTAATCCACTCCATTAAATGCTGGGGGTCTTGTGATAGAGGCTCCTTCTGTGATGTATTGTCTGTTGCTGTTAGAAGCTTCCATTTGGATCTTTCAGTCCTCAAACACTTGTTAGGTGCTTCAACCCTGAGTAGAGCTCTGGTACCAACTGTAGGAACACAGGGAAACACTAGAAGGGGGGTTGAATAGTGTTTCTGAATATTTTAGAAAGCTTTTCACAAACAGGTGTTAAAAACACAATTTCAGACAGGCTCTTAAAGGACTGTCTGAAGTTTTCAGACGGTCTAAAAATACTGATTTTAAAAGATGTTTTTGTGCCTTTATAAAATATCAGATTAATTACTCTAACCCCTTGATTAGTATAAAAAGAATTGACAAGAGATAAGGGTAAGAAAACTTAGCCAAGGAATTTATCCTGGTTCACTCACTACCACTGTGAGCTACGTCCAGTCCCAATGCCAACTAGCACTTGGATTTTCTTTTAATCTTTCAAGATTACAAGTATTCTTTTACAGTCAAGCCTCTTCAGGCTCTACACCCAAGTATTCTTTTGCAGTCAAGCCTCTCCAGGCTCTACAACCAAGTATTCTTTTAATCAACCAAGCCTCTCCAGGCTCTACAACCAAGTATTCTTTTATCAACCAAGCCTCTCCAGGCTCTACAACCAAGTATTCTTTTATCAACCAAGCCTCTTCAGGCTCTACAACCAAGTATTCTTTTATCAACCAAGCCTCTTCAGGCTCTACAACCAAGTATTCTTTTATCAACCAAGCCTCTTCAGGCTCTACAACCAAGTATTCTTTTATCAACCAAGCCTCTTCAGGCTCTACAACCAAGTATTCTTTTGTCAACCAAGCCTCTCCAGGCTCTACACAAGGTTTACAAAGAAAGGAGTTTAAGCTTTTAAACTATACGAGTTTGAAGCTCAAACCAATACAATGTACAATAAAATCTGAGGTATGCTCAGGATATACAAATGTGTACAGCGAATTTTATCAAAGAGTTGTTACAGAGTAAAAACTTGCAGCGAGATGTTTCTCTGGGCTTTCTTGTATCCTTAATTTTTCTTTTTCGCTTTCTCTCACACACTTTAATGGTCTTCATGGAGGGGTATTTATACCCAAACTTCAATCCGTTGAAATACCACCGTTTAGAGATAGCATTAAATGCTATTTAATCCGTTGTGAGACATGCTTCTGAGAGCTCTGATGTTTCTGACACGGTGCAAGGTTTCTCTTGCTATAAGGCTGCTGCAAATGTTGCTGCAGAGACTGCGTTGCAGAGATTTCCTCAGTGGTGTATGAAATTCAAAATCACCAGGAAAGGTCTCTGTGTTCCTTGCTATAAACGTGTTTGAAAAGGTACGTGCAGCAGAGGTTCAGAAAAGTCTTCACAAGCTTCAGCAGAGGGTGCCACGTCATAAGTGAGACTTCAGACGGCACTGATACTTCAGACGGGTTGAACTACTTCAGACAGCTTTAACTCTTCAGACGAGTTCTGCTTCTTCAGACAGCTTTAACACTTAGTCTTTTTATGTAGGCTCATAGTGACTCTTGCTGAAATCATAGATGAAACATTAAAGCATGTGTGTATCTATGATAAGTAATTTAAGTCAAATTTGTCAACCATTAAAACTTTGGGAATCTAGTTGTCTTAAAACATCATAAACAACCTTATGATATTTTTGAGACTCAACAGATAGTGTATATCACTTATTGATGATGATGTTAATGATGATAGTGTATATCACTTATGATGATGGTGCTTAATGATGAGCATAATAATGCATGATGATGATGATGATAATGATGATGGTGTATGTCACCTTTTGATGATGATGTTACCTAAGTTGTGCGGGCCCATAGAGGGGGCACAACTTAGGAGAGATGCCTTGAGCATGTGTGATGAGACCTGAATTGTGTGGGCCCATAGAGAGGGTACAATTCAGGTGGTGAACTGTGTTGTGCGGGCCCATAGAGGGGGTGCAACCTAGGGGTGACTTGTACTGGCCCATAAAGGGGGTGCAACCTAGGGTTGAATGTCATTGTGTGGGCCCATCGAGGGGGGTACAACCTATCGGATGGTGTGTGGTGACACCGATAGACTATCTTGGTACTAACTAGAGTGATTGACGAGGTGCACCCATTGTGCGGAGTTCCAAGTCATGATCTTTGGGTAGGTGAGGTGATGAGTTTTGGTGCATATGATGATGAGTTATACTTAATGATGAATTGAGTTATAATATGATGATGATGAGTTTTGGTGCATACATGATGGATGTATATATGAGATATATTTGATGATGAAACTGAGTAAATAATGATGTTGTAAGTATTAATGATGATTGAGTTTTATGTGTGAAAATAGAGTATGTGATTCCTTTGGTGAATGATGGTATGAGAATTATGTGATGATATAAATGAATGGTTATATGCTGATTTATAGAGGATTATTATCTGATGAATTATATGATGTTTGGGGTATGTGGTGTGGAGAAAGATGATGCTATTTATATGTGGGTGAGGATAGGGTAGCCTCCTATGTGTATGTATGAGTAGTATTATTTTCCTCACCGTTATACTGTGGATATTTTTATAGGTATTGATGATGACACGATTGGTGTCGAGTTTTGATTAAAGGGAGTGTGCTCTGGTATATGTGACATCAGGGCATAATTTTGGGGTTCTTTCTTTATGTTTCTAGTTAGGAAGGTTTTTGTAAATTGTTTTGGATGCCTTGCACAACAAGTAGGATGTTTAGTTACTTTTATATTTTTGGAGATTCCGCTGCTTGAGTATCTTGAGTTATATTTTATTTTAATTAAGTTGTTTTTGAAACAATGAGGTTTTTAATTAAGGAGTTATGTGAACCTTTTACCCATTATGGGACGTTACCTTTTCCACACTTCAATTTATTAAACGTATAAGAGTTCGGGGTAGAAGGGTGTCACATTAGTTGGTATCAGAGCAAGTCGGTTCACCGGTCTTGAGTTATGAGTTTACTATGTTTTTGTGGTGTTATTGTGATGATTGATTGATTGATTTAATTGTGTTGTTTGACTTGATTGAATTAATTGTGTGACTTGTTTACTTTTCTGTGAACCAGAAGAGTAATGGCTGCGGGTAGGAATGATCTAGCGATGGCCGATGCCTTAATGGCTACGGCACAGGCTGTTGGCAACCTAAACCAACATAATGAGGTGAATTGGCTTGCTCGGTTCCAGAGGAACCATCCACCTACTTTTCATAGGGGTTGTAATCCCGACGGTGCTGTTGACTGGATATTTGAGATCGAGAAGATCTTTAGAGCGATGGACTGCCCGATGATACAAAAGGTGACGTTAGCCGCATTCATGCTATTAGGGGATGTCGGGTTCTGGTGGCAGGGCACTTATCAGAGGATGATCGATGAGGGCACCGCGTTGAGCTGGGATAACTTCAAGGGGTTGTTCCTTGAGAAGTACCTTCCTCACGATATCCGTAACAAGAAGCAGATGGAGTTTCTCGAGTTAAAATAAGGAGATGGCACCGTGGCGGACTACGTATCCAAGTTCAAAGCGTTAGTTTGATTCTGTCCTACGTATGAGGGAGTTGTTAAGGAAGAATCAAAGTGCGTAAAATTTATCAACGGTCTTCGTCCAGAGATCAAGCAAGTGTTCAACTACCAGGGAATTGCGCGATTTCACGAGCTAGTGAATAAATGTAGGGTGTGCGACGAAGACAACCGGGATAGAGCTACGCATTATAAGAGTGGAGGACCTATCAGGAACCAGAACAAGTCTGAATCTGCTTGCAAGGGTGAGCCGTATTCTCATCCAGATGGGAGGCTTCTAAGTCAGTGAGCGAAATTAGAAGTTTCCTTGGGTTGGTTGGGTACTATAGAAGATTCATAAAGGGGTTTTCTAAGTTAGCTTTACCTTTGACTGAGTTGACTAGAAAGGGAGTTGCCTTTGTGTGGAATAGTAAGTGCGAATCTAGTTTCCAAACTCTTAAGGAAAAGTTGACTAGTGCACCGGTGTTAGTGTTGCCTGATCTTAGTAAAACCTTTGTAGTGTACTATGATGCTTCTTAGATGGGTTTAGGTGGAGTGTTAATGCAAAAGGGTAAAGTAGTAGCATATGCTTCTAGGGAATTGAAAATCCATGAGAGAAACTACCCTACCCATGATCTAGAGTTAGCGGCTGTAGTGTTTGTATTGAAGATGTGGAGGCATTACTTGTATGGTTCCATATTTGAGGTTTTTAGTGACCATAAGAGCCTTAGGTACTTGTTTGATCAGAAAGAGCTGAACATGAGGCAGAGAAGGTGGTTAGAGTTTCTTAAGGACTATGATTTTGAGTTGAGTTACCATCCCGGAGAGGCTAATGTAGTGGTCGATGCTTTAAGTAGGAAATCCATTCATGTTAGTTCCCTGATGATTAAGGGAATGGATCTTTTAACTCAGTTTAGGGATTTGAGTTTAGCTTGTGAGGTGACTTCAGATAGCGTGAAGCTAGGGATGACTAAAGTAAGTAATGATATGTTGAAGGATATTAGCAAAGCTCAATTGGAGGATCCGTTTTTTGTGCTTAGACGAGAGGCCATAGAAGGAGGTAATGGTGGAGAGTTCGTGATAGGTACCGATGGGGTAGTGAGATTTGGAGACCGGGTGTGTGTGCCTAGTGAACCTACTATTAAGCGTTTAGTGCTAAAAGAAGGGCATAGAAGTAAGCTTAGTTTTCACCCAGGATCGACTAAGATGTATCAAGATCTGAAGAAAGTGTTTTGGTGGCCTAGGATGAAGAAAGACATAGAAGAGTTTGTGAGTGCTTGCTTAGTTTGCCAAAAGTCTAAGGCAGAACATCAGAAGCCTTCAGGATTGCTTCAACCCTTAAGTATACCTGAGTTGAAGTGGGATAGTATTTCCATGGACTTTGTAGTTGCTTTGCCTAAGATTGTGAGGGGGCGTGACTCCATTTGGGTTATTGTGGATAGGTTAACTAAGAGTGCACATTTCCTTCCTATTAACATTAAGTACTCCTTATAGAAACTAGCCTAGCTGTACATCAGTGAGATTGTGAGATTGCATGGCATACCATCTAGTATAGTTTCTGATAGAGATCCCAGGTTTACTTCTAGATTTTGGGAGAGTTTACAGCAGGTCTTGGGGACCCAACTTAGGCTTAGTTCAGCTTATAACCCTCAAACTGATGGTCAAACCGAGAGAACCATTCAATCCTTAGAGGATTTGCTTAGGGCTTGCGTGTTAGACCAAGGGGGTAGTTGGGATAGCTTCTTACCTTTGATAGAGTTTACCTATAACAATAGTTTTCACTCTAGCATAGGTATGGTGCCTTATGAGGCATTATATGGTAGGAGATGTAGAACACCTTTGTGTTGGTGTGAGCCGGGGGGAGAGCCTTGCGTTATGACCTGAGATAGTGCAGCAAACCACTGATAAGGTTAGGATAATCCAAGAGAGGATGAGGACAACTCAGAGTAGGCAGAAGAGCTATGCTGATAAGAGAAGAAAGGAATTGGAATTCAAAGAAGGAGATCATGTATTCCTGAAAGTCACTCTGTGTACTGGGGTTGGTAGGGCATTAAAGTCTAGAAAGCATACACCTCGATTCATTGGTCCTTACCAAATTCTTAAAAGAGTCGGCAATGTTGCCTATCAGATTGCTTTACCTCCACATTTGTTCAATCTTCATAATGTTTTCCACGTTTCTCAACTCCGGAAATACATTCACGATCCTTCGCATGTGATCGAGTCGGATCATCTTGAGGTTAAGGAAAACCTGACGGTGGAAACCATACCGGTGAGAGTTGAGGATCGGAGAGTGAAACAACTCCGAGGTAAAGAGATTCCTTTAGTTAAGGTAATCTGGGGAGGACCTACACCCGAGAGTGCTACTTGGGAACTGGAAGAAAAGATGAAGGAGTCCTATCCAGAGTTATTCGCTTCAGGTAAAATTCGAGGTCGAACTTTCTTTTAGGAGGGGAGAGTTGTAACATCCTAAATTTTATTAAGTAAAATATTAATTAAATTAAATAAATAAGTAGAGGAAATAATTAATTAAATAGATGAATAAGTAATAGGATTAATATTATTATTAATTTTATCCATAAAGCTACTTCATTTTAAAAAGAAGATAAGGGGGTTGAGAATGGGCCCAAGCCCAATTAGGCATTCTAGTAAGGAGGGGTTATCTGTTCACCCAAATCCTTATTCGTATAATCTTCAGAGAGCGAAACGCTAAGGAGGGTAGAAACCGAGTCTCAAGAGGGGATTGCTGTAGAGTGAGCATCAAGAACCAAGAAAGGGACTTCCTTGCGGTTAATCGATCTTCGCTTAAGGTACGGTGGGGAAGAGGGTGCTGCTTGTATATGCATGTAGGGGTGCTTGGGTTGTAATCGATTACCAGAGACCTTGTTTGCAGGTAATCGATTACTAGAGATTGGTAATCGATTACCAGAGTGGATTTTGAGATCCTAAGTGCTTGATGACGATTGATGTTGTTTGATAATGCTTTATTATGATTATAGTGTTGATGATTAATGATGTTGATGATGATTTGGTGTGCATAATGATCGGTGAATATGCAATGTGATTGATGATGATTGGGTGTGCATAATGATTGGTGAATATGCCATGTGATTGATGATGTTTTGGTGTGCATAATATGCAATGTGATTTATGATGATGGTGAATGTTATGATGATGTTAATGATGATAGTGTATATCACTTATGATGATGGTGCTTAATGATGAGCATAATAATGCATGATGATGATGATAATGATGATGGTGTATATCACCTTTTGATGATGATGTTACCTAAGTTGAGCGGGCCCATAGAGGGGGTACAACTTAGGAGAGATGCCTTCAGCATGTGTGATGAGACCTGAATTGTGCGGGGCCCATAGAGGGGGTACAATTCAGGTGGTGAACTGTGTTGTGTGGGCCCATAGAGGGGGTACAACTCAGGGGATCAAGATGGGGCGTTCGATGCACGGGCCCATAGAGGGGGTGCAACCTAGGGGGGGACTTGTACTGGCCCATAAAGGGGGTGCAACCTAGGGTCGAATGTCGTTGTGCGGGCCCATAGAGGGAGTAAAACCTATCGGATGGTGTGTGGTGACACCGGTAGACTATCTTGGTACTAACCAGAGTGATTGACGAGGTCCACCCATTGTGCGGAGTTCCAAGTCATGATCTTTGGGTAGGTGAGGTGATGAGTTTTGGTGCATATGATGATGAGTTATACTTAATGATGAATTGAGTTATAATATGATGATGATGAGTTTTGGTGCATACATGATGGATGTATATATGAGATATATTTGATGATGAAACTGAGTAAATAATGATGTTGTAAGTATTAATGATGATTGAGTTTTATGTGTGAAAATAGAGTATGTGATTCCTTTGGTGAATGATGGTATGAGAATTATGTGATGATATAAATGAATGGTTATATGCTGATTTATAGAGGATTATTATCTGATGAATTATATGATGTTTGGGGTATGTGGTGTGGGGAAAGATGATGCTATTTATATGTGGGTGAGGATAGGGTAGCCTCCTATGTGTATGTATGAGTAGTATTCTTTTCCTCACCGTTATACTGTGGATATTTTTACAGGTATTGATGATGACACAACTGATGTCGAGTTTTGATTAAAAGGAGTGTGCTCTGGTATATGTGACATCAGGGCATATTTTTAGGGTTCTTTCTTTATGTTTCTAGTTAGGAAGGTTTTTGTAAACTGTTTTGGATGCCTTGCACAACAAGTAGGATGTTTAGTTACTTTTATATTTTTGGAGATTCCGCTGCTTGAGTATCTTGAGTTATATTTTATTTTAATTAAGTTGTTTTTGAAATAATGAGGTTTTTAATTAAGAGTTATGTGAACCTTTTACCCATTATGGGACATTTCCTTTTCCACACTTCAATTTATTAAACGTATAAGAGTTCGGGGTAGAAGGGTGTCACATAGGAAGTGCCTAGGCTTGGTGTGAGAGACGTCCTGAAGAGGCTGTAAGAATACTTGTAATTGACAGGTTTGTCAATAGTGGAAATCTCATGTGTTGTGAGGACTGGACGTAGCCCAAGGTATGGGTTAACCAGGATAAGATCTCTGTGCATCTCTTCTCTCTATCCTTTTATTTTACATTGCTCTCAGCTCATCTCAAATCTGTCATTTGCTAATCAATTAACTTAAATTACAATTGAACAACTAAGCCAACTTACAACTAATTATTTGATCAAACCTGAAACTGTTTATCATCTATAATAATTGAGACTCCAAGTCATTAGACTTGAGATCACATCTCAACTTGGAATTTAAGTGTGCAAATTTCAGGAACAAAATTTTAAAGTCTTTATTCAACCCCTCCTTCTAGAGACGTTTAGCCAACTTCAAAATAGAGTTTAATTAATCGAGTAAATTGACATGCTTATTTATATATACTCATTAAAGGACAAATCTCTACACTCAATAAAAAAGAGAGACAAAGAGAGTAAGAGAAAATATGTATTATTAATATAGCACCATCAAAATATCAAAGAAAAGACACAAAAACAAGAAATAAAGTAAGTGATGAGACAAATCAATGTTAAAAATGGATAAAATAAATTATTAATAGTTATTATTTATGAGAGGAGAGAAAGTCATGGTCAAATGGATCCTTTTTAAGAAAAGAAACTTAGTTACTATTAATAATTTAATATGACTTACTAAATAATTATTAGCTTATTTTTAAAAAATATTAATAATAAATAAAATATTTTCAGGGGTCTGAAATAAGGGTATTTTTTTAGGTTTAAAGCAGAGGTTTTACCCGCTTTAGGGCTAAGCTGGCCCAATATAGCATCCTTGTGGAATGTTTGTAACCTGACTTCTTATCTTTCTTTAATATAGATCCATTTGGAAGGTTTGTAACCTTAATCTTCAAACCTCTAACCTAAAGTTTGACTTATCTTTCAATTCTTTTCTTTTTCTCTTTATTTATCTTGCCTATTGGTTTAGTTTGTTTAATTTTGATAGTTTTGCTATTTTGGTATGATTCTTGATGGCATGAGTACTTACTGTTTGGTTTATATAGAGATAGAGAAGAGAGAAATAAGAAAGAGAGATAAGGAAGAGAGAAATAGTAGGGAAATAAAGTAGAATTAGAGGTTGTTTGGTATTTGAGAAATAGGAGAGAGATAGAAAAGAAATTAATTTTTATAGTTGTTTGGATGTGGAAAGATGTGTAAAAAGTTAAAAAGACTAAACAACCCTTCATGTTTCCAACAGCTTAAATATATACATGGGTAAAATAGACAATATACTCATAAATCTACCCCTCTCTCACCCATTTCTCTTCTGCTATGAAGAGAGTGTTGTCCATGGGACCTAGTCTTAAAAAATATGCTCAAACTCTCTCTTTCCTAGCTTTTCAAACACGATGGTACATGCATCTCCCGGCCAACTCTCTCTTCAATAACTCTCCGTTAACAAACACAACGTTAAAGATTTTTACGGTATTTAGTAATTTTTTTGAAGTGTTCTAGTTAAGTAATTATGGTGTACTATTTGATAATTTCTTTGATGATCAAGAGAAGCTAAAAGATGCATGAAATGTTTTGATGATAATTCGATTTTAGTAAGGATTAAGAGACCATGATTAACTTATTTTTATGATAAATATGATTATTTTGTAAATAGATTGAATTAAAATTTTTCATGGATCCTATATGATGAGGATTTCAGTTTTAAATGTCTAAGAAACCATGTATGATTTTGGGTTAGAAATTGGAAGTTAGAAACATAAAATATTTTGATAGCTGAGGACGATAGTGGTTCAACTATGTTAAATAACACTACAAGGAAATCGGGATTTAGCGACGACCATAAGTCATCGCTAGACCGTCGAAAACTGTCGCTAAACGGGACATAGCG
This sequence comes from Sesbania bispinosa, assembly GCA_026901365.1. Lineage (NCBI taxonomy): Eukaryota > Viridiplantae > Streptophyta > Magnoliopsida > Fabales > Fabaceae > Sesbania > Sesbania bispinosa. Next base: position 456,262 of record QLOH01000098.1, read on the forward strand.
AAGGCTAACGGGTCGTCGCTAAGGAGCCCGTCGTTATTGCAATAGCGACGGCTATATGGCAGTCGTCGCAATGTAGCGACGCACAACCGTCGCTAAAGTAAAGGATGTCACAACATTTCGATGGTAGCGGTCGTCGCTAGTCGTCACAATTTAGCGACGGGCATAATGTAGAGATGGTCTTCTCGTCGCTAAACGTTTAGCATTTAGCGACGGTTCTTAGCGACAGCCAGGCCGTCATTACACAATATGTGTGTGTGTGTTTCTTTTTTTTAAAATATTCATTATTTACTTAGTTATGATTATAAAATGTAATTAAAATTCATGGTAAAATTTAAATATTTTTGTTCACAGTAATATTAACTTCACGGAAAAGTACATCAATATTAATATTATCTTCACACAATAATACATAATATTAATATTAATCTAATTATACATCATTTTCATCTTCTTGGTCTTCATCATCATCTTCATGTTCGTTGTCATCCCACTCATCTTCATCATCATTTTCATCTTCTTGATCTTCATCATGATCCTCAGATTCATCATCTTCACCTAAAGTCTTAGGCTGAACAACTGGTTCATATTGATTCTGAGTTAAGCCTGACAACTGTTCAATGTCTACAACTGGTACAACGATTGAAGTGTCATAAGCCTGATAAGGAATTTCTTCCTCAACCCCATCAACCTCAAATAACCCATTGGTTTTGTTGTGATTGCCACAATCCAACCTCGTAAGTCCTTACATAATTCTGGATAAGGGGTATAATAGACCTATCTTGCTTTTTGTGCAAGAATAAATGGATCATACCAATTATACCTTCTACTCTTCCTTATTTCTACGATATTGTATTGTGCCTGAACTCTCATGCCACTGTTTGTGGTTAGATCAAACCATTCACAATAGAAAATAGGAATCAAGTTAGGCAAACCAAGATACTCTAATTCATAGATATTGTGGATGATACCGTAAAAGTCATCTTCACCGCCATCGGTAAGTCCTTTTACATGCACTCCAAAATTTGTAGTCCTTTGACCCTTACATCAATCCTTTGTCTGAAATTTGTAGCCATTTATTAGGTATGTGTTGTAGAAATAAACAGGGAAACACTAGAAGGGGGTTGAATAGTGTTTTAATAAAACTTTAACGTTTTTGGAAACCTTTTCATAAATAGTGAGTTTTGGCAAAAGCTTTCAGATGAAAAAAGATAATCTGAAGTTTAACGTTTCGTCTGAAGCAACTTTAGACTGAGAAACTTGTTTTTCTAAAAACTGAGTTTACGTTAAAAGCTTTTATATCTATCACTTCAAATCCCTTCTTGTTAGCTTTAAACTGAATTTAAAGAGTTAGAGAAGAGATAACTTAGCCAGATGATTTATCCTGGTTCACTCACAACCACAGTGAGCTACGTCCAGTCCCAGAGCACAACCCAGCAGCTAGATTTTCACTTAATCTTCAGAAGATTACAAGTATTCTTTTGTCAAGCCTCTTCAGGCTCTACAACAACAAGTATTGTTTCCCAACAAGCCTCTTCAGGCTCACAATCAAGTATTGTTTAACAAACAAGCCTCTCTAGGCTCAACACCCAAGTGTTTAAGAATGAAAGAATTTGTTCAAGCTATAGAACTACAAACAGTTCAGAGCTTAAACCGAATAATGTACAAATAAACTAAGTAAGACTCAGGGTATAAAAGTTATTATACAACAATGAATATATCAGAGTGTGTTTTACAGTGAAAAACTAGTAGCGTATTGGCTCTTTCTTTCTTAGGTTGTTCTCTCTTTTGCATGGACGTGCATGAAGCTATTTATACTTTCTTGAGATGAAGTCCGTTGAGATCACCGTTGAGAGATAGAATTTAATGCTATTAATCCCGTTGTGAAACATCTTCTTATAGCTTTTGACACAGTACAAGGTAGATGGTGCAGTGTGTCTCTGCTCTGAGCACTGCAAAGATTGCGTGGCAGACATTTCCTTTCTGGTGTATAATTTCAAATGTGCAGGAAAGTATCTGAGCAGCTTGCCTTAAAGAGGTTGGACCAAAGACTTGATTCAGAAGGCGTTGAACTGACTTGAGTCTTTATCAGAGGGCTTCACTCTTCAGATGGTTTTTTATCTCAGACAATTTGTCACGTCACACATCTTCAGATGGTTTTCTAGTCTTCAGATGATCCAATGCTTCAAACGAACAAACCACTTCAGATGATCCTACTTCTTCAGATAGTAGATCACTTCAGATGGTCATCTTGCTGAAACATGAAAAACACATTAAAAAGCATAGGCAATTCTTGCAATTGTAATTTTAACATAGTTTGTTACTCATTAAAACTTAGGAAAATGAGACTCAATCATTTTTAATTACTTAATGATATTTTTTAGACTCAACATTCTCCCCCATTTTAATGATGACAAATTTGTTAAACTATAAAATCTGAACGAGGTTATAAATGAATAAGAGTTTAGAAAGTCCTCCCCTCAATCAGATAATCTTAGTGCTCCCCCTGAATGAGATGTTCCTTGTTCTGAAAAACACTTCACTTCAGATTTTGTTAGTTTGTACTCCCCCTTTTGTCATCAATCAAAAGGGATACCAGATCATAATCATGAAGTATCAGAGTAATAAATAACGTTCAGGGCGCAATAAATATGTATCAGAGCAATAACACTTATGTCATTCATAGCAATAAAAGCACATAGGCAATTAAAAGCATGATATTCAGCGTCAATAGCACAGAATTAAATACGTATGCAAATAATATCAGAGCCAAAAAAGTGATAACTTTATAAATTAGGCATTGAAACAATAAGAGTTTAAAAACATAAGGAACATTGTCTGAACTGAACATAGGCTAAACATCATAGACTTAAGATCCTCCACTTGTCTTCCCCAAAATATTCTCAAAGAGATCCTTTATAGCCAAGCATTGCTTCTCAAGCTCAGCTAAAACAGAATCCCTGAGCTCAGACTGTACATCTTGAATTTGATGTTGGGTAGCCAAGATCTGATCATTCTTTTGAGCCAGCTCCAAGTTCTTCACTCTTAGCTGTTGGTTTTCTTCTTCTAAAGCAATGATTTCTTCTTCCAGGTTCAACTCATAGAAAACCACTGAGAAATGATTGCAAGAGAATCTGAAGTATTGAAAACCTTTGGGCAGATTGAGATCCTCAGCTTTGTTAACAGCATAGAAATACTGTTGATACCAGAACCTAGGTCGTAGAACCCAGTCTTCATGGATTCTTCTATCTGAGAGAGGAAAACGACCAGGAAAGAACAAGGGTGTCTCCAAAGTACATATCTTTCCAACAGTTTTTGAATCAGCATCATTCCAAGATGTACCTGAAGATGATCCTTCTATCTCACGTTCAGCGGCTTCAGCCCAATAGGATTCCCACATCCACTCTCTGTAAGAATGATCCATGCCTCCATTCCTCAGAATGTACTCATATAGCCTACTCCATTTAGTAGAAGTCATGGGCTTAGATGGAATACGAGTACTGGCATAGACCTTGTCTTCCTTTTTCTTCTCAAAGAACTGTTCAGCACATGGATACCTTGGTATGATTTTTTCTGGGTACACTAGAATCCTTGTTGACAGTTTTATAGAATTGGGAAAGGGGGATTGAAATCTCTGCATCCTGTGGCTCTTTGAATGTGCATATCAAATAATTCAGCTTCAAGGCATAACATTCTTACCACATCCAGTCCTCATAGGAAATGATATGTTGATCTTTAGAGTATGGGTCCAGTGGTTCCCATCTATGAGAAGGACCTTATCTTCTCCAACTAATCAGATAAAATAAAGTCATCTTCACTGCTTTCCTTCTGATTGTGCATTCTTTTTTGCCTAGCAGCTTCAGCAGATTCGAAGATCAAGCCTTTGTGAGTTTCCAGAGGGGGTGCAACTTTAAAGAACATCAGCTCTTCATACAAATTAGCAAACTTAGGCACTCTAGGCCTCTCTTCCAGTGAAACATTATAAAATTTGTGTGGAACTCCAGCAGTTTCCATCAACTGAGCACTAGTTCGTGCTGGTGCAACTAAATCATAAGCTGGAGCTTTGGAGAGATCCCTTGGCTTTTCTTTCACCAACAAAGCCTTGGGAAGGTTGCTCCCAAACCAGACACATTCAGCAGCATCTGAATCTTCTTCCTCAGTGTCTACTTTAGAGAAATCAGATGAAGTTGAAGTTGATGTAGAAGAATGTGATGGTGAATGATGAGGTGCAGCAAATGCAAGTTCAAAAGGTTTAGGTGAAGGAGTCTTGTCATCCTCTGACGGGGTGACATTTCCAAACACAACCTTTGGCCTTCTGGAAGTAGTTGACTCTTGCTGAGAAGGATCAGTAGTTGCAGCTTCTTTTTCTTGTTTCTTCTTCTTCAGCTCTTCCAGCTTTTTCTTCCTCTCAAGTTCAGCGGCTTGCTGAAACTTGATGGCTTCCTCTTGTTGCACTGATCTACTTCTTTTAACAATCTGAGGTGCCTCTGGTACAAGAGATAGCAAGCTTTTCCTCTGAACTCTTCTTGTCTTGGCACTTACTCTTCTTCTTTTCAATCTTGAGGAGGCTTGCTCCATCCTCTCATCTTCTAAGATGGCTTGCTGTGTAGCAACAGAAAGGGCATGATCTTGAGCTTATTGCTCCTTGATCCTTTGAGTCTCTTCTGCTTTCAAGGTTGTGGCAATAGTAGCCATTTGTTGTAACTCAGGGTTAGGATGGTTGGAAGCAAAAGGTATTGCATTTATAGTTCTCTCATAATCATCAGATTCTATTTCAAGAACTATAGTAGCAGCACTATGTTGATCAGATACTACAGTCTTTCCTTCTGGAACAGAAGTAGGCTCAGTGTCATGAACAACTAAATCCTCATGGGTCTGACCCACAATCTCAGTTGGCCCTGAGGGGACCTTCTGAGCAGGTTCAGACTGTCTAAGTGTTGCATTACCTTCAGACTGTCTAACAAGGGTCTCTTCAGCATGAGCTTCCATCTGATCCGATTCAGAATCAACAATCTTCTGAACGGGTTTTGATCTCTTCCTCTTGATAATCATTGTAGGAGTAGTTTGAGCAGGTACAAACTCACTCCTGTGAGCATCTCCACGAAGCTCATTCTCCAGAATCTCCAAAGTATTGTGTCCAGTTGTTGCAGCCTTTTTTATAACAATTGTTTCCTTGAGTGTGCGCTCAAGAGAGGGTTTCTTCACAGCAATCTCCATCTTCTTTATGTTCACCAATGAGAAGAACACAGGACTTTGATGGTCATATAGTCTTTCAATGGGAACCTTAAAGTGAAGCAGAATCTTGGTAATGAGAGTAGTATGGGTGTAGCTGGTTGCAGAGTCACTTACCCTCTTAAGTATATTGTAGAGGATGATCTTTGGCAGGTTCAACTGCTTCTTCTTCAGCAAGTGGATTACACAGAACCTTTTCGCTTCTGATACGTGATTCTTACTCCCCATCTTTGGAAGAATATTGCAACCCAAAATGGCGTGCAGAATCCTAGCCTTAGGATGCATCAAAGAAGCTCTCAAATCTGCAGGATCCTCTATGTTGTACAACATCTTAGTGAACTTCCTGGGGCCACCATGGTTGTGTTCCCGTTCAGGAACAAACATCTTCCTTTCAGACTTGACACCAATAACGGTTGAAATGATAGCATCATCAATAAACACCTTTACTCTTAAGACCTTGGCTTGGATGGAGGTGTACTTCCCATCAGTACTTGTTACAGTTTTCCAGAAGTCTATAACACTATGCTCATGCCATGCACAATTTAGAGCACTGAAGAACATGTTGAGTCTCAAAAATGTTATTAAGAAATTAATAATGTTTTAAGTCTCATAATCCTGAGTTTTAATGAATAACAATTTGGTTAAGTATCCTGAAAGAAGGAACAGATTCTCTTAAAGGTATTTTCTGTGTTTCAGTAACTTACTGAAAGGAGCAACTCTCTGAAGTTATGTAACCCTCTAAAGTGGTGCAACCTTCTGAAGGAGAGGAGCTTGCTGAAGTATCAGGACCTGCTGAAGCCAGTGAACCTTCTGAAGTCATGAGACGTCGTTCTGAGAATTGTATCTTCCAGGAAATGAGTTTCTCTGAAGATCTCTTTTGAAGACTCAAGTCTTTTTGTTGCTTTCTGCCAGCTGTCTGCACCTCACTCCTTCTGGCAAGGCAAATCAAAAGCTTTTTGGTATATTTCAAATTCCTATTCACCAAAAAGGTAGTCTCTGCTGTGAATTACAATTTGCTCAGAAAAAGTAGAGTCAGCGCTGCTGCACACCTACTCCCACTATGACTGTTGCTGCAAGTTATTAGAAGCATTGTGTCTCAATGGAAATAAAGTTATTTCACAATGGGATGTATAGAGAGGTCTAAACGGACTCATCTCTCCCTATAAATACAAGTCTCCATGCAGAGAAGAAAAAGAGAGAACGAACGTGAACTTGCTGAAGTGCTGCAAAATTTCTCTAAGAAATATTCTTCATCTGTTTCATTTGTACTCAATTTTCATATCCTGAGTTCAACTCAGTAGATTGTACATCTTACCCAGTTTAGGCTTTAAACTTGTGTAGTTTCAAAGCTTAAGCAATCTTTCTTCTAAACAGTTTTCTGTTTGAGCCTAGAGAGGCTTGTTGTTTAAACAATACTTGTTGTGAGCCTGGAGAGGCTTGGTAGGAAACAATACTTATTGTAGTAGAGCCTGAAGAGGCTTGACAGAAAAAGAATATTTGTATATCTAATCATATAGTGGAAATCCTTAGCTGTTTGGCTTTGGGATTGGAAGTAGCTCACCGTGGAAGTGGGTGAACCAGTATAAATCTTTGGCTAAGTCTTCTATTACCCTTAACTCTTTATATTTGGTTTATACTAACTTGGAGGGTTCAGAATTTACTATTTTATAACTTTCCTCGAATGTCGAGACCAGCAACTCGGGATTAGGATTTACAACTAATAGACAAGCATCATTAAAATGGGCTAGAAACTCCCTCAAAGGTCCGCCTTGTCTCTACCTAACATTAAACAACTTTCGTGAAGTCATCATCCTCGACCTTTGGGCCGAGAACTAAATCAAGAATTTTCTGATAAAGTCCTATGTGCTGACTATAGACAAAGGAGGGAGATTGGAAAACCACATCATCGATGCTCTTGTCAACATCCCCGAGAACAACTTACACTGTAAAGCATCCTCCAAGCCTCTCTTCAGCATTTGCGTTTTGAATGTAGTTACATGAACTTGAGGGTTTGTGGTACCATCATACATAGGTAAGGGAGGTTCCTTAAATCTCCGGGAAACAAGTTGTCCATAATTTCAACAGAAAATGGATGGAACTCTCCCATTGCTCCCTCCAAATCCTCGTCGTCATTTCACCCTCGTGACAAATTGTTCACCTTCGCCTGCAAATTTTGATTTTGTTGCTGAATCATGTCGAAGCGCTTCAAAATCTATTATAGGATTGGGTTATTAGCTCCCAGACCCTTCACCTCTGGACCTTCCCCCTCCAGTCCATTCTCTTCCTGACTTACTGATCTCCTCATCGCTCTCCTAGAAACCATGATTTTATGATAATGGTCAGCAAGAAAACTTTTATCGCCGCCCCAAAGTGGGCTCCAAATGTTCTCAGCAAAGCCTGAATATCGACCAGGAGCCCGAAGTGTCAAGCTCTTGATCTATCCTTGCTAAAATGTGAACTGAGGGTCTTGGTCCCTTTCATCTATTATTTTTGTCTTTGCGTTGTTAACCGCTCCTTGCCCACGTCTGCCACTCGGTTCTCACCCTATAGACCTATGTCCGTTACTGCCTGTTATGACTCATGAGCCTGCTCAATCGACCCAATATCTGAGGACTACACAGCCCCACAAGCCTGAGCCTTAAGCTTTGGTTTAAGGTGAGAGGCTTCAGACCTGAATTACACAGTCTGCCTCATATCCGAGGAGCCTGTTTTGCTTCATGGGCCTGCTCGATCAGCCCAATATCTGAGGAGTACATAAATAAAGAATAGAAATTTATGAAAGGAAACAAACTAAATCTAAATGCTAAGTGGTTGAGGGACTTATAATGACCCATCTAATCTTTTTATAAATGTGGGATGGGTAGGCATTTTAAATGTTCCCACGTTTTTGTTCATTGTATTGTATAATATAGGCATAAATCCTAATTACTCTTTGAAGGGAATGTAGGCACAAACTAAGTGCAATGGAATAATTGGATTTCTCCTTGTATGTTAATATGAAAACATGAATTAAGGCCTATCGAAAGAAAATCAAGATGACTTGACCAAAGTCTGATCTATTTACTTGATATAAGTTTTATTTTGAGGCATAAACTAATTGATAGCACCTTGATTCCTGGATCTAGAATTGAAGCAAGGGACCAAAAACACCATTAGAATTCGGCTAAGATGATTAAAATAGTGCAGTAAGGCAGCGGCTAAATTGAAAGGAAATTGAAGAATTAAAGAGAAAAATGGAGAAGGAAAGAGGTGGAGGTGAACGCCACTGTAGTAGGCAACTTCCACAGCAGATAAGTTCGATGCTAGATGCCACTGATTCGGGGAAATCAAATAAGTCTCTGGTTGGTTTGAGCAAGAACCACCAAGCCTTCTCTACTCACAATAATAAGGAGAAAATTTTGCATAATGCATTTACTAATTCAAATCAAAGTTTAAATATAAGGGGGTGATCTCCTAAGTATAGGAAAAGGAGGTGGTTAGGTGGTGGGAAGGAAAAAATAGAAAAGACTATAAAATTCTACTTTACATGGGTGTTGAACCCATGGTCCCTAAGCCTAAGTACCTCATCAAGCTACTAACCATTAATACAAGCCAAATTAGCGCCCAACTAGCCTAAGTGGGATTAGGAAAATTACAATTAAACTAAATATAATTAAAATCCTAATTAAGCAACAAGTAATCCTAATTATTTATTTAATCCTTCCTAATTAAGATGAAGTCTTCTTGTTGACTTGGTCAAGGTGGTCAAGGTTGACCATGAGGTTGACCAAAGGTAAAGTTGACCATGGCTTGGTTCAGCTCCAAGTGCCCAAAACAGGCTCAAGTTCCCCTGCAGCTCAGAATCTCTGCTTCCAGCTCAGAGCTCCACTGGCAGTTGTCATCACTAATTTGTCCCTTTAAAAGATTGACTTGGCTTGAAAGCCTGTTTAAAAATTTGTTTTATAATAAGATATTTGAAAATAACATAATAGAGTTGGCAAAATGAATCGGCCCGAATATACTCGATGAAATGTCGGGTTTAGGCTGCTTTAAATTTAATTTTGAGCCTAAATTAAATGAGCTTTTTCAGCATGGCCCATTTTATAAAAATGGCTGGCTTAGCTCATAAACCAGCTAAAATTGGAAAAAAACCCCCATATAACCAGGTTTGGGCATCATTTTAAAGCTCACATTAAACCAGCCTGTACCAGGCCGGGTAGCACATTTTGCCAGCTCTATGCTGTAAACCCTAGACTTATATATAGGTTCAAGTTTTTTATGCAATACAACATACTCATATATTTAAATAAGCTAATAAATATATAATTATAAAACATTATAATAAAAATCTTTATAATAATAATAATAATAATAACAAAATAAAAAAAAAATATTACTATTTTATTCATATTTACTTAAATAGATTGTTTGGTATGCTTAAAAGGCTTTTTGAAATATCTCGAAACTTTGCCTGAGCTTTTATAAAGTCTTAACCTAATCTATTTAATAAATTGGTCTGTCTTGGCCTTCCACACGTGGTCGTGGTCGTGGTCGTGGTCATGGTCATGGTGGAGGAGTGATTGAAGATGTTGGGTTGAGGTGACAATGGTGAAAGATGTTGACAACATTTGGTGATGGTGGTGGAATGGTCACTAAGGGATAAATGGGACAAAAAAAATATTAAATGCTTCTAAATCTTTGTATTTTGTCATATAAATAGGACCGTCAAAATATTTTTAAGGGTAAAATATGTTTTAAGTTCCTCTAAATGGACTGAGTTTTGCTTTTAGTCCTTGTAAATGTTTTTTTCTTTTACGTCCTTACAAATCCAAATTTTTTGAAATACATCTCTGCCTTTAAAATTCTGTTAATGACTAATGATTCAGGTTTTCTTTTTAGTCCTTGTAAAGGAATTTTTTTTTTACATCCTTACAAATGAATTTTTTTAACCACATCTCTGCCACTACTTGTGCTGCTCTTTCTTCTTCTCCTTTTGCTCATCATTTTGCCACTCCATCTCCTCCTTCTCCCCCTCCTCCTCTTTTTGCTCCTCATTCTTCTTCTCCCGTTTCAGATGTGATTTAATTTGAACTTATTTACAAAATTGTATCTATATGAGAAACTCTTGTTTATGAGCAAAATTTGTTATTTTAAAAAAAAAGCGTAGTGCAGAAAAAAGAAAAGACATGATAAAGGAGGAGGAGGAGGAGGACTGTTAGAGTTAACTGGAGGTTTAACGACAATAACTAATTCAGAAAAAAATTGCATTTGTGAGGACGTCAAAGAAAAAATATTTATAAGGGCTAAAAGTAAAACTTAGTCTATTTACAAGGACTAAAAACATATTTTACCCGATTTTTAAATTGTCTTATACTCTTATAAATATGATGGAATGTAGTATTGTGTTTCTCCTGTTCCCCGTTTCAATCCATAATTCTTTATGATAATTGATTATTTCACAAAATCAGGCATTGATAATTGGTTGTTAACTATGTGTAATTAATTAATTAATTAATTAATGAAGTTTGATTATTTCACAAAGTCAGGCATTGATAATTGGTTGTTAACTATGTGTAATTAATTAATTAATTCAGTTTGATTATTGGTTAAGATAATGCGACCCAGATTTATTTGCTAAAGCTTTTGCGTTATTGTTGTTTTTATTACTAAAAAGAGGTACGGTCTCTAGTCAAATTCAAATTAAAATCAAGTGTTTTTGAAAAGATTGCTCATGGAAGCTTTTTCATTCCGAAATATATGTTAGTCATATATGGTTAACTCGATGTTGTTTTATCCTTCTCTCTGTCAAGAATCTATGTTTATCTGTTGCAATATTCACTATACAAACTGCATATTTTAAGCAAGTTGGCTTCTAATAACTTCTCGCCGACAATACCACTTTTTTCCATATATAACTCTCATGACGTTGATCAATCGTAATCTTTGTACCTTGTGTTTTTTTAAATTAATTGTTGATCTTTTCTTCTTTGTATAAGATTTCACTTCTTTTCCATACTTTTTTTATTATCTTATGCGCCATGTGATGTGAGTGACCTTTTCCCTAGTTTTAAGGGCATGATTATTTAGTTACAAAGCTTGAGTCCCACCAAAGAAAGACATTAGATGGTGGTATACATGATTGGAGCGTACTCTTATTTACCCCCACCCTTGTTGCACACCACATTCCACTGAATTGTGATCTTTTATTGTGTACAACTAAGCGTACTCTTATTATAGCATCACTCCCGGAGGTTTGCTTTCTTTAAATCAAAATTTTGAATTGCAATTGTGGTTACGTTAGATGATGCTTAAAATTGTGAAAAATTAGACAAATTTGAGTGATGCGACTACAAATTGAGATTATGATGCAATTCTGGAAACTTTTAAAACCATAATGTTGCGGTCTTAATTGGAAACAATAACCACAAACTTATTGGATTATCCACCAACTAGAGAGTTTTAAAATTATGGCCAACGAATGTTAGTTTTTTTTTTTTTTTTTTTTTGTGCAAACGGATATTTGAAAAAAGCCAACTGTGAAATAAACAGGCTCTGCCTTTTGCTGGCTTCACATTTCTTAACTTCTATGATGATGTTTGATTTAGCGTTGAAATGTGGTAAACTCATATTTTCAATACTAGAAATAATTACGTTGGGAAATCCAAACTTGAGTTTGGTCAGTTACAACATTGAACAAAATGGGTATAGTGCTAAACAATTCCTCAGTCAAGTATAATTAGCTCTTTACATGAACATACTAGCAATCTGCATTGCAGAATCCTTTTGAATAAAATCAAGGAGGGAGGCATATGAGCCATGATACAGATTGAACTCCTTTTTTATCTCATCTCTCACTTACCCGTTGAATGTGCATCAAATGAAAATGTTGTCGCACTTCGTTACTCTGGGACGATCATGATTTTTGTATGGACCTCAAGGCCAAAGGTTGTTGGGGATTACCCATTCTACCAAGTAATGAATGCCATTATATATCTGGAGGCTAAAGGAGCTGGAACGTGTAAACTATGAGACCGACAACTTCCTAGCTCCCTCCGCCAACCATAACTCCATAATGGCCATCATGAAGAAGACATGTGCTTTGTCATGCATGCCCTTAGTGGTGCGGGCCTCACATTTTCATTGTCATGCGCTGGTATTGGTCGTTGAAAGTTTCAATTCCACTAGCAAGAAAAGAAGGTCTCACAATGAATTATGGCTTAGGGACATTGTCACCGGACTACCACGCACATAAAATATTTAATCAAAGTCTGTTGCTTTCTTATATTCAAACCAAGTTATCCATGAAATATTAATGAATATGTACTGCTTTAAGTTTTCACCCGCAATAACCCTGCTAATTCCTAAAGACAATCCATAGTTGCAAACTCAATTTCTTTTTTTCCTGATATATTCTTCAAACTGACTATTAGAAGAGAGTCCCACATCGAAGTTCCCTTCACTCAACACTTGTGCCAGCTCAGTATAGTTTCTGTTAGCCTTAGTCTTTTACACAACAAAACTGATTCTGTTATTCAGTTTTTGCTTTCCCGCTTTTACTCTCTTGGCTTTGCTTGTAGTATAAAAGCAAGAATTCTCTAACAATTTCATTCATTCAATGAAATCACATTGTGAGACTTTTCAATTCTCTCCCCACTTGCAAATTTTCGGTTTACTGACAACTGAAGGACTAACTGCACCATTCTCTAAAAACATATCGTGTTAACTATAATAATAATAGTTAAATTTAAAAGTATCACTTTTAGATGTGCTTATCTTCCCGCCACCAATATCATATTCCCTCCACTCTTTTTATCTGTCCTTTTATAAAGAAACAAAATTTATCCATTTTTCTGTTCTTTTGAAAGTTCATAATATTATTTACAATTTTATCAATTATACCCTTATACTCCTCTAATTAATTAAGCAAAATGAGAAAAGATACGTGTATAATAGACAAAAAGCGATAACAAGTTTTCAAGATAACCAAGGGCATCAATTGTTTTTCGCTACCAATTTTAAAAGTCGGATAAACAAGGAACGAGTAGGGAACCGGATTTGGTACAATCAATTTTTAGTGCAATAAAAAAAATGGGTCGTCCGGGCTTAGATGCCGAGATGCTAAATCGGTGTTAAAAAAACATCTCGACATATGAGCCATCCGATTCAGATCAGACGACCCATATTTCTTAACAGCACCAACTGCACACAAACCGATTGCATGTGATCCAAATCCCGAGGGTAGAAGCTAAGAGAACCCTTTGTTTCTTCCCTCTTGCAATTACTGAATTACAATTAATTTTATTGAGAATCCATTGATGATTCCATCCAGAAAGGGTTTTATTTTTCATACATAACATTTGGGAACTTAATGGGACAAATTTTGAGGTTCTAGCATTACTCTGTCATGGTGTTATTGCATATTTGCACACTGCGCTGAGAAAGCAGACGAGTAATTTTATGCATGTTAGAGAGTACGAAGGCAAAGAAAGGATTACACCAAGTATAAAGGCTCGTCTTCCACGTAATATTCTGGTACATATGATCTAAGGTACACAGGATTCCAAAGTAAATAGATAGCTTAAACAAAAAGCAAGATCTGGAAGCCAATTCCCTCATCTTTCATTTATTGCCATCATCTTTCAGTGGTTCATACTTCATAGTACAAGAACCGACGAGTCAGCTGTAAGAAGCAAACTCCTTATACCACTGGTTTCCAAATCTCTATACTTAAGTAGACTGCTTTTGCTGGATTTGTTTTATTCTCATTATATAACACAGCAGAAGTTCCAAAATGTCCCAACAAGTCACTCCACAACATTCACCAGTTCGTATTCAATAAGGGACAGGTTATTATCTTCCTTCACAGTGAAACTAGCAGGTTCTGTGACTTCAACACGACCCCATTTGTCCACAGCAAGCCTCATTGATCCTTTGAACATGTCTATTTTTGCATTTCGCAAAATGACAGTAGAGCCCTCTTTCATCAGATCCACTGAACATGAGGAAAAAAAAATGAATCTTAACAAAAATGTTTAACATTAACACATCTCAACATTTTCAGCAATTTCACTGAACATGATTTTATGCCGGACAAAGAACTTCAACTCATTCATAAACAAGGTCAAGAAGGTAAAGTGCAATAACAAAGAATGTAGAAACTTAAATAATTCTTTTCTCACTTTTGTAAAATACTTTACCATATTTGGTTTGCAAATTGTAGTTAACAATCTATTATTGAAAATCTATGACAAAATTGAACTTTATCTAAACTTTTATGTTGTGAATAGGAAAGAAGGAAAGTTAGTATTGGAAGGGTGCAAGAATAAATATGTTAGAGGGAGAGTTAGTGAGGAGACTTCTGATTTGGTTGGGAATATTAGTGGTAGGAGAGCCCAGGTCTCTTGAATACCTAGGAGGGACATTTCTGTTTCTTTTTAATTTACTATCTCCAACTCAGTTTATGTATCAACCTAATACTAAAATAGGGATTGGAAATCAGGATGAACCTCGATCAAAGCATTGGGCATTCGCCTAGGTGATGCTTATAAAGTGACTACCAAGGGCAAATGCTCAGGCATTTGTATTCATTTGGAGATGTAGACATAGTAATTGATGCATACATACTAACTTGGGTGGTTTTGATGTAATTCTTAGGGTGGCAAGGCTGCAAAACTTTGGGAAAGGTTATGATGGATTGGAGGGATATAACCATGTCCTTCCAACATAAGGGTGGTATAATGGAGTTAAGGGGCTTAATTGTGGCTAATGTTCAAAGGGGTTTAGAGTTTCCCATTTAGTGCTTTATTTTATAATTTGTTGGACGATGTTAGAAAGGAGATGTGAGTCTGGCGTGAATTCTATGGCGCAACCAACCCCTTTGCTATTGCAACAGCAAAAAACATAATTGAATATGTTGCTTCCTCATTTTCGAGAGGTATTTACTGAAGTTTAGGGGTTACCACCAGAGAGGGGTGTGGTACATGCCATAATGTTGCAAACAGGGGCAATTCCAATTAGTGTTAGACCTTATAGGTATCCTCATCACCACAAGGATGAGACAGAGAGACAAGTCCAAAGTATGTTGAGGTTGGGAATAATCAGAAACAGTAATAGTATTTTTTATAGTAGATGATGGAGAAGGATTTGACATGGCAGATATGTATAGATTATAAAGCATTGAATAAGTACCCCCATTCTTGTAGTAGATGATCTTTTAGATGAGGTACATGGGGCACGTTATTTGTCAAAGTTGGATTTGAAATCCGATAATCATCGATCAACAGTACAGGGGGAGGACAGCCAATAGACTGCGTTTAGGATGCATGTAGGGCACTACAAATTTTTTGTCATGCCCAAGGTAGTTAAGATCGAGATCTTACTCAGGATCGGAAAGGGGTCCCAAGATCGTAGAACGTGGGATCGTAACACGGATCGTAAGATCCTACAAAAAACCTAATTCATATTTATATATATGTTGTATGCATATAAATTCATATATATGCATACAAAATACCTGTAAATGAGAAATTAAATCCTTCAAGGCTTAAATTCAAAATGCATTGTCAAACATAACATAGGAAAATAGCCAAATACCAGGAGGAACAGATCCACCAGCAGCACCAGAAGCAGAGGCCATTTTACAGAACAGAAAACTCACTAAAAAATGCAGCAGTAGTCTACTCTAGCATAAACAGAGACAGAGAACAAACAGAACAGAGACAGTTTTAGAGAATGAAAAACGCAGAGAAGAAAAACGAATTCAGCATAAACACAGGAGAAGACGCAAGTTTTAGAGAACAGAAAACGAATTCAGCAATCAGCATAAACACAGGATAAGAAAAACGAACCACTGGAGTCTGCAGTCGCACAAGCAGAGGAAGACGACGCAGAGACAGAGGAAGACGTGCGCAGAGGAAGACGACGCAGAGACAGAGAAGAAGACGCGCTCAGATGCGGCACCAGCAACAGAGAAGAAGACGACGCAGAGACAGAAGACGCAGAGACAGAAGAAGACACGCACAGAGGAAGACGAAGCAGCTACAGAGAAGAAACGCGCACAATCGCAACAGAGAAGAAGAAGAAAGGCGCAGTCGAAAAAGAATTAGGGCTCAAATCGTATTCTGGAATTTAAACTTGGCAGGTTAGCTAGCTCGGTGGGATCGATCGATCCCACCGTTTTTACGATCTTACACTACGATTTTACGATCCTGGAACGATTGCGATCTTTCTCCTGCACGAACTCGCTCGGCCTGAAAAAAATCGTAAAGCGATTTTACGTGTAAAATCGTCGATTTTAACTACATTGGTCATGCCCTTTTGAGCTGACCAATGCCCTGGTTACTTTCCAATCAGCCATGAATCAAATATTTAATCCATTTCTTTTGAAATTGTGTTTGTTTTCATTGGTGATATATTAGTTTCCTGTGTAGATTGGCAATCCGATATGGAACAACTTTCTTAGGTCCAAGAGATGTTGAAAATGCAGAGGTTTGTAGTAAACCAGCAGAAATGCAGTTTTGGCAGTAATGAAGTGGAGTATCTGGAGCATATTATTTCAGAACAGGGTGTTGCAGTAGATCCCTCCAAGGTCGAAAGTGTATTGGAATGGCCCACACCTAAGAATGTTAAAGGGGTGGCATGGGTTTTTGGGGTTGACCGGTTCCTGTAGGAAATTTATTTCTGGATATGGAAGAAATGGGAGGCCTTTGACAGAGTTCTTCACATAGAAAGAAAACTTTCATTGGGGAAGCACTACAGCACAGGCTTTTGAGTAATTAAAGAGGGAAGTAACTTCTGCTCTAGTTCTCAGACTACCGGAATATTCTGAATCCTATCAGATTGAGTTTGGTATAGGTTTAGGAGTAGTTTTCATGCAGCCCACCAGCCACTTGCAAGTTGTAACCATGCTAAATCAGCAGCATGTGAGAGAATTAATGGCCCTGGTGTTATCGGTAAAGCATTGGCAACACTACCTGTTGGGTAAGAAATTTGCTATAGCAACATGTCACTACAATAGATCAATAAAACTGGATCGGTAAGGCGCCATTTGAGGTGGTTGCCATTTTAGTTTTTGGCTTTTTAAAAATTAAAATCAAGTTTTTACAACTTAACTAAAAACCAAAAACCTCTTTTTATGGTTTTGTAAAAAGACTGAAAATAGTTTTGAAAATAGTTAAAAACCCAACTTGCAACCCATTTATCTGAACATGTTTTGTTTTGAAAATGGAATTTGAAAACCAAAAATTAAAAACTGACAACCACCCCAAACGAGGCCTAAGCTTTTGAGTTTCCATTTTTTATGTGGTGTACAATCCGGGGCCAGATAATAAGGTTGTCAATGCTTTATCTCAGTTGCATGATGATGGTGAATTTGGAAAGCATGTGTCCTATCCGATCTGGATGCATGGACAAGAATTGCAAAGAGAGGTACAAAATGACCCTTGGTTGCAGCAACTAATTGGGGAGTTACAGCAAAATCTGAATGCAAGACCTGGGTTCATTGGTTATTCCATGATTCCATCCAATTCAGCTTATATTCCAGTACTCTTGGTAGAATTTTATTCCTCACCAATGGGGGATCACTCAGGTTTTCTCCGGACATAGAGGCATTTGGCTGGAAACTTATATTGGACGGGAACAAAGAACAATGTTAAGGAGGTTGTTAGATCTTGTGATGTTTGCCAACGGCAGAAATACTTAGCTGCCTCACCAGCAGAGCTGTTACAACCCTTGCTGATTTCAGATAAAGCGTGGAAAGACATTTCTGTTGATATCATCACCATCTTGCCTAAATCAAAAGGCTTTGAGGCAATATTCGCAATAGTCGATAGGCTGTCAAAGTATGCCCATTTTCTCGTTTCAAAAACAGCAAGGTCAGTGACCGATATGTTTCCAAGAGAGGTGGTCAGACTTCATGGGATTCCTCATTCCATTGTGAGTGATGGGAGAGCCTACTTTCATGAGTCTCGTTTGGCAAGAATTATTATTAGGCTACAGGGCACTCAGTTGAAGATGAGCTCTTCCTACCATCCCAAAACGGACGGCCAAACCAAAGTTATTAATAGATGTCCTGAAGCATACATCTGTTGCTTTGCCGATGAATAACCCAAAACCTGGTATTTGTGGGTTCCTTGGGCTAAACTGTGGTACAATACCACATGTCATGTGTCCACAAATACTACCCAATTCAAAGTAGTGTATGGGCAGAAACCTCCGAGTTTCTACCTTGCTTTGGAGGTGTAGGCAGTGGTACAGGAGTTATTGGACTGAGATGAGGCCCTCCACCAGCTGAAATATAATCTACTTAAGGATCAAGAATAGATGAAGGGCTATGCTGATAAGAAACGCTGTAATCAATCCTTTACTGACGGAGAATGGGTTTTTTACACACTCAGGCCTCATAGACAGAAGACCATAGCCAAAAGAATAATTTAGAAGTTAGCACCAAAATATTATGGACCTTTTCCAATTCTAGAAAAAAAGGGTCCTGTATTTATCCTATAAGCTGAAAATCCCTCCTACAGCAAGGGTACATCCAGTTTTTCATATTTCACAGCTGAAGCAAGCCATTGGCAATTACACCACTGAAGCTTCTCTCCCAGAAGGTATGGAAGTGGAGTTGGCAATGGATGATATCCCAGAAAGGGTCCTAGCTAGCAGGGAACTGACAGAAGATGGGTGAACAGCCAAACAGTGGCTGGTTCAATGGGAAGGGAGATTGGTGGAGGACACTACATCGGAGGATGAATTTGTGCTTAGAAGTCATTCTATCATTTCAGCCTTGAGGACAAGACTGTGGCTACAGGAGGTGCAATGATGGGGCCTCTGGCTCCAATTGTGGAACAAATCATGTATTTGGACAGTCTA
Organism: Sesbania bispinosa; assembly: GCA_026901365.1. Lineage (NCBI taxonomy): Eukaryota > Viridiplantae > Streptophyta > Magnoliopsida > Fabales > Fabaceae > Sesbania > Sesbania bispinosa. Next base: position 475,336 of record QLOH01000098.1, read on the forward strand.
CATAAGCCAGTCCTGTGGAAAGTATATTCTAGATTCTAGAAGAAATAAGGGATGAGTGGGCGAAGATTTAGATGTTAGTTGTGGGTACTACTGGGTAGCAGTGGGTTTATAGGGAGGATGAGGGAAGAACGGTAGTTAGTAGCATTTTCTGTATTGAGCAGAGGAATTGTATTTTCTCTCGATTTTCATTAAACAATACAATCCAGATCAGATTATTTCTGATTCCCTATCTCTAGATCAAATAGAGGACAGTTCAATAGTTAACAATAGAGTGGGGCCATGGAAAACTATTGGACAAACCATTAAGAACTAAGAAGGTTATGGATTTATAAGGCCTATCATCAAACATGACTTATAATAGGACATTATGACATCTTTGATTCATGTAGCCAACCCAACCTAGTGGAAAAGGCTTTCATTGTTGTTGTATCAATGATTAAGCACTAATTCAGCACAAGTACAGAAAAACAATGAAGGTACAACTGTACAAGCAAAGATGGGGTACAAAGGCAGAGATTATTTTCCTATCATATAAGTTAAGTCCAATTATCACTAAGCAGCATACTAATTTGCTGAATACTCACAATACGTGGATTACTGTACTGACATATGGCATTTGGCATAATTTCAACTAAATTACATAAAAAAGAAAGAAATTGAAATAGGAAGGTTTAATATTCTTAAAACCTAAATGGATGAAAGCAAGCAGTTCATTAACATTATAGACGGAGGTACATTCAAAATCAGTCTCTTAGCCATAGTTGTTAAAATTGCGCAATGTGCATGTATATTAAGAAACTAGAAACAAAACTCCTGATCCTAAAAGGTCCTAACCTATGGATCAGATTGGTGCTAGCTACTGAACTGAACATGGCAATTGGCAAACAGGACATTTTGTGGGTCAAAAACCAAAAGGCATACAACACTAACTGCCCCAGCTGGATCTCTGATTAGAATATTCAGTGTAATTCTTTGTTTTCATCATATTGGGACTTGATTATTTATGAATGTAGATTTATGTAATGCAATACTTATGATTAGTTTAGTTTGGAAATCATTTAGTTACATGTTACATATCAAATGTGATAGGGTCCAAAGAGTAGTTAGTTAGAATAGTTATATAAGTTAAAGTTGTTACGTGTAGGAAGTTATCTTTAAATAGTAGGAGAGGGTAGAAGAGCGGTTGTTAGTATTGAGAACAGAGCAGTGACTCCGTTGTAAAAGGAAAAACACTTTGTTGAAGGGGAACCCTGGGTAGGAGAATTCTCTCTTTTGCTTTTTGTGATTTGGTAGATCAAGGAAAAGTATGTTTTTTCTTTTTTCTCTCTTCTCTTATTCACAGCTCTTTCTCTCTGAGAATCCAGACTCTGTTTTGGGGTTTGTAACAATGTGCGAGTCAATACAGTTAAATTTGGGTTGAAGCTACTATTGCAAGTATTTTCTTTCATTCTATAGGGTCTTAATATCTTTTACAGTATGATTTTAACTAAAATTATTAATTTGCTAACATAATATGGATAATACTTGACCAGAATTAATGAAACATCAGAACATAGGTAACGATCACAGATGGCGACAAAATTGACAATTAAAAAAATCTTTGAAGAATAATATGCCAAGATAACATGAGAAACCTTTCCCCCTAATATATTAAAATGGAATGTAAAAAAATGTTGATGAAGTCAAAACCATACCATGAGTAAGGAAAGCTTGTATAGGGGCAGCTCTATAAAACCGAAGTAATAACATATATACCTTGATCGTTTCTAGCTGTGAATATGATCATCCCTGTTTCATCACCCACCAAACATTCAGCAATTCGCATTTGACGAGGTTGAGGACCATCGGGACGACCCTTCTGCATCACCATCTTTGTACTGACCACCTTAACAGTTAGAGTATGGCCACTGGTCCCTGGGCGAAGCTGATCAACCTTGGTGAACACTGGCTTTCTCAATCCAGGTTTTGTTTCTGCCATATCAAATTCTAAATTCCTACAAAACCAAATGTCACGACTCACGAGAAGGTTCCACTAAGAGTCTAGGGCAAAAGAACAGGTGCAGCACACAACCATGCATATGTTATAAGATATAAATACATAAACCCAGAAAAACATCATGTTCGATTAATTGATTCCCCTTACCCCCAAAAGAACAATCGATACACATCAATGATTTTCTTACAGATTGATATTGATTATGGAAAAGGGTAAAGGAACAAAGTTGGTTACAAAACTAGACACTTTTTATCTTCTTTATCGAAATTATTTTACCCCAGAAGAAATCAAATTCTAGCCAGTGTGAAGTAATTTAAGTAAGCAAGCTCAATTAACATCAATGGCATATATAAACCAAGCTTACCCTCAGCATAAAAGGATAAAATGCTTAGAGCTTTATGATAAGCGAAAGGCTCAGTAATAGAATATGGAATCTGACCTGAAACTGGAAGTGAAACTGCAAAAGCGAAGAGGAAGAGGAGATCTGAAACATGAAACCTAGCCGTCGAGGTCGGCTTTTAAGTTATGTCATTGTCCCCTGCTGTCGGGTCATGTTGACCCGCTCCGACCCCAACATTAATCCGCTGAAAATTACCAATTATATATATTCAGTAACTCTTGGCAAAATTACTCCGCTTAATAACTCTTTGTAAACATTGAATTTTATCGATCTAACCGTTATATTAAAAGTTTTTTTAAGTAGATCAAACCTACAAAATTTCATAAAATAAAATTATTTTATGTTCCATCAAATCGTGTTAGTTTAACGTACAATATACTTTTAAAAATATAAGTAAATATCAACTCTAAGATCGCATACCTATGAATGTCCAATTGATCTAAAATTTGGTATGCATAATCATTATATTAATATCACAATATTCAACGGTTAGATTTGTTAAGTTCAATATTTACGAAGAGTTATTAAGCGGAGTAACTTTGCCAGAGTTACTTCTGGAATAAATTGATCGCCACCCCACACAAATACACACACACACACATATATATATATATATGATGAGGGTTCAAATTACACCAGTGTAAGTTACACCAAGTATTACACTGCTGAATAATTTTTTAATATATCACTGTATTAAGTAATGCACCGTTAGATTGAAAGTTACTATCATATAGATCATACATATAAAATTTTATATTAATCCGAAATTATTTAATATGTCATTGAGATGTCTCAAGATTAACGTTATATATACATTTAAAATATATGAAAAACTCAACGATTTGATTATCAAGGTCTCAAAATTTTATGAAATTTAACACAAATAATCATGATGATGAACAAACATAATTTAACTATTGGATTATTAAAAAACACATTCGATTTGTAGTTATTAGCGGTGTAATACTTGGTGTAACTTACACTGGTGTAATTTGAACCCTCCTCATATATATATATATATATATATATATATATATAATTTTACACTAATCCAAAATTATTTGATATGTCATTGAGATATCTCAGGATTAATATCATATATACGTTTGAAATATATGAAGAAAACACCCATTTGATTTTCAATTTATTAGCGTTCAAATTTTATGAAATTTGACACAAATAATCAAGATGATGAATAAATATAATTTAACGGTTGGATTACTAAAAATCACATTAAGTGTCTGTTTGGTTTACAGTTGAGTAGAATTGATTCTAGAAATCAATGATTGAGATAAGCAATGCACGTTTTACGAAGCATATTGGGCGGAAGTGATTTAAAATCAATTCCACGAAACCTTGATTTTACACTGTTGAACGCCAAACCAAACAAAGGCTAAATCTAAAGTTTTCAACGGTGTAAGACTTGGTGTAACTTACACTGGTGTAATTTAAACCCTCCTTGTATATATATATCGGTGGGGATCAAGTTACTTGAGGAGTAACTCTTTATTGATGTACTCCACTTAATAACTTGTTATAATAGTTGATTTTCATCAATTCAACCATTGAATTGAAAGTTCTCATTATGTAGATTAAGTATATAAATTTTCATAAAATTTGAAAACCATTTGATACTTCATCAAATAACCTTAATTTAACGTATAATTATACTTTTCAAAATATAAGTAAATGTTACTGTAAAATTACATATCTATAAATGTCCAATTTATCTAAAATTTGGCATGCATGATCATAATGTTAATATCACATTATTCAATGGTTGGATTTGTGAAATTCATTTTCTACAAAATGTTATTAAGCGGAATAACTTACCAAGAGTTACTCTTGGAGTAAGTTGATCCCCACCCTATATATATATATATATATATATATATATATATAGAGAGAGAGAGAGAGAGAGAGAGAGAGACAGAAGGGATCCGTTGACACCAAGTGTAAGTGTAAAGACTTACACCAAATCTCATCCCTTCATCTGAATAGATCTGATGGCTCAAAAAAATCATTAAAAATATTAAAAAAATCAAAAAAACATGTCACATGATCAATTTTGGTTTTTCTGCCATTTTCGTAAGTTCTTATGCTTGCCAATCCTCAGTTCCCCTGCTTGCGCGATCACCACCGCCCCCAACAACCCCGATAAACCTACGACGATCACCACCGCCCCCAACAGCCCCGATCTGCGAAACCAACAACGATCACCATCGCCCCCAACTGCGCTAATCTGCAAAACCAGTGACGATCCTCGCTATCTCCTCCCTTTCGCTCTATATCCTCCTGTCAAGGTGCTCAACTTTGTCGCTGTCGTCTCCTTCTCCTCTGCACCTATCTGGTCTCACAAGGTATGCCTCCATCTCTGTACCTCTCCATTTCAACTCTCTGCCCTCGCCAATTCGCTTTGTCTCTGCCTAACCGCGTGCGCCTTGAAGCAGCCCGAAGAAGGAAGGAAGTCGCGAGGATCGAAATGGATCTCTGCACATACTATTATTGTTTGATGAAATCCCTTATTCGTTTAATCAAAATGGCGAAGCAGGAACTCTCGCAGCAGCAATTCCATCATGACAAAAATTCACAGTAAAATCTTCCCCTGCCTGCATAGAGATATTATTATTTACATTATGTCCTGTATTGGAAACACAAGCAGCAATTCCATCATGACCAAAACACTAGATGCACCTGTCTTGGTTAATGTGGGTGCATTCAGCCATCACTACACTATTGACATAGCTTCAAGTTTATTAATGAGACTTATTATGTGTGATAGAAAATGAGTTAGGGAAATTGTGTTTTTCTTACTGTCATGAGACCTTGGTTTTGGTTTAGAAAGCTAACAATTGTGTTTGCTTTTTGTCATAAGATGTTGATGAAATTCCTTATTTGTTGCTCCCATTTTGCTAATTAAACATGTATCCAATCTTACTGATTCAATAATTATTATTTGTTGATTACTATAATGAATGGTTCATTGGTATCAAGGCCAAATTTGATCAAGTAGCTTAGTGGGAAACTGTTTTATGGATTGTGTATATTGTCTTATCAGGTGGTAATGCCATCCATCCTTTAGTAGGAGGGGAAATTAGTGAATCTCAATGAATGTATGAAGAGATGTCAGTAATTTGCATAAACAGAAAATTGTGGTGCAGCTTGTGTCCCTTAGTTGTATTGTTATATGGTTGTATAAATTTCATTTCTCATATAAATTTGGACTAGAGTCAAGATCCAAATTTGTCGTGTCTCCTTTTCCAATGGCCTATCAACAACATAAAATTGCATCCATCAATGACTAAGCTCTTTGGAAGTTGGAAGTGGTGAGTGGTAGTCAGTTTTTGAATTGATTTGCACTCTCAATGGTAAAGTTCAGTTGTTGTTCCTTTTGAAGTTGTAACCAAGTTATACATCGACTTGGCAGTTAAAAGTTAAAATTTATATTAGGACAAGCTTCGGATTATTTCCAAAGTAGAAAAAAAACACTATTTTGGTTTTTCTAACTCGTGCTTATTTATTTAATTGCTTAAAAATAAACTACCAAGCCCAGAAGTTCCACGTGGAATACATCTATTCAATCCCTAAACAAATATATGAACCATTAGCCTATGACTGCTACCTTTGGTAGTGAAGAATAGTTTTTCCCAGTCAAAAACTCTTGATTCCAACGTTAAAATACACTGCTCCATATTCGGGCTGGTCAAAAGAACTCCATAGTCCTCAAGAGATTCTTAAGAGTTAAGAAATTTATACAACCATATTTTATACAACCATATAACTTTTAACTTCCATGATTTCTATGATAATGGTTACCATTTTTTATATGAAATTGTTGTGCAAATACCACTTCCACTTCACAAATTGCTGCAGAATATTCCTATTTTGTTGCACTTGCTGATAACAGGTCCAAATTTGAATATGTGCAAGTGTGATAATGGTCTGTGATAACATTTTGCTCATTGTAAAGGTCTGACTTTATTTTTTATAAGCACCATAATGAATTATGCCACAAAATGCCAAAACCAAAGGCATTTAGGTAGACTTGAGAAAGTGTAACATCCTAATATTTCTAGAATAAATAAAATAAAATAAAATGAAGGAAATAATAGTATTAATATTATCTTTATTATAATTATTAATCGAAAACCATATTATTTAATTAAAAAGGGAGATGGGTGGGTCGGAGTAGGCTCAACCCAGTTAGATAGTAAAAAAGAGAGGTGTCATCTATTTCACCCTATCTGTTTTCAAACATCAGATAACCAACTCTAAGGAGGAGAGAAGCGACTCTACGAGGGGGAGGTGCCGAAGTGTAGATCATCGAGAAGAATTCTGCCGTTCGTCGTTGATCGTCATCTCTAAGGTACGGGGGGAAGGGGTGCAACTATATGTGTGTACTGGAGTGCTTGGGTAGTGAGAGCAACCATAAGTCCCTCTAGGATCTCTAATCTTTGAATTTGAAGGATGATTTATATGTTGAAATTGTTCTATTTGATGTTGATTGGTATGTTTTGATGATATGTTCTTGATGTATTGGATGACGAAAGCGAAATTGTCGAAAAGGGGTCAAATTAGGATTTGGGAGTGAGATTTCATAATTGATCGATTGTTGTTTTAATGGTAATCCGTAGGAATAATTGATGTTTTTAGTGAATTTAATCAGTAAAAACGTGCTTAAACAAGTTAGGAACTTAAAGAATTGAGTAGAGATTGAAGAATGGGGGATTAAAAGAGGCAAAAACGTAGGTGCAGTCGCGTTCTGCGACACTTACGCTCCACCAGCGCTGAGCGCAGGATGGAGCGTAGCTCTCTGGAACCTGCGCTTCACTTGCGCTGAGCGCAGAGTGAAGCGTAGCTCTCTGGAACCTGCGCTGAGCGCAGAATGAAGCGCAGAAACGCGGATCAAGCTTTTGAATACAATTTCAACCGATTCCTTCCAAATTTCAGATAGCTTTTCTTAAAGAGCGAAATTGAGATGGATGTTTATGTAATATATGAATTGTTTATGGAATTGATGAGATTAAATTGGATGTATATAGTGCATTAACTGTGGCATGAAGTATGGTTTTGTGATGATCTTATATTGATGTTCTTCGTGCATTTTATTCAAGTTGTGATGTGGAATGAATGGAGTATGTAACATCCTGCAAATTTTGAGCTTAAATAGTTTATTAGGTCACAACGAGAGAATTAAGTATTAGTAAGTAAATGGAGCAAAATTAAAGAAACTATGGGTTAAAACTCTATTACAACCAAGTTATGCTTTAACTTACGAGAATTTGAGAAAAATTGAGTTCTGGTAATCGATTACAAGGAGTCTGTAATCGATTACCCGAGAGATAGTTTTTAGGTAATTGATTACACACAGGCTGTAATCGATTACCTGAGAGTTGAGTTTTTGGTAATCGATTACAGGGATATTGTAATCGATTACCCGAGAGCTGGTTTTTGTGTAATCAATTACTCACAAAGTGGTAATCGATTACCTGAGAGCTGAGTTTTTGGTAATCGATTACCAAGGGTTGTAATCGATTACCAGATTCCCAGAAACGTTTTCCAGTGTAAATTCTACCTCTGGTAATCGATTACCAAATTCCCAGAAACGTTTTCCAGTGTAAATTCTACCTCTGGTAATCGATTACAGCACTACTGTAATCGATTACCAGCTGTCCAGTATATATACCTGGACATGCAAAATTCAGATTTTCATTTTCTCTTCTTCTTTCCTTTTAAACCCTAGAGAGAGTGATTTTAGAGAGAGAAAGCGGATTTTGAGGAGATTGAAGAGAATCAAAGCTAGGATTCATCAAAGGGACTTCCAATCCATCAATTTCCCTTGAGAAATTCAAGAAAATTGGTGAGTATAACTCACACACTCCGACTTTTCCTTGATTTTGATTTCTCCCCATTGTATGAACCCTACTCTCTTGATTCTCTTTCTATTTGCATATTGTAGTTAGATTGTTGATATTGGTGTTGGATTGAGTAGTTTGATCGGTGATTTTCGTTGAAAACCTTAGGGTAGCGAGATTTACGAAAGTAGCGAAATTACGTAACTTGCGAAATGCTTAATGTATGATCCCTACCCTTCCATTTCCCTTTCTATTTAGTTAATTTGATTGAATTGATGAAGTTTATGCTAGAATTGAGTGATTCATGCTAGGAATAGATTATAATTCCCTTAGATTTCGAAGTTACGAAACTTACGAAACTTACGAAAGTTTCGAAACACTCGAAACACTCGATATTTCAGCTTTGGGTTATCAATTCACTTTTACCGGTTTCGACCGTGAGTTAATTAAGTCGGCCTTGTGCTGTGAGTTAAGAAATGGTTTGAATATGTAAAAATATTGACTTCGGTCCAGTATTGGGTGGGATACGTCCCCGGGAAAGACGTTTCCCGTAATCTGAGCTCAGTTCTAACTCTAGTTTCAGTAATAAGTTCACGCCTACTGGATTTCAGTAGTGAGTTGCATTTTATTGATTAAGATTGTGTTAGTTGTGATATGATATTAGAATGTAACATGATGATTGATATTGATTAACTTGATATGTCTTCATTTGTGCTCATTCCATGTACACTTAGCATGATTAGTTATATTCACTGAGGCATTAGTCTCACCACGCGTTTTGTGGATAATCTAGGTGTGCAGGTACCTCCAGGAAGTAATAAGTGAGTTAGAGCAAGAGATGTGGATTTAAATGTTTCCTTTTGGGATTATGTATATATATAAGTTGTATTTGTTTTGGAACTCTGTTAAGTCGTTCAGTTTGTAGCCTTCGGGCCTGATGTATATATGGAGCTTGTATATGTATATAGTTTTATTGGATGATTAGTTTATAATCCTTGGACCATATATATATGGCTATGTATATTATGGACTTTGGTTAAAAATTTTAAGGCTTTAAGTTACTCACATTTGTATGAGTTTTATTGGATACTTGTGTAAATGTGAGGTTTGATATCCAGGATTGTATGTTTTAGTTTCGAATGTTCAAGATTTAGTTTCCAACGGACTAAGTCTTGAATTTAGAAATTAGGGCGTTACAGAGTAGATGGTGTTGTATGAGAAATGTATAAAATGATGTTGATGCATTGAGCATGAGCATATGAGGTGTGATACATGAGATGCATGCCCTACAAAGGGTGGTGACCTTGATGGGGGACATTCGATGCACGGGCCCATCGACGGGGTGCAACCTACCGTGTGGTGTTAACGGTAAAGCCATCATTGAGGGGGCGGATGTCTTTGCACGGGCCCATCGAGGGGGTGCAACCTACCGTGTGGTGTTAACGGTAGAGCCGTCATTGAGGGGGCGGATGTCTTTGCACAGGCCCATCGAGGGGGTGCAACCTACCGTGTGGTGTTAACGGTAGAGCCATCATTGGTAACAACTAAGGGGATTGATGAGGTGCGCCCATTGTGCGGAGTTCCAAATCATGACTCTGAGGATAGATGTGGTACAAGTGCATGGTGTGAGCATATGCCTTAATTGAGATTGTATGAAAGTGTGAATTCCTATTTGTACGAACCTGATGTGTGAAATGAATAGTATATGAGTTGAGATGAATGATGATATATATGGTGATGGGTGGGGAATAAGGGTAGCCTTCTGTATTGCATGTATATGTTTGTATTCCATTCATCACCGTACTCTTTCTGTGGTTTTCTTAGGTGATGAAGAGGGCACTCAATGTGCTGAATTTTGAAAGGACAGGATCTCGCTCTGATAGGTGTGACATCAGGGATTAGTGTCTAGGAACTTTATTTCTTTATTTTGTTATGTAGAGATTTAGAAAGATTATTTTAAAAGGGTCTTACATGGCCAAGATATGTTTTTATTATGTTGATATTTTAGTCTTTTGAAATCCTTGATTTTACTCTTTTATGGAAACAAAAGTGGATTTGAATTAAGTATTTATTTAAAAGAGGAATTTTGAACTTTTTTACCACGGTGTTGACTGTAATTTTCCTTATAATTCAATTTGATGATTGTATTATTATTTGGGGGTAGAAGGGTGTCACAGAAAGTGCAGGAGACTTTACCAAAAAATGTCCGAGCTAGTTCGATACATAAGAAACAAATAAAAACAAGATTTGAAGAGGCACCCAACAAAACCACTAATAAAACATAGAAGGCATTATCAATAAATTTAATTGTCGCTAAACAATTCACAGAACTGGCACCCAAAATCATTATCATGTAGTAATAGGAAAGGCATTAAATATGAGGAAGCTAAACCAAATATGAGGAAGCTAAAATAAAACATCTGAGCAATTATCAATTCTCAATTGTACTTATACGTGATTTTCTGAATGTAATCAACAATAAATAAAAAATAAAGAAGCTCCAATGTTGTTAAATGTAGTTTCCAAACAGTAAGTGCCTAACAACATGCTCTAGTGCTTCATAATCTGTTTCAGTTTGTCAATAGCTTCAAGACTCCTTTTCTCATCTCTTGCTGCTAGAACAAGGTTGCTTCTAGTAATATTAAAAAGACAAAGAATAGCCTAAAAAACTAATTTCCAAATCGCTATGCGTGGTTTTTGAATAATAGGCGCCAAATAAAAAGTTCCAATGTATCATACATTGAAATTAATCAAACTCTGCCTGCAAAATTTTCCATAAAGCACACTTGTAATGCAGATTATTACTTAGTAAATAAAAATGCATGTTAAAAATCATTATAAAAACAATAAAAATTGGAACTCATACCTTCAAGTCAAGTAAATTGATCAATAGATTCATCATTTATCTTTTGCTTACAACTTCGCCGATTGTGACCATGTTGCCCACATACTTAGCAAGATCTTCTTTTTACTAGAGATCGATTTATTGACAACTCTAGACTGCTTTTGATCCTTCCTTGTTGAGTCTCTTTCATTGCATCCTTTTTTATTCAGGAAATACACTTATCGGCTCGCATAACAAATTATGACAACTTGCCTCTTGAGGAATTACCTCATTTCCAAGGCACATTTCAGATTCCATTTCTATAGCTCTTTTGTATGTTTGCTCCATTTCAGATGATATGAACATGTATAACTTTTCAGATTTTGCAGCAAGATCAGGTAATAAACTAGCTTGACTATGCACATGTATACTTTGCAGAGTTGCTGAATTATTAGCATCACATGAAGAAGTTGCTCCATTTTCATTAAATCCAATGCCCCTGTTAGCATCTTTTGTCCAACACTCTAAAATATAATACTTGGAATTTCAATGATATTTTTTTCTTGAAAAAGCACCAAGATATGTCTACATAAAATACCCAAAAATTCATATAGTTGGCAACTACAATTAGCAAACTTTGTGTCAAGATCCACACAAACTGTAACTGTGTCTCGAGAGTCAAAATAGTTGGATACCCTATATGTATACTGAGACCCATTCTTTTCAATCTTCTCCTTTGTGAATTGATTAATCTTAGCCAGATCATCATGAAACTTCCCAAAAATGGCTCTTGTATAAATTGATGCAGCATGCTCCTCAATCTTTGATTTAATATCTAAGAGTCGTGATCGATGCCTGGATTCAAAATCTTCTCTTCTTTCTTTTTCATAGTGACTATTCATTGCCTTGTCAAACTTCACTACAAAATCTCGTAGTGTTGTTGAAGAATTAACAAATGCATAAAAAAAAGCATTCATACTCTCACTCCTCTGTGCAGTGTTCATCCCACCAAAAAAAGTTCCTCTATTATAAACAGGCTCCCAGTCTTCTTCAAAATCCTTTATAGATGGTGAATCACGAATGCATGATTTCAAATCACGCTTGAAAGTTGATTTTTTATGGTATATATGAGAAATCTTCTCAGGAAATTTTTTTCTAATGTGCCATAAGCATAATCTATGACGAGTGTTTGGAAATACCTTGGGCATAGCAACTTTCATTGCCAAATCTTGATATGTTATTACTGACACAGGACTTTTTCCACCCATTACCTTGAGCCAAGTATGAAATAGCCATTCGAAAGTCTCAATCTCATCTTGTAATAAAGCACAACCAAATAATATGGATTAACAATGATGATTCAACCCAGTAAAAGGAGCAAAAGGCATGTTGTATTTGTTGGTCCTATATGTCGTATCAAATGTAATGACATCTCCAAAATTCTTATATGCATTCTTGATCTTGCATCTACCCAAAAAAAAAATTATCATTCTATCTTCATCATCACATTGTATTGCATAGAAGAAATTTGGATTTTCAGCTTGCTTTTCTTTACAAAAGTTCAAACCAGCTTGGGCATCTCCAATATCAAGATTTCTTCTTTTAACATTTCTAAGATGATTCCTGCAATCCCTGTTAGAGAAAGATATATCTCCACCATTAAACATTGCGACAACCTTTCCTGTAGGTACCCCTTCTTCATCAAACTTCTTAACAAGATTTTTAGTCGCTATGCTCATTTTTTTTATGACATCGAAGATAGCTCACACTCTTAGGGTTGATCATGGCATGATTATGAACATTATCAAAGCTTTTGATAATCCATTTACTTCTCTTCCATGCTTTTGAAACAATAAGGGACGCCTTACAATCTGTTCTTGAAGTTGAGCACTTTTTCTTTGTTTTTCCCATGTAAACACTACATTCCTCTTCCCCACCATTCTTGACTATATGCTTGCCTTCATTAGAACATACAAGTATACAAAAATTCTCTTTAGTTGAACGAGTACGAATACCAAAACCCGCTTTCTTAGCAAATGATGTGTATAACTCTTTAACATCCTCAAGGGAATCAAATTCCATTCCAATGCTAGGACAAAGATTAGGTTGCTCATCAATAATAGCCTCATGAGACACATGATCAATTCTCTTATGATCTTCTATACCCTTAGCAATAGAACTTTCCGTGTTTTTGATGGGAACTTTTTTACCCCAATGGTTTCATCTCCAATACTAAGCACCCATTCTGAGAACTTTTTTACTTCTTCTACATCAATTTCAGAGCAGCCACTTTAAAACCTCATGTTTTTTTTGTTAATGTCAAGACTTGACAATGCCTCCAAAAGTATGATGCATTAATGCTAGGAATAACAACATATTGTCTTGATCCTTTAGGAATAACAAGAAGTATTTGTCTAAAATCTCCCTCAAATACTATCACTTTCCTTCCAAAAGGTTTATTCAAGCTATCATGGTTGCAAAAACGCATGATGTCTCGAAATGTTTTGTCTACCGCCTCAAAACAATGCTTAGGTGTCATTGGTGCTTCATCACAGATAATTAATTTTGCTCTAACAATCAACTCTGCCAAATGACTTCCTTGTTTTATATTGCAAGTAGAGTTCCCATCCACATTTATCGGAATAGAAAATATTGTTTTATATTGCAATTATAATGAATATTTAAATTTAAATTTCTATAAAAATTTTATAATGAATAATTCAACTTAAAAAAGTAAATTTAAATTTAAATATTAATAAACTTAATGAAAAATTTTCATTGTTTGGAAAATTACCTTTTACAATCTATATACTAAATTAGCTTATAGATTGTCACAAAAAAATTAGCATTTAGATATTAATAAAATTATGTAAGTATTTATTCTTCTTTGATGCATAAAAATATTATAATAAAAAAATAAATTCCTATCAACAAAATGAAATTTAATTTAAAAATGTGATTTATTTTTTTTTATTGTTTTTTATATGATTTTTATATCTAATAACACAAAACATGAGTAAAATATTTTTAATCAACACAAATTCAATATTCTTTTTTTTTTAACATATCATTCATAATGTTTTTTTATGTAGGATTTTAATCAACCCTGTGATTCAATTATTAAATAGTTAATTGTGATAATTCATTTAGTTTTACCTCATAAAATAATAATTATTAATACTTTTCTTGTTTTTAATCTATAATTAAAATGATTTCCCCCTAATTTTATTTATGTCATTTCAAAAGAAATAACATGGAGTAACAAAAATAGAAAATAATTAATTTAAATAAATTTTATGAAAATTACATTCCTTCGTAATTCATAAAAAACATTGTAAGAAAAATTAAATTTAAAAATTCTATAAAAAATTATAATTTAATTTTAAAAAGTGACTCATTGTTATTAATTTTTTAATTTACAACTAAAATCTACAAAACATAAGTAGATGTAATATGTATGTATCACAAAAATTTAAATTTAAATATGAATAAATTTATGAAAATTTTTCCTTTTTTGGAAAATTATATTTATCTCTTATAATCTATATAATAAATTAGCATTTAGATTGTTAAAAAAATTACCATTTAGATATTAATAAACCTTATGTAAATATTTATCCCCCTTTGATACATTAAAAACATTATAAGATAAAATTAAAAATAAATTTCTATCAATAAAATACAATTTATTTTAAAAAAGTGATTCATTTTTAGTTATCGTTTTTTCTAAGACAACTTTTACATCTAAAATTACAAAACATCAATAAAATGTTTATAATTAGCATAAATTTCATATTCATATTTTATTTCGATATCATTCATCAACAATTTAAATACTATTTTTTTATATAATGTTTTAATCACATGATTTATTTTTACCATAAAATCGATTATCAATAATCAATAAGCTTTATCGTAATACTTTATTTAGTTTTACCTCATATTAATTATTAATATGACTTTTCCTATGTTTTTAACGTATAATTAAAATAATTTCTCCATAATTTTATTTATTTTCATAGTAAATGAAACAATATGAAACAACAATAGGAAATAATTAATATACGATCCATTATTCAACCAATGTTTCATAAATGTTTCATAAAGTGCTAACCCCACTGTGTCATCTCAAAATTACACTTGCCACTTGGATTGTTTAGTAAGCATAACTTTCCAAGTGCTTGAGAGTTGCAAATTAGGCAGAACAACTTAATTTTTATTTTGCTTTAGTGAATTAACATAAAATGTGATACATTTCGCTTATTTTTACTTCTTTTCACTTACCAAATCCAGTAAGATTAACACTTGGAAATAATCCAAGCTTCCTTCGAAAAAGAAAAAAAAACAATTTTAATTGTTGTCCAAACAATAAGATCATGTTATGGGGATCAACTTTACAATCTACGATTATTTATTTTTTCTCTTGCATTGTATCAACCATTTCTGAAAAATAGGAACCAAAATACCACTACATATTCTTTCCACCTTCAAATAAACCTATTCGAAAAAAATAACAATAACACAAATGCCTTAAATACCTGATATGTTAGATTGTTAACATAAAAACATAACCATAAGACAC
This sequence comes from Sesbania bispinosa, assembly GCA_026901365.1. Classification (NCBI taxonomy): domain Eukaryota; kingdom Viridiplantae; phylum Streptophyta; class Magnoliopsida; order Fabales; family Fabaceae; genus Sesbania; species Sesbania bispinosa. The sequence continues at coordinate 490,993 of QLOH01000098.1, forward strand.
TGATTAGAAAAATACACTACTCATTGCATGTTAAAAATCAACTAAATATAAAAATGATAAACGATCAAATAAACTCACCACAACTTACATTGCCTTTAACACAACCCCAATCCACGAATCCATATTAATTAAATTAACAGTCAAACAATAATCATAGATGTTAGAAAATAAAAATATATTATATAATATAATACATTGAGAACCGCAGAATGCAACACATAAGTCTGTTTCATCGAAAACAATATTTTTTTAATTACCACTATCTGCTACAATATCTTATACTTCTAAAAAATTAATTGAAATCATAAAATGATAAGGTAATTGCCTTCATGTCTATAGATAATAATAAAACAGAATCTTACCTAGCTCAAAATTCCACATAATAACAAACAAATAGATACAAATATTTAAAACCTTTCATCAAGTGGTTTATCTGATTTGATGTGGAACCAACTCCATAATGCACAAACCAGCTCTTATGTCATCGTCTCTCTCCCTGTAAAAAGAACCGAATAGCAAATTCGAAGTTAGAGTATATAAAAGTTACATAAACCTGCAGAAATCTTTGGCAACTTCCAACATATAAAAGTTAATCACATTCAATAGCTTTATATGTTCAAAACAAAAAAATAAACAATAAACAAATAAAAGAAAGAAACATAAGGTAAATACAGCTTGTTGTTTTGTTTTCCTTGGGCCTAAGTAAGGCATTCTTTCAAAAATACATATAATTATAAGACGAGTATATAGATCATACCATATCCATATTTTTTTTATAGAAAAACAAAAAGACGTTAAAATTAAATATATCTATTTATTAAAGTCCTATCTTTGCATATGGACAATCACTACAAGAAAAGTTGTGTTTAGCTGGGGTTATTTAGCAGGGGTTGCTCAAACCCCAGCTAACAATGTTTTAATGGGGGTTACATGGCCACGGTTTCTCGAACCGTCTTTAAACACATCAATTACCTGCGACTTTCTAACCGCAGGCAAGTTTTTTATTTTCTTGAGGTTCCAACCGTGGGTAAATCTTTTTAAATTCCTTTCAAATTATTTATAATTTCAAAATGTAATTGTAAAAAAAAAAGTTGTTAGGTTTTGGAACCCTAGCTAAATTGTGAAATTTGGTCCCAATTAAGTTCCTTTTTCGTTTCGCACTGACACTCCCCAAAATAAACTCTCTCTTTGCGTTGATATCAGAACTAGTTCCCGATATCTACTCTTTAGGACTTTCCATCGTCAATCCCGTAAGCCATTCCCTCATATTTTCCTTGTCTCTACTCTCTCCGTTCTGCAATCCAACTTTGTCCATTTAGGATTAAGATTTGTATATGATAGAGGAAGTAATTCAAGGAAATGACAAAAAAAATATTAATATATAATAGATTAACTACTATACTAATTCAGGGGAAAGTACTAGTAATTGTGTCATACCTTTAGAAGAATTTTGAATTCCACACTTTGACTAAAAATATGAGGTTTCAAGCTCGCTTTTTTATGTTGATATACAAGAAATGAAGACATTCTTAGAGTGGGTGTTAAGCATTGGCATTGGAAAAATTGTTGAAGCAGATGACAGAGAGGTATGTATCAATATTTTTGATAATTTCCTCATCTTCAGCCTATTCTTGGCTCCTTTCAATTCAAGTGTTGGAGATGACTCAAGTTTTGTCTTTTCTGTATGGCTTAATTGTCAAGTGGGTCAACTTGGAAGCAAAATCACAACCTCTAGTTACTATTTTTTACCCATTCTACCTCACTTTAAGGGGAAGGTATTTGTTGGGGGTATGGGTCTCATGCAGGGGATGATCTAACTCAATAAATATGTCTTCAAATGTTGGGTGGGGGAGGCCATGACTCCCTTAAGTTACCTTCCCTCACAGCTAGAACTCTCATAGCTGGGTCTAGAATGGAGACCCAATGACCAATCAAAGGTTTCTCTTTATGTGATAGTGTTTCAAAGTCCATGATTATGCTAGCCAATTTTAAGATTCACTCAAAGACTTAAATGTCCTTTAGTATGGAACTATGAATGAAGGTTAATTTTTGTCCACTAAACATGGAAAGTACCAGTAATTGTTTTTTTTGTCATCCCCTTGAATTACTTCCTCTATATTAGATATTAAACTTGAAGTTGAGGATTGGATTTGGATAGAGAGTTTACTAACTGCTATACTAATTAATCTTGAATTATTAGTAAATGTGTTATACCTTTATTAATCTTTAAAAAAAAAATGATACTTACCTCTCTGTCATTTGAAGTTACGTGTTTTGTATATAATAGATTTAGGAAAATGATACCCACGTAGGAAAATGATACCCATGAAATGTAAAGCATAAAACAAACATAACCACATACAAAGTTGTGGATTGATTCCTGACTTTTTAATATTTCCTTTTCCAATTTTTTTAGCATAGTCATGACAATTAAACTTGCCTTAATTACATATTGATTCATTATTGTTATATTACGTGTATGAAATTATATACTTTCATACATACATATATATGTATGAAATTATATACTTTCATATATATATATATATATATATATATATATTTCATGATAAATGTTGTATGCAAATATTTCTCCAAATATTTCATGATAAATACTTCTCCAAATACTGGCAAATATTTGATTTATTAATGTCAGGTTATGCTTTGTATGGACACATGGATGTTCCTTTCAATACAATTTATACTTTTATGTTTGTCAATTGTATATAATGATTGGGTTCTGATTTGAGTACCTTGTTCATCTTTGTACTGAATTTACTTTGGATGCTTACAACTTGGAACCCAGAAAAATCAAATAGTACTAGACAAAATATCTTTTAGCACAAGTATGCAGCATGTTTTTGTTTATAGAATCTTAGCATTATGTGTATCTTGAGACAATAGAATAGGATCTTTTGAAATAAATAGGGCTAAAGGTTAGAGTGATACTGAAAATTGTAGTTTTGAAAAATAATAATTCGTTAAATCGTTAATTAAAAAAAAGGTGGCATTAGCTATGGTTATAGCCTCAGGTAATGGTCAATAAAAAAATATCTATTACCTGCGATTTAGCAACCCCAGGTACTTTCTTGGGGTTTACAACCCCGGGAAATCACCAGCGATTATGCAACCCCAACTAAATTCCGTTTTCTACCAGCGGTTACCTTAAACCGCGGGGTAATCCCCTTACTACGCTCGATTTTCCTGCGCTTCTATAAACCGCGGGAAAATCATCTAGTGGGGGTTTAAACCGCAGGAAAGGGAAAATTTAACCCCGACTAAATCCCGTATTTTTTGTAGTGAATAGACATTCCTTAATTTTTCTACTATATTCATCACTTTTCACCTCTTTTATTCTCCATTGTCCTCCAGTAATGAGGTAGATAAATATCCATTATCTTGATTTGAACACTGGTTAACATTATAGCATCTACATGCATATAGCTAAGCATATAAAAATAGATAATCAAATGCCCCCTTTCCACTTTGCATTACAATTTTTCTTCTCCCGAACTCATCATAGATAACATCATTTCAGACTACCAACTATTCACTAAGAATAGGATTAAGTATTTTTGTCATGGGATAGAAGTGAACCACACATAGCTTTGCTTATAGTACTTTCCATGGCTTTTCAAATGATGGATAAACATATGAAGTACAGTGAATGAGACATTAGTACCAGGCAAAAAGGTGGAAATGATCTGGTATGTTTCTATCCTTAAAAACTACTAACAACACCATGTAGTTGTCATTGAATTGTGGCTACCTAAAATTAAGGGTATTAAGGCGTGTCATTACATTTAACCATTCATAGCCCCCTCCTGTGGCCTTAACACACTTAACATTAGCTACCCAAATGTGTATAGTCCTATATAAATCAAAATTAATAGCATGTAGTAAATGAAAGGAATCTAGATTACGATGCAATTCAATAACATAGTAGTGTGAATTAAGTGTCTACCTATTGCTCTAATATTGAAGAATCAAGTTAATGAGTTGGTCAAGTAAATAGCCCCCAACATGAATGACGTTAACATATTTAGGTGGCACTGTAAAATATTTCCTGCATAATGCTTATGAAACATTTGAGCGAAAGCTCTAGTCTCCAAAACTGTAACAGAGAAAGTGAGTGAGATACAGAGAAAAAAAGAAAAGAAAGTAAAAGTGCATAAAAGAAATAAGTATAGAGATTGAGAGAACTGTGTATGAACAAACAATGTGAAAATGAAGGCACCTCAACAGAAGGAGTAAAGGAAGAACTGGTGCTGCAAAGTGCATATAATATGATTGTAGGGCAGAATATAGAAAGTGGGAAGAAGTTCGAATCAGTCATTTCATTTCCTCATAATCTAAACCATGTAACAATGAGCTTTCAAAATCATATTATACTTTTCTATTAACTAAATTATTCAAAAAAAGGTTGGAATAAGTACAATTAAAGTAATGAAAAAAAAAAAGAGTAAATACCTCATTTTCTGAGCAAACCCATCACCTGCTACATCTTTAAAAATCTTCAGAGCATAGGGATAACTCACTTTTATCCTTTGTTTCCCTTCCAACTCATTCAAACACAAGATATACGAAATAAAATTTGAGAATGTTAGAAGAGAAAACATAGTCAGATGCAGTCTAATTATTCCTTCAATTATGAATATACATGAAGTAGGAACTTCTATTGGAGATCGCTGATCAAATATACATTCACCTTAACATCATATCTAAATTCCATGCCTAGATATCAAAATTCATATATGGAATCTGGAATCTACAATCATAGTTTCCTAAATGATAAAAGTTCAGATTATGAAAACCAAATTGATACATTAGGATTTGATAAGCAACCCAATACATCAAAGGCACTGATCTAAATCTTACTGAAATAGACAAAAGGACGCTTCAAATTTTTAAAATGAATGAAATATAATAGAGGGCAAAGAAAAGAACAGAATGCAAAGTAGAACATACAGTTGCATTAGAAAAAAATCATAACAGACTAAATTGCAACAACTAAAAAAAAACTAAGATAAATAAACTTAAGAAAACGAAGAACTAAGAATTTGATTAATATTAAAAGGTAATACTATTAGTTAGCCTAAAACAAAAGCTACCATGAACTATATTATAGTGGAGCAAAGAAAAAACAACATAGTTTTTTAATGTAATTTTCATAATGTTAAATGACAATACCACAACATTAGTAATAGAATTAAAGTTATCACTTACCACAATTAAGTAAAGTGAACATTAAAAGATTTCACCACACCAAAACCAAAGGAGGACCAATCATTTGAGCAATCTTTGATAGGCCATCACCATTACCAATTAAACTCAACCCTATAAAAAACTTCATTGTCAAGAAATGTAACACAAAAATTGACTTATATTATCCCTTCATGTTATGGCATTATTGCTATTAAATATAAAGAAATCAGAAACATATCAATTTTAATAATATAAGGAAAAATTGAGTTTTATGCATACTTTTCCAAAAAATTCATAATTTTAAGAGTAATATCCATTGGTTGAATCAATCAGAACCAACATAAGCAAAAAATAATGAATCTAACAATATTTAAATTCATCCTAACATCCTATTTAATACCACTAATATGATTCTACAAATAGCCAAGTATTTTCAATTCCAAGGACAATATCAAAAAAAGAAAATGGTGATTCCTAGGGACTGAGAAGCACCTACAAACAAATTTGAAAAAGCACCTACATGAAAAATATATTCAAGACCAAGTTGTCAATGAAGGGATTTTAATAGTAAGAAAGAGATTTAACAAAAAAACATGATGCTTGAGGCAAGCTCCGAAGGGACCACAGGTCCTTATCTTCACGTCCGTAACAGCTGAGTGCCATCTACACACCCAAACACAAAATCATCACAACACAACAATCTAAAAAGTAAAAAATGGAAAACAATTATAAAGAAAAAGGAGCATATAATATACGCCAAACGGAGCAGCAGAGAGAGCATCTCTTCTCAGTGATGAGACCCCTAAGCTTCTTCTTGGCCTTCTCAACGATCTTCTGGTAATTTGGGCTCACGGTTGGGTAAGACTTGCCCATGGTTTACGATTTTGCACAAAAATAGAAAAATGATCACATAAAATGGAAACGAAAATGGTAAGAAAAAGAAACGCAATAGGCAGAGAAAAACACATTAAATGGAAACGAAAATGGCAAGAAAACCAAAGAATTATGCTTGATGTTAGGGCTCAATGATGCCTCATTTTTTGCCCCGTCGCCTCATTATCAGGGCCATCATTTTTTACCAGCCTCCTCGAAATGCAAGGCCCTTCCTCGCTGCCACCTCATTGCCGAGGAAGAGGAAGGAGGGGAAGACGTGGTTGTAGTACCTTGTCGATCGCAAGAAGAATAAAAGGGATGCACCACCTATGTATCCAGAGCAACGTAACGAAAGCTGAGAAGGGAAGATGCCGAGGAAGAAGAGGGAGGAGGAGAATGAGAAACTGGAAATCTATCGTTGGAGAAGGAGCCTTTTTCAATTGTAAATGAAGGTAGAGGGAGAAATTGTTGAAAGGTTTTTGACTAATTGAAGACCACCGTGAAATATGATGTATTGGGAAACAATAACGACATTTATTATAGGCTGTAATTTCCAAACCCACCACACATTTCAAAAATCAAATATTTAGTTTCAAAAACTAAAAAAGAAAAGGAAAGAACATATTTAAATAGCCTCGGTTTTGGCGGGAAAATCTTGTTTCAGACTCTTCTTGTAACATCCCACTGTTAGAGACTTTAACTTATAGGAAATTCATAACATGAATAGGATGAAGTAAGGAATTTATAAGGAGAAGCTTAAGAGGCAAAAATCAGGGTTTCATGCATCAGGGTTTTCGCTCAAGAGAGTAGGTCTCGCTTAATCGAATTATGCAACAAAAACTTTAGGATTTTGGTTCTGCAAGTCTCGCTCAAGCGAGATACAGGACACAAAATGTGTTGCTCTCTGGATGATTTTCGCTCAAGCTAGTAGTTCTCGCTTAAGCGAAAATACTCTAGAGATAGTGTATTTTCGTGGGCATTCTCGCTCAAGCTAAATGGTCTCGCTTGAGCTAGAATGACCATCTCGCACAAGCTAGAATCTCGCTTGAGCAAGAAGACGGTTACGACACTTTTAAAACACGTCTGCAGGCAGTTTCCCACTCAGTTTCTCTTCCCTTCTTCGTTCTTCCAGAAAGAGAAAGAGAGGTTTTAGTGAGAGAATGCCCCAGTGAAGATCAAGAACGATTTCTACCCATCCAAGATCAAGTTCCCTATCAATCTACTCACCTCCAACGCTTCCCATCTTTCTTTCGTTCTTCGTTTTCTCGACCCTCAGGTGGGCGTGATTGTCTGTCTCTTTGCTGTTTGAATTTCAGAGCATGATCCCTTATTCTTCTTTCCCTTTCTTTCATTGAATCATGATGTGTATGTTAGTTAGTGTAAATGTGATGGTTGTTTGGTATATGATTTATGTGAACCATAGGATATAAGACTTAGAGGAGCATGTATAGTGATCTTTACGCATGTTTATATATGATCATGGGCCTTTGGCCATCACAGTTATGCATCATGAGTTAATAATCACAGGGCTTACAACAATTTCAGAGCCTCCAGGCTAATTCAGGGGTCTTCAGACCATCTCAGGCCTTCGGGCAATCATGTTTAAGCAAGATGAGGCGAACTCATTGACCTCTCGGCCAAAGGGAAGATGGGGGACCCTCAATCATGATAATAAATCAAGTTATGTGTACATCATATTCAGATAAAACTTAATCTCAGGTTTCCTTGGACGACGGTCCTTGGATTCATGGCCGAGCGCTCAATCACATTCATGTTACAGTGAAAAGACCCCGGGTGTCGGGTTACAACACTTCACAGACATGCATTTATCAGTTTATTTATTATTATTGTGTTGCGTTTGATTGATGTGACGTTGTTGTTTGATTATAATGGTTGTTTGAGAAGCATGATAATTGCCTGTATGTTCCCCTGGAGTGTCTTAGTTCATGCCCACTGGGACGTTGGTCTCACCCCATTCCGTGGAAACAATATTTCAGTTGTGCAGGATACTCCTCAGGATGGAGATGATCAGTAGGAGTTGTATGGCATGGATAGTTTAGCACTTTGTTATGTTCTATGTACTTAGATACTTGTTATGTTTTGTTGGATAATTGTATCGACTGGAGCCTGTGTGGCGAATATAGATTATGGTTATTTCTTCGTTCATGTATGAAATGTTTAGAGCTTTAGTAAGTATTGGATTACTTAAGCGAATGATGTGTATGCCGATACGCGAAATGAACGAAATGATTTCACAAATTTGGAAATAGTGCTCCCAACAGGAATTATTTCTGAATTTAGAAATTAGGACGTTACATTTTGGTATCAGAGCAGTTCAATCCAATTGGACTATGGTTATGTGTTACTCCTTAAGTTAGTTATAGTCTGGTATGCATTATTAGGGAATTGATAGACTGATCACCTGGATATTTTTTAATAATGTGTACAGGACCATGGCTAGCGGTAGGAGAGGTCGTCCTCGTGCCAATTCACCTCCTCCCTCACCGGATCAATCTCAGGATCCCGTGGCGGTAGCCTTCCGGATGCTCACTCAAATCATGGGAGAGCAAATAGCTTCTAATGTTGCAGTTCTTCAGGCCTTGCAAAGGCAGACCACCGGTACTCCTCCACTGATGGCTATGTCAGACCCTTTTCTTCAGGGGTTAACCGAGTTCAAGAAACACCATCCCCCAGCCTTCAGTGGGGCATATGATCCAGCAACAACAGACTCATGGCTTAGTGCCATGAACAAGATCTTTGAAGTGATGGCATGTGTGGATGATCTAAAGGTCAGATTTGCTACTTATATGTTACAAGGGGAAGCGGACAATTGGTGGAAGAGTGTGAAGACCAGTTTGAGCCCTCTTGGAGCCTTGCTCTCTTGGGATGCGTTCCAGCATGCATTCCTAGAGAAATACTTCAAAGAACCAGCCAGGAAATAGAAAGAGCTAGAATTCCTTCAACTGAAGCAAGGCAACATGACCGTGGGCCAATTTGTGGCTAAGTTTGAGGAGCTGTCTAAGTACCATTCACTACTGGAAGCCAATCCCAATGAGGGTTGGAAGTGTTCTCACTTGGAGGCGGGCCTCAAGCCCGAAATCAGAAAGATTGTCTCAGCTTTCAAGCTTAGAGAGTTCTCAACCTTGGTGACCAAATGTTTGGTCATCGAGCAAAGTTTGGTGGATGAGGCACCCAGGCCAGCAGCTAGGACTTAGGTTGAGGGTAAGAGAAAGAGAGAGGATGCACCCGCTAACAAGAACTTTCGACCTCAGTTTCAGGGCGGAAAGGGCAAGCAGGTTGCCCTTCCCTCCCTTCCAGCTAATCTAGTTTGTCCCAAGTGTGGCAAGCACCATCGCGGCTAGTGTTTGGCAGGGCAGCGAGTTTGCTTCTACTGCCATGAGCCAGGCCATGTGTTGTTAGATTGTCTAAAGAGGAACAGGGATCACCCCAAACCCCAAGCTACCGGAAGAGTCTTTACCCTCAATAGTGAGGTGGCGACTCATGTTGATGATCTGATGCAAGGTACATGTACTCTAAATGATACTCCTTTGATTGTACTGTATGATTCTGGGGCAACCCATTCCTTAATCTCCTGTGATTGTGTGGAAAGGATGAAATTACATGCTACTCCTTTACCCTTTCATTTGAATATTCATACCCCGACTAAGGAGGCCATTTCCACTTCCTTAGTATGTCTTGCTTGTCCCTTAGAAATCCAAGGTAGAGTTTTCAATGTTGATTTGATTTGTTTGCCATTAGAGAAACTCGATATTATTTTGGGCATGAACTGGTTATCTCGTAATCATGTCATGCTAAATTGTTTTAATAAAGAAATTGTTTTTCCCACTCTCCCCCTTCCTCCGAGGGAGAGGCCATCTTGCTTATTTTTTTGTTCCACTCAAATTTCTGAATGCCTGACTGATGGTAGTTGTTGTTTTATATTGTTGCTTTCCTCAACTGTAGAGTCGAAACCCGACCTAGATAGCATATCCATTGTTAGGGAGTTCCAGGACGTTTTCCCTAGTGAGGTGACCACCTTACCTCCGGACCGAGAGACTGAGTTTTCAGTAGACCTTGTGCCGGGCACAGGGCCTATTTCTAAGGCTCCCTATAGAATGTCACCCTTAGAAATGAGTGAACTTAAGAAACAACTAGATGAGTTAATAGAGAAGCAATTCATTAGGCCTAGTGTGTCCCCTTGCGGAGCTCCAGTGCTCCTTGTCAAGAAGAAGAATGGTACCATGAGGTTGTGTGTTGATTATAGGCAGTTGAACAAGGTAACAGTCAAGAACAAATATCCCTTGCCTAGGATAGATGACCTGTTAGACCAGCTTAGAGGGGCAGCAGTGTTTTCTAAGATAGACTTAAGGTATGGTTACTATCAGATAAAGATTAGGAGTGAAGACATCCCCAAAACTGCTTTTAGGACTAGATATGAGCATTATGAATATTTGGTGATGTCATTTGGCTCAACCAACGCTCCAGCTGTATTCATGGACTACATGAATCGAATCTATAGGCCCTACTTGGATAAGTTTGTGGTCGTATTCATCGACGACATCCTTATCTATTCTAAAACCTTAGAAGAACATGAGCAACACCTTAGAGTAGTTTTGGGAGTGTTGAGAGAGAAGAAACTGTTTGCTAACCCTGAGAAATGTGAGTTTTGGTTGGATGAGGTTCATTTCCTAGGACATGTTATATCCAGTGAGGGTGTGTCAGTGGATCCTAGTAAGATAGAGGCGGTGATTGGTTGGGAGAGACCCACGTCAGTCAGTGAGGTTAGGAGTTTCTTAGGATTAGCTGGATATTATCGCAGATTCATTAGGGGTTTTTCTCAGTTGGCCTTACCTCTCACCCGGCTGACCCGTAAGGGTCATGCTTTTGTTTGGGATGAGAAGTGTGAGAAGAGTTTCAAGGAACTCAAAGAGAAGCTAACCACCACCCCGGTATTAGTATTGTTGGATTTAACCAAATCATTTGAAGTTGTACAGTGACGCTTCAGGGAAGGGTTTAGGTTGTGTTTTGATGCAGGATAAGAGGGTAGTGGCTTATGCCTCTAGACAGCTTAGACCCCATGAGGAAAACTACCCAACCCATGACTTAGAGTTAGCTGCAGTAGTGTTCGCTCTTAAGGTGTGGAGGCATTACCTGTATGGAGTGCAGTTTGAGGTCTTTAGTGACCATAAGAGCCTTAAGTACCTCTTTGATCAGAAAGAACTTAACATGATGCAGAGAAGGTGGATAGAATTTTTAAAGGACTATGATTTTGAGCTTAAGTATCATCCAGGCAAGGCCAACGTAGTGGCCGGCGCCTTAAGTAGAAAATCCCTGTATGCATCATCCATGATGATGCATGAGTTAGAATTGTTAGAGAAGTTTAGGGATTTGAAACTTGAGGGGAATTATGAGGGAGATAGTATGAGGCTTTACGGGCTAGAAGTGGTCAATGACTTGAGGGCTAGGATTAGAGAGGCTCAAGTCTCAGACTTAGAGCTCCAGTCCCGGAGGGGACAACCAGGGTTCTCCGAGTCAGGGGATGGGATGATTCTCTTCCAAGGGAGAGTCTGCATCCCTAAGGGGGGTAGTCTTAGAGAGGAAATTCTAGAGGAGGCTCATAAGAGCAAGTTCACAGTGCATCCTGGCATTACCAAGATGTAGCAAGACTTTAGGAGAATGTTTTGGTGGGACGGAATAAAGAGAGAGATAGCTAAGTTCGTTTCTAGGTGCCTTGTATGTCAACAGGTTAAGATAGAACACCAGAAGCCCTCAGGTACACTCCAACCCTTAGAAATTCCCGAGTGGAAATGGGAGGCCATATCCATGTATTTTGTGATGGGACTACCTAGGGTCCCAACAGGCTTTGATGTCATATGGGTGATAGTGGACCGGTTGACCAAGTCAGCCCATTTCTTACCAATCAGAGCAACTTACCCTTTACCCAAGTTAGCAGACATTTACATCAGGGAGATTGTGAAGCTCCATGGTGTACCTTCCAGCATAGTATCAGATAGAGATCCCAAGTTTACCTCTAGGTTTTGGAATGCTTTACACCAAGCCTTCTGTACTAAACTGAAGTTTAGCACCGCTTACGACCCTCAGACTGATGGGCAGTCTGAGAGAACTATCTAGACCTTAGAGGACATGCTTAGATCCTGTGTTTTGGAAGAGAAGGGTAGTTGGGATAAGTATTTACCACTCATAGAATTTGCCTACAACAACAGTTTTCATAGCAGTATAGGTATGGCACCCTATAAGGCTTTGTATGGTAGGAAGTGTAACTCACCTTTATGTTAGTGTGAGGTTAGAGGGAAAAGCTTGTTAGGACCAGAGTTAGTGCAAGAGACCACATAAAAGATTAAGAGGATTAGGGAGAAGTTGGTAACTGCCCAAAGCCGGCAGAAGAGTTATGCTGATAGGAGAAGGAGGGACCTAGAGTTCGAGGAAGGTGACCATGTGTTTCTGAAAGTTACTCCCATCACTGGCATTGGAAGAGCCATTAAGGCCAAGAAGCTGAATCCCCGTTTTGTCGGTCCTTTTCAAATCTTGCAAAGGATTGGTCCCCTTGCATATAGAGTAGCCCTTCCACCCCATTTGGCCAATATCCATGATGTGTTCCATGTCTCACAACTTAGAAAATATGTCCACGATCCTTCCCACATCATAAGTTCGGAAGCAGTACAATTAAGGGAGGATTTGACCATTCCCACGAGGCCTGCACAGATTATTGACCGAAGCGTCAAAACCTTGAGGAATAAGATCATTCCGATAGTGAAGGTGTTTTGGGAGGGTCAGTTTCCAGAAGAGGCAACTTGGGAAAAAGAGGAGGATCTTCGCTCTCAGTTTCCAGAGTTATTTGGTTGAGGTAAGGAACTTTAACTCCCCATTTTATTACTTAGTCAACTATCTTTAGTCAATTTTGGGGACAAAATTGTTTTAAGGGGGTAGAATTGTAACATCCCACTGTTAGAGACTTTAACTTATAGGAAATTCATAACATGAATAGGATGAAGTAAGGGATCGATAAGGAGAAGCTTAAGAGGCAAAAATCAGGGTTTCATGCATCAGGGTTTTCACTCAAGCGAGTAGGTCTCGCTCAAGCTAATTATGCAGCAAAAACTTTAGGATTTTGGTTCTGCAAGTCTCGCTCAAGCGAGATACAGGACACAAAATGTGTTGCTCTCTGGATGATTTTCGCTCAAGCCAGCAGTTCTCGCTTAAGCGAAAATACTCTAGAGAGAGTGTATTTTCGTGGGCATTCTCGCTCAAGCTAAATGGTCTCGCTTGAGCTAGAATGACCATCTCGCTCAAGCTAGAATCTCGCTTGAGCAAGAAGACGGTTACAACATTTTTAAAACACGTCTGCAGGCAGTTTCCCACTCAGTTTCTCTTCCCTTCTTCGTTCTTCCAGAGAGAGAAAGAGAGGTTTTAGTGAGAGAATGCCCCAAAGAAGATCAAGAACGATTTCTACCCATCGAAGATCAAGTTCCCCATCAATCTACTCACCTCCAACGCTTCCCATCTTCAGTTCGTTCTTCGTTTTCTCGACCCTCAGGTGGGTGTGATTGTCTGTTTCTTTGCTGTTTGAATTTCAGAGCATGATCCCCTATTCTTCTTTCCCTTTCTTTCATTGAATCATGATGTGTATGTTAGTTAGTGTAAATGTGATGGCTGTTTGGTATATGATTTATGTGAACCATAGGATAGGAGACTTAGAGGAGCATGTATAGTGATCTTTACGCATGTTTATATATGATCATGGGCCTTTGGCCATCACAATTATGCATCATGAGTTAATAATCACAGGGCTTACAACCATTTTAGAGCCTCCGGGCTAATTCAGGGGTCTTCAGACCATCTCAGGCCTTCGGGCAATCATGTTTAAGCAAGACTAGGCGAACTCATTGACCTCTCGGCCAAGGGGAAGATGCGGGACCCTCAATCATGATAATAAATCAAGTTATGTGTACATCATATTCAGATAAAACTTAATCTCAGGTTTCCCTGGACGACGGTCCTTGGATTCATGGCCGAGCGCTCAATCACATTCATGTTACAGTGAAAAGGCCCTGGGTGTCGGGTTACAACACTTCACAGACATGCATTTATCAGTTTATTTATTATTATTGTGTTGTGTTTGATTGATGTGACGTTGTTGTTTGATTGTAATGGTTGTTTGAGAAGTATGATAATTGCCTGTATGTTCCCCTGGAGTGTCTTTGTTCATGCCCACTGGGACGTTGGTCTCACCCCATTCCGTGGAAACAATATTTCAGTTGTGCAGGATACTCCTTGGGATGGAGATGATCAGTAGGAGCTGTATGACATGGATAGTTTAGCACTTTGTTATGTTCTATGTACTTAGATACTTGTTATGTTTTGTTGGATAATTGTATCGACTGGAGCCTGTGTGGCGAATATAGATTATGGTTATTTCTTCGTTCATGTATGAAATATTTGGAGCTTTAGTAGGTGTTGGATTACTTAAGCGAATGATGTATATGCCGATACGCGAAATGAACGAAATGATTTCACAAATTTGGAAATAGTGCTCCCAACAGACATTATTTCTGAATTTAGAAATTAAAACGTTACACTTCTCCTTTTATATATATAAAGATAAATATAAAGATAAAGATAAAGGTAAAGATAATGATAATGACTTTCATAAATCAAGAATCAAGATTTATACTTCGCGATGAAATATGCATTATAATTTTATGAAATGTTTTTATTAATGTTGACATCTCTCAAGACTAATAGTTTTTTGCAAATAGATTTTTAACTACATAATAATCACTTTCTTTTATAGATGATTGAGGTCATTTATTGAACACTACTAAAAGATATTTTAATTCAAGTACGTATTACAAGAATAGAATTCTCTTGAAATATTTTTAATAAATATATAAATATATTATATATAATAAATAGTATAATAATATAAAAAAAAATTAATTTCTCCTGTTGGCCTATTTAGAGATATGTTTGTTGACCTATTTAAAGATATATATAGTGAAATATTTACATTATTAAAAAATAAGTCTATTAGTTTGTAAATGCACTGACTTATTTAGAGATAAACTTACTTGCCTATTTAAAAGTGATAATATGAAATAAGCTTTTAAACAGGCTAATAAGCCAAATCAAGTTTTGAAACAGGCAGAGGCCTAAAAAAAATGACCTATGACAAGTAACATATTAGACTTGGGCCATGAAAATATAATGTAAGTCAGAATTGGGTCCTACAAAGACTAGCTTGTTTGGGCTACTTTCACCCTGTAATAATATTCATTTGTTCGATAATTTTTTTTAGGCTTAAATATGTTTTTAGTCCTTATAAATATAAGTCATCTTGTTTTTAGTCCTTGTAAATTTTTTCTTTGGTTTTTCATCCCTACAAAATTTTTCGTTAGCCTTTTTGGTCCCTGCCGTTAACTTTTTAGTTTATGTGGCAAACATAGTGCCACATCAGCATGCCACGTGTGTTATTTATGCCCAATTTAAATTTGTTTGTAGTTCCTATAAATATGATCCTTTTGGTTTTAGTCCCTATATATATATTTTTTTTAGTTTTTTACCTCAATTTCATCTCCATCCGACTTCACAGTGTCCTTTTGCTTCCACCGCATTATTACACTTGAAATTTTGAAACTTTTCATGGGTTTAAAAAAATAAATTCTTTATGTATTCAATTATTTGAAATTTCATAACACTTGGATTCACTGTATATAGGGGAAAAACTTGTAACGACTTTTTTTTCTCTGCAATTTTTTTTTCTATTTATTAACTGAAATTATTTTCATTTGATTTACAATTACAAGCCTTTTTGTTAGTTAACACAAATCTCATTAAGTTACAGGTTGATAGACATAAATCAAATGAAAATTTTGTTAGTCAATAGACAGAAAAAAAGAATTAATAGAAAAAAAAAGGTCGTTACAAGTTCCCCTTTTGTATAATGAATCCAAATGCATTGAAATTTAAATAATTGAATACATAAAGAATTTATTTTATTGAACCCAAGAGGAGTTCAAGAATTTCAAGTGCAACAATGCAGTATAACCAAAGGACACTCATGTTGGATGAGGATGAGATAGAGGTGAAAAATATGAAAAAGTATAGAGATGGAAAAATAAAAAAAAAAATTATAGGGACTAAAACCAAAAGGATCATATTTATAGGGACTAAAAACACATTTAAGTTGGACAAAAATAACACACGTGACATGTTGATGTGGCACTCCGTTTGCCACATCAGCTAAAAGTTAACGGCAAGGACCAAAAAGACTAACGAAAAATTTTGTAGGGATGAAAAACCAATTTTTTTTTACAGGGACTAAAAACAAAATGTCCTCCTATATTTATAAGAACTAAAAACATATTTAAGCCTTATATATATGTGTGTGTATGTTGAGGAGGAATGCTATGCGCACACTCTGATACACACTCCCTTGAACACACTCCCATTCATGAAGCCACGTCACCCTTTTTTCCTTGGCCCATTACTTGTTAACTGGTTTCCACAATTCTTATATTTTTTATTTTAATTTTTATTATTATTGCTGAGTTTGAAACCTTCACGCCAAGCCTGTACTCGCGCCACGACGCCTCTCACCACAGGACGTCATCCTTGCCTAATAACAGTCACGGACCATGTAAAGAATTTCACCAATAATAATGTCGTCCCTCTAGGGATGGCATTATGCTCTTCAACTAATTGTTCTATTGGCTTAACGTTGCGTTAGAACATCTTTCCAGGTGGGTTGTGTTTGTAGCCTTTTCTACTTTTATACGATGAATTTTTATAATGCTTGAATTGAACCGTGTCCCAACTCTTAGAATGAAAGGAACACCTACCGCCAAAAAGAAGATTGGTGTGAAGATGTATTAATTATTTAATTGATCAAACTCACATAAACTCATAGGAATATATAGCAGAGAGTAGAAAATGCACACATGCAAACCGGAATGAAAACGAACTATAATATTATTTTTCAAAAATTTAGCATAAATAAATCAAAGGGAGGTCCAAAATTTCCCCAAAACCCAAAATGAAAATTTATTTTCATATTGGAACTTAGCTAGTATTGTAAGTAGACATAAAAAGGGAAACATGGAAAATTTTAGACTCTGTTATGAAAACATCTCTCCTTGCTGCAGTTGTAGGTACGCATTAGAAACAAATAAAAGGAGAGCTGGATGTTAATACTGATGGTGATTACTTCATATCAAGATTGGAGAGGATGATTTTAGTGACAACAAAGGGTAATAATATCCACACAAATTGAATGAAAAGAGAAACCTTCACATTCTTATTCTGAATGTGCTCAAGCTTGAGAGAAAGAGGTTTTTCCATCGCTGCACAATGGAGGTTTGAGCTAGGGGTGTTCGCGGTTCAGTTTGGATCGGTTTTGAGGTGAAAAATCATCCGATCCGATCATTGCGGTTTTATCATTTCATCATCCTATCGGTTTTGATATTTTTTCAAACTCAATCTAATCCGATCTAATTTAAATTGGATTGGATTAGATTGGATCGGTTTTCGGTTTTTTAAAAGCGACAATAAATATTTGATAAAATTGATAAAATAATGAAGTAATAGTAAACATTTTATCATTGGAACTTGTATTTATTAAAATTAATATAAAATTATATAAAAAGAATGACATGAGATATGAAAACTAATTAAAAACTAGTTTTATATTGATATATTTATAGAAATATTAGCATGATATTAGATAATAAAATCATAAAAAATATATTAGTATAAGTATTTTTATAAATATATATGTATACAAGTATTAATATATGATTATTTTATAATAATATATGTATATATAAGTTCGGTTTAGATTGGATCGGATCGGTTTTTAACATAGGATCTGAAAACCAATCCAATCCAATAAAAAAAGTTCGGTTTTTGCGGTTTTCGGTTTTTTGGATTTCAGTTTGATTCGGTTTTCGATTTTTCGGTTCGGTTTTTACGGTTTATATTGGATTGGATTGGATTGGATATGAACACCCTTAGTTTGAGCCGTGGGCGGGTCTGCTTTGCAGCGACACAATTCTTATGACTCAATGATAAAATAAAATAAAAAATAAAAACATATAAAACAGGGAGAACCGGTAACAAGTAATGAGATTAAAAAGTTGGATGACGTGGCTTAATGTATGAGAGTGTGTTTGAGGGAGTGTGTTGTAGGGTGTGTCAATAGCATTCCTAATGTGTTGAGCTGTGATCGATCATTGGTGAAGCGACAAATGGGTGGTGTGAATGCGAGTGTACATGAAGACAATATTGCTGCAATACCATATCATCGTCTGTTACAAACAAAACGTTTAGTTATAACCAAAGGGTGGTTGAACTTGAAGCAGAGAGAAGTGATAAGCCGTTAAAGAAACATGTCTCTCTGTGCTGCACTCTCCTCCACAACTTCCCACCTCACCACCATCCTTCCATCTCTCCCTTCCACCTCTCCACTTTCTCGCAGATTTTCCTTCACTTTCCGGGAAAACAGAAACCCAATCCTCTCCCCTCACCGGCACTCGTTTTCAACAAGGCCTACCAGAGTCTTGGTAAAGTCTCAGACTACTGCACCTGCTTCTTCTGAGGCTGTCAAAGTGACACCTGTTCCTTCTGACATGAAAGCCTGGGTCTATGGGGAATATGGTGGTGTGGATGTTTTGAAGTTTGACTCCAATGTTGCTGTGCCTGATGTGAAGGAAGATCAGGTTCTTGTCAGAGTTTTTGCTGCAGCTCTTAACCCTGTTGATGCCAAGAGAAGGCAGGGAAAGTTCAAGGCCACTGATTCTCCTCTTCCGGTGATTCACTTTCTTTCACATTCTCTCCTTTTTGTTTTGTTTTGTTTTTCATGGGTCAAATGGAAAAATAGGAGATATGAAAGAAAATCATGGCAGGTGCTAAATTTCCATTCCTATTCCTAAGGAAAAAGGATAATTAAATTAGCTTGCTTATTTAATACTTTTTAAGCTTGCAAATATATTATTAGCATCTCAACTCAATTGTTTCTGGAACATGAAGAAAAGGGAAGCAATTTGAGAATATAAAGTTTGTTATCATTGAAGATTTTTTAAACAGCAATTGTGTGGAAAGATATTGGAATAATTGGATGATGCAGAGGAGAATTTAGGTTAAAAAGAAAAGAACAGCTTCTGTTGATTTCTTAACTTTGTTGTATTGTAGGAATAATAAAGTAATGAAATCAAATTTGGCTTGTTTTGTCCATAGACTGTTCCAGGCTATGACGTTGCCGGTGTGGTAGTGAAGGTTGGTAGTCAAGTAAAGGACTTCAAAGAGGGTGATGAAGTATATGGGAATGTAAACGAGAAAGCACTAGAAGGGCCTAAGCAGTTTGGGTCTCTGGCTGAGTACACAGCTGTTGAGGAGAAATTGTTGGCACCAAAACCTAAGAATTTGGACTTTGCTCAAGCTGCTGGTCTTCCTCTAGCAATTGAGACTGCTTATGAGGGTTTGGAGAGGACTGGATTTTCATCTGGTAAATCTATTCTTGTTCTAAATGGTTCTGGTGGAGTTGGAAGCCTAGTGATTCAGGTATTTACTCTCCAAATTAGTTTTTTCATACTGAAATAAGCACATCAATAGCTGGTTTTAAATGAATACATCAATAAAAGGTTTTAAATAATTTATATCCAATGTCACATCATGATAGTTTTTGAATCAGAGTCCCTAAAATAGTTAGAGACGTTGTCTCTTCGGCAATGAATTGGTGACTAAATCCATTCATCTACTTAATGAAGGCTTCAACTTTCTCAGCTCATAGAATTTCTTGATAACACATTACATCTTAACTATTATTGCTGATTTTACTTCCGGTTATTAATTCTCAGTAAATAAAGAGTTTTAGAGGGTATTTATTTATTGGTGAAGAGCAGTGTTTGCTGAGAAATTAGCCATCTTGAATTGTAATTGTACTTGTACACTGTATAGGCATTTCCATGCAAAATTAAGCTTCTATTCAGCTCAACATTTATTCAGGAAACTTTTTAGTTGATGTAAGTTTGTTTTTGCTGTTCTTTTTGTTTTCCCAAGACTAGTTAATTTACTCTTAAAACCTCACACTTAAAAGAACCTTACAACTCTGCTGTTGATTTCAAAGGTTTGTTTACAGTCTAACGACAGAGATGCAGAGATTTAAGTTTTTTGTGAGTCTTTGGTTGTAAGTGTAATCTCCCCCTTCCTTTTAGATGAAGGGAGATTTCCCCAAGCGATTCCTAGTTGCAATGGTTTTAGGGTACTTCAAACCTATTTTGGAAAACTAAAAAAAATTTATTGTTTTCCTGAGTTATCTTAATACATTATGTAAATTTAATGCTGTAAGTGATAAAGGAAAGCACAATGCTTGAGTAGGCATCTACAGATGAAATATGTTTCTGGTTTAAAATTTCTAGTATGAGGGAAAGCATTAGAACATTGAAATGGTATAAGAAAATCATACACTTGATAAATTATATTTTATCCATATCTTCAATGGCTAACAGCTAGCTAAGCAAGTTTTTGGAGCTTCAAGAGTTGCTGCCACTTCCAGCACTAGAAATTTGGAGCTGTTGAAAAGCCTGGGAGCTGATTTGGCTATTGACTACACAAAGGATAATTTTGAAGACTTACCAGAAAAATTTGATGTAGTTTATGATGCCATCGGTAAAATTCTATTCTACTTGTATCAAAACAATTTGATAAGAAGAGTTTGTGCAAAACACTTTGTTATTGTTGCATGCCTAAATTTCTATTTCATGAGATAACTGATTTATACAACCATAAATAAATTATGAAATAGCATTTTCACTGTTATTCAAGAAAACTGTTCTATCACTATAGGTAGATCAGAAATTCATTAAAATATTCTAATCTAATAGGGAAGGTCTGCCAAAATTTCTTCCAATAAGCCCACTCCTTCCCAGCACAAATTGTACTACTTATATTGTGGATAGTGTTTGATTCCTTGTTGATGGTTTGCAGGGCAATGTGACAGGGCAGTGAAGGCTATCAAAGAAGGTGGCAGTGTGGTAGCACTGACAGGTGCTGTTACACCACCTGGCTTTAGATTTGTAGTAACTTCCAATGGAGCTGTTCTGAGGAAATTAAACCCTTATTTAGAGAGTGGAAAAGTGAAGCCAATTGTAGACCCCAAAGGTCCATTCCCCTTTTCCCAGCTTGCTGAAGCCTTCTCTTACCTTGAAACAAACCGAGCTACCGGAAAGGTTGTTATACATCCCATCTCATGAATCTAATAAATGGGACAGGCAATTTTGCTGTGTGTCTGGTGATATTCACACTCTATGAGTAAATCAGAGTTCAGATAACAGCCTACAAAATATATAGAGAACTTCACTCTTACATTCTCACTATTTCTAAACTTTCCATGGCATTTAGTTTGAAAGCAAAACTTTCTTCAAATTTAACAGATAAAAAAAAAAAAATTGTAGCTAAGGAGATAGAGCAACGTCTGCTTAGTTAATTCTAAAACAAGAATCTGCTTTCGGGTTATCCTGGATAGTTGGATCATACGCATCAACGAATAAATATTGTATGAACCTGAGATCCATACATGTTAGATTATGTTTTGAAGTTCGACAGAACAATAAAGTTTTGAACTTATCCTTTATGGCTTTATCCATTATGCTAAGCATGCAATACGTGGGGGTATACATACTTGGTATGGTATTTGGGTTTGTTGCATGTTCTAATATGTTAATTGGTATGTGGCCAATAAAAATATTTCAACTAGTTAAAAATTATATATTACATAGTGCAAAATAAATAAAATAATAAAATTAGAATATTATAAATGACACAATTTGCATAAGAATTTAAACATACTTAAAAGTAAATATAAAATGAATAATAATGATACTATCTCTAATTATACAATCCGGGTAGAGCATCTTACTATTCATGGAATTTAATGATTTAAATAATTTTTGAGATTTTCAATTAGAGATGATGTTGATATAATCTAGAAAAATGTGTAATCAGTTTTGGAGGTTATATTTTTGGGTGAAAGCTCACTCTTTTGGGGGAAATTATATGTTTGAAAAAAATTGCAACCATGTGTGTTGAGATATTGTGGCGGGAAATGTGGGCTTAACAAGAATTAATAGTTTCATTGTTTGACTGATTTTACAAACCGGAATTTATTTCCTTTTAGAATATATCCGCAACGAGTACCCGCATTTTTATTAAATTGGTGGGAACGGATATTACACTACCCGCTCCGCGGGTACTCGTTTATTCATTAAAATATTTTTTATTAAATTTATTAAAATATTAGAATTTTTTATTATTTTATGATGATATAAAATTATTTTTTTCTATATTATGATAATTTTATTGTTTTGATTAACACGTAATGGTATTATATAATGTTAATTTATATTATATAATTTTAATATTATATGATATTATGATATATTATATGACATTTTTTCTCTTTATTTCTATAAATTTTGATTTTTTTTAAATATTAATGGGTACCAGTGGATACCTGCTACCCGGCCGCATGGGTCCCCGTTAATTTTAGCGGGCATGCGTGCGTTGACATGCCTAGATATATTTAATTTACATTACACAGTGTTAATTTTTTTTATTTAACCGATACACACTATTAGTGTAAAAAAGTTTAAAACAGACATCCAATAGTGTGCCGCCACATTATTTAATGAATATAACACCCCATGTGCTATTAAATTCAATAAATGATGTGACAACATATCATTAGATATTTTGTGTAAAATTTTTGTAGACTCACGGTGTATATATATTAAAATTAATTTCACTATTTGTATATATCTATTAAATATGTAATATCTATCCATGGTTAGATGGATACCTGCATTTTTTATTAAACGGGTGGGGACAGATATTACACTACCGGCCCCGCGGGTACCCATTTATTCATTAAAAGATATTTTCTACTGAATATATTAAAATATTAGAATTTTTTTTATTATTTTATGACGATATAAAATTATTTTTTTACTATATTATAATAATTTTATTGTTTAGATTAACACGTAATGATATTATATAATGTTAATTTATATTATATAATTTTAATATTTTATGATATTATGATATATTATATGACATTTTCTCTCTTTATTTCTATAAATTTTGATATTTGTGTAAAATTTTTATAGACTCACAGTGTATATATAGTAAAATTAATTCCACTATTTGTGTATATCTATTAAATATGCAATATCTATCCATGGTTAGATGGATACCCGCATTTTTATTAAACGGGTGGGGACGGATATTACACTACCTGCCCCGCGGGTACCCATTTATTCATTAAAAGATTTTTTCTACTAAATATATTAAAATATTAGAATTTTTTATTATTTTATGATGATATAAAATTAGTTTTTTACTATATTATAATAATTTTATTGCTTAGATTAACACATAATGATATTATATAATGTTAATTTATATTATATAATTTTAATATTATATGATATTATGATATATTATATGACATTTTCTCTATTTATGTCTATAAATTTTGATTTTTTTAAATATTAATGGGTACCAGTGGATACCTGCTACACGCATGAGTACCCGTTAATTTTAGCAGGCATGGATGCGGGTAGTGTACTACCCGCCCCCGCCCCGTTGACATGCCTTGATATATTTAAGTTACATTACTCAGTGTTAATTTTTCTAGATTTAATTGATACACATTGTTACTGTAAAAAAGTTTAAAACGGACATCCAATGGTGTGCCGCCACATTATTTAATGAATATAACACCTTATGTGCTATTAAATTCGATAAATGATGTGGCAACGTATCATTAGATATCTGTGTAAAATTTTTGTCGACTCACTGTGTATATATATTAAAATTGATTTCACTATTTGTGTATATCTATTAAATATGTAATATCTATCCATGGTTAGATGGATACCCGTATTTTTATTAGACGGGTGGGTACGAATATTACACTACCCGCTCCGCGGGTACCCGTTTATTCATTAAAAAATATTTTCTATTATATAATGTTATTATATAATGTTAATTTATATTATATAATATTAATATTATATGATATTATGATATCTTATATGACATTTTTTTCTCTTTCTTTCTATAATTTTTTATTTTTTAAATATTAATGGGTACTGATGGATACCCGCATGCCTACCTAGCATATTCTCATCCTACCTCCAATATGAATGGTGAATCACCTCCTGCAACTCCTATCAGCTATGGACATATCATACATTAAATATGTGGCATAAACAAACTAGATTCTTCACCATCTTATGCGGTTACCCTGTCACAAGATAGGTATAAGGTCATTCATCTCATTACCTTTTCTATTACTATTGCTCATTATATTCAATGGCCACCTACATTTCCTAATCAATTTATAGCTAGGAAAACATAACTTATTATCCCGTGTATGACAAACTAAAAGACAAAGACCTGAGAGACCTGACCAAAAATAAGCCCACCTCACATTCAATCAGTCACAGGACCAAACCATTTGATAATCCGGGCAAAGAAAAAAGAGTATGATGGTGCGGTAAAGTGGCTCGCATATGACAACATACCAATTTCCAAACATACAGCAAATTGGTATCCAAAAACATTTTGTGATTCTCAAGTATTCATTCACTGGGTCATTTTGATTCTTAAAGATGAAAATCGCTTTTAAAGTGCATAAAAGTGAAATCTGTCAATAAACATCAACAAAAACATGTGTGTGGCATGTCACGTGCCATGTTAAATGCATAGGTGATGAGAAAGTTCTTTCCCCTCCTCCACATTCCCAGTATGGTTGTCGTGGGTGATTTTAGGGTAGACCATTTTAAGTTTGGGTCTACCGTACACTACAAGAAAATTGGAGATTTGCTACAAAGAAATCTGTAGCTAATCCGTAGCTAAATGCTAGTAAAAGACATTAACTACGCAATAACTACAGATTTACTACAGAATTGGTGGTAGCATAGATCATGTAGCAAATTTGCTACAAAATATATTGGTAGCTATTTCGTAGCAATTTTTGAAAATTTCTTAGCTAATCTGCAGGAAATTGGTAGCAAATATTTATTCAAGATTTATATTTTCTAGCTATTTAGCTAGGAAGTTGTCTAGTTATCTTGTAGTTAATCTGTAGGTAGTTTACCTCAACCATTTCCCTAGCTACTTCCTAGTTAGTGTAAAGCTAAATCTCACAACTTTCCTAGCCAATGCATAGGTAACTTGTAGCAATCTTATAATACCATAAAATCTTTTAAAAACAATTAGGCAGGTAATTTGTGGCTAGTTCCTAATTACAATTCATTTATTTTTAACTAATCCAATTTAAATTTACTCTACAAAATTTAATGAAAGCAAATATTGAACAAATTAATTATACAAAGAAACAAAGTTAATATACTACAAAAATTTATAAAACTATAGAATTATTATATCTAAGCAAAGATAAATATATGCTAGTTAAAAGCTAAAGACCAGAGAAGTATATGTCAGATATATGTTAATCTTATTGTTGACATATATATGCTAAAAGCTAAAGAAAGAAGCACGTATAAGAAAAAAGTTAAAATTTTACTTTTAATTTATAACTTGAATAACTACATTTTGAGTTTTGTTTCATTTATTCCTTTTAAATTTACTTTTCTACAAATTTCCTCCCTGCTTTCTCAGCTTTTAACAATCCAGCCAAAGCAAATAAATAAACATGAAGAAGTAAATGGTAGTCTCTCTCTCATATATATATATATATATATATATATGAGAGAGAATAAAAATGTCATTAAATCTAAAACTTCCAAAGCAAAGGAGAAAAATAATACCAGTGGGTTGTGGTTTAGGGGAGATGGTGTTTCTAATGTCCGGTTTGCATTTTCCTATGCTCTGTTTCTTGTAGGAAGATCAGTAAATTGAGGTTAATAAATAATAATTGTTGATGAAAGAAAAAGAAACATGAAATTAAGCAGTGAAGCACTGAACCTGGAGCCTAACCTTGCTGCTAATGAGGCTGCCAATGTCACACAGAATGTCACTGCTACTCTGGCCAGCAACAGACCTCCTATTCAAATTCAAATTGAGTGATCAGATCAACTAATTCATATTTGAGCTGATGACCATGTTCTTATGTTTAATAATATTAATTGACTCCAAAATCCACCATACCATTTTTAAGAAACCTGAAAATCTGCAAATCCTTCATGCTTGGAGGTAGGAGATACACTTTTTTATTAATATCAACAAGAGGGCCAATGCCATTATGTACCTAAAATCAAGGATATATCACCAATTTGTGAGTTCAAAGTTTTGAGAATACAATTATAACGTATTGTGAGTTCAAAGCTAAAAAGGAATTGATGTGAATAGCTAATTAGCAACAGAATGCGGTGGGCAGTGCCGATGGCATAACAATGTAGGTTTCAAATGACCAACGCCACTAGAATCAGATGCTAAATGTGCTCTAAGGGTGGTCCTATTCCATAGTTGGGCATTCAATTGAAAATACCAAGCAAGAAGATAATGGTACATATTCTTAGATGGAATGATAAATGATGCACGGATTGTGCCTGTGACAAACCTCAGTCCCAGCAATACCCATAGCAAGTCCAATATCAGCCTCATGCAACGCTGGAGCATCATTGGTCCCATCACCAGTTACTGCCACAACTTCATTAAAGTCATTCCTCAAATGGGTCACTAAGGTGTGCTTGTCAAGAGGCAAGGATCGAGCCATTGCCTACACACATTAAGCAATTAATTTATAAATTTACCATCTTTACTAAACATCAAAAGGAGTATATCAGGGAACAATAATAAAACCTGTATTTTTGGTATTATCTCTTTCATTTCTCGCTGGGTCTTTTTCTGGAAATCTGGTCCCTCTATCGCCAATCCATCTGTCAAGATGCCACATTCTCTAGCAATCGCTTTAGCAGTATTTATGTTGTCACCAGTTACCATTCTAACGGTAATCCCAGCTTCTAAACAAGTCTTAACAGCTTCTTTTACTCCAGGTCTCACTGGATCCTTGATTCCAATAATAGCTATTAATGTGTACTTCTCCATAATAGGCAATCACAATACAATAATTAGCTATTCACAATCTCTAAAAATAGGTAGGACTACTTATAACCAGCCTCTACCACAAAATCAGCAGAGATGGATTTAGCTTCATATATATAAAAATAAATGGCATTTTTATATATAGGGACACACACACATATTTGTATATTTGATCCAACCTGCTTAGACCAACAGGTTTGTGCAAATTCTCCAAGCACAAATATAACGTATGCTTTTGCCTGTGTAAGTTATGATTGCCTTCTTCTGACTGAGACACGTTTCTTCTTATCCTCAGCAACTGTAATTTAACAATCTCAAGTTTGTGAATAGTATTAAAAAACCATTGAATTGAATAAGTGATAATGCAGGTAATAAGTAATGACTAAGAAGGTAACTGGTGCTGTAAAGTTGAAGTTTAGGTAGAAAAATAGTGACTAACCAAGAACATGCACAACCACAATGCTGTCATTAGGATTGGCTTTGCCCATGAGAGAATCTCCTTGCTGTCATTTGGGTCTAAAGAGAGGCCAATTAGTATTTTAGGAGGGGAATGGGAAGATGGAAGTACCATTGTGACTCAAATGCAAATTGGCCAACCCAACAGGTGCAGAGAAATAGAATTATTTGCTCTGCTGATTCTTATCATCCACAGAAGAGAGGAGAGGAGTAAGAATAAGTGGTATAAGGATGATGAGAGCATGATTAAATTCAGTTAGGAGATTAAAGAAGTACTCTCAAAGGCTTTGGTTTATTACCAAACCATTCTTTGCCAAACCATTCATGTATACCGATCAACAATCCATGATTTTGATCCAGCTCATGTGATTAAAGAAGCACTCTCAAAGGCTTTGGTTTATTAATTAACAGGGCATGAAGATTGAGAACAGTTGTATATTTACAAGAGATCTGAAAGGCTTTATTGGAAGTGTCCACTATTGGCCATAATATAACTATCTAGGAAGCAACACAATACCTTTGAAGAACATTTGGAATCCCATGGTAATTTTAAATTTTTTAAATTTGAAGTAGAGCAGTCAGAGTGAGAGTGTATGTGTAGGGTATAATATGATTTCATACCATTAACATGCTTTAGTCTCGAGGAATTTGCAGTGTCCTCAGATTTAATATTGAAAACTTGGATTTAAGCAGTACAGGAATCCAAACATTGGACCTATCAATTGGGAATCTGAACAATCTTAAGCAGCTTAATCTAGAGGGCTTAAGACTCAAGCATCTTCCAAATGGGTTATCTCATCTCAGATCTCTTAAGGAGATGAGGATTCCTGGCAGTGGACTAATAGTTGGTAAACAACAGCTACATGTCCTGTTTGATGGCTTAAGGTCCCTACAAATACTACATTTGAAGGATTGTAGTAACTCGTTTGAACTAAGGCTAGATTGAAGCAATGTGAATAGTTTACCTGAAAGCATCAACAGTCTTCAAGAGCTGGAAATTCTGTCCTTAGAAAATTGCAAGGAGCTTTGATGCCTGCCAGAGCTTGGACTCTGTTTTTTTTATGTTTCCTATGGACTCTGTTTCATACTTTCCCTATCTCCAGCAGCATGAACCTGCAATTGAATCCCTAAATTCGTTGAACATATCCAACTTCTAGGAGTGACAGTGAGCGAAAATTGAAAAATTGTTTCCAATCCAACTAACAAGCAAAAGATGATAAAGTTAAGCTTCGTTCATAATTAAATATTCCTCCTACCTCAAACACATATCGCAACAATGAGAAATCAAACACACAAAAACAATGATCACATTAACAGTGAGAAATCACAAACAGTATTGAGAAATTACAAACACAATTGATGAGAAATTGCAAACACTAATGTGAGAGAAATCGCAAACAGATCAAATCTCCCTAAACCCTAACGAAGAGAAAGACCTGAAAGAGAGAATCCTGAACGAAGAGAGAGAGAGAGAGAGCATGCAATAATTGTATCACTCTACAACTCTAATGGTCATGCTCGATCACCATGAGCGCAAGCGGAGCATATCCCCATCAACACCATTACCTGGAAGAAGAAGTTGCTGGAGAGAACTTCCGGAACAGAGAACGGGGTCGGGGGCTATGAAAAAATGAGACATAAAAGAATAATAATCAAATAAGTCAAATAAGTATAAATAAAAACGTGTCATTCGAAAATTAGCTAAAATGTATATTTTGTAGCTAATAACTAGTAAATTAGGTACCGATTCCCTACCGAGAATATGTGTAGCTATATTTGGTAGCAAATATGTAAAATTCTTGTAGTGGTAGATCCTTAATTTTATTTCTATAAAAGAAAAATTTATTTTTATAATATATATTATTAATTATTTTAATATTATATTTATACTATTTATAGTAAAGGTCTATCATAAACCACTTTTTTCGTGGTCTATCATAAAATTCCATTGGTTGTCGTTATTACATGTTAGTTCACCATTTACCCCATCTCCATTAAACTAGATCTTTCTCCGAGCTATAATGCTCTGCGTTTCTCTTTTTTACTCCATTCATTTCTCTTTCATATCTATAAATGACAATAAATGAAAAATTATTTTACTAATCATAAAACCTCAATGAAACCTCAATGAAAAAACCAACCATCTTCCTTCCGTCTACTTAATTTCATGATTTAATGAATTTTCTTAATAAAAAAAGAGCTTTTAAAGAAAATAGAGATTTTGAAATAGTTACTTTAAAGTTTGAAGTGTTTAGAAAAAGAACTATTAGTTTGATGTATCATAAGAGAAATTCTATTGCACCCTTCCTATTTAGAGGATTTTGGAATTGTCGGTACTTTGATCAATGGGTGAAGTGATATTATTTAAAGGTGTTATATTCTAAGATTTATTATGTAGTACATCAACTTTTAATTATTTACATGTTAGTCCTTTTTAATATTTGTAAATTTTCTGACTTAAAAAAATTTAAAATTCATTTTTTTATTTTAAATATTTTTGTACTTAAAATAATTATTAAGTTTTCCATAAATAATAGAAGCCAATCGTTTCATCAAGAGGTGAACCCTAGGCCCCTTTTCACTTGTCTCCATCCTTTCATTCACTTGCCTAACCCATTACTTGCTTTGTCGTGGTTATCGTTTTTCCTCCTGCACATTAACCCTGGTACTTTTGTTTCTGAATAAAAGGAAGAACAATGGGTTCCTTGATTTGGTTAAGCAAACAAAGGGAAAAGGGGTGGGGAAGAAGGACGAGATAGAAGGGAAGTGGCTCACGGTGGTGACCAACAACGCGACCGCGTTGATTCCGTTTCTTGAGCCACGACAACATGTCTGATACCATAGTTAATCGGAGAAGAACACTTGTAATAATTAGTAGAGATCGAAGAAGAAATTATCTGTTTGTCTGGAAATTCTCCGCGTCCTCCGGTTGAGGGTGTTGAATCCTTTCGTAATCCACGGCGGAGTGCGGCGTACCCACGGCGGGGCAGGGTGTACCTGCAGGGACTCTGACGCTCAAATCAGTGAGAGATTCAACAGAGTATATGAGATATAGAATGAAAGTGTACCTCAAATGGGTTTCCTGCATAGTATTTATAGGTGAATTATGGCGGGAAATTCAGTTAGAAGATTGTAACCAATTTTACAAGTGTAATGACGCGCTTAAGTGATATGGATGTGCACGCGCCATGTAGATGCCGGTTTAAGTTGGCCGAGGTCCATTTTCCTCTAGAACAGATGCCCCCCAAGTCGGGTGCTTTGATATAAAGTATCCGACTTGAAATAGTCTGGGGCCATTCAACCGGCTTGATATGTATAGTAGTCAATCGGAGTTGTGAACTTCATCGAAGTCGGCAATGTTGGTCAAGTGTAAATGACATGTACCATGTATAGCCAGTCCAAATAATTTCCGTCTTGTCAAAGATAGTCAATGTTGGCGTGAGCACGGGACCAAGCCCAGATTATTTGCATAACGACTTTATATTTGTCAAGTTCAGGAATAATGTTGGCACCAAATAAGCCAAAAGAGATGCCCCCAAGCTGGTATTGAGTCGGAGCATGTTGCTAACCGCTGAAGTCGATTTTGATTTGGGCGCACACATTGACGTACCCCTCAAGGAAGTAAGTCCGGAATGATGATAAGTAAGCTATGATCTCAAGGAACTGGGTCCGAGATGATAATTCGGGGTGCCACGGAGCTAAGTCCGACATGGATATCTGGGGCCTCGCAAGGTTGAAACGGAGATGAGGAGCAAAATCCGGAGTAATCGAGAAACAAATATGATAATAATCAAGGGACTGGGCCCGACATAGTACTCAAGCGACCGCGCCCGAGATGCTCGAGGGACTAAGCCCGAGATGCTCGAGGGACTAAGCCCGAAATTCTCAAGGGACTAGGCCCGAGATAGTCGAGGGACTACGCCCGAAATGCTCAAGGGACTAAGCCCGAGATAGTCGAGGGACTAGGCTCGAAATGCTCGAGGGACTATGCCCGAGATGGTCGAGGGACTACGCCAGAAATGCTCGAGGGACTAAGCCCGAGATAGTCGAGGGACTAGGCCCGAAATGGTCGAGGGACTATGCCCGAGATGGTCGAGGTACTACGCCCGAAATGCTTAAGGGACTAAGCCTGAGATAGTCGAGGGACTAGGCCCGAAATGCTCGAGGGACTATGCCCGAGATGATCGAGGGACTACGCCCGAAATGCTCGAGGGACTAAGCCCGAGATAGTCGAGGGACTAGGCCCAAAATGCTCGAGGGACTATGCCCGAGATGATCGAGGGACTACGCCCGAAATGCTTGAGGGACTAAGCCCGAGATAGTCGAGGGACTAGCCCGAAATGCTCAAGGGACTAAGCTCGAGATAGTCGAGGGGCTAGGCCCGAAATGCTCGAGGGACTAAGCCCGAGATGGTCGAGGGACTACGCCCGAAATGCTCAAGGGACTAAGCCCGAGATAGTCGAGGGACTAGGCCCGAAATGCTCAAGAGACTATGGCCGAGATGGTCGAGGGACTAGGCCCGAAATGCTCAAGGGACTATGGCCGAGATGGTCGAGGGACTACGCCCGAAATGCTCAAGGGACTAAGCCCGAGATGGTCAAGGGACTACGCCCGAAATGCTCAAGGGACTAAGCCCAAGATGGTCGAAGGACTACGCCCGAAATGCTCAAGGGACTAAGCCCGAGATAGTCGAGGGACTACGCCCGAAATGATCAAGGGACTAAGCCCGAGATAGTCGAGGGACTAGGCCTGAAATGCTCGAGGGACTATGCTCGAGGTGCTCAAGGGACTAAGCCCGAGATGTGAAGAGCTCGTGTATTCGAGATGAATCCAAGACAAGCAGTATGTAATCCGGGTAGAATGTAATGGGGGTGTAGTAGTATTGGACGGATTCATGAGAAGAAGTAAATGATCCGAGACATAAGCAACCCGAGTAAGATATAAATCCGAGTTGAATAAGGATTATATTTCTGACCGCAGCCAATGATATTTGAGTACAATATATTCTCGGAATATCTCTGAACATATTAGCTGAGATGTCCACGGATTCGGTTGAGTTGGGCACTTCAAGTCGGAATATCTCGGAATACAAAGAGAATATAATCAATGTGCCATCATTAGTCTTGGAATATTAGGCCATCATAACTATGACCCTTTTGGATCGACCTTGACTCTTTCGGAATTAATGTAATCAAATATCTCAGAATTATCTTATTATCTCGGATTTAAATGTAATCGTGAAGCTTCGTCAATATCACGTTCCAATGAATTAACTCGAAATTGAGAGGTGAATTAATCTTGGAATAATCACGGCACCACATGTTGTAGTTAATCACAGGAAGCTACGACAAATACCGAACCAAAACATGAATAGAACCAAAATGATAGAGAATATCAGGAAGCCGCTTTGAGGGCCCAAATGACAAAGAAAATATAGTAGACAGATATGTCCCTATTCGAAAGTTATATGACTTTGTTACACCTAACACCAAATGGACTCTGATTATAGTTCCTTGCTCAGGTTTCGTTGCTATGTACATTCCATTAGAAGAGAGGACCATTGCAGCAAGTGGTGAACGATGAGGAATTAACCATTGTGAAGACATCGGCAACTCCAAACAAGACATATTGAGAAATTAACCACTGGATGCTAACGTTTTCTGTTGCCGTAACCGTTGATTGACCAAGCGGTCCCGTCAGATAGTTTACCGGATTCGAGTTGATTCCATAGTAGGCAAATCTCTCTGTCACCTCCACGGTCGTAGTGAAGGCAACAACTTTCCAACCATTATGAAGGATGGCTCACGCGCTAACAACTCGGTCATGAAGTTATCCTGAAGAATGTCTAAGCATATATTGCCATGCACATCTACATTGGGGTGTAAGCATGTGGTTTCAAACTTGACCTTTGGAGGCTTAAAAGGGTAATCATTCGGAAAGGAAAAGGGTAATTTGTATTCTGCCCCTCGGACATAGTGTCTTAGCTTCCCGTTATAGTTCTTTTCCAGCACAATATGTTGTCCTCTTCAGGAAAGGCTGATATACCAGCATCACCACTCATCATTAAAGCCACTAATTCAGACTGCAACCTTCTGAGAACAGACCGAGTACTGCAAATTAACTCAAAATGAAAATTAACTCAAAATTGACTCAGAATTAACCCAGCCGGATTATAATTCTGGCATCTCGTAGCATCTCGGCATAATGTGCGTAACCTCTTCTGACGTGGCAGCTGTTGAATGTTGACCCCAGGAGCATCTCGGCGTCATGAGGGGCATCTCAGAGTTTCATCCTTGAACTGCAAGTCGGTCCAAATTTCATCATACTGTAAACAGAATCATACAGTGCCATCTTGGCATCCTATGTCGTGCTAGTAAGATCTCGGTCAAAGTATCGGCATTACGGGTATGGTCTCAAAAATAATTGATCTCAGAAAAGTAAGAAGTCACAACTCGTTCACCACTTACACGGAATATAACTCAATCCCGGAACTCGACGATCTAGGAAGATAACTATCTCATAAGCTAACACACTCCAGGCTGGAAGTACCGAGCTGAAACTCTTCGTGCCAAGGCGGCGATTATGTCACTGGGCTTAAATCCAAATTGGACAAGTCAGACAAGTAAGGTTATCGATGCGACGAGCCACGTGCTGACCCTGATTCCGGCTTTAGGTAACAACGGAAGAATGAAATCTTGTCACCCTCGGAATGATATGAAGTTGGCAAATTACGAAACACCTGGAGTATCGATGATTCTTCAACATTCATTTTGCATACAATTCAGCAGACGAACTCGACGAGAATCGGACAGTTAGCGTTCAAGATGGTGTCATTAAACTGGCTCTAATTGATCTCTGTGATATCTGCACTGCAAAATGGCACCACTCCTATTTTGTCACGAAAATATTTGATCTCGGCATAGTATCATACATCTCAGCCTGGCGTGTCTTCCCTCATGCTCTCAACATCGCGCCCAAATAGCATGGTACAACGACAAAAATAGTCATGTTAGTAAGTACAAATACCGAGATTGCAGATTGCTCTATTTCTTCAGCTCTGAATCTATTTGAAATTTCACCGCAGGGAAAGCCATCCTGGAACTGAGTATGAACTACCCCGGTCCTTCTCCGGCTTGAACCGACTGTAGGCGAAGAGTTAGATGTCGGCTAAATGTGCAAACTGCATAAATGTTGTAACCATTGCTTCCATTGCGAGCACGTTAATAAATCTGTGCGTTATTGCCACCATCTCGAAAGTTCATTTAACCTGCTGTCGCTATCGACAACTTTAGGGAGTATGCTAATTCACCTGTTGAGATCAATCATCTTGGAATCTTAGACGATAATCACGGGCAGCCCGCCACATGATCTCGAATCATAAAACAAACAATTATCGCAGAATTTAATTAATTCGGATTCATGAATGTTCAGAATTGGTATGCTCCACTTGAGCGTGAACAAAGAATTGGTCACCGGGATGATAGCACTCCTGAACAAAAATCGTGCATTGAATTGGTTTCCATGTTGCATACTTGGAAGCTCGATGTCGACGAGAAGGCCGGGGTCAATCCCGCTATTTACTCCTCTATTGCTTTCCCCGATTTCCGTATTTACTTCTTCTTGATTTTTAATATTGTTATTGCTTCTTTCATTGTGTTGGTTCAGTCCAGTGATGCTCATGATTTCTTGGGCGGTGGATTGATCACCAGAAAGGGGAAAGAAGCGGAAGCATAAGTGAAGGCATCGCCATGGATGCCGCCAGCCCGCAACAAGCGAAAGAGAACAAGAAAATAGCAGAATATATTCCATATGCAAGATACAATTAACAGAGAAATATATAATCGAATTTAATATTACCCGGAGAGGGATGACGAAGCCGGTGGCAGTGTGGTCGTTCGCCGGAGAAGCCGTCACAACACGGTAACCCTCCATATAATCTCACTAAGTGCTTCAAGATACAATTTCCAGAATAAATTTAAGATCTCAGCCAGTGATTAGCAGTCAGTGAATTTACGGGAATATCGGAATATGAATCCCCCTGGATGAGCCAAGTTCTCTGGGTCTGCGTCTGGTCACGAAGAGTTCCACCCTTTTGTTTTCAATTCAAATGGGGCTTTCCCAATCAAGATGAATGAAAAATTCTCATTTCAAAATCCTCTTTTCTCGCGATTAAGACGATTCGCATGATCGATTCTCGTGATCTTTTGGAAGCTCGATTTTCGAACGTAACCAGATGGTGTTTTCTTGCTTTTTCATCCCGATTCATTCATCTTCCTTGGCTGTGAATCTACGTTCCCCACTCCTTCTTCTTGATTCTTGATCTTTATTTATTGATTCTTTCAACGGGATCTGGATAGGGGATGCGACGAAAGTGTCAGAGCAAGGGGAATCGGTGGCAAGAAGCTTTCCGCACTGGTGTGGCCAATGTGGTTATCCACCGGAGAAGAAATGGCAGCGGCTGCGTTGCGACAGGCCACCATGAATGTTCCGAGGAGAATTTTTCGAACAGAATTGAGAAAGAGGGGATGAATAGAACCAATCGTTTTTCCCACAGACGGAGCCAATGTTCGTCGGTGCCAATGTTCGTCTGGAAATTCTCCACGGCGTCCTCCGGTTGAGGGTGCTGAATCCTCTCGTAATCCACGGCGGAGTGCGGCGTACCCACGGCGGGGCAGGGTGTACCTGCAGTAGATCAATGATGAATTAGCTGGCCGGCATCCGAATCGGAGTTGAAGTTGTTAGTGAGATTACAAGCTCCACTTTCAAGTGTGTAATTGTTCTAGACCGGGGCATCTCGCTGTCGAAATTAATTCCCCACAACCAATTTGTAATGCAACATAACGTACAAATAATATCTCCGAATAGCGTGGGATCACCATCTCGGATTCGACCAAGCAATAAGGGTAGATCTCTGAATAGCATGAGGGCCCCAGTTGTGCTGGTTCTTGACAGGGGAAACCGCTCCATGATCTCTCTCTGATTCTTGGCATTGTTTGGGGGACAATTCGGAATTCCATCTCGGAAATGGTGTTCCTATGTCGGAACCGATGACAAGCTCTATACGTGCATGAAGCACCACAACAGTTGCATGAGGGGCTGTTTCTATCTCTGAGCCCACGACCACGGAGCAATTCACGTGCATGAACTGCCATGACATCACGACACAAAGCATCACGAGGGGAAGTCTCGGAATTATTATGAACTACTGCTCGGAGATGGGTAACCACTACTGCAGCGCTTGGAGTTATCCCGGAATTTCATCACATGTTTATCGGATCAATAACCCCATGCATCTCGTCTCGGAATACTTTATTAACCCGTGTTTTAATTAACTCGGGTATAAGATCTCAGATTTCAGATTAATTCCAAAAAAAGATCCATTCTGAGAAGTCTACGACGTAATACCAATGTTCCTGCTTCTAACGTGCTTGCTCCTACTCCCAATGCAACATCTGATGCTTACTTCCAGGGACTAGCGCTTATAAACAACCCAGCAAGAATATCCCGGATGCAAAATGAAAAAGGAGCATACTCTTATATCATTGTTTAAAACCGGAAAAGGAGTCACAGTTGTCACAACATCTCGGTGAGAAGGTGCAGATATTGGACACGGAGATCGTAAAACTGATGGTGTTAATTTATCTCGACAGGGGGCCTCTTTCAAATTGGATGTGCATCACATCATAAGTCCAGGATCTCGGAGCTAATTGGTGTCAATCATTATATTAATTATTAATTGGTATCAATCATCACGACACAAGTTGGTATCTCGGAGTGGAACATGAAGTGAGTATCTCGGAAATCTTGGAACGGACCTCATCTTGCGAAGTTCCCACCAAATGAGATAATCCTCATCTCAGACGTTCGTTTGAATTGATAAAACCATAAAGTGAATGCTATCATTTTCATTTGAATTGACGAGAAACTCAGGTACGTAAAAGAACTCTGGTGTTAACTCCTTTACATCACTAGTATTTGTAAGGTAATTTATGTATGTGACTTCAACGCTTTGAAAAACAAGGCGGTCAGCATAACCAAAATTTTCGCCTTTGAGAAATGAGATCCATAGTAGAATTTGGGTATATCAGGATCACATAAGTTACAGTATCTATCTTTAAACACCTCAAATCGCTTAGAACCAAGCGCACCAATCGGCTTTGATAGATCTCAAAAAGTAGATGAACTATGATAATAAAGAACCTCTGACGAGTAATTATCCAAGACCCAAGGAAAAATAGGACACTGTATCAAATCATTATAAGATCTGCCAGCAAGTATGTTGTCCTAGAGGGTGAGAGAAAGGATCTTCGTTTCTGTGATTGGAATTGGAATGAAAAACACGGCGCAAGAATCATATAGTATAAAATAACCACTCCGGCGCAGAGCAAGAAAGTCGCGTCTTGATTTTTGTTGAAACCGATTCAGTGGCAAGACAACAATTTCAGTTGCAGAATGCTTCTTGCGTATTGTAGTAGTTATAATGGTTAATGCGGCATGCGGAATGAAAGCGAGGATCTTCCCGTAGGAGATTGTAGCCATGCTGTCCGCCACAAACGAAAGAAAGTAAAAGAAAAACAGCACAAGATATTCCCTATGCTAAGTAAAACAGAGAAATGTATGATTGAATTTAGAATTACCCGAGAAAGGATAGGTCGGCGGCAGTGCAATTTCGCGGGTGTCTGCGGCGGAGACGTTAGTGAACCAGGGGAGAAATTACACGAACATGAAGATTCTTGAAGAGGATTGAAATGCGAGAAGTGTTTTTCGTCCCCACAGACGGCGCCGATGTTCGTCTGGAAATTCTCCACGGTGTCCTCCGGTTGAGGGTGCTGAATCCTCTCGTAATCCACGGCGGAGTGCGGCGTACCCACGGCGGGGCAGGGTGTACCTGCAGGGACTCCGACGCTCAAGTCAGTGAGAGATTCAACAGAGTATATGAGATATAGAATGAAAGTGTACCTCAAATGGGTTTCCTGCATAGTATTTATAGGTGAATTATGGCGGGAAATTCAGTTAGAAGATTGTAACCGATTTTACAAGTGTAATGACGCGCTTAAGTGAGATGGATGTGCACGCGTTGTGTAGATGCCGGTTTAAGTTGGCCGAGGTCCATTTTCCTCCAGAACATTATCTATTCAGAAGAAATGGAAGAAGAATTGAAGAACAAATTGATATCCAGAGAGAAGTGACGGAAGGTAGGAATCGCGGAACAACCAGAGGAATGGGTTCTACTGTTCAAACGATGTATCAAAATTTCTCACAAAGAAAATTATTAACTTAAAAAAATAAAAAACTTCAAAAAAGATTTAACAAAATTATAAAAATAGAAAAACATAAAAATATATAGGACTAAATTGTAAATACAATAAAATTCAATATTATATACAATAAATCTCAAAATATAGCACTATTAAATGATATCACTTCATCCATTGGTCCAAATACCTACAGTTCCAAAACCCTCCAAATAAGGAGGGTGCCATAGTGCTCCCCGTATCATAAAGCATAATTTCGGTTTTTACAAGGAAAAATTATAAAGTATGGTTTTCCTACAAGTTTTTCATGAAAGTACGTACGTGTATTTTGAGAATTTTTTTGAGTAGATTAATGCTTTTACAAATTATTCAAAATGGTTTAAAAAAAGAAAAGATGTCGTGTGTACGGTATCGGCCGGTTTTCCAAAGAAAAGGAGAAGATGATTTCAAAGTAATTTTATGGTTGATGTTGAACACTTAATTAGAAGGATATTCTTTTGGAAAAAAACAATTCGAGGTTCAAGAACATTAGACTTGTTGATCTGGAGCATGTTTTTGGAAGTGTGGTTTCTTTATTTTCAAAATATATCACTAAGCTTTGACCTAATTATAACGTCCTAATTCTTATATTAGGAAAAAAAAATTTGTTAGAGGCATCCCTAATTGTAACTTTCACTTTCGCTTTTACTGCAAATTTCATGTTGTTTATTGTGGTTTGTGGGATTGTTTGGGCACAACGATATGTAAATCTTAGAGCCTATAGCACCTCATTGACAGATTTCAAAGCGTCCAACATAGGTACATAATGAAATGAATTGATATGATATGTTAGAAATTCTTGAAAGAGATGGCATCAGAATGATCTCAATTTCTTATTTAGGTAGTGAACTTGAAAGGAGCATGGTTCTTCCCATCTCTTGCAAGCTCCTGTTCTTTCTCTCAACAATCACATTTTGTTGAGGTGTTCTAGCCACTAAGAAATTATGAGAGATCCCATTCTCTTCACAAAATAGTCTGAAGTTTGCAATTTCAAACTCACCATTATGATCACTTCTAATGACAGATATGCAAAATCCTTTTTCATTCTACACCTTCTTACATAAAATGGATAAATTCTCAAAAGTGTAATCCTTGTGGCTTAAGAATGCTACCCATGTACATCTAGAATAGTCATCAAGTATGACCAGTCCATATTTCTTTCCACCAAGGCTCGTAGTTCTTGTTGGACTAAACAAATCAATGTGAAGTAGTTCTAATGGTCTTGAAGTGGAAACAACATTTTTATTATGAAAAGAAGATCGAATTTGTTTCCCTTTTAGATAGCTTTCACATAAAATATCAAATTGGTAAGAAAGCTTGGGTAATCCTTTCACAAGATTCTAGTTTTTGAGCTTTGAGATTAATCTCAAGTTGGCATGAGCAAGTCTTTTGTGCTAGATCTGTTTTTCATCTTCTAAGACATAAAGCAATTCATGTTTTGATTTTCAAGTTCTTCAAGTATATTTTATACATAATGTTGTGTCTCTCGGCTGAAAAGATAACTTGGTTTGTAGAGTTTTTGACTACGAAGCTATCCTTGATAAAGGAAACAATGTATCCACTATCTCATAATTGACTTATGCTTAGTAGATTATGTTTTAATCCTTCCACCAACAAGACATTTTTAATAGATGACAGAGGTGCCATACCTATTCGAGTGATCTTCCCTTATTGATTGTCTCCAAAGGTGACCATTCCTTCATCCTTGGGTTTAAGGTCTAGAAACATAGACCTTTCTCTCGTCATGTCTCGTGAGCATCCACTGTCCAAATACCATTTGTGGAGTCTCCTTTGTCTTATAAAGTACATCTTAGATTCAGAACTGTCTAATCCTAAGCTTGCCATCAGAAAAAGGTTTGCTTCTTCATATGACTCTTCTTCCTCCTCTGAAGTGGAGTCATCCATGTCCTCCCAAGTTTCCATCAATTCCTTCTTCTTCTTCTTGAACAACCTCTTCTTCTAGAAGGAATTTCTTTTGAGCTTTGGACACTCTAGATTTCCATCCTATTGTTTGTATTGGGCGCAACTCTCTTTTTGTCGGGCCTCCAGATTTAATCCAATGTTTTTTCGACAAAAAAAAAATGAATAGTTAAAATATCACATCACTCTATATTTGCATCCTTTTGTTTGTATTAGGCGCAAATTTTTTTTTGCCGGACCTCCAGATTTAAACCAATGTTTTTTCGACAAAAAAAATGAATAGTTAAAATATCACATCAATTCTATTAGAGGAGTATAAAATTGGTGTACCAAATACATTGCTCAAAATTTATGGATGGATTCGTAACTATCCTAAGAATTGCATGATATTTTTAAAATTTAAAAATAATATTAAATAATATTTGATAGATAAAGTATTTAAATTACAAAATTAAATTACATGAATCAATAAATACCATAGTTTATGTTTATTAAATTGATATGGTGTATCAAAATTTAATCTTATGAGCGCCAAATTTATAATTATAAAAAGTTTTGTCATTGAGAACATAAAAATTGTGTTGATTGACTAATTTGAAATAACAATAATTAAGGAAAACTATAAAAAAAATGGTGATATACCTGATGTAGAAGAAGCCATATCATGCATTGAAATAAGAGTTGATTATGAAAAGTCCTCTATACATTTGGCTACATAACTAAACTTATAGTGTAGGTCAAAGACCATTATTTTTGTTGAGTGGGCTTTCTTATTGGGCATTTAGAGGAAAATAAAGGTGGGAAAGCGCTTTTACAATTGTAAAATACTTGGGAAAGAAGTCATCTACATCATCCATTAAAAGTTTAAGATCGAACACTTGATTACTTTTGGTGCCTTAAATGGATACAGAGGGTGAGATTTTGAAGTCAAGATTCCACAACTCAAAGGTTCCCTTGACAAAATCGTAATGTGCACCTTTCAAAGCAAGTGTTTTCTTCACAACCCCATCTCTCACAAATGGACAAGTCAATAAGTTACCAAGTGATACATTCACAGCTTCCTGCATCAAAGCGTAGGAAAAAAACCTTTAATTAATACGAGACAACATAATTAAATTTGGAAGCATTAGATTCAATGTCGATAGATAAGTTTAACCACATAGCTTCCTAGATACAAATTATGCTACCAAATAAAAAAGTGATGTTGGATATAGAGCCCCTTAAGTAAAAGCAGTAGTGTTTTTTCACTTGCCTTCTCGCAATTGGTACACTGTTCTGAAAAACCTAATTCGTTTGCTTCTGTTTTAACCTTCAATTTTGCTGTAGTACATATTTGGACCCACTGCTCTATGAAGTCACTGTATTACCACAAAGGAAGGAAATGATTCTCAATGCATG
The DNA here is from genome assembly GCA_026901365.1 of Sesbania bispinosa. Classification (NCBI taxonomy): domain Eukaryota; kingdom Viridiplantae; phylum Streptophyta; class Magnoliopsida; order Fabales; family Fabaceae; genus Sesbania; species Sesbania bispinosa. Next base: position 533,226 of record QLOH01000098.1, read on the forward strand.
TTACTTTTTCTTTTATCAACACATTTAAATAGAAAAGTAGATAAATAAATGGAAGCCACTATGCGATACAATACAATTCATCATAGAATCCAACAAGCAACAAAACTACTGACTAGTTGATGATAATCAAACAATCATATCTGAAATATAATTTATATGATAATTTTTATGATTTATATATAATATTCCACACGTGTTTCTATAGTATGCCAAAGAAAGCACCAATTATATGTTGTATGTGCCCAAAACAACATTTTCTTAAGTGGTTGTCCATAGTCTTCTATCATGCCTTTCAGTTGCCTTTGATAAGGTGTAAACAATAGGGAAAGAAAAAATGTTTATTTATTGTATCAGAGCCTAGCATGTGAGTGGAAGGTTGTGTGTACTATAGAAATCAAGATATGAAGTTGTATAATACGGTGGTTGTCTGTACTTCACTAATTCTTTACTTTAGAAATATTCATTATGTACGATTTGTTTTATCTAAAACTTGTTTATATGTAATATATCAATTTTCATAACTTACTAGTTCTTCCATGCAGAATATTAATACACATGAGATGTATTTAGGTCCCAATTCCCAACAAATTATATGAGGAAAATGCAACTTCGATCCACCACCAAATGCTTAGAATATTTAATTTACACTGGTTCAAACTTGAATCCTGACCAATGCTACTTTCAGTAGTGTTGGCCCGGATCCACGTTTGAAACGTGGTTTTGGGTGTTATCCAAACATGCACCCACATTTCACACGTATGGCCTACCTTTTTATAGGGAAATGGAGAGCCCATAATATTTTATAAGGAAAAAGGAATACAAGGATATATGGATGAATTTTTACCTTTAGATGTAAGACTGCATATTCAATCGCAGCCCCTGTTCCTGAATACTTCGTCTGCAATATAACAAAAAGGCAAGTCAATCTTACGTATTGTAAACAGATTATAAAAGGACGAGTTTTAATGATAATTTAAAGTAGGTTTAAGTTTATGGCATCCAATCACTCTACTTTTAAGTAGTTATTCTAGTTGCATTACATGCATGACACGATCAAATATTTGATAAACAAATTATACCTTGTCATATGGAGGAACCATGTTGGCGATGTTTCTGACCACAAAGGCTTCGCCCCGTTGGAAATCCAGAACATGGGATGGGCAAACTCTTGAATCTGAGCAAGCAAACACCATAAACTGCAAGTATGGGGAATGTAATACAATACACTTTATTCATAAAAAGGTTTATATTTTTAAATGGAATTAGGTCAATGCATATAGTGGACCATAATATATTCAAATAATATAAAATTATAACAAATAATTTGGAGGTATGGCTTTTATGTTTTATGTGTATGTGTGTGTGCGTGGCCTTATAACTGCATACATGGATGATCAAGATTAAAAGTTACTAATGGTCATAGGGGTGTTCATTGGTTCAGATCAACCCAACGAACCCACGAACCAAACCAAACCATTCTAATTGGTTCGAATTTTTTAACTCGTTCGGGTTGGACCTGAATCGAACTATTCAAAATCAATCACAATTGGTTTCGGCAACGGGTTGAAGAATCTGAACCTGTTACCTGAATCGAATCGAACCCCTATACATAAAAAAATTAAAGCCTAAAAAAGTAATTAAAGCAAAATCTGTGTTGAGAAGTTGTTCAGACTTCAGTGTTCACTTCATTCTTAAGAGAGGTTAGGGTTCCTTCTTCACTCTTCAAAACTGAGACGGCGCGCGAGACCCGCCTTTGTTCTTCCCTACCGCACCCCTCCCTTGTTCCCGCCGTCGACTGTCTTAGGCGCACAGGCACACTACAAATCGACCACCACAGACCGTAGCAAGGAGCGACCACCAGCAGGGAGCGATCATTGTAACATCCCGAAAAATGGTACCTAAACCAAACTAGAGGTAGGTTAAGAATAGATTGAGAAGCTGAGGAGGAAAGGAAGGATTTCAAGAAAACATATGGGGGTGAGTAAGAGTTTATGGGTGTAAGGAGGAATTTTAGAAGAATGATTAGGTTAAGGATGAGGAACGGTAAGATGAGAGTTAAGAAGAGTTAACTTTAAGAATTTGAGTGTTAGAATCCTTATTCAAGTAGTATTCCGATAACCAAGAATTATGGTGAATTAAAAGAGATTAGGATAATGATTTGTATGTTTAATAACTAAGAAAAGGGTAATTAGGAAATAAGATACAAGACTTAGACTAAAAACCATATTTTTAGAAGTATCAGCATTCTCGCTTAAGCGAGCATGTCTAGCTTGAGCGAAATATGTAGCAAAAATTTGAAAATGAGTTTTTGCATATCTCGCTTAAGCGAGATACAGGGGAGTTTTGGGAGGTTCTTTGGACATTTTTCGCTTAAGCGAGAAGGGCTCGCTTAAGCGAGAATCGTCCAGAGAGGGGGTCTTTTCTGGATCATTCTCGCTTAGGTGAGATAGTTCGCTTAAGCGAGAATGTGAAGAAAAGACATGCAACCGACACGCTCGCTTGAGCGAGAATCCACTTACAGTTTTAAAACCCTTCATTTAGTTCAGATTCCACATTTCTTTTATTCTTCTTCTTCTATTCTTTTAGAGAGAAGTCAGAGAGTTTTAGAGAGAGGGAGGGAGTTATTGTAAGAAATAAGTGTTTTGGAGCTTGAATGCATGAAAGGGAACCTTGGATCTCCACTTCAAGCCTTCCTTCAACTTCAATTTCCTTCTCCCTGAGTATCTTTGATGTGAATGCAACTCAGCCACTTCCACTTTCTTTGTTTATATGCTGAAGCATGATCCCTACTCCCTATTTTCCTTTCCTATGATCGTAAATTGTGTTTATTAGAGACTAGGTATGATTTGTAATCCATGGATGAAAAACGTATGCTTGTTTATAGAATTTAGGTTATGTAATTTAGGGAAGTTAGGGTTTCATTCTTGTTTTAATTGTTAAGTTTGTAATTAATATGATTAGGAGCATGAATGTAGGAATTATGTTGGTATATTTATTTAAGGTTGCTTTCAATATTATGTGTAGGAAATTGACAAGTTGAATTGTTAAGAAATATATGTGATTATGGAATTAATATCTTGTTAACATAGTTTCGTGTGCATTGAATATAAGTGTTTAGTTAATTAGTTCACATGATTCTTTAATTGAGCATTATAACATATTAAGCCGGTTTCGACCATGAGTAATTCAAAGTCGGCCTCGGCCGTGAGTTAAAATTAAGCAATTATGTTAAAACACGACTTCGGTCCAGTAAGGGTGGGATTCGTCCCCGGGAAAGACGTTTTCCGTAGTCTGAGCTCAGTTCTAACCATAGAAAGTGATAAGATCATGCCTGCTGGGCACAGCAGTGAGTGCATCATGAGTTGCATCATTTCTCTGTTCATGTTAAGTGAGTTACATCATGTTGTTAGTTTGTATTAATTATCTGTTAATGTGTTTTAAGTGTTGCTTGTCGCATGATTGCTTATTTCCCCCACACGCTATACATGTTTAGTTGTACTTGCTGAGACCGTAGTCTCACCCCACGTTTCGAGGATATACTTTAGTTGTGCAGGAATCTTAGGTGATGATAAGGCAGGAAAGGTGATGGTGGAGCTGAGTTTTGATTAAGTTTAATTAAGATTTTCAGTTATTAGGAGATTAAGATGTATGTATTTGGACAGCTTAAGCTAATCGTTGGGGAGTTTAAGCAAATTGTTTGATGATATCGAAAATAGAACGAAATAATTTCAGAATTTCAGGAATAGTGTCTCCAACGAGCATTATTTCTGAGTTGGAAAATTAGGACGTTAAAATCATCGTGAGGAAAAAGAAGTAGTAGAGCCCATCGCATTGCCATGAGGAAGAAGAAGCAGATCCGCTGCATCGCACCACTGCGAGGAAGAAGAAGACAATTTGTTGCACCGTGCCGCCGTGAGGAAGAAGTAGCAGAGCCTATGCCACTGCGAGGAGGAAGAAGAAGCAGTAGAGCCCACTGTCGGTGATTACGTTGTGTTATTAATCTGTTTAATTGATATTGTATTTTGTTCTCTTGATCTATTTGAATGTTACCTTATTGATTTATTTAATTGATTCTTTATTCTACCAAATTATTGTTTCCCATATGCCTGATATGCTTTTGATTGTGCATCCTTTTTTTATATAAATTCTCCTTTTGTAGCAATATTTTTTGATCTGATTGAATCGAACCAAACCAACCCATTTTTGGTCGGTTCGGTTTAATTCGGGTTGCATACAAAAAATTTTGAAATTTGAACCAAACATGTTTGTTTTGCTCGAATTTGTTTTTCCTATAGAACCGAACCTAACCGACCTGTGAACACCCCTAAATGGTCGTATAATCATTAAAAAATGTCATGTGACTCTATGTTTGAATCTTGACCATTCATGATAAGATCTAATGGTTGAGATTCACGTCTTGTACTCTCACATAAAAAATATTTTCTCACTTAATATGTCTTATATTATATATATGTATATCTATATATATATATATATATATATATAGGGTTAAATATGTTTTAGTCCCTGAAATATAGTCAAGATTTGCTTTTAGTCCCTGTAATTTAAAATCGGTGATTTTAGTCTTTCAAAAATTGAAAATACATCAATTTAGTCCTTATCGATAAAAATTAATAGCTAATCCGTAGCAAAATCGGTAGCAAAACTAGGCAATAAGGACTAAATTGGTCTATTTTCAATTTTTGAGGGATCAAAACCGCCGGTTTTAAATTACAGGTGCTAAAACCAAAATTTAACTATATTTCAGGGACTAAAAACATATTTAACCCATATATATATATATATATATATATATATATATATGGGTGGGGATCAAGTTACTCTATGAGTAACTCTCTGTAAGTTACTTCACCTAATAACTTCTAATAGAATATGAATTTCACAAATCTAACAATTGAATAATGTGATATTAATATGATGATTATGCGTACCAAATTTTAGATAAATTAGACATTTGTAGGTATGCAATTTTAAATTCAACATTTACTTATATTTTGAAAAGTATATTATATGTTAAATTCAAATCATTTGATGAAGTATCAAATTGTTTTTAAATTTTATGAAACTTTGTAGACTTGATCAACTTAGTGAAAACTTTCAATTCAACGGTTAGATTAATGAAAATCGACATTCATAAAGACTTATTAAGCAGAGTAACTACCAAGAATTACTCCTGGAGTAAGTTGATCCCCACCCATATATATATATCAACTTACAATTATATACTACCTCCAATTTTTTATATAAGAAATAAAAGGGTGAATTTTTTTCATTACTAAATATAAGAAACATATTATTGTTTTAAATTCTATTAATAGCTAATTTTTTATTTACCCTTAATTTATTTTAAGCGGTTAATGAGATATTCATTTAATCATTTAATATTAAAATATTTCTACAATTAAACTTAAATTTATGATATTATTAATTATTTTTAACGGATTACAGTGTGGTTCCTTATGATTTTAGTTATATATTTCTTATATACTTAATGAAGAATACTATTTCAAACTAAAATGATGCACTCATCAAGTCTCATTGGTTCACGGTTTATTGGTTCAACTGTTGTCGAACTAGTTAAATGTAATATATATTTTTAATATTATATAATATTTCAAGTAATAAAATAACATAAAATCATAAAAAATAAGATATATAAAATTGTAAATTAAAATAAGAGAAAAATATGTTTTTCATCCCTATAGTTTCGGTCAACTTTAGTCTTCGTCCATGTACTTTAAATCAAGTGTTTTTTGTCCCTAAACTTTCTAAACTCCCAAAATGTGGTCCCTACCATTAGTGAGATCTGTTTACCTGATGAGATAGCTAACGAAAGTTACATGTCAGCCTTAATGGTGAGTCCCAAATAACTAACTCATCTAATTTATAATATTTTTTATTAATTTTTAATTATTAAAATAACCCTAATTAATTACTAAATTAGGGTTTTAACCTCAATAATTTTACCCAATAAAAAATAAAATTTAGTAATTAAGGTTATTTTATTAATTAAAAATTAATAAAAAAATTACTTAGATGAGTAAGCTATTTGGGACTCATTATTGAGGTTGACATGTAACTTTTGTTAGCCAGCTCGTAAGGTTAAAAGATCTCACTGACGGCCAGGGACCACATATTGGGGTTTAGAAAGTTCAGGACAAAAACCAAAAGATTTAAAGTACAGGGATGAAGACCAAAGTTGACCGGAACTATAGGGATGAAAAACATATTTTTCCCTTAAAATAAATATCGATAAAATAATATATATTTATGTGTAATCAACTCTCTATATTATAATTTTGAGACCTCACCTTGAAGAGTGAGTACTCTCTCACTCTACTCTCGCTCTCAATAATTTTTTACATTATCTCTCTTTCTCTCATTGGATGGTGAATTTTACCCACACTTGTGAGAGTGAGATTCTCTTTCTCAATCATTAATACTAATTTTCTCTCTTCCTATTTGAATTTTTAGATGCTAATAAATGTTAATCTTAAAGATCCATATATATAATATGGGTTTTTCTAACATGTGCAACCCTTGCACAGGATAATAATTCAAAAGTGGAAATGTTTTATTGGAAATTACGACTTTTAACATTACCAATGCATTAATTATTGTAATAGTCGTAATTTCCAATAAAACCTTTCTACTTTTGATTTCTTATCATGTGCAAAGTTGCATATGTTAGAAAAACTGATATAATATTTTTATTAGAATCACAGCATTGATTGCATCTGAAACATTAAATTTTACATACTCCAATAAAAACTTTCTATGTTTGATTCCTTAACAAGTGTCCCGTTAACATTTCCCATCTTAAATTTTGAAATTTATTAAGATTCAAAATATTTTCCTATTATTTTCTATTTCAATCATTTTTTAATATATAAATATATATTCTTATCTTTATCATTTTAATATTTTATTATATCTTATTATCAAATAATTATGTAAATTAAATTTTAATAATAAAATATAATATATTATTAGAATTTAAAATTAAAAAATTATTCAAGATTTTTTTAATTAAAAAATATTAATTTATTATAAATTTAATTTAATTAAATAAAAATATATATTTATCCCCATATACGCATCTTAATATACTAGTTCTTGAAAACAAACTTCATAGTTAAGATGACTTACCTTTGGGCTTTGGCCTTCGGCGAGTTTGTCATACAATTCTGGATTCTTCCTGAGAAAATAAAAAGAAAAGAGATAGACATGCGGCCACCAATTTAAACTGTAAAATCTTGGATTAAATTTCAAAATAAAAACACATTAATAATAACATTATAAAAGTATAATTATAAGATTCTTTTATATATAAGATAATATAAATGTACGTAAATTCGGACAATCACATCTCAAAAAAAAAAAATCTGTTAATTACAGTTTTTTAATTTGATTTAATTTTTCATTTTTCAATTAAGTTTTTCTAGTGTCCATTGGATATGGATCGATTATGAACACCTATTACCTATAATAGTTAATGGTTTTTTTCATACTATGAATGTGTTTGGTAAGCTATTTCAGCTAACTGAAAGCTGAAATTAGTAGCTGAAACTATTTCAGTTGTGTTTAGGATTTAAGATTTTCAGTTGTGTTTGATAAGATAGCTTTTCTGGGTAACTGCTAGTTTTTTTTAGAAAACTACTTGAGGTAGTTTTTTTAAAAAAGCTCTCATTTTCAGCTAATAACTGAAAATTTATTACAACTTTATCTCTCAACCACACTCCCTTATCATTATTTAATACTTAATGATGTCCTTACATGTCGTTTTATCATTTTCAGTTAGTTTTACCAAACACCTTCAATCAAATTAGCTAGATTTTCAACTTTCAATTAGCTTTTAGCTTTCATCTAACTTTTAAACTTTTATCTAACTTTTTAACTTTGTTAATTTTTTTAACTTTCATCTAATTTTACCAAATATAGTATATCTCTTATCACTGTAAAAAAACATAAGTACCATTGTGTCTCTTGGTATTTGAAGGTTGGGACTTGGGACCAATAGCACACTGAGTAAAATAATTAAGATTTGAGAGTGAAAAAGACGGGTAATGATAAGTTGTAAAGTATAACCCTTTCTTTTCTACTCACCGGTGGTATATCCGTGTCATGCACGAGGCATTTTAATCATATTAGACATACAATAATTATTTGACAAAAAAAAGACATATAATAATTTTTTAATAAATAGAATTCATAATACATGAAAGTTAAAAAATTACATATTAACATGAATGGTTATTTTTCTCTATTCATCTTTTATTCTTATCCTTACCTCAATTTTTCATTTGCACAATATATCCTAACAAACTCAAGTTACTTCCGTTTTTCTTTTATTCCACCTCAACATGTAAACTTTTTTATATTGTCCGTGTATATCCGTTAAATCCTATTTTAAATTATATCTATAAAAGAAGTTAAAAACTATAGTAACTTTTAAAATTATTTTAATTTATTGATTACATAATATTTTCCAAAAAAAGATTATCTAAACATTCTAAAACTTTCAAAAGTACTTTTTTAAAAAAGGAACTATTTTTTTTTTTTGTAGTTTGTCAAAGAATTTTTTATATATTACATTTTTAATGGGATATTTAACTCTTTTTAAAGGTTGATAACTATTTGTCCTATAATTGCTCTCCCTAACCCATTTATCTAACTGAAAATATGTCTAACCACTATTTTCAATCATACTCTATACCAACTCCTTTTCCATGGAAATCATATTTAAATTTTTTGTACATATTCATGAAATTGACCAATTTTTGAAACTTTCCCTATGATACCCCCTTTCATACATAATGAATTTTTCTCTCACTTATGATTAATATTCTCCATTCTCATTTATCAAATAGTGTTAAATTAAATGATTACATCTTTTATTCCTGACACGCTCTTATATCTAATGCTTATGAAAGGACCTCTTAGAGAGATTTTTTTATTGCTATGGAATGCCTCTAGTACATACATGATGTAAAAAAACATGAATGACCATTTAGAGTATTCTTTCTAATGCAGTAATGCTCCAAGAATACCTCTTGTATAGGATAAAATTTTAAGATTCTTGGAATTGCTTTTAGACGTAACGTTCATTATTTTATTTTAAGATTTAAATTCAAATAGACCGAACTATAATATTTGTTTCTAGACACCAATAATTTTCTTGCCAACTTAAAGAAATTTTGCAACATTTTCAATCTTTCATTTATCATTGTCAACAATAAAATTTAAAAAAACTCAAAAACCAAATGAAGATGGTCATAACCAATCACAATTTAATTTTTTTCAAATATTTAGTTGGGACTTTGACATTTGCAAAGTATGAAAATTAAGAAACGATATTTTTTATCTTAGGTCACAAAAAGTCAAAGACCCTTTAAACAAAAGGAAACTCACAGAAGACCACTAATTAAATAATTATTATAATTACTATTAACGTAATTATAAAATATTTTTTAATATTATTTTAAATTTTATAGTATATCTTTTATCTTTTAAATCATTTTTTAATATATTTAAATTATTAAAATAACCTTTAATACTGATATTTGATATTTTGATATAATAATTTACTATAATTATTATAACAAAAGTTGAACATTTTTTAAGTGCTTGAGCATGTTTCAAATTTTATATTACATTTTTAATTTTTTGAAATGATTTTCTAAGTTATTTTAATATGTTATAAATTTTTTATTATATTTTTATTTATGTTATAAACTTATTTTTTATATTGATTGTTAAAATTGGCTTTAATATTGATATTTGATATAATAAGGTAACTATAATTAAATAATTGTTATTATAATTATTAAATAATTTTAAGTGTTTGAGTTTGTTTCAAATTTCATATTAATTATATGTTTATTTTTTTACAATAAAGTTTTACCTTTATGAAATTATTTTATTATGTTTATGTTTTTATTTATGTTATAAACCTTTCCTTTTTAATATTGAAATTGTTAAAATGAGCTTTAAATAATGTTGAGAATGTTTTAAATTTCTTTTTATTTTTTCTTTTTTTAAAATTATTGGATATGCTTTAAATTATTATTATTATTTTTTATTATCATATTTTTTTATTTTTATAGTGATACTTACTTTAATATAATTACTATAGTTAATTAATGGTGATGCATAAAATTAATCATTTAAAATGTCAAACATACTTTCTATTTTTAGAAGTTTTGCTTAAAGAAATTTATTATTATGCTCTCACTTTAGATTTTATTTGTCACTTTCACTACTTTACTTTTATATATATAAAGATGTTCAACCCAAAAAGTAATGCCAAGAGAGGAAACTACTGCTATTTCTAATAATAATTAAAAATACATACTTAATACATTAATAATTTAAAAATATATTTTATGTTTACATATATTTTTATTTCAAAAAAATATAATTTTTATTAATTTTGTACTTTTTAAATTTTTTAAAAAATACAATAATTTATTTTAATCTCTAAGAATATCTTAATGTAAAGATTAAAACACATACTATAATATTTATTACATATAAATATTAAAAAATATAAACAATTAAACGAAAAGAGTTTTGAAAAGTCATATCTTTGGAAATTAAGAAGATATCCAAACCTATTTATTATTTTTATTTTTATAATTAATAATGTCCTGAAAACTCTGATATATATATATATATATATATATATATATATATATATAACATTTTATTTAGATCCACTCCTTTTGGCTTGGCTTTTAACAGGATTAAACAAATATCTATTTGATTAGTTATTAAATTACTAAACTAGCACATTGTTCCTGATTCATGTAACTTGCAGTTTCGTCTCTGACTTTTCTAAAATAGCACTTTAGTCTCTGATCACATTAAAAACATGCACTTTACTCCTTACTTTATTAAAAACATGTATTTTAGTCATTCACTTAATTAAAAAACATGCACTTTATGGACTAAAGTGTTCTCTGGTCACATTAAAAACATGTACTTTATTCCTTTCTTTATTAAAAACATGTATTTTAGTCATTCACTTTGTTAAAAGAAAAAAACATGCACTTTACAGACTAAAATGCATGTTTTTAATAAAGTCAGAGATTAAAGTGGTATTTTAAAAAGTCATTAACGAACTGCATATGATCCCCAGGAATCCGGACGATATGTTAGTTTAGTCGTTATTAAACACTGCTAAAATTGTTTGAGATTAAAATGGCCGCTTGTTCTCTCTTGCAATACCACCGCTCAGTCCCTCTCCCACCACGTTTCTTCATCCCTGAACTGTTCCTGTATGGACAATATGGCCCCCGGTTCTTTCTTACAACACCACTGATTATTCCGCAGAACCACTCAAAGCAAAGGTGAAAAATTTAAAGGCTTTCAATAACATGAATTTTTTTATTTTTAAATATCATTCCGGAATACTCCTGCACAGCCTTGCTGATTAATCTTCTATCAAAAAAGGTTGTTGGCATATCAATATATGATCTAAAGAAACTAATAAAACTGACTTTTTCATGAATTTTAAATCTAATTAATTTTGTATCCTTTTAAATAGTTTGGTTTTTCAAAATTAATTTGAAACCAAAGGTAAATAAAGTTTTAATTTTTTGGTATTTAACTGGGAACTCACAGATATAACTGTGGCTTTAATACTTGAGCACCAGGATAATGATTAGTTAAAGCCTTCATAAGAGTGGAGATTTCAGGATTCGAATCCATTAAAAGGAAAATCTATCTAGGTGACAGTTCACCATGATGAACACTGTTTGGTAAATAAAGATTTAATTTGAAACCAATAGTCATTGTTTTACAAAATAAGATTACAAAGCACAAGCTGGACTGAAAACGGTGAGTTTAATAACTAATCAATGGTAGGGATTTGTTATTTAAAGAAGGCCATAAAATTTACTTACTCATAATTCTCATTCTTGAAATGAGCGAACCCAGTTCGAATCCTGTCGTCCGGGTTAAAGAGTTAGGGTAATTATACGGTGCACCCTATGAGTTTGGATTCATGGTAGATCTTTACCATAAATAGTATAAATTTAATATTAAAATATTTATTAATATATATTATAAAATTAAAATTACTTTTTATAATAAAAAAGTTAATGGTCTATGGTGGACCCAAACTCAAAAGGTCCACCGTATAATTACCCGGTTAAAAAGCTTCGACCCGGCTGCCTCCAGTTCCACAGTTAACTGCTTGATCTTTGCCGCCGCAACATCCCTAAGGTCGGCTTTCTCCCTGCCAAAATAAAAGGAAAAAACATATATAAGAAAAATGAGTGTAGAATATAGAGTACATAAGAATTAGTGTGACAAAAATCAAAATTAAAATAAAAGTTACACATTCATTTAATAAGGAAAAAAGATATAAAATTTATATAATAAAAAATATATAACAACCCATATAATAAATTATTCAATTAATTTTTTTATCACAGGACATATTATATCTCATATTTCTAATTTTCTATCTCTTTACTTTATTTTCTCTCATCCTCTGTCTATCTTGTATACACGTAACATTACTCTTACGAAAAAAAAGTGTCATAACTAACGCGTCAGCGCTGGACAGTGTGGGACACATGGATCAGGCTACTGCCTTTCCCTCCTCATCAAAACAAAAATTTATACACATAGGAAATAACGAAGGGAGGGACCGGATGCCTAAGGACAAAATAATTAATGTTAGTTTGTTTTAAATAAGGAAAATGCAGGAGTGTAGGATTAAAAAATATAAAGGTTTTATTGGAATGTAAGACATTTAATGTTAAAGATATAATCAATATCATAATTTTTAATAAAAATCTTCTATTTATAAATCTTTATTAGTATCCTCCCATCAGCAAGACTCTCTAATTAATTACAGAACCGAAGCCGTGGTGTTGTGTTTGTTTCGGCGGTGAAAAACTGCAAGAACTTGACACGCCCGCGCGCACACGCACACACACACATATATATATGGGTGGGATCAACTTACTCCAGAGTAACTCTTGGTAAAATTACTCCGCTTAATAACTTCTTATTGAATGTGAATTTCATCAATCCAACCGCCATATTAACAGTTTTCATTAAATAGATCAAGCCTATAAATTTTCATAAAATTTAAAAATCATTTGATATTTCATCAAATCACTTCAATTGAACGTGCAATATGCTTTTTAAAATATAAGTAAATGTTTACTCTAAAATTACATACCTATGAATGTCCAATTGATCTAAAATTTGGTGTGCATAATTATCATATTAATATCAAATTAGTCAACGGTTGGATTGATGAAATTCACATTCTATAAGAAGTTATTAAGCGGAGTAACTTTGCTAGAGTTACTCCTGGAATAAGTTGATCCCCACCCAGAGAGAGTCCGGATCCGTTGACACCAGGTGTCAAACTTTAAGAGTTACGCCTCTTAAAAACTTTTTGTAAAATGTGAATTTGACAAATCCAACCGTTAAATCACATTATATTACCTTCATGATCATGTATATCAAATTTCAGATAATTTCGACATTCGTAAGTATGTTATCTAATAATAAACTTTTACTTATATTTTAAAAACATATTATATGTTAAAAAAAGCCGAAACAAACACAAAACCACGGCTTATATATATATATATAGGGTGAGGATCAACTTACTCCAGAGTAACTCTAGCAAAGTTACTCCGCTTAATAACTTCTTATAGAATGTGAATTTCATCAATTCAACCGTTGACTAATTTAATATTAATATGATAATTATGCACACCAAATTTTAGATAGTTAGTTTCACCTCAGAAGCTTTGTCAGCGCTGCAACGTCCTCCTCGTATGCCTCTCCTGCCATATCTTCCTTCTGCAACTAGCCGTTCAAAACAAACACAACAGAGTTTATTAGTATATCCAAAATTACTCTTTGATTAGAAATTCATTACTTTATTTACATATAGATGTAAGAAATTAAATACGGATGAAGGTAGGATTTGAATTATATTAATTCAATCAGTTATAAAAGAGACAGCAGAAAATTGTAGACGTGATCAGTAGCATGCATGATGAGAAACTGTAACTGGAAAAAAGCTAGGAGGCGATCACATCTGTATACCTTTCTTTTTCTATGGAGATAGGGAGAGAGATTCTGGTAGTAATGAAGGAAAAAGGAAAGATACAGTGTGTATTATATAGATCATGGCAATAATATTTAATTATTCATTTTATTTCTTGTTTATCTTCATTTCTTTTCTTTTTTATAATCTTTTATCACCTCATCCATATCATTCTTTTAATTTTATCTCTTATCTCTTTTTATTTATAAGTATATCCCTGAAGTGTACACTCATTTTCCCTTCCTTCCACGTGCCTAGTGAAGCCATAAAAGACAGAACTCACGCATTGTGTGGCAACGAAGCCGGAAATAATGCACACATCATCGCCCACTTGCTTATAAGTTATGACCCAAGAGAAAACATAAGCATATAATAAATGGCCATATATTGGAAGGCCTGTGAAAAAAACATAAAAAATCATGTTATTCTATGTATTTTCTTGATTTTTAGTGTGTTTATCCCGTATAAAGATTTTTCAACATTTTCTCAACTCTCTCTCAATCAATTTTTTGAAGAAAAAAAATACATATTTTAAAATCTAAATATTTATAATTCTAATTAGTTCTTTATAATATATAATTTTGAAAACTCATTTTGGTGATCGAAACATCTCTACTCTTTCAACTATATATGTGACTTTTTGTGTTTTTCACATAAATCCATTATAAAATTTTTTAAATATTTTCTCAACTCTCTCTCAATCAATTTTTTGAATTTTTTTTTATATTTTAAAATCTAAATATTTATAATTGTAATCAATTCTTTATAATAATTTTGAGACCTCATATTGGAGAGTAAAACATCTCAATTCTTTCAATTAGAAAGTCACGTATCACTTTTTGACCGGATTTTCTCACTTGTCTTTCACACACCTTCTTTGCATAAATTTTTTAACATTCCTTCAAATCCTTTTCAATCAACTAAAAAGCTAATTTTATGAAATCTAAACATTATCACCATAATCTTTAATATTTTTTATATCGAATATTTTTCAATTTAAATTCTAGTTTTTATTATTATCATTTAATAATGTTCTCAAATTTCCCTAACGTCCGAGTACTTCTCCCCAATACGGATAAGGCCTAGTCGTTAGTATGAGAGTATCAGATGATCTTGACCTAGGAGATTTCCTTGCCTTTATAGACAGAGTTTGGGCCACGTAAGGCCCATGAACTGCTTACTGGGTCGAGGGTATTCCCTTGACCCATCTTATTACTTATGCGGGCCACTTAGACATCGACCAGCTTTTAGGTCAATGCCTGGTACAGAACACAGCCCCTCGAGCTCAAGCCCAGCGAAGCCAGGGCGCCGAGCTCGTATGTGTTGGTCTTGTGTAGTCAGGGTACCGAGCTCGTAGTTCGGTATTGTGCGGTGTTAGGAATATGCACTAGAAACTTATATATTTATGAACATCCATCACTTGTATCATGTTATTTTATAAAGGCAAACTTATTCTTTTAGAATATAATTATTGTCCTTAGAATAATAAGCTTAAACTTCATAAGAAATCAAGTAGATGACTTGATCGTGAGATCTTATGAAGAACTATTCTTAAATAGTCCCTAGTCAAGTATCATCTTAGGACAAAGATGCATTTAGACTAGTATGTGAGTTCATTGATGATCACATCTCACAGATCATGGATATGAGATATCATGTGCTCACATAGGTACACATTAAGAGTAATGGTGTACTGGACAGACCCACCTTAAGAACGTTGCATGGGTTGTTACATAAGTGTCATGAACGTTTCTTAAATTGTAGATGTTATATGAAGCCCTTTCGACCTGAAATCACTACGATTCCTACATAAGGAATTATATGTTTTAATTATCATCAAACGTTACCTGTAACAGGGTAATCATAAAGTTGGTTTTTGGACATGTAATAAATTATGTGGTGGAATGTGAGTGCCCTAGATGAGATTTGTCCCTCCTATGTAACAGGAGTTATATCTGTAAGCCTCTTGATAAAGTGAGACTGCAAAATGCAAGGCCATGCTCAGGAGGATAAATATGAGATATTTATTTTCTGTACAGTCTACTTTTGGATCAAGAAAATATAAATTGAACTATACAAGGTTGACACAATCCATGCCCTTGTGTTCAATTAGATATTTGGACAAAGGGACAGATCATATAAATTATTATCATAAAATAGGATTTATCAAAGTTATTGATAATCTCAATATTTGGATTGTGATGTGTTGCTAGATACCGCTCACTATTTATGATATTAAATATAAAAGGGTTTTATTTTAATATTATAACCAAATATTAAAAGCCTATTGGGTCACACGTTTACAACAAGCCACTAGGAAAAGGATAATAATTCTAATTTAATTTAATTAGAATTATTACATAATGGGCCAGGCCCATAAGTGTGAGGGTTAAGTGAGCACTACCCCAGATACACATGAGCAATCACTTTTTACTCTCTAAGGCTACTAGCAGAGTTGAGGAGGGTTTCCTAGTACGGTTGTTGGCGTGGATACCAATAGAGACGCGACTACTTTTGCCTCGTTTGTAATCCTAATAAGGTACGACGTTTCGTTTCAATACCTTTTATGCCTTGAATCGTGTTTTCGCAAAACGATCATAACAAGGGAGGGAATCCATTTATTTCCGCTGCACCCTGACCATATGCTTGATTCCCTTCAATTGGTATCAGAGCTTTGGTTTGAGATAAACACGTTTTAGGCTTTTAAACTTGTGAAGATTATGTTTTTTTTTGTTGTTTTTTGCTGAAAAACGTAGCGCTGATATCTGGGATGCAACCTGCGCTGCAGCGCAGACTGAAGCGCAGATCTGCGCTGCAAGCTAGGCTGCAGCGCAGACTGAAGCGCAGTTTACGTATTTTGATTCTGATACTTGCGCTTCACCTGCGCTGTAGCGCAGGTGGAGCGCAGGTAAAGCGCAAGTGAAGCGCAACTTTCAGAATCAGTTTATTTTGTTCCCTTTATTGATTGTTTTATGTGCGATGTATATATATGTTTATATGTTCTAATGTTGGAGGGTCCCAAGGAACATGAAAGAGTTCATGTCTTGGGCATCAAAGGGTTCAATTGTTGAAACCTTGTCTTGACTCAAATATTGGCTGCGATAAACATGTCACTTATCAATTTGCTGACAAGAGCGTATTCAAATGATACGAGGGACTTACTCGTTTATCGGTTCGTGAAGTATTCGTTTGATGCGAGACACTTATTGATGATTGGTTGAGTGTTTATCAAATCCAATTTTTGTTTTGAGACACTGCGTAATGGGTTATTTCGTATGCGCGTAATCAAACCTCGCTTAATATATATACATATTATTATATCACTCGTTTTACAATCAATGGATGTTGAATTTGCATGATGGTTGGTTATGGCCTTAGTTGTTTTAATTTAAATACGACCTGCGTGTCGTGCCTTACCTCTAAACATTTCTTTTGTAATTCTCTTCTCATCTCTATCCCCTCGTACGTTAAAACGAGGTTTCTTCTTGTTATGTAATGTAACCGGGAAGAGCATGGAGTCAAAGGAGCATGTGGAGACATGTGGATGGAGACTTCATGATTATATGTGATGTATTTTTGTATTGGAATTTTAGGAGGCCATAACCATATCATGTATTTGTATGAGATGCATGCTTGTATGTTAAATGGTTTAACAACGAATAAAATTAAAACGATTAAATCCCTCAATGCTTGTGTGCCTTCCAATAAATGACACTCGTCAAGACTGGAATCGATTAAGTGTGGGTTGCCAAAGCAGAGTACACTTATCTATTCTAGTGAGACATGATAGGATAAAAGTAATATCCGATTGTCAACCATTGGTCTTTGATTGGGTATATTCAATATGATTGAAGAACCTAGAGGCACTAATATTAAGTCATGTTTTGCCTTCCAATGTCTAAGCTTGAATCGATTAAATGTGGGTCTGCCAAAGCCGGGTACATTTATCTATTTTAGTGAGGCGCGATGGGATATATGTGGGTCTGCCAAAGCAGGGTACATTTATCTATTGCCAACCATTGGGTTTGGACTTAACTAGGTATATTCAATAGGATTGAAGAACCTAGAGGCACTAAGTTAGGCATTAATTCATAAGATGAATTAGAATAAGAGTTATTCACCTAACTGTATATATCCAAGAGTTGTATGAGATACAATTGGAAAGCGTGTTCCTACCTAAATAGCCTTTTCTAAGCGATCAACCAAAGCTGACTTAAAATTAGGTGAAATATGGATCTTGGCCCACTAGAAAATCTAGTGATGGGATTTTCTGATTTTATATAGAGGGTACTTGTTTTGAATCAAAATTAAATATGTTTGTTATATGATACTTACGTGCATAGCAACGAGCACAACAAGTAACTTTTATTGCGATCTGTCCTTGAGAAGGACAAACTGTTTGGAATTAACTTTCTAGACTGGTATAAGACCTAAGGATTGTCCTTAGGAAAGGCTGTATGTCGGCCTATTCCTGAAACACCCGTTGCAAATATTTTGAAAGCTGACAAGGATGCTTTTAGAAAGCATCAGGATGTTACTCTCGATGTAGGTTGCCTTATGCTTACTACCATGAATGCTGAAAACAGCATGAGAACATGGAGGCGTACAATATGATTGTACACTTAAAAGACTTTATCAAGGACAAGCTAGGCTTGAACGATTTGAAGTCTCAAAAGCACTTTATCAATGTAGACTAGCAAAAGGAACCCCTGTTGGTGCTCATGTACTCAAAGCAATTGGGTACATTGAAAACCTAGAAAGACTTGGATTCCCATTAGACCAAGAGTTGGCCACTGATCTTGTCTTGCAATCGTGGCCAGACAACTATGGTCAATTCGTCATGAACTACAACATGAATGAATTTGACAAACCATTGTCAGAATTGCTCAACATGTTGAGAACAGCTGAGCAAAACATTAATAAAGGTAAAGGGAAGACCATATTGATGGTCCAACCTGCAAAAGGCAAGGGCAAGAAGAAGTTCAAGAAGCCCTATTTCAAATCAAAGGACAAGGGCAAAGAAAAGCCTAGTACCTCTGCTTTGAAGCCTACTGGCGGGATAGCTAAGGAAGGAAAATGTTTCCATTGTGGCCAATCAGGACATTGGAAGAGAAACTGTGCAAAGTACCTGGAGGAGATAAAAAAAAGAAGGGAAGTGAGACTTCCACCTTAGGTATTTATGTTATAGAAGTAAATTTATCTGCTTCTACATCATGGGTATTAGATACTGGATGTGGATCTCACATTTGCATGAATATGCAAGATCTAAAAAGGAGTAGATGACTGGCTAAAGGCGAAATCGACTTGCGAGTCGGAAATGGAGCAAGAGTTGCTGCTTTAGCCGTAGGAACATATTATTTAACTTTGCCAACTGGGCTAGTTATTGAATTAGATAATTGTTATTTTGTGCCAGCCATTAGTAGGAATATTATTTCTGTTTCTTGTTGAGACAAGAATGGTTTTTCATTTATAATAAAGAACAATAGTTGTTCGATTTATTTAAATGATATGTTTTATGGTTGTGCAAAATTAAACAATGGATTATATGTTCTCGACTTCGAAGTTCCTATCTATAACATAAATACTAAAAGGGTCAAAACAAATGATTTGAACCCAACTTACCTTTGGCATTGTCGCCTAGGACATATAAATGAGAAACGCATATCCAAACTCCACCAAGATGGCTATTTGGACTCATTTGATTTTGAATCAATTGAGACATGTGAATCTTGTTTATTGGGAAGATGACCAAAACCCCATTCACCAGAAGAGGGTGAAAGGGCCGGTGATCTTCTTTGCCTCATACATAATGATGTATGTGGGCCCATGGGCACAATGGCTAGAGGAGGTTTTCAATACTTCATCAATTTTGCTGATGATTTCAGTACATATGGATTTGTGTATCTGATGGAACACAAATCCGAATCCTTTGAAGAGTTCAAGGAATTTAAGAATAAAGTACAAAACCAACTTGGCAAGACTATTAAAACACTTCGATCAGATCGAGGTGGAGAATACTTGAGCCAACAATTTGATGACTATCTAAAAGAGTGTGAGATAGTATCCCAACTCACTCCTCTTGGAACACCTCAATGGAATGGTGTTTCAGAAAGGAGAAATTGAACCCTATTGGATATGGTTCGATCCATGATGAGTCATTCTGATCTCCCCGACTCCTTTTGGGGTCATGCTTTGTTAACAGCAGCCTTCACACTAAACCGTGTTCCATCTAAGGTTGTCATAAAGACACAATATGAGATATGGACTGGGAGATGACCTAGTATGTCTTTTATGAAGATTTGGGGTTGTGAAGCTTATGTGAAACGCCAAGTTTCAGATAAGCTAGGACCCAAATCAGATAAATTCTTATTTGTGGGATACCCAAAAGAAACTAAGGGTTACTATTTCTATAATCCTAGGCAAGGCAAAGTGTTTTTCGCTAGGACTGCTGTATTCTTAGAGAAGGAATTTATCTCTAAGAAAATAAGTGGGAGGAAAGTAGAAATTGAAGAAATTGAAGAAATTCAAGTACCATAGAGTGACAATGAGCCAATAATGGAACAAGAGCAGATACCACAAAGTGTTGTGGAGCCACCTGCTCAAGTAGCGCAAGACTTGCGTAGGTCAGATAGGGTACGTCACCAACCTGAGAGATATGGTTTCCTTGTGTCTCAGGAAGGGGAGTATTGCTAATGGACCAAGATGAACCAGTGACTTACCAAGAAGCTCTTTTGAGTCCAGAATCTGAGAAATGGCTTAATGCCATGAGATCTGAAATGGATTCCATGTACACTAACAAGGTATGGACCTTGATTGAGCCACCCGAAGGGATAAAACCCATAGGGTGCAAGTGGGTTTTCAAAAGAAAACTGACATGGATGGTAATATAAGTACCTTTAAAGCACGATTGGTGGATAAGGGTTTCAAGCAAATTCATGATGTAGACTATGATGAAACCTTTTCCCCAGTTGCCATGCTTAAATCTGTTTGGATTTTACTTGCTATTGCAACTTACCATGATTATGAAATCTGGAAAATGGATGTCAAGACAACCTTCCTAAATGGAATCCTTCTTGAATATATGTATGTGATACAACCTGAAGGTTTTGTTATACCTAAAGGTATATAAGTTGCAACGATCCATTTATGGATTAAAGCAAGCCTCTAGAAGTTGGAATCTTCATTTTTGATGAAGCTGTAAAGCAGTTTGGTTTCATTAAAATGAAGATGAACCTTGTGTCTACAAGATGGTTAGTGACAACAAAGTGGTTTTTCTGGTTTTGTATGTAGATGACATACTCCTCATAGGAAATGACATTCCCACCCTTCAGTTTGTAAAGACTTGGTTAGGAAATTGTTTTTCTATGAAAGATTTGGGCGAAACAACCTACGTGTTAGGTATCAGGATCTATAGAGATAGATCTCGAAGATTACTAGGCCTAAGTCAAAGTACATACATAGACAAAGTGTTAAAACGGTTTAACATGCAAGATTCTAAGAAGGGATCTTTACCTATGTCACGTGGTATAAGCCTATCTAAGGCTTATTCTCCTTCCAGTGAAGAAGAGAGAGGTCGCATGAGTAAGATTCCTAATGTATCTGCTATAGGGTCTATCATGTTTACCATGTTATGTACTCGACCAGAAATATCATATGCTTTAAGCATGACTAGCAGATACCAGTATGATCTTGATGAAGATCACTAGACAACAGTCAAGAACATCCTTAAGTACTTGAGAAGAACTGAGGATTCATTCTTGATATATGGAGGTGAGGAAGAGCTACTTGTAAAGGGTTACACTGATGCTAGCTTCCAAACCGACAAAGATGATTGAAGATCGCAATCAGGTTATGTGTTTTGTTTGAATGGTGGCGCTGTGAGCTAGAAAAGTTAGAAGCAAGAAACAGTCGCTGATTCTACCACATAAGCTGAGTATATTGCGGCCTCAAATACTGCGAAAGAGGTCGTATGGATCAGGAAGTTCATCATTGAACTTGGAGTAGTTCCTACCATTGTGGATCCTATAAGTCTTTATTGTGATAACAATGGGGCTATTGCACAAGCCAAGGAACCCAGGTCTCATCAACGATCCAAACATATACTTAGACTTTTCCATCTCATCAGAGAAATCATTGATAAGGGAGATGTGAAGATATGCAAAGTGCATACAGATGACAATGTTACAAACCCATTAAACCCCTTGTGCAGCAGAAGCATGAAGGGCACACTAGATCATTAGGCATAGTGGTTATGTCTGAATGTCTCTAGTACAAGTGGGAGATTGTTAGGAATATGCACTAGAGACTTATATATTTATGAACATCCATCACTTGTATCATGTTATTTTATAAAGGCAAACTTATTCTTTTAGAATATAATTATTGTCCTTAGAATAGTAAGCTTAAACTTCATAAGAAATCAAGTAGATGACTTGATCGTGAGATCTTATGAAGAACTATTCTTAAATAGTCCCTAGTCAAGTATCATCTTAGGACAAAGATGCATTTAGACTAGTATGTGAGTTCATTGATGATCACATCTCACAGATCATGGATATGAGATATCATGTTCTCACATAGGTACACATTAAGAGTAATGGTGTACTGGACAGACCCACCTTAAGAACGTTGCATGGGTTGTTACATAAGTGTCATGAACGTTTCTTAAATTGATAGATGTTATATGAAGCCCTTCGACCTGAAATCACTACGATTC
The DNA here is from genome assembly GCA_026901365.1 of Sesbania bispinosa. Taxonomy (NCBI): domain Eukaryota; kingdom Viridiplantae; phylum Streptophyta; class Magnoliopsida; order Fabales; family Fabaceae; genus Sesbania; species Sesbania bispinosa. The sequence continues at coordinate 556,046 of QLOH01000098.1, forward strand.
CTACATAAGGAATTATATGTTTTAATTATCATCAAACGTTACCTGTAACAGGGTAATCATAAAGTTGGTTTTTGGACATGTAATAAATTATGTGGTGGAATGTGAGTGCCCTAGATGGGATTTGTCCCTCCTATGTAACAGGAGTTATATCTGTAAGCCTCTTGATAAAGTGAGACTGCAAAATGCATGGCCATGCTCAGGAGGATAAATATGAGATATTTATTTTCTATATTGTCTACTTTGGGATCAAGAAAATATAAATAGAACTATACAAGGTTGACACAATCCATGCCCTTGTGTTCAATTAGATATTTGGACAAAGGGACATATCATATAAATTATTATCATAAAATAGGATTTATCAAAGTTATTGATAATCTCAATATTTGAATAGTGATGTGTTGCTAGATACCGCTTACTATTTATGATATTAAATATAAAAGGGTTTTATTTTAATATTATAACCAAATATTAAAAGCCTATTGGGTCACACGCATACAACAAGCCACTAGGAAAAGGATAATAATTCTAATTTAATTTAATTAGAATTATTACATAATGGGCCAGGCCCATAAGTGTGAGGGTTAAGTGAGTGAGGGGGGTAAAACCCTAGCCACCACTCTATAAATAGAGCATGAGATGCACTTCCCCAGATACACATGAGCAATCGCTTTTTACTCTCTAAGGCTACTAGCAGAGTTGAGGAGGGTTTCCTAGTACGGCTGTTGGCGTGGATACCAATAGAGACGCGACTACTCTTGCCTAGTTTGTAATCCTAATAAGGTACAACCTTTCGTTTCAATACCTTTTATGCCTTGATTCGTGTTTTCGCAAAACGATCATAACAAGGGAGGGAATCCATTTATTTCCACTACACCCTGACCATATGCTTGATTCCCTTCATATGGCCAGGGTGTCAAGCTTGTAGGTGTCGGTCTTGTGTAGTCAGGGTTCTGAGCTCGTAGGTCGGTATTGTGCAGCCAGGGTGCCAAGCTCGTAGGTGTCGGTCTCGTGCTTCATCAAGTTAATGCGTCTTGGGCGGGAGATGTGGGAGAGAAATGAAGCGTTACCTTGTAGGACTATTCCTGTCTCTCTCTCTCTCCTACATCCAACGGTCGTGCTTCAACGTTTTTCAAAATGTAAAACCTCAACCGTTTGATGTGGAAATTGTGTTGATTCCCAAAGCGACGAGCCCTTTCCCAATGTCAGCTGCAATAATGACACTTTAAAACCCCTCAGCTTTACGTTTTCAATATAGTCACTTAATCATCCTAGCACTTTGCTCGGGAATGTAGTCATCTCAGTACTGTGCTTTTGTCATCCAATTTCTTGCTCGGGAAATGTTTTGTCATCCGATTTCTTGATCGGGAAATGTTTTGTTGCATCCGATTACTTGTTGGGGAAATGTTTTGTTGCATCCGATCGGGAAATGTTCGTTACATCCGAGTACTTGCTTGAGAAATGTTTGTTATATTCGAGTACTTACTCGAGAAATGTTTGTTACATCCGAGTACTTGCTCGGGAAATGTTTGTTACATCCAATCGGGAAATGTTTGTTACATCCGAGTACTTGCTCGGGAAATGTTTGTTACATCCGAGTACTTTCTCGGGAAATGTTTGTTACATCTGAGTACTTGCTCGGGAAATGTAGTTTTTGACCGAGTTTATACTCGGATATGTAGTGGCATAGAAATCGAGGAGTCGTTGCTCGGATTGTAGCTTCCAACCGAGTTTATACTCGTATATATAGTAGCATAGAAGTCGAGGAGTCGTTGCTCGGATTGTAGCTTCCAACCGAGTTTATACTTGGAATTCATTTTATTCTCCACCGGTTTGATCAGCGGCTTCACTTTCTTTCATATTTTATCTTTCCATTGAAACTTGATGAAATACAAGACTTTATATTTGGCCAGTCCTCCACCATGCCAGCATATTGGTTGTGAGAGCGTAATTTGCAAACAAAAAGAATCTATATTAGTAATTAAGATAAAAATTGTAATTACTGCTATCATATTAACGTTCATGCTCCCTAACATGGTAATTAAAGAAATAGTATAAAATAACATTATTTGACCAATAAATGATCACTAATGATAATAAAAATAGGAAACTTATTTGATTTGATTGAAACTTATTGCGTATTAAATTTAATGGAAATATTAAATCTGATAATACTAAAATAGAATATTTCTTGCATATATAGTATATAAATTATTAATTATGCAAGATTGATAAGTTGGATTTATAAATATGATTTATTTAAATTGATTATAATGACTGATGTAGTTAAGGTTAAATAAGTGTGTGTAATGAGAGTTAAATATATTTTATTTAAGATGATTAATTTTAATAATTAAAGTTATCATTAGGAGTGTTGCGGATTGGATTTTGGAAAATTAATATGAAGAAAGGCCAATTAGAAAATAAGAATAAAAGTATTAACTAGTGCCTTTGAGGGTTACAACGTGTCAGGAACAGCTGTGTGGCAGAGCGCAGTAGGCAGTGCAGAAGATAGCGCAACAATGTACCAAAGGGCAAGACTTGCATAAAAACAGAGACACCAACATGGTTGCAAGAAAGATCAGCCAGCAGTAACTTAAAAAGGAAAAGTGCAGCAAGGCACAAAACGGACAGACGACGTACTTTCTTGCCTTTGTACCTTTTAATCTATGAGTATCCAATGTAAACGGGGCTTGGACCACAAGTTTGGTTAGCCTATATAAAAGGCGCCAAGGGGCAGCCAAGGGGATCCAAGGACAGAAGTCCCCCTACCTGTAACCCCCATTTTACTAGAATTCAAGATGAATGAAATATTTTATCTAACATGTAACCATGCTTCACCAAGATTATGAACCCATTTAATCTCAATCCCTTGTTTCCCATTTTTGATCCGAAACATTTGGTGACTCCACTGGGAAGCATGGTTGCAATGAGTAAAGGAGCGGAGAGATTCAAAGAAAATGCGCTTGGCCATGGAGGCAGGGTGTAAAAAGAAAAGAGAGAAGGGATACGCCCTCTTGCTAGGGGCAGAAAATAAATGGTACACAAAAAGGAGAAAAAGGGGGACCTCAGGGGGTAGATCCAGGTGCAACCCTTTCGTAAGAAAAAAAGAGAAGAAAAGAGAAAGAGAGGAGGGAAGCTTGGAAAAGGCAAGAAGGCACCAAGGTGTCGGAACTAGTATGATGGAGGACACTCATCAGCATGTCAAAATAAAGAAGTAAAGGCTACATGGAGAAGTAGCTAAATGTAAGGACGTTGAAAAGCCATGGATGGCAAGATTTTGAAGGGGACTTCATAAAAACTCAGAGGGTTGTATTAAAAAAAAAGATGGGAAAGAGGAGGAAGAAACTTGTGACTTAGGAGACTTCCAGCAACGTGTCCCTAGGAAGATTCAGAAATGGTAACAAAAAAAAAAAGAAGTTGGATGAAGGAAGCTAAGGTGACGCAGTAAAGAGTAACGCACCCAGTAAGCATGGCGCCCAAGGAACGGAGGCCCTATCGCGGACCCAAGCGAAAAACTTGGGAAAAGATTTCGGGCGTCCTTTCCTCAAAAGTGCTTGAGAGTCTAGCATGCCTAGCTACAAAGCGGATTTAAGTAGAAAAACCTCGAGAGGGAATTGCGGGCGTACCCTCTCCAAAGGCACTTAAGATCTAGCACGCCTAGCTACAACGTGGGTTTAAAGCAAATAACTTAGGAGAGAATTGTGGGCGCTCTCCTCAAGGATGTTTAAAACCTAGTACGCCTAGCTACAGAGCGGGTACAAGTAAACAACTTGGGAAGGAATAAGGGCGCACCCTCCCATGGACACTTGATAACCTAGCACGCCTAAAGATATGAGAAATCCTAAAGGGCACTCTTGCACCATATAAAAGGCAGAAACGCCTAAAGAAGATTACTGACATAGAGAAAATGCTTACAGCTTAATATGATAGTCGTGCATACATAACGCTGCTTTAAAGCTACGCTCATTATTAATGTAACGCGTAAAAAATCAAAACAAATGCCACGAAGGAATGAAATTAACGTTTGAAAAATATCCTTACAAAGAGCGTCAACAAGTACGCAAAGAAATCAAAAAGAGGCATTACGTTTAGCCCTGTTAGTGAGTCCTCAGTTTGTCCCTGATTGATATTTGCAATGATAGATCTCTCGTTCAATTTTCACAGCCTCCGCAATCCTACCCAGAGGCAGCAATTATAACGTCGCCCTCCTCCAGGGTATATATTGTCATAAATACCCCAAGTAAAGAACCATAACACAATATAAAAGTGCGCAAGGAATGGATTTATTAGGCGATGAAGGACTCGACCTTCACAGTCAAATCTTAGTGACATAAAATTATGCCCATCCGAGAACAAAACATTTTTAGGAACACGCCCAACGACGGCTATCATCGACTTCAAAGCGAATTTATGATAGGAAACAGGGTGCTTTTCTTAAAAGCATTATGACAAAGCTCACTTCATTTGGAAAGCATCTCCTGAAGGCTCCTTTGAAAGCCTCAATTATTATGACTTATCTAATGCTTTAGCAATTCTCATTCGGAAAGTATTTGTTTTAAAGACATCTCGATCTACTATTTTTATCTTGAAAGCATACCTAGCGTTTTGATACTTCACGCATATACATTTAAAGAAGCATATTATTCTCCCACTTTATCATATATTTTGCAAATGGATCATTGAAAAGGGAGGCCAAATACTGGTCAGACGCAATTACGCTCTATGCATGCTATACAATTGAGAAAGTGTTAACACGTTGTTTAAGGTTTGTATGTATAAAAACAACCCTTATGGAAATACCATTTGAGACATTTAATTATTAATTGCCCCTTGATAGAATTGCCAACGACCTTTATAGGTAAATAACTCAGGTTTGATCAATAAACTCATGTTTGAATTATGATACATTATTATATGCTTAACCTCACCCTGTTGAGAATGGTTTAGAAGCAGGATTTACTCAAACATGCAGATGGCGAACATGAAACAAAACTTCTGCACATCAAGAAGCAGCCGCCTCCCATGTGCAAGGGGACAAATGTCAGGAATTCAACCCAGAAAATACGCCCTCAGAAGACTAAAATCAAGTGAAGAACAGGTCCAGCCCCAACGGAAAGAGAGTGAAAACATGCAGATGGAAGCTCACATGGATAGAAAAACTCAAAGAGACAGAATAAAAGACGCCCCCCGCAGAAGAACGTTGGGCGTGGAGATCCAAACCCCATCTCGGGTAAATCCGCACTCTCTCACTTAGGCTTCTCAAGTCTTATGCAAGAAGAGTGTGTTTGTTATAAACTTTTAAGGTAATTTGTACTAGTGTGTTTCTTAAAATCAATGATCACTTTCACTTAAGTCCTATAGCTTACTAAGACTTATGATTGCGTCTTATGTCTTATGAATAGTGTTACCTATCTTAATTCATCTTGTATGTCTAATTAGGATTAGGTTTATCCCTTAATCATGATTATCTTCCTTAATTAGACTATAATTAAACCTAATTCCCCTTAATTAAGTCTTAATCTTTACTTAAGATCCTAATTAATTCCTAATTATTCCTTAATCTCTTCTTTAATCTTGGATTAAGCTTTTAATTATAATTGATTAAGGTTAATCACAATTAATTAGTTCTTAATCACCATTAAGTCTTAATTAATTGATTAATACTTCATTAGTAACTAATGATTAAGATTAAGATTAATCTTCATTAGGGTTAATTAAAGTTAATCTCAATTAATTCTTCCTTACTTAATTAACTTAAGTGGATTGACTTAGTCAACTTAGGTGAGTTGGATTAATAAGCCCACTAATTAAACTTTGAGTCTTGATTTGATGGGTAAGATTAGGGTTGGAGCCCAACACCAATCCAAGTTCAATGTACATTCACTATTTTTTTTTGAAGGCATTGGGCCTAAACTAGAGGCCCAATGGTTAGGTAACCCATAAGGGTCCATTTTCTCACATTACCATCAAGTTTTATGAAATTTAAGGTGACTTTTAGATGGGTTTATTTTTGTACTCGAATTTAACTTAGATATTTTCTTTTAATTTCACTCATCACTTTAAATGGTTACCCATTTTAACTTATTGGGCCACTAAGGCCCATAAACACATTAACACCAATTTCACTAACATTCCAAGATCAAACACATTCATGAGTTTCTCATGAATGTGAATATGAACACCAAGAACATGATGAACACCAAAAACACAAAAATTCCAATAAATTCCAAAAATTACCAAACTCAAATATGATGTTCTGTAAGCATTCTAAGCCATCAAACTCATGTTATTTCATCCAAACATACCAATTATCATAAAAAGTTCCTATCTTTACACATAGTCAAAAATAACACATTTTCATGACAATTCGAGAAAACGAATTTCCTAAATTCAAACAACAACTTGCATGAGCATAAAATCATCATCTAAACATATTTCAAGCATCAATTAAATTTTTAAAGACATGCAGCCCCACCAAGTGGTTTTGGCCGAACCTATTTAGGGAAAAAGGAGAAAAATTTTCAATCAACAACTATGGTTTGCATGCACTCAAAATCATCACACAAACACATTTTTATCAACAATCAAAATTTTAGAACATGCATGTAAAACCAACCACATATAGCCGAACCATTTCCTCAAGGAAATAGGTTCCAACAATCCATTTTTGAAAAGGAAAAAGGGTTAGGGACAAGGATCAAGGCTAATCCTTTTACTCTAGTCATCAATCCTACTAGAGTTCAAGGTTCTCCCCCCCTTTACCTAAGGAAAATTCTTCTTGAAAAGGTGCAGCAAAATCCCAAACAGCTCCTCTTTTGCACTCCTCTTGATCACCAAAACAAGGTTCTTCAAAGGTTGGAGGCTAGATTTTGTAGCTTAAGGTTCAAAAATGGAACCTTTAACTTAGAATGTGAAGGAGAAAAAATGGAGGATGGAGAGGATGAGAGTGTGGCTCACAGATGTTTTGGGAGAAAATGAAGAATGAGAAAAACAATTTTGCATGTAAGGTTTAGAGAAAGGTGGACAAGTGTTTCTAATTTCATGAAAATTAAGGCTTTTCTTCACTTTATGTCTTTTAGAAAAGGTGTGAAGCCAACATGTGTCATACATGCACACACACACACCCACACGGCTTTGGGAGAGGGGAAATGAAGGATGATGCAGATTTTCTAGCCCGGATCAAGAGTATTCAGGCCCGGTTCCAGAAAGAGTAGGGGAAAAATGGAAATTTCACACCAAAATTTCCCAAAATTTATAGAAAAATTCCTATAATTGCTCTAACCTATTTTAAGCCTAAAATGTGATTAGAACTCACTTCTCACTTAAAATCTCTTATTTCCCAATTTTCCCAATTTTCGCACACAACGGTCAATTTTTAATAAGAGTAAGCAGATAGAAAATTATGGCTTTACCACAAAAATTCTATAAAGTTATAAATATAATTTTCAATCCACTTTTAAGGTCCAAAGTATATTTTCCATATTATTCTACAAATTTTTATATGTTGGTTAGGGTTACACTGCTAACCGGGGCATTTTGGTCTTTTTGCCCAAAAGTGCCAGAAAATTCTAAATAAATTTCTAAAATTCGTTGTTAATTATATTAAGACCATTTTGACTAAAAATGTAGATCCCTTTTAAGTTTTTTCTATTTTTCATAATTAAATCTATATTTTCCTTAACTGTATAATTACTAAAGGTATTTCAGGTCATTTTCTCAAACACCTCTCTAAAAATAAATCATTTATAATTATGGTTGGAAAAATCCAAAAATATAATTTAGATTGTTTATCAATAGTTCCTAAATACCTCGTAATTAAATTTTTCTCTCTCTTTTTAAAATTTTCTTTATCTTATTTATATACTGGTAGGGGAAATTGTGGGTGTTACATTGCGCCCTTTTTAAAGGTGTCTACCAACCTTGCATGACTTTTTACATTCAGCCAATTCATCCTACTAATAATTCTATTGAAATTTAGAATTATAACTACCAACCAGAAATTAAAATAAACAACCTATAACTATCCATGTAGCCGCCCCCATTACACCCATTTTGTAACCAACCAGCAAGAATTAACTAGGATTAAAACTCATCCATGTGTTGGCCGCCCACAAGGAAGACATAACAGCCAAATATTGATGGTTGGCCACTCTCATCAATTTGTAACCGCCCAGGTGTTGATTGCTGCCTCCTCTCTTTAATTTGTAACAACCCACACTTTATTTGGCATTTTATTTTATAACTCCTTTTGTTCCTTGTATTCATTCAGCCGCATTATGCCTCTTGTAACTGTCTAAGTTTCACAATTGAGCCAATATGATCCAAGCTGGCCGAAATTAGAACCAATTGTAACAGCAAATTATGTTTGAAAAACATAGCCAAATAATTAAAAATTCTGGCCGCCCACAACTAGCCCCAATTCTCTACATCTTGTGCTTTAATTTATGACAACTACTCTTCAATTAAAAGACCATGCAACCTCTACAATTTTACCTGGTTGGATTCACATCATACCCTCCTTCTTCGAGAAGATTCGTCCCAAATCTTAAAGCTTTATTTATTTGCTTAATTTAATTTACTAACTACTGCAGAAACTCAAAAGATTCCTCTTGGATCAAATACAACTTGAATAAATTCAGATTTGTTCCTTTCCAATGGTTGCAATCCGTGGAGCACCTCTCTTGTCAACACTCCCTCACCTTCCTGCAAGCAATAATGATTACCAATACACAACGAACAATAAGTATGCAAAATTTCTTTGTCAAACACATATGATTCAGCCCCAAAATGTTTATGAAAATGTGAAGCTTGGATACTATTCGTAAAAACAAATAACTCCATGTGTTGGTTTTCATCATCCTCAAGAGGTTGTGTTTCAACAACGGGCTGAATGTACAATGGAGCACTTGGAACAATATCAACAAGCTTCCTCTTCAAACATAGGGGTTGGTGTATTGCATTCACATGCCCATCCTCTTGTTCTTGTAATTTAACATCACAAACAGTAGAAGAACAATTGTTAACAAATAAAATTTCCTCGTTCTTTTTCTCTCGTTCTTTTTCTATTTCTTCTCTTTCTTTTTCTTCTTTTTCTCTCATTTTTTCTTCACTCTCTCTTGCTTCTTTTTCTCGCCTTTCTTTTTCTATTTTCTCCTTCAACTTACATTGATACTCACTGGCTCGACTTGGTGTCAGAAATTTGAACTTAATCTTACGTCCCTCATGCCTCAAAGAAAGCGAGCGTTCATCAAGATTGAGTGTTTTATAACGAAGCCATGACCATCCTAAAAGAAGATGACAAGAGTCCATGGGAGCGATATCACATAATACTTCTTTCTCACACTGCCCCACAATGAATGTGATCCACGCTTGATTCAGATGAAAGCTCGTTGGTAGGTGGAGTTTCTCCACCAATCTTTGACGCACAACATTGTTGTCGCTTCCATAATCGTATGCAACTATACATGGGTGACCTTCGAATAAACACCTTGTATAGTAAATTTCCATCGCCATTCCAAACTCATAGTCGAAGCTTTGATACCAAATGACGAGAATCCGAGGGGGGGTGGATTCGTTTTACGGATCTATCTAGGTTGGAATGCTAATAAGTAAGAAATTTGGGAAATTGTTTAAAACGAGAAAATGGAAAAAGGTAAGAAGATGGAGTGGAAATTGATACACGTCACACTTCCAAGGATGAAAGATAAGTCTTTGAGTTATACACACAAAGGGATGAAGGACCTTTGATAAAACTCGATTCTTGATAAACAAGAGAATAAGAGAAACACTCTCCAATTTGTTTAAATTTCTGAATTAAACTTAACTTGTTCCTTTTTGCATGCATGTTGCGCCCTTTTTAAAGGTGTCTACCAACCTTGCATGACTTTTTACATTTAGCCAATTCATCGTACTAATAATTCTATTAAAATTGAGAATTATAACTAAAAACCAGAAATTAAAATAAATAACCTATAACTATCCATGTAGCCGCCCCATTACACCCATTTTGTAACCAACCAACAAGAATTAACTAGGATTAAAACTTAGCCATGTGTTGGCCGCCCACAAGGAAGACATAACAGCCAAATATTGATGGCTGGCCACCCTCATCAATTTGTAACCGCCCAAGTGTTGATTGCTGCCTCCTCTCTTTAATTTGTAAGAGCCCACACTTTATTTGGCATTTTATTTTATAACTCCTTTTGTTCCTTGTATTCATTCAGTCGCATTATGCCTCTTATAATTGTCCAAGTTTCACAATTGAGCCAATATGATCGAAGCTAGCCGCAAATTAGAACCAATTGTAACAGCCAATTATGTTTGAAAAACATAGCCAAATAATTAAAAATTCTGGCCGCCCACAACCAGCCCTAATTCTCTAAATCTTGTGCTTTAATTTATGACAGCTACTCTTCAATTAAAAGGCCATGCAACCTCTACAATTTTACCTGGTTGGATTCACATCATACCCTCCTTCTTCGAGAAGATTCGTCCCGAATCTTAAAGCTTTATTTATTTGCTTAATTTAATTCACTAACCACTACAGAAACTCAAAAGATTCATCTTGGATCAAATACAACTTGAATAAATTCAGATTTATTCCTTTCCAATGGTTGCAATCTGTGGAACACCTCTCTTGTCAACACTCCCTCACCTTTCAAATTTGGTACAGTTGCTTTCAAAATTGCACAAATGAGGCTCTCATACATTAATTGCGTAGACCCCATTTCTTTGGGAGTTGGAACAATACAAAACCAATTCCACTTAATTGATTTTACCATCGTATTTCACAAATTATGCATCATTCATTTTCAGTCATTAACTATGTAATTTTATCAAAATCGATTCTACCCAACTGTAAATCAAACAGCCACTAAAAGCTTACCAAACATATTCTATGCTCTTTTGCAGAGTTCCGAGTTTCTAGATAGGTTACCTTTCCATGCCAAGCTAATAGAAATGTTCTAATGGATACATCCTCTTATTTTAGTGTATAAATGCATAACTATAACAAAATGCTAGGTGCCATTTAAATGAAAATTTCATTTTGCAAGTTCAGCATTCCACAAAAGCTAAACCAATGCTACCATGAAGGAACTTCTTAAGCTTAACCAAGGAATTCCTCTCTCTCTCAAATCCTTTACTTTCTTAGGCTCTATAAGACGAAGGCCCATCAGTTTACTTCAACAAGTTAATTTGTGGAAGGTGCCATAGTAGCAATGCACTCAAATGAGAAATACAACCAAATTCTAGCAGTAGTACTATCGCCTCAATGCCTAATTATCAATCAGTTTGAAACTGTAATACTAGGTGAGCAATAGTATTCTCGGTCCAAACGTCAAGATTCACTTTTAAGTTTTAACCGTGGTGTCCGACTTTGACAAATTCAATTAACACATTTTCAGAAAAAATCCAAAAACATTTACAGTGATAAACTACTTCATACTTCGAATAAAAAAAAGACAAGAAGCTAATCTACGTTCTTCCTGTGTTAAACAACTACAACCATTCCTCAATAAAACAAAACTGCGGGGGATGCCGGATAGCCCAATTGCGTCCACCCAACAGTGATCACTAAGCAGAGCTTAGAAACCAAAGAAGCCAAGCTCGCTGGCTCTCTCCTTCTCAAATGTCTCAAAGTACTGATAGATGATTGTTACTGCAAGTAATATTCCTGTCCCTGAACCAATTGCCCCCATGAAATCTGCCAACACAGTCAGGGCACCAATACACATGCCTCCAAATGCCGCAGCAGTGGGAATGTATCGGTTGAGCTCTTTCTGCAAGTTTGACTCCCGATGCCCAGGCATTACCATTTGTTGTTCCTGCAAATTAAAAAACCATGTTATGACAGCAGAAATTTTAAAAACCAATAAAACAGATTCATCCCACTCAAGAATTTCACTACAAATATCAATTTCCATGTGTTATAAAACAGAGTGCATAGCAATAAGACTGTGATCAAATTACGAAAAGCAATAATAAGTCTGATAGATTTGCCACAATGATAGAAATAAAGTATCTTTTAGACACAAATACACAATATTGCTTCTAAAGCTAGCTTTTTAGATCCAACCAAGGCTAATATTCTGTTTCATGTGTTTTAAGTGGAGACTGTCCGGTATTAAATCAAATCAATTGGGAAACAAAACTCTCAACATCTCAAAACATTATAAATCAGTCACACTGTTTATCAAACATGAACATTTCTTTACGAAAATGTACGATGAGAGAGAGCAGGCTCAATATGCAAAGTACTAAAGTTTCCCCAAAAATGTATATCAGTCAGTACCTTCAGTTGCTTGGCAACATCTCTAGCAGATGAACCAGAGACTTCAATCCAAGTTTTAGAGAACAAGGCACAGGCTGACAACATAAACACAAGATAGAACAATGCATGGAAAGGATTGGCCGCCATATCAGCTAAGCTGGAAAAAACAATTTTGAAAGACAAATTAGAGTTAATTAAGACAACAATTAAGAAAAATAGATATATAATTGATTGAAAATTTAAATCTTGGTCTAACAAACAAGGCAAAGACTTTAAAATGTTTATAAACCATATGAAGGGAAGAACTTCTCTTACCTGGAGGGTGCAGTGATGTAGTATGCAATACCACCAACAGGAATAGACTGACCACCACCATATTCAGACTCCTTCCATTTGCCCAACAAATTTACAAAGAAGTTTCCACTATACTTTCTGTGTAGCAGCTGTGCAAATCCAGTAAAATCATATTGTTAAAAACAGAAACCAAATGTTTACTCCAAGTAGCAAGTTACCATCATTAAACTCCACTACCTGGGAAATGAAGTAGAGATTGGAAACAAGGGCAGACTGGAGAATAATGGGCATGTTGGAGGTATAAAACAGTTTGATTGGATATGAACCCTGCTGTCCACGGGCATTCTTAGACCTTACAGGCAAAACCACACGGAAACCTTGGAAGTATATCACAATTAGGAAGATCAAGACAGTAGCCAGCAAATTTGTCACATTGGGAAGATTCTGCCTATAAAATGCCTCACGAAGGGCACGGACCTTGTCTGTTCTAGTTATCAACAAATGGAATAGAGCAATAACAGCACCCTCAAATTCAGCTCCCCGTCCACTATTAATGGTGGTAGGACTAAATGCTTTCCAGATGATGTTTTCACTGCAAAATAATGAGGGAATTCCTCTTAAGTTTTTTATGAAAGGCCATATACTTTGTTTACTAGTTGCTATAAGACAGAAAGCTCTATGCCAGAAATAAATTAATATAGAAAAAAATACAGTTTAAACATACCAGATATTAGTGGCAATGAATAGAGAAATTCCAGATCCCAAACCATACCCTTTCTGAAGGAGCTCATCTAAACATATCACAATGATACCTGCAAAACAAAGCTGGATGATGATAAGGATGGCATTTCCCACTCCAAGTTGGCCCACACTACCGTACATCCCAGAAAGAACATAGGCGACTGCCTCTCCCACAGCTATCAAGATGCCAAGTAGCTTCTGTGCACCATTTCTGGGAGAGAAAAGGAATTTGTCTCAATAGGTAGATATACCAATCTTATTCCATGAGATAAAACAAAATTTGCCACCATATGGCAGCACAAAACCTCAATAGGTTATATGTAGAAATGGTGAAGAATTGACAACCATAAGACATAACCCAGTGTACACGATAAATAAATTTCACACAACATTAAATGAAGCAATGCATAACAAATCACAAACACAAATGCAATCAGCTAAAATTACTGGCATGGGCAAAGAAGAAATTACAACATGTACAGAAAGAGAAAATAAGATATGCAAAGAAAGATACTTACAAGAGAGCACGATCCTCCCGTACATTGTTGTCCACTTCAATGATCTTTGACCCAGCCAAAAGTTGCATTACCAGCCCAGAAGTCACAATGGGGGTGATTCCAAGCTCCATAACAGTCCCACGGTTTGAAGCAAGGATAACACGCATCCAATAGAATGGATCTGCACCTGTTGTTGAGTGTATTCCATACAGAGGGAGCTGACTACAAACCAGAAAAATGAACAGAGAGATCACAGTATATATGACCTTCTCCCTAAATGGCACTTTCCTGTCAGCAGTCTGAACTTCAGGAAGGAATGAGAGAAATGGTCTAACTAAGTGAAGCACTCTAAATCCACCTCCCATCTTGAGGAATGACCAGAATTCTGCACCAGACATTTTAAATGCATGGATAAGCGGATTCCAAATTGGTGAGAACAAGAAAAAGCTAATACTATAAAAGGGTACCTCAGCATCCAAATGACAATTCATCAAAAAAATGAAACCAAGTAAGGCAAAAATAGACATGACATGATAATTGTTTATTTAGTTCTTTCCATTTTCTTTCATTGGATGGATTTTGAGGGAGCAGCAACAATTTCACATAAAATCAATACTTAGACCTAACAGTTATTCATCAAAACACATGATCCTTGAACTAGTTCCCATATTGATTGCAAGAGTAATAACCAGCTTGCCAAGATGCCCATTAAGAAACTTAAAATATGAAGTCTTCAGAGATTATTTTGAGTCTGAGCATTCAACCATACACAAAGGAACCATTGACACTATAAAACAACGATATTTACGATAAAAAATAAAAGAAAAAAGGATCACTTTCAGCTCCGGAGAAAAATCCTGAATTAAAAGATTGTCATCCCTACAATCAAGCCACGCATCCCCATGAATTAATATAAACTACGTTGAATGCTTCATATATTAATTAAACTAACAGCTTAAATAAAACCAGGAAGAACAATCAATGACAGAAGAAGATCGAACAAAGCCCAGAAATTGACACAGATATCTTGATCTTAAAATTCTGGAAAACTAATAGAAGAGATATGGAATTTACCGGTTTGTTGAAGATCTGCGAACTATTGAGAAATTTGTAAAAAAAAAAAAAGGGAATGCGATTCCGAAAAGAAATCGGAGAGGTGGAAGAGAAAGATATTGCGCTCCGCTTCTGCGGTGAGAACTGGATCTGAACAATAGAGCTTCCGATTCAAATAGAGAAAAGGTTGCAGCTTCGTGTGGGAGAGAGCGGTACGTGTGTTAACTAATCAAGATATGACACGTGTCACATTTGGGTGACGTGGAGAGTGGCCATTTTTGATTAGTATCTTATTTTCTGTTGACGTATCTCTTACCAAAACATTGTTTTGGGGTTTGGGCGGATAAATCCAGCAACAGATGAGGGCAAAGATAATTTTATGATGAGCGATCGAGGATTTTAATATGTGCCGTTCCGTGGATGGATAAAAGATAAAATATATAGATCATGTCCCACCAAAATTTTTTAAATTAATATTTTATAATTTTTCATATTTTTTTATACTATTATATTATTTTTATTATTTTAAACAACTCAATCACTTTTTATCTTTAACCTAGCAATTTTCACAAATTTCTAAAATGGACCCCACAATTTATTTCTACACTTATTTTTTTTATCTCTAACCTATTATTATTATTAAAAAAACTCTGAACAACCCACTTTTTGGGTTGTTGCGGTGCCTCACGGTTTCTCAGATCACATACTGCTCCAATGCAGCAAAATCCCACCGAGTATCTCTTCCTCCGACAGATATTGCTATAGCAACTCCATTGGAGTTGCTCTTATCATGTGTTTGTTACACCAGTAGGATATGATAATTTTAACTTTATCATGTTGCTTATCATATCATTTCCTCCTATCTATGTATTATGTATTTTTAAAATTTAAAAAAATATTTAAGATATCAATTACTTAAAATGTATAAATGTAAAAATTATACATAGTGAGGTTTTTAAAATTATGAAATAATATAAAATAAATTATGTGAATTAAAATAAACTATCATTTGAAATGTTTTAATATTGATAATTCAAAACATTATGATTGACTAAATTTAATTAAAAAACTTTAAGATTAAGATAAATAAAAATATATCTATTATATTATATAAAGAGGGAGTAAACCACCAAATCAGTCGTTGATTTTTTTTTCTCATCAGGCAATTTGTTCCCTTACTTTTATGAACCCTCCCGTTAGTCCCCAACTTTTCCCTCCGTCGGCCAATTTAGTCCAGCACCGTGATTTCTGTTAACGGAGTGCTTACCTGGCTGGTTAACTAACACCCCTTTGCCAAGCTGGCCCAAAACGATGTCGTTTTGGGTGTTGAATTAATTTTAAAAACAAAAAATTAGTCTTAAAGCCACATAAATTGTAACGGTAAAAGATTACTCTCAGTTTCTTTCATCTCCTCTTTCAAAATAGCTAAAATTATGCTCTCTCAATCTCTTTCTGATTCTGTTGGTGTAGGGATGTAAAAAAAAACCCGTACCCATGGATATCGTGGATATACCCGCAATGGGTACCCGCATATTTATATAATGGGTGGGGACGAATATTATACTACCCGCCTCCGCGGGTATCCGCATACTCATTAAAACATATTTTCTATTAAATATATTTGAATATTAGGATTTTTTTATTATTTTATGATGAGATATAATTTATTTTATATTTTTTTTATGATATTCTTAATATATTAACACGTAATGGTATTATATGATAATTACTTATATATATAGTATGATATTATGATATATTATATAACATTTCCTCTGTTTTTTTTTTTATAAAATTTAAATTCTTAAACATTAATGGATACTCGTGAATACCCGCGGATACCCGTTACCCACATGGGTACCCGTTACTTTTAGCGAGTATGTATATGGGTAGGAACTACCCGCCCCGCCCGCTCCGTTGACATCCCTAGTTTGTGAGGTTGAATTTTCTTCTTGTTCGATTGATTTCCAATTCTTGCACCAGGCATGGTGACCAACAGTGATAGAAGAAGGACGAGTGAGAGTGCGGGAGGAAGATCATCGCATTAGCAGTATAGGGTTCACAATGGTGGTAGGTGCTTCTACAATATGAGAATTGTTATTAGGGTTTCTGGTACTGAAAGAAATCCCGACAAATTGTTCTATGGTTGTTCGAAGCTTAGGGTTAATGAAAGATGTGGGTTCTTTTTGTGGTTGGATAATGAGGTTGGGTTTGAAGACATTTATGGCATGAATGAAGCCATATCTGGGATGGAAACTTCAACTAGAGAGGAATAAGAATGGAGGAGGATTGTCATTAAGAATCTTGGCAATTCACAAGTAGAAGTCATGACATTATTTATTATTTATGTCAATGTTATTTGTATTCACTATGTTCTTTTTTGCTTTTATATTTCTGGTTGGTTTTTGAATGAAAAATTAAAAATTCACACTTATTATTTATGGTTTAGGGTATGAAGTATGCTTGTTTTGAATGAAGTTGGCTGTAAAAATTTTTAGATTGTTTAGAGCATAATTAATGAATGAGTGACATTGTTTTGTCGAGGAAAATTTTCAGCTGTTGTGAATAAACAAAATTAATGAATCAGAAAAATTAATGAATCAACAAAATTTTGAGATCTTATGAAGCCAACACCACAAAAGTTCATGTAGGTACTATCAGAACCTGTATTACCAAACAATTAATGAGTAAAGGTTCATTAATAGGAAATTAATTAAACCAATGTAACACCCAAAATTTCCCCTACTAGTATATATAAATAAGATAAAGAAATTTTTAGAAATTATTGATAAATAATCCAACTTATAATATAGGAACTATCCAATCATAATTTTAAATAATTTCCCTAAACTAGAGTTTGGGAAAAATTACCTAAATACCCTTAGTAATTGTGCAATTAAAGAAAATATAAATTTGATTATGAAAAATGTCCAAAAATTAAGGGAAGCTATATTTTTAGTATTAATAGTGTTAGTATAATTAATAATGAATTTTAGAAATTAATTTAGAATTTTTCTAGCACTTTTGGGTAAAATGACCAAAATGCCCCTGGTTAGTAGTGTAACCCTAACCAGTATATTATAATTTGAGAAATAATAAGTAAAATACATTCTGGAATTTAAAAATAGGTTGGTAATGGTATTTATAATTTTGTAGAATTTTTGTGGAATTTATTTAGTTAAAAGACCATAATAACCTTATCCTGCGTTTGGATGGAGTAATTGAGAATTTCATAGAGTTTAAATTTCTGGGAATTTCAATTGCTTCAATTAAAATTCCTTATTCCTCCTTAAAATTTCCCCATCCAAACACACTGTTAGTGACTTACTAAATTGCCAAAATGCCCTTTAACCGAATTCTCTACTTTTTCCCTAACCTAATAACTTAATCCCTAATTAATATATCCTCATACAATTAGAATTGATTAACTCTTCATTAAACATAATAAAACATGCTTAATTAGTCAAAAAGTAAATGTAAACATGCTTACATCACCTAATGGTATCATTGTCCCCTAAAGCATTTTTTCCCCTCCCCCTTTTAAAACTAATTTTTCTCTCTCCCTCTCACTTACCCCATGTAACATCCTAATTTCTTAATTCGAAAATAATGTCTGGTGGGAGCACTATTTCCAAATTCGTGAAATTATTTCGTGCATTATTGATATCAACATGCAACACAACACAAGGCTTAGGTAATCCAACAATTACTTAAGCATGAATTCCAATACATCAGAATGATAATATCATAGTTGCCATCAATGGCTCAATATACAATATTCAATCAATAAGCATAATGGGATATAACTATACATATGTCCTGGGATATAAAATAAACCCTGAGGCCCCACATGTGTCGTTCTACCACATAAAAATAAAACATTCTATGCCTATACAAAATAATCCATAATCATCCAAAAGAGTTGGGCCATCACAAGGACCCCACAACAACTCCTACCATCCATCAAGTCTCTGAACGGAGACCCTGCATATCTGAAGATATTTCCCACGAAGTGGGGTGAGACTAATGTCCCAGTGATCGTGATAAAAACATGCAGTGTAGGAAAATCAAGCAGATGATATGCAACAATTATATTGTAGCTCAATCAAATCATAAGACATTCATAATAGTAATAATGCAATGTTAGTCATGAAGTGTTTACCCAACACCCTAGGGGTCTTTCCACTTTACATGAGGCTAGACTGAGCTCAGACTAACAGGAACCGTCGTTCCTAAAGGCCATAAAGACCTTACCCTTAAACATGATAGATTATTACATTCAACATGAATTTCATCTTTTAAACATGAGGTCCAAGGACCCAAATCATGTCTTTAAACATGAAGTTAAAGGACCCAAATATTTTCTTTAAACATGAAGTCCAAGGACCCAAATCTTTTTCCTCTTGAACATGAATGGATTAAGGACATGAGAAATGACAATAATTTCATGAGCATGAGTATTTTCATGAATGTATAACTTCTCCAAGGTCTCAACATCAATATACAACTATTACACCAAAAATCCCAATTCTTTTAATCTAGGGTTTAAGCCGTAAAAGCATATAATCAATCAATCCAACCATCAACCCTAGATTCATCTCTAATCAAACACAATCAAACAATATAAGCAAGGGAAGTGAGAATAGGGAGCATACATGGGTATTCATTTAAAATAAAAGTGAGTGGGTGAACCATACTCACCTCTAATGGAGGAAATAGGAAGAAGGGAGGGATGTGGATGATGATCCAAGGCTCATCTAGAGATTTGAGGCTTCCACCCAAGCTCCTTGTTCTTCACTTCTTCTCTCTCTCTCTAGACTCTCTCTCTAAAACATAAGGAATGAGAAAATAATCCTAAAACCCTAACTGAAATGCCCATAAAAAGTTGTTCTGCGCGTTCTCGCTCAAGTGAGAGAATTGATGCGCCGCAGGAAATGCGCTCTCGCTCAAGTGAGAGCCTTCTCGCTTGAGTGAGAGTAAGTCAGGGAGCAATCCCTGATTTTGGATGGAATTGCGCTTGAGTGAGCCTAATTGCGCTTGAGCGCAATTCCATCACAGAGAGTCCCCTAAAACTGCCATGTCCCTCGCTCAAGTGAGACCCTCTCGTTTGAGCGAGGATGACAGAACACAAATCCCCCCTTTTACTAATATACTCGCCCAAGCGAGACATTCTCGCTTGAGCGAGAATATCAGAATCCTAAATTCCCATTTTCTCTCATGCAGTCTCTTTTCCTAGTTCCTTATTACTGGACACTTTCTTAACCTTATTCCTTTGGTCTAACCCTTTCCCTGCTCAAATAGCCAACTCTCTCGACGTAGTTCCTTCCATCCAGGTCTAATTCCCTTACTCAACACTTCAACCTCATTTCTTACCTCATTGTCTTGTTAACCTTCAACTTTAGGGTGTGGTACCTACTAAGCTAATCTACCACTGTGTTAGGCTTAACTCTTGTTTCCCCTTCTAGATTCCCCTTAAAACTCATAGCTCTCAATAGGTTTCCTATTTCTTCTCGTAATTTACTCTCAAACCCCTGAGTTCTCTTTCTACTTCCAACTTCCTTCTCTCGAAAGGATTCATAGCCTAAGGCTTCCACTATATATTTCTAGATTCTAATTTTTTGGATGTTACAATTCTATCCCCCTTAAATAAATTTTGTCCTCAAAATTTGCCTCAATTACCTCTAATCCTTCTACCTCACCCTCAAGACACGCTTAGTGATTCCATACTGATCTAAAACTCCTACTCTTCCTCTTTTCGAATTCTCCCTGACAGACTGAACTCTAAATCCTTCATGCGAAGTGCCACATACTTCGTGGCACATAACCTCCGTGACCTCTAACTGGGCTAATCTGTGGCTTAGGGCTCTGCCCCAACTCAACCATCCCTTTCCCGGCCTACGACCATAACTCTACTCTACTAACCTAGTGAAGAAACTTGGGGAGACATGCAGTGCAGTTATCTAGTCCTACTCAGCCAAGGATACCCTCACCTCGTTAGGAGCTAACGAGTTTACCTCCACTCACGGTCATATTCCCATTCTCAGCTACATTGGTACGCTATGAAATTTCTTCAACCAGCACCTAATTGTTACTAACTCCAATCATGCCACCCCCTTTCCTTCACTTTCCTAACAAAATCTGCTACATGTCCTCGCGTTGGTTCTCCTCACTCACGGTCTCCATGATTTGTGGGAGGTGCCTACAATTTATAGTGTGTGAAGGGATAAAAGAGTTGTTGTGTTGTTGAGCTTCCTTCTACTGCTGCATCCACCTCTCTACCCAAATAGGGGTTACGACTGTTGCTTCACTACCCTATAAGGCTTGACTACTTCAAACATTTTGCTACTTGACAGGCCAAGGGCACTCTAACGACGGATTCTACTCAAAAGAAAATTATGATGCACTGAAAGGATGCACAGGGTAGCCTCCTCCCAACCATCTTAAGACACATACCAATTTCCTACGCTACCAAAAGGGTCGCAACAAGAAGTGATTTCATAAAACTCCGGGTTATGGTTTCTAGCTCGATTCTTAAGTTGTCCACTACACCTGGGGCTTACCTAGAGTTTCCACAAATTGTTGGGGATCCTAACTCTGAGGAGTTACAACTCCACCTGAAATTTTGTGTTGTTTTATAACCTAATATGAACCTTGAAGTTCGAATTTTCTGGACCTTAGAAATTTCAGGCTGAATTTGCACTTCCTCTTGATAACAAATATTTTCTTTTAACAATATTTTTTTCTTTTTCAATACTTTTTCTATTTTCTTTGATTTTCTTTCTTTTGAATTGATCAACGAAATAATTGAAAATAAGAAGATAACAAACTTTCTTTGATAAGAATTTCTATTCAGCCCTTAACACTTGAAAAGTAAGTCACATACAATCAAGCTTCCACGCATAGAATATAGGTTCTTTTCATAAAAGTTAGTAGAAGAGAAAGAAGAAGAAGAACGTAAAAACAAAGATAGGTGGGCGTCACACTTTCAAGACTTGAAAGATAAGTCCTTGAGATTACACACACAAAGGCAAGGAACCTTTGATAAATCTCAACTCTTGACTAGCAAGAAACTTAGAGAAACACTCTCAAAGTAAGATAAATTTTTCTGCATAAAACATTCTTCATCTCTTGCATGCCTTGCATGTCCCTTAAATAGACTCATGAAAACCATGCAATGACCTATTACAATCAGCTTGTAGTTACTAGAAATTCATGAAATAACAAAATAAAAATAATTAAAACTATAGCCTAAAAACTAGACTATGTAGCCGCCCCTTTTCTCCTATGTGGCTAGTCATCTTTCTTTCAATTAAGGAATAATAATTCAGCTATTGAATCCCTATGATGGCCGCCCCATGTGACTAAATAATTCAGCCAAAATATGTTACAAATTAAATGAAATTGATCAAGCTTTAACACATGTTGGCCGCCCCCAATGAATGGTCTTGATTCTTCAATTTCATCACATGTTGGCATCCTTTTTATGATCATAATTTAGCCCTTTATTGCACATGTTTGGCCGCCCACATTCAGTTAAGGAATCAGCTAAATGATGCATTGGTTGGCCGCATTTGATAGCCTAAAAGAAACCTCCAACAAGTGCTTCAATTTGTAACCCCCGTGCCATTAATGCTTTGTCTCCTTGTAACCGTTGCAACTTCAATTCCTTTCAAGTCCTTCTTTGTAACAACCAGCCACTTGATGATACATTTATAACAGCCACATTGTTTATTGAAAACAATAAAATAAACAAAAACCAACCAGCCACAACTCCCTTGGCCGCCCACCTATTGGCCGCCCCCTTCTCCCTCATGCTTTGCCTTCAATTGGAGTTTGTAATTGATGGTAACTGGACTTTATTTAATTCCATGTCACCATCTCCTTCATGCTTAAGACAAATATTAATTTTGGGAATTTTCTCTTTAAAGTCTGCGCCCTTAGTTTGTAGGGATGCCACTATCAGCTGCAAAGCTTCTTTTGCCTTTTTTGCCCTTGCCCTTGTCATTGGTTGCCTAATTCCTTCAAGTGCCTTGTCATGGGTCATGTCCTCATCATAACCCGACCTTACCCTAAATGATTCTAGTTGATTTCTAACTCACCCTATGGTTTCCTTGTAACTAATGCTAATAATACATTCACATGCAATCATTTAATCCATGAATCATGAAACTTGTGTAACATCCCGAAAATCAGGATCTAGAGAACACAAATAGAAGTCTTAGGCTGGGAATCCCTTTGCATGAAGGAAGTTAGAAATAAGATGAGGACTTAGGGATTTGTGGTGAAAATAAGACAAGAGTTAGGGAGTTGGTTAGGTTAAGAGTTGTGAGTTGTAAGGGATTTGAGAGGGGAGAAACCAAGTATTAAACCGAACTTGATCGTAGAGTTAGCCTAGGAGGAGTCACACCTGATGGTGGAAAGGATGACATGGTGAAGAGGTGAGTAAGGAAGTGGAGAGAATTGGAACAAGGGAATAGAGGAGCATAGCCTCATGAACAATTAGGACCCTTAATCTTAGCCTTATTGAAGTGAATTGATGAGTTACATCATGGTTCACGTGAAGTGTGCCCCGTTGACCTTCAACCAAGATTGTTGCTCAATTTTGAGTTTTAAGCCCTATGACCTTTGCTCACAAATTCGAAGATATCTATAGTTGAAGGTGTCAAATTGAGGTGATTCCACTTGGGTTAGAAAGCTAAGATCCGGGGCTTCAGTTTGATATGCTATATGATAGGGTTCCGAGCTCATTTGCATTTCCAAACAGACTCATTTCTCGCTCAAGCGAAAATATCGCTTGAGCGAGAATTGTCGAGAGAAGGGTTACTCTCTGGGGTATTTTCGCTCAAGCGAGAATCTAGCTTGAGCGAGAATACACGAAATCAGTTTTTAAAAACAGAGAGTCCCACTCTCTTCTCTCATTTTTCCTTGTCTCCTAGGGTTTCTAGAGAGAGAGGGACGAGTTTAGTGAGTGAGGGAGCTAGGAGAAGAAGCAGGGCTAGAGTGAAGGCTACTCCACCACCCTTGGAGCTTGGATCATCATCTTCCTCTCTCCATTCGTCCGATTTTCCTCCATTAAATGTTAGTAGAGCTCACACACTTCCACCTCATCTTATGTGTGCTTCCATTATGATCCCTATTCTCCTATTCCCCTTCGTTTTAGCTTATGGATGTTGTATTATGGTTGGATTAGAGAATATTCATGCTTTGATTTGCTTCTTAACTTGTATGTGAAAACCTTAGGTTAGAGGAAATTGGGGATTTTGGGATTTTGTGGGTGAAATGTTATTGAGCGATTTTTACAGATGATTCTTGATGTTTTATGATGTCTTTGTTATAGATAGATGTTTTTGCACATGCTAAGATTTGTAAGGAAGAATATGTTTAGATGTAGAAAGACTCATGAACTATGTGTACTATGTATTGTGTGTGCATTGCATCCAGGCCTTTGGCCAATTAATTGGAAAATGAATTTGAGCTTCGGCTCCCAGTTGAAAATGAATTTGGCTTCGGCCCTAGTAAAAATGGCTTCGGCCCTAGTAAAAATGGCTTCGGCCCCAGTTTTGGCTTCGGCCCCAGTTCACTTTAATTAATCAAGATTGAACTTCGGTCCCTAGTTAATTGGACTTCGGTCCCTAGTTAAAACACTGGTTTCGGCCCCCAGTTAATTGGCGGTGTTATGCCCAAGGAAGACATTCCTTGTAGTCTAAGCTCAGGTCTAGCCCCAGATAGTGAAAAGACCCCGTCTGCCGGGTAATGCAGGTCATGCATAGCATATCTATTTTCCATATTTGCATTAAACATCTTGTATAGTTGAGTGAAATTGTAATGTGGTAATTGAAATAGTTATGTAAGACATGTTGAATGATATGTTGCATGTCATATGTCTGTCTCCCTACACTGCCTGCTGCATGCTTTTCTCGCTGAGACTGTAGTCTCACCCCACGTTTCGGGGATATATTCTAGTTGTGCAGGGTGTTCCAGTTTCATGGGCAGGAGTGGAAGGGAGCTTTTGGAGTGGAACCACACTCCCAGTGGTCTCATAGGGATTTTTTTTTGAAATAGAAACAATTGTAATTTATGGTTAATGATGTAATTCTGTAAAGCTTTAGATTAGCCATGGAGGCTTGAGTGTAATTGAAAATAGGTTGTGTTATTATAACCTGTACTGGTGGTTTTGCTGATTTTCAAGTTAAGTTAGAAATTGATAAACGTCCAGTTTTTAGGGGGAACTCTGCCGGAATTCCGGTATGAGCTCTGTGAACCATGACACTCCAAGTGTAGGTTCATTCCCTAAGTTTTGGTTAAAGTTTTGTAATGAGAATATTGATGTATGAACCGTGTGAAGGCTTAAGCAAACGTTGGATTGCCTAAGCAATTGTATGAATGCTGTGATGATATCGAAAATGGAACGAAATAATTTCAGAAATTCAGAATAGTGTTTCCAACGGACCTTATTCTTGAATTAAGAATTTAGGACGTTACAACTTTCACCTAAGAGGAACTCCGACACCTTAGATGTATCCAAGGGACATACATCAACGTAAGTAACACATGTAACAATCAATGACGTGAAAGGCAAAGAAGCACAGCGGGCAGAACCAAGGAAACACTAACGTCTTGAATACGTACCACCTCTACCATTAATACAAGTGCTATCCCTAAGGGTTATGGAATTATTCTAGTAGACCCCGGCTAATTCCATAACCTAACCTCATGAATTTCTCTCCCAAGTCCATACTGCAGGCTACCCCCCTTAAAGGACGAGGCTCCCCTTTGGCTCGGCTCTAAGTTTCAACCAAACTCTGAAGACTCAAGGCTCTAACTTTTTCCCCTCAGGGTGCCCCACTCAGGATCATGAAACTTGACTCTGCGCCCCCAATACACCCAACTACTTCTAGCTCGAGGTAAATAAGGGTTCCATCACACAACCATCACTAGCCCCACTGAATTACTAAAGTCGCGGGTGAGAATGAAGTTTTCTTGATCCTAGGTACTTTTCAACTCGGGTCACTGTCTAACACATTCCATCTCTTATCTTACTCGCTTCATACTTCACCTGGGTGAAGCTGAGCCTCCCGTTCCTAGGCCATTGGGGTCACTAAGCATTCCCAATCACTTCCTAGCTTAATCCGACTTCCTATGCTGAGGGTCATTACTATAATCCAAATCCTGGGTAGGGTAGGACATTCTTTCTGCAATGACCTAGGGGATCTAAGAGTGTAAGTCTACTTTCGTTTCTCGTCGCTAGATCACTATCTTACTTGAACAAGATCTATTCTACAGACTCGTACCCCAAGGATTTAAGCATCAAGGGAATAAGGACCTACATCTGTAGGAAAGTGGGACCACGTGGTCAAAGTGGAATTCACTACTTAGATGGTCTCTCGTTAGGGTATACTCACAGGCTAGGAAGGGTCGTCTACAAGGAAATGTTCTACTAAATTTGAATGGCTAAGACGACCTCGGTGCCGAGAACACACTCATTCTGGGAACCCACAGACTCTTCTCAGATATTTCGAGGAATCCAACACGGCCAGACAGCAGGAGCAACTGTCGCCCCCAAGACGTTCCTAACACCTGATCGTCCTCAAAGGTCCTAACAGTGGTTCTAGGGTGTCGTGCCTCCCCAAGCTTATCAGGAACTTCTAGGATTCAGAGTCAACCTTGGTAGGAACTAAGTTTTCCTTAAGTAGTCCTGTCAATTTACAATTCCTAACGGCGAGTAGCGAGGGGTTCAACAGCTAACCTGACAAAACTCGATACATATCCAACCAAAAACTGGGTCTTCCTCTACTCAATTCTCCGATTCCTCTCCTCACCCCACAGCAGAACCCCACCCTCACGACTCGACTCAACATTAATTGCACAAGTCCTGAAAAATTTAATCCTTCAAAATCCTTACTAAATATCACGACTAAAATAATTCTCCCTTCAGCGATGACAACAAAAACATACACATTTCAATGAAAATACATACGTTCATAACATGGAAGGCAAGACAAACTGCTCTGCAATACAGGAAACAATCAACCTAAACCTACTTCAGTTCAACCTCCACATGTGATGCTAACTGGACGTTACAAATCACACAAAGGAGTTAATAACCTAACTTCCTCAACACTTTCGAATAATATCCTCCATTTCTTTTCTCTTAACTAAGACACATGTTCACAATCACCTAGGGTTGAAATCCTACGTGGTGTTTTGGGTAGGGAACTATTTCCTAAATCGAGCTTGATGGCGAACCTTCCCTCCTACTTGGAGTTAGGTTACTAGCCTAAGGGAAAACTTTCCAAACCTTTCTAACTGGGGTTTCCTATACAAATCACTGTCCATAATTTTTCTTACGATGCCTACAGGGTGATCAGTCCCCATATAGCATACAAGGTATTCTAGAATTATAGTAAGTGAATGGCAGTCCATCCTAACCACAATCCAATTGGATTGAACTGCTCTGATACCATAATGTAACATCCTAATTTCTTAATTCGTAAATAATGCGTGTTGGGAGCACTATTTCCAAATTCGTGAAATTATTTCGCACATTATTGATATCGACACACAACACAACACGGGGCTTAGGTAATCCAGCAGTTACTTAAGCATGAATTCCAATACATCAGAATGATAATATCATAGTTGCCATCAATGACTCAAAATACAATATTCAATCAATAGACATAATGGGATATAACTATACATATGTCCTGGGATATAAAATAAACCCATGAGGCCCCACATGTACCGTTCTATCCCATAAAAATAAAACATTATATGCCTATACAAAATAATCCATAATCATCCAAAAGAGTTGGGCCATCACAAGGACCCCACAACAGCTCCTACCATCCATCAAGTCTCTGAACGGAGACCCTGCACATCTGAAGATACTTCCCACGAAGTGGGGTGAGACTAACGTCCTAGTGATCGTGATAAAAACATGCAGTGTAGGAGAATCAAGCAGATGATATGCAACAATTATATCATAGCTCAATCAAATAATAAGACATTCATAATAGAAATAATGCAATGTTAGTCATGAAGTGTTTACCCAACACCCTGGGGGTCTTTCCACTTTACATGAGGCTAGACTAAGCTCAGACTAACAGGAATCGTCGTTCCTGAAGGCCATAAAGACCTTACCCTTAAACATGATAGATTATTACATTCAATGTGAATTTCCTCTTTTAAGCATGAAGTCCAAGGACCCAAATCTTTTATTTAAACATGAAGTCCAAGGACACAAATATTTTCTTTAAACATGAAATCCAAGGACTCAATAGGCTTCCTATTTCTTCTCGTAATTTACTCTCAAACCCCCGAGTTCTCTTTCTATTTACAACTTCCTTCTCTCGATAGAATTCACAGCCTAAGGCTTCCACTATATATTTCTAGATTCTAATTTTTGGGATGTTACACCCTAGCTGTGGGAATGCTTCTCCTTCCTCTCCCTCTATCTTCATTTTCTCACTTTGATTAAAAGCTTAATTTTTTAGCTTGTAATCCAAATATTTTCACCATAGTTCTTTGGAAAAGTTTGTTAAGGATATCATAAGGAAGAGAAAAGGGGGAGTAGCATAGGATTTGGTGGAGATGTAAAATCATCGCCTCCATTGTTGAAAGCTTGAAACGTCACTTAGGTAAGGGGAGAACCCATTATTCTCTAGTAGGATTGGTTACTAAAGTGAGGGTGATCCTTAGCCCTCTTTCCTTTTTCTTTTGCTTTGTTGAATTTTTGAAATATGAGTGTGTGTATGTGTGGTATCAATTCAGTTTTTCTTGATGAGTATGTGTGGTTGATTTTTAATTTGATTTGACATTGTAAATGTGTTCTATGGTTGATCAAAAGCATGAATGTATGGTTTTATTGAATTAAATAAATTGTTTATGAATTTAAATCCTTGGAAAAAGTTTTGGTGCTATTTTTAAAGTTACCTTTGATATGAGTAAACATGTAAGTTGATGATTTGACATGATAACCTTGATGTTGGATATGAGTAGTTCATCATATGTGAGTTTTACATTTTTTTTTGGAAATTTATTGATTTTTCAAGAAATTCATGATGTTCTTGATGAAACTCATACCATATTCATACTTGTGATATGTTTTGATCTATGTGAATGGATGATAATGAGTATGGAAGTGTTTGTGGGCTTAAGTGGCCCATTAGGTTAAGTTAAAAGACTATAGGTAAAAGGGTAAAAGTAAAAGAAAAGTGTAAGTGAGTAAGAGTATAAATTCGGGTAAAACCCTAGGTTGACTTAAAAGTCAACAAAACACTTTAATTTCATGATTAAAACATGAGTAAATGGATCCCCATTGGTCATATAACATTTGGGCCCTAATACTCAACAAATACTCATAAAATACCCAATAATGACAAGATAAAATAAATAGTTCATAATAAACAATTGGACTTGGATTAGTGTTGGGCCTCAACACTAATTTCATCCATGAATAATTAAGGGTCTCATTTGATTAAGGAACCCATTAACCTAAACATCCAAGTTAATCAACTAATCAATTTTAGATAAGACTAATCCTAATCGTTCAAGGTTAATGATGAATAATAATGATGATTAAGACTTTAGTGATTATGATTAACCCTAATCAAGTATGATTAAGACTTAATCAAGGATTAAGAAGATGATTAGAGTTTGATTAAGACTTAAATAATTGTGATTAACTTTAATCAAATATGATTAAGACTTAATCAAATATTAAGAAGATGATTAGAGATTTATTAAGAAGATGATTAGAGATTGATTAAGACTTAAATTATTGTGATTAACCTTAATCAAGTATAATTAAGACTTAATCAAGGATTAAGAAGATGATTAGAGATTGATTAAGACTTAAATAATTGTGACTAACCCTAATCAAGTATAATTAAGACTTAATCAAGGATTAAGAAGATGATTAGAGATTGATTAAGACTTAAATAATTAACCCTAATCAAGTATAATTAAGACTTAATCAAGGATTATGAAGATGATTAGAGATTGATTAAGACTTAAATAATTGTGATTAACCCTAATCAAGTATGATTAAGACTTAATTAAGGATTAAGAAGATGATTAGAGATTGATTAAGACTAAAATAATTGTGATTAACCCTAATCAAGTACGATTAAGACTTAATGAAGGATTAAGAGGGTGGTTAAGAATGAATTAAAGTTTAATTGAATATCTAATCAAGGAATAACACTTAATTTAGTTTAATTGAATACCTAATCAAGGAATAACACTTAATTTAGGACTAAACCTAAGTTTACCTAGTCAAATAGGATTTATTAAACTCTAATTACCTAAGATAAGACTTAATCAAGGACGATTAAATTAAGATAAGGCAAGATAAATGATATGAATCCTTTTTGTTTGTAGGATTCGAATTAGGACCTTAGGAAATTTAGAAGGCTGAAAACAAGACTACTTGTGCAGATTTTAGCAAGAACACTCATCATGATTTTTATTTCATCAATTATTTTCATTTCAAACTTGCAAATTCTTTCTATCAAGCACTTTTGGAATTCAATCTTTTGGAATTAACTTGAAACTTTATGTAAACAATCAGCCTCAAGAACTTGTATATATTCAAGCGCAAATTTAGTAGGAAATTTGTTAAGGGAAGAACTTAGAAAAGAAATAGAAGAAGAAGATAGGATTAAGACGTCACACTTTCAAGGATGAAAGATAAGTCTTTGAGATTGAACACACAAAGGTAGGTGAACCTTTGATAAACCTCAACTCTTTAATTAACAAGAAATTTAGAGAAACACTCTCCAATTGATAAAATTCTGAATTAAACTTGTATTATTTTTGCATGCATGTGGCATGAATATTTATAGTCCATGCAACCATGCAAGGATTCCTTACATTCAGCCATGTAGCCGCACAAAATGCTTCCAGAAACGCCCCCCATTTAGCTCCCATGCAGCCCTATTTAATTCTATTAATAGATATTAAACTTAGACAATAAAACTACCAAAAACATTCAGCCTACAATTACTACATGTGGCCGCCCCAATTACAAGTAAATTGTAACCAACCAACAAGAATTAACAAGGAGAATAAATCAGCCATGTGTGGCCACAAACAATTGAAGACATAACAACCCAAAATTGATGGCTAGCCGTCCTATTCAAGTTGTAACCGCCCAGCATTGAATTGATGTCTTCCTCCTTCAATTTGTAACAGCTCTCTCTTTGATTGGCAAATAATTTTGTAACTTCCTTGTCCCTTGAATTGATTCAGCCGCACCATGCCTTTGTAACTGTCCAAACATCATAATTCAGCCAATAATACCCAAGCTGGCCGCCCACCATGTAGCTAGTTGTATAAGCCATTTATGCTTTTATTTCAAACAAAATAATTCAGCCAACTTATTGTAAAAGAAATTATGTTGCTGGACGCTCAGCAATTTGATTCCTCTTCTAGAATTGGAATTAGGATAACTGGGTTTCATTTAAAGCCATGTCATCCTCTTCTTCAATCTTGATGCAAAGGACAATTTTGTTACTCTTTTCTTTAAGATTGGCGCCCTTTTGATTTAAAGATGCCATCATAAGTTGGTGATGGGTTTCTGGCAAGCGAACCAAAAATCCAGTAGTATAATAGTAAGAAAGATATCGTATCCACAGGGAACGGTCAATTCACGTATACTCCTGATCTATTTATCAAGGGAAAACAACGGTTTTTTGAGAATATTGTTGCGGAAATTATAAACTGAAATTCAATAATTAATGAATTAGAAAGGAAGAGTTAGAGACACTTTACTTGGATTAGGATTGAACTTCATCTCATCACACCCCTCATGTATGTCGAGACTACCTATTATTTATAGGCTTGACTTGGTTCCTTCTTTTCTATTTCTTGACACTCATGAACTCTTAACTAAATCTCTTTTCCTTCCTCAAAATTCATTCCCACATTCTCAAGTTCCCTTTCCTCTCCCAACTCTTCTATATTCCGCTTAGGTTCAAACTTTGGGATGTTACATTTCTACCCCCCTTAAATAAATTTTGTCCTCAAAATTTTCTCTTGTTATTACCCCCGACATCGGATCATAAACCTGTTTCTAACTAGGCTCGAGCTCTAGGAACTTTACCATATTCCCTTTCGATTACTAAATCCTCCATTACTCTAGATAACAAGAGGAAACTAGGTTTCAATTGCATTCTTGGACTCCTTGTCAAAGGCTACCCTTATAGGTTACATCTCAAACGTCATTATTCCCTAACTGTTCCATGTCTAACTCACGTTAACTCCAGTCAACCCTCTTGTCTTTCCCTCGGGATACATACTCCACCACCTACCTTTCGTCTACCAAAGACCCTAACAAAGTTTCCTAGGAAGACTCTCCTTGGTTTTCCTCTCCCTCAAGTAATTTACGACTTGGTTCAAACTCTCTATATAACGGGTTCAAGATGAAAAAGGTGGTCTTCTAAACTCCTAATTGTGATTTCTAACTCAATGCCCCATCCATGCACAAAACCTTGGAGGGTACTTACAAGTTGTCTGAGCTATACTGAGGGTTCCATGTCTCCTCCTACAAGGCTACCCCCCTTAAGGGCTCGACTCTCTTTAACAACCCTCAAAGTTCAAGTCTACCATATGAACTACGCTGTGACTTCCAAAAGCTAGCTGGTCTGACACATGACTTCCTGATCAACATCATCTTATTACTGGGTTCTAACACAACCACACACAGATCTCAACGAAAGAACATAGAGTTGCAGCCAAGTGGTGCTCCTCTGATATACATATAATAGGGAGTGGACAAAATCCTGTAGTTCATTAGGAGCAAACCAACCTCAATGAACAGAACATGATATTGTGTAGGTCTGCTTGTACCTATCACTCCATCGTGTGCACAAGTTTAGAAAACACAATTGTCTAACATTCCAACCTAGGAAACTGAATGCGGACACATGCTCCCTACTATGACATCAATAGCTACTGTCTAGAGCTGACAACCGCAACAATTGAAGGGACGTCCAATTGCCTTGGTGGCCAGGGGACACACCCAAACCTAGGTGGATAATGGAAGCTCCAAAAACAAGGAAAATGGAATGAGAATGTTCAACACTTATCGATGGATTCAGTACCCTAAGCTTAACACTACTCCTTGGCAAGACAGTAACTAAATACTGACCATTGACCCTCATAGGAGTTATGCACTGTGCAACAATTCCAAATTCTGCAAGATTTTTCTTTTATGGACTGTAAAGATCAGAGTTCTTACCACTAAGGAAACAACAGAGGAGAGACTGAGAAGCCTAGCCTATAGACTTAGCTCTATCGCGATTAACTTAGAAAATAGGTAATTACCCATGTGCCGACAACAAGTTCCAAAACATAGGTAACATAGTGTATACCCCCAGAAAATAGAAAATGATGTGCCAAGCACAAAACTCAATAATGATGAGACTTTTGTTCTAAACATGTTGATCAACCCAACAAGGGCCTTATTCCATGAGTGCTAACAGTCAGGTAAACCTATAACTGAAAGGAATTGATCGTGATTGCAATCTAATATGTACCTTTATCCTTCCAAGTTTCCAATGTCACACATACTATTATATACTTAGGTTTTACTTTCTAGCTTGACCGTGCTAATCGTGGGGTCCTCACTAAGCGGTAATGCCCGACCATAACTCAGACATAGATAACAAGGTTCTATACTACAAAGGACTTAAGGTAAGAAGAGTGCTCTAAGGTTGCACATAGTGGTCATGGAGTCTTGGCCTTCAAACTTAAAGTTCCTCTATTAGTTCAAGAAGTAAGAATATACTTAAGTAACTAATTGGTTAACTTATACCCATGTGAGCCGCAGCTACATCTAGGAACTCTCATATTGATTTGTTAAGGTACCAAAGGTTTAGACTCTTCCCTTAAGAATTAGAACAAGGTTCTCCAGCACATGGACCTAGGGAGTAGGTAAGGACTCTAAAGGATCAATCTATTACCCCATAAGACACAAGGTTGGACTTGCTCCTTTCACGCTAAAACCAAATATTCGTGAATAAGACTTAGGCATTCTCATCACTATCAAATAAATTCACTGACTACTTAGTTGACATCTATCCAGAGTTATAACACCTAAGACAACTACAAGTAAGGTCAAGGCCCTAATTCAATTTCTCGAGTCGTATCTAGGGTTACATCCATCCATTGGCACGTAACTTAACCCAAGAACCAGAGTTACTCTCCCTCACCAGGGGTATTAGGTTCATCTAACTTCCCATGGGTCCTTCCTGTCATTTACTAACCCAACAAGTATAAAGTCTTAAATCCGCAAAATTCCAAATTCTCCTATCATTCAGCCCTTACAATAAAAGTGCACCATTAACCCTTTGCTTACACATCCTTCTAAGCCAAGCAACCTAACATACAAGTCATGCGAACGACCTCGTAACTCATTCCTCAAATCATCACCAAGTATACAAGACAACCAAGGATTTAGGCAATACAAACAACAAATATGTCATGCAATCATTCAAGCAAAAATGAGTGTCATAATCAACCAAACAATTCACATCATCCAAGTTCAATTACAAGCAACTGACATTCTCCTAGCCTACTAAGGAGCCTACTCATCAATCCCTCTAAGTCACTCTCTCTTCATCGCATACCGCAACTAATTACGCACTCTCTTTCAATGCTTACCCTTTACCTTTCCTTCTAAGTGTGCCTCAAGTCTACTAGGGATTAAGGGTGTGTCCTATAAAATCTCTACGGAGAAGGTCTTACTCTTGGGAATGAATCTATGTCACTCTCCCTCTAACTACAAGTGGGTGGCTCTAACCTTGTTGGGGAAGTGTCCCAACTCCGTTAACAAGGCATCCTGTTTACGTCACTAACCATAATCCCGTGTAAAATGCACCTAATAGAAGGGCGATCAGTCCCTATATTGAGTGCGGAATACTGTAGGATCATAGTAAGTCACGGGAAACTAACCTAACCAAAGTCCAATTGGATTGAACTACTCTGATACCAAAATGTAACGTCCTAATTTCTCAATTCAAGAATAAAGTCTGTTGGAAACATTATTCTGAATTTCTGAAATTATTTTGCACATTCCATGTATCGACATACAAATCACACAACGCTTAAGCAATCCAATGTTTGCTTAGGGTTCCACAAGATTCATACCTCATAATTTTCAATAGTGATTCTTAATTAAGAACCTAGGGTGAGAACCTACACTTGGGAGAGTTATGGCTCAAAAAAATCCTACCGGAAATCCGGCAGAGTTTCCCCTGAAAATTGGATATTTCCCAATTTTACAACTCAACCTGAAACTTAGAAAAATACCAGTACAGTTTATAATATCACCATATAGTATCAATCTACCATAAGGCCTCCATGGCCAAACCAAAATCAATATATTAATACATAACTGATCTTCTAATTTACAAATACAATTCTTGACATTTTACTTCAATTGAGTCCTCTACTCTTGCGCCAAGAGCCTGTACAACAACCTACACAATTGAAAGTAATTCCCACAGCGTGGGATGAGACTATGTCCCAGTGAGTGAGGTAACAATGTGTGCAGTGTGGGTAGGCAACACATGATATACAATACTACAGCATAACTCAGACAACTCATAAAAGAATTCGTAATGACAGTCATTCCATAACAATCACATGTGCAGTAATGATTATGCAAAATAATGAACATGTCAATGCAACTAACATCCAATCTATCTACCGTACTTATTCTGAAGTGTTTCGTTATTCCCCAACACCTAGGGGGTCTTTTCACTGTCACGTGCTTTGAGCGCTCGGCCATGTGACCAAGGACCGTCGTCCAGAGCCACCCTCATTAAGTTTTTTATCCCCAAACATGCATGATTTATTTTTAACTGAGGATCCCATATACCCTTTGGCCTAGAGGTAAATGTGATTGCCTCTCTTATAAAATGAATCCAAGGACCGGAGACAAAGTCTCAGAAACATGAGTCCAGGGATCAACCTCATTAATTCACATGAGTCCAAGGACCGAGACAAAGTCTCAGAAACATGAGTCCAGGGACCAAAAGTCTGAGTGTGTAACATGATAAAGTTAAACATGAAATCCAAGTACCCAAAATAATTCTTTTCAAACTTGAAGTCCAAGGATTCGAAAGTCATTAATTTCAACATGAGGTCTAGAAGACCCAAAACTCTCTCTTTAAAAAACATGAGGTCCTAAGACCCAAATCCTTTTCTTTTTCAAAAATATGAGTAAATGGTTTCCTGAGGATAGTAACACTTCCATAATCATGTACATATGCATAATCAACAATTAATTCAACATTCAACATAAAAAATCCAACATTCCATAAAATCCCCAATTCCTCTAACCTAGGGTTTAAGCAACAAAGTCATACATTCAATTAATCCAACAATCCACCCTAGGTTTACATGAAATCAACTCTGATCAACAATAAAAGTAAGGGGGAGAAGGAATAGGGAGCATACTTAGGAGACCAACCAATAATAGTGAGTGAGAACCACACTCACCTCAAAGGAGAACCAAAGGGGAGGAAAAATGGAGAAATGGAGGTGGAGGAGAAAGGTGGAGTTGATCCACAAGCCCTAGAGTGGTAGAGTTCCCTTTCAATCTTCCTCTTCTTCTTCTTCCCAACCCTCTCTCTCTCTATAGGTCTCTCTATGCTCTCTCTCTAACCCTAAGTGAAGAAGGAGAAAGAAAATGAGAGAGAGCTGCAGCGCGCGGGGTTAAAAACCCAATCTGCTTAGTGCGCGCTTAAGAGCACTAGCAGTGTGCTTGAGCTCACTAGCAGTGCGCTTGAGCGCACGACTTCAAGGGAAAATAAAACTAGCTTGCGCGCTGGAGCGCACTAATAGCGCGCTTAAGCGCGCCTGAAACTGAGGGCCACTTCCTAAAGCAGCAGCGCACGCTAGAGCGCAACAGGGGCGCGCCAGGAGTCAGAGAGCTCCTTCCTTCCAGTAGAGGTGCACGTTGGAGCGCACTAAAGGTGCGCTGGAGCGCGCTTGGAGTCAGAGACCCAATCTCCTCAGCGTGAAACGCGTTTGTTCACGCTCCAGACGTGCTTGAGCATGCCCAAGGCAGAAACCCTTTTCTCCCTCTATTCTCTATTCCTAAGGCTTGCTTCCTCAATTCCCTATGTCCCAACTATGAAACCTCTCCTTCCCTAGGATCACTAAGGTCTGAAACCTCCCTACAACTAGGTTATTCGAACCCTCGACATTCCTATCATTGACAATACCTTTCTTTGCCCCTAACACCTATTTTATAATCATTCTAACATGCTTATTGATTAACTTAAAATTATATGCCGATGAGGTAAACCTATTATCACTTGGCTCAAGACTTGGTTCCTTCTTTTCTATTTCTTGACACTCATAAACTCTTAACTAAATCTCTTTTCCTTCCTCAAAATTCATTCCCACATTCTCAAGTTCCCTTTCCTCTCCCAACTCTTCTATATTTCGCTTAGGTTCAAACTTTGGGATGTTACAAGAACCCTATGGAGGAGAGGAATGATTACTATGATACTTTTACCATGAATGAGGTAACTGAACTTAATTTATCAGTCTTTGATACACATGTTTAATTGATTTGTGTGTTTGCTAATGATGAATGTGGTTTCACCAGATATTTGGAAATCGAGATGATTTGTTGAAATGTGAGCATGAAATAGCAATGACACATGGTTTTGTTGTGGTTATTTTGAAGTCAGACACAGGAGGGAATGGTTGAAAAACAACACTAGTATTTTGTTGTGATAGGAGTGGAAAGTATAAACCATACAAGACTGAGTTGACTCGTAATGTTACAAGTACCAAAAAATATGATTGTCTTTTTAGGATGAGAGAGAGACCATTACGTACAGGTGATGGTTGGAGGATTAATGTAGTTTGTGGTTATCATAACCATGATGTAGCGGAAAATTTGGAGGGTCATGGCTATGTTGGTCGTCTAAATGTTGATGAGTTGTCCTTACTTAATGACATGACCAAGAACATGGTGAAACCCAGGAATATCTTACTGACATTAAAGGATCACAATAATGATAATGTGACTACCATAAAACAAATTTACAATTCCTGACAAGCCTTTCGAACATCACTAAGGGGTCCTCGGACAGAGTTGCAACACTTGATGAAGTTAATGGAAAGAGATAACTATGTATATTGGCATAGAAGACATGATGACTCTGATGTTGTTAGAGACATATTGTTGACACAACCAGATGCCATGAAACTGCTAAATATATTTCATATTGTGTTAATTAATGACACCACATACAAAACCAACAAATACTGGTTGCCATTGCTTGAGGTTGTTGGTGTTACTTCTACTAAACTCACTTTTTAAGTGGCATTTGGTTATATGGAGCAAAAAAGATCAGATGACTTCATGTGGGTGTTAGAGAAGTTAAGAAGCATGATTCTTATATCTGATGTATCACCTCAGGTTATTGTTACTGATAAGGATATTGCATTGATGAATGTAGTGGAG
Organism: Sesbania bispinosa; assembly: GCA_026901365.1. NCBI lineage: Eukaryota > Viridiplantae > Streptophyta > Magnoliopsida > Fabales > Fabaceae > Sesbania > Sesbania bispinosa. The sequence goes on from QLOH01000098.1 coordinate 594,399, forward strand.
AAAGTTTTTCCTGTGGCTACTCATCTACTATGTCAGTTTCAAATTGCTAAGAATGTCAAGGCCAAATGCAAGACCTATTTGTCTCACACACATGATTGGAAACCTATTACAGATTTTTCGATGAGTTTAATGCATTCACCCACAGAAAAGTGATTTTGAGATACATTTGGCTTATTTTGAACAACTATGCTTACCTTTTGGTATTTTTTTTATTTATGTGAAAAATAACATGGTTGATTCCTCATAAAGAAAAGTTTTTTGATGCATGGATAAATAAGGTGATGCATCCATCTAGGCACGACCAAAATGAATAGGTATTTTATTTATAAAATGGATGCAGTTTTTTTCATAATTATTTGTACATATGTGGTCAGATTAATGTAATTTTCATTGTGTCAGGGTTAAGAGTGTTCATTCAAGGTTGAAGAACATATTTCAAGATAGTCGTGGTGACTTATGCAACTGCCGAGATGCTATCAACAACATGATCACACTTCATCAGCATACAGAAATCAAAGCTTCATCTCAAAGGAACATAATGGTAGTTGATCACCGCTTCAAAATACCTCTTTACAATGAACTTAGAGGTTTAGTCTCATGTAATGCTTTGGTTCTTATTGATGATGAGAAGCAACACATTAACTATGTTGGTATCGATAGTTCGTCCTATGGTTGCACTTTGAGAAAGACACATGGATTACCTTGCGCATGTCAGCTTGCCAGGTACAATAATAAGGTTTTATATTTTTACAATTCATACTTATATCAATAAACTAATTGGATTTCTTATGATTGATACACTTGTATGGGTTACCATATACCTGTTACTGAGGTTCCTTCCCTTTTGGATGAGACTAAAATTTAATGATCGGGGCATTGATGAGCCTTGGTTAGGGTTATCAGTTCAACCTGAGTGTGATGAAGTAATAAGGAGATTCGAAGAACTTAATCTTACTGCTAAGGTGTTGTTGAGTCTTAAAATCAATTTAAGTATTCAAATCGGATTCAAGACTCACATATCCTAAGTTTTAATGGACAACAAATTTGATTTAAAAAGAGATGATTTATTATGAGAACAGTATCACTTGAATGTATTTTGCTTTATTGTTTCAGCAAATGCTCTATAGAAGAAGCCTCAAGATGAACCTGCTGATGTGAGGAAACCTTCTAAATAATCAAGACCTGCTGAATCCATTTCTACCTTCTGAAATGCTACAGAATTATTTAGAAAAATTGCTGAAGACCTCGTTTTAACTGTTGACTGAAGCATGTAAGATGCCTGCTCAAGTCATCACACATCCTTAACGTCTGAAGCAAGTTTAATTCATTTAAGGAATGCTTTCAGAGTTCCTTTTCGCTGTTAAAGCCATATTACCTTAAACGGAACCTTCTGTTCATGTCAGAGCAGTGCTGCAAACTGCAACACCTGCAAAGCTCAAAAGTCAGAAGCTATCAGAAAATTGTTTCACAATGTCCCAAACCGTATTAAATGCTATCTCTCAATGGTAGACGAAGCTCTCTTCAACTGATTCATTTCTAAACTCTATATATAGCTTCTTGAAAGACTTTAAGTGGTGGAACCCTTGGTGAAGCCCTGGTGAAGCCCTGACAAAACCCAAATGAGAGTCGGCCAAGCTTTATATGAAGATATTATCAAGCCAAAACTCAGCAAAAATTCTGTTGTATCACCATTGAATTTCCTTGTACTTAGATTTTATAATTTGTATCCTGAGTCTTACTCAGTTATCCTTTGTACAAGAATTTCTGTGTTTAAGTTTCTCAGAAGCTTAAACTATGTATCTTTGTAAACACTGAGAAGTGTCTGAGAGCATGGGGAGGCTTGGTGGAATAAAGAATACTTAGTTTAGCCTGGAGAGGCTGTGTCCAAAGAATACTCAGTTTAGCCTGGAGAGGTTGTGTCCAAATAATACTTGTGTTTAGCCTGAAGAGGCTAGGTTCAAATAATACTTGTGTTTAGCCTGGAGAGGCTGGGTTCAAACAATACTTGTAATCTTGCGGGATTAGTGGAAAATCTAGTGGTGTGTTTGCCCTGGGACTGGACGTAGCTCACTGAGTTTGTGGGTGAACCAGGATAAATTTCTGTGGCTAAGTTTTCTCTACCCTTATCTCTTTACATTCAGTTTATAACTAACCAAGGAGGGTTCTGAAAAGTGCGTTTATAAATCTACGCATAAATCAATCTCTTCTTTGCGCTATAAACACTTCAAAGTCATTTTAAAAGGATTTTATTCAACCTGCTAAGTTGCATCAGCAAGTTGCTGAAGCTTCCAGTTTCGGAAGGTTGCTCAAATATTTTCTCAATGTGTTTGCTTGTTTTAAAAGGTTTTCCGAAAATCTGTAAAGAATTATAAAACACTATTCAACCCCCCTTCTAGTGTTTCCTGTGGTTCTAACAATTGGTATCAAAGCTCAACCTCGGGTTGAGCATCTAACAAGTGCTGAGGAAAGAAGATCCAGATGGAAACCTCAACAAGCTATTCTGAAGAAAACATATGAAGCTGATCATCTGAAGCAACAAAGGGATCTTTGGAAACTATGCTGAGTCTCAACAAATACGTATCATCAATCCAAATCCATAAGTATCTCTACTGGTAACATCGTTTCATTTCACCGCTTTAATATCTATGGCTATCTGAATATGTGTGAAAATTTATATGCGTATATATTTTGAGATGCATGAACCTTCTGATTGGTGTGTGTCTGCTGAAAGTTCTACATGCCGAAACACACACTTTCTTAAATTGGCACTTTATGACGTGGAACTCTTGGACGGTTGGCTTTTCTCCTACTCTCTGAAATTGCATGATTGCACGTCTCCCCAAGTCTGCGCAGCCAGTTTCTATCATCATCAATGCTACCTGAGCCTATATATACTCAAGCATAAGCTAGTCTCAAGTTACACTCTCTTTGCTCTTTCCTGTTGCAAAATCTCTCTACACTCCTTGAGCTCCCAGAAAACCTAATCTCTCTGAAGCTCTGTCTGCTACTCAAATGGCTTCCAAGAAGAATGTTGGTGCTGCTTCAAAAACCGATGGAAAAATTGTTCCCTCTAGAAGTGTTAATTTCAAAAATCCTGCTGAGGTCGGGCTAGACCTTGAAGACTATTTCAAATGTGTTGGGTGGTTACCCTTCTTGATGCGATTGACTGTGGCTGGCATGAGGCCAGTGTTTACGAGTTCTGGAGGATCCAATCATTATTTCTACTTTGATGGTAGAACCTTCTACCACCTCAAAAGAAATAAACCAACCTGTTGCTGATGACAAGGTTGAAGAGGTTACACCTCTTGGTGAACCTGCTGAGAAGAATAAAGCTGATGAGGTTGCACCTACTGACCACAACAAAGGTGAACCTACTGAGACTGATATTGCTCCATGTGCTGAAAATAAAGATACCCCTGCAGTCATCAACCTAGAAGAACCTGCTGTTGTTTTTACCGAAGAATCAAGTGTTGACAAGGTTGTTGCAACTGCTGTAAGGGAAGAGGTTGTAGAACCTGTTGTTAACCCCATGGAGATGGAACCAGTTGCTGGTGAGATAAGTCACATTCTTGCTGATCTCACAAGAACTATTTTTGACGAGAGTGATGAAGAACCTGAAAATCCTCTTGCCATAATCTTGCATGAAGGACCTATTCTCTCTAAAGCCATTGATTGACATTCCAAAGGAAGATATATGTTGAAGGAGAAAGGTGTCTTTGTTTTTTATGTCAACTTGTCTTTAAGGGAAAGAATGTGGAAGCCAAAGACAAGGGATGTTTCCAAGAAACCTACTTTTGATAAGGCTACCCCTATTCTCAAGTTTGAAGATATTTTGAGGGCTGCTGAATTCCCTCATAATTATTATCTGAATGGCTGATATCAAAGTAGGAGGTTACCCAGGTTTCCTAACCTGTACGAGGAGCTTCTTGTATTCAAAAATCACTTGCCACTCAAGCCTCCTATGCAAGTAAGTCTTCATGTGGACTCAGTTGAAGCTGCTAGGATGAGGAGAATATTAAGAAGCTCAGGGGGAGGGTCTGATCAGCTTGAAAAGATCAGACAAGGAGTACAACCTCCCAGGCATTGCTGGAAGAGAATAAATGTGGATTCAGCTGATGCAACATCAATACCTGCTGAAGACTGGATCCTTATAAGGAAGCTGGACATGGAAGCTGAGCTTTACTCTAAATATGTTGCTGAAAAGGCTGGCTACAGAGGATTCAAGCCTCCCACTCCAATCACTATGAAACCATTTACAAAAGTCTTCTGGCAACCAGACAGGATTGTACCAAGATTGCCCTTTGCAGAAGGACCTGAAGATAAAGGGAAGCAACCAAAGTTTTATACTGCTTATCTGGACCAACCTGTACCTCTCAACAAAGGAGAATGGGAAAGACTCCCTGAAGTCCTTAAAGCTTATGGGGGTTTTGACCACACATATAGAGACAGGATCTGGGAATCCTACTAGGCTGAGAAAGAAAAAGAAGGGTCGTGCTCTGGCACCAGATTTGATTTCGTTGATTGTTTGACCAAGAGCTCCCTTTCTATCCAAGAATTCAAGACTTGGTTCCCTGGGAACTTTCCCAGCTGCGATCATCTGCTAAAGGAGTGCATTGAACAAGATTGGTCCATTGTGCCATATTTTAGAACTGTCTACACCTGCTTGGTGGCCAATCCTGAAGACTATGGTTTTCCTGTTGGTTTTGTGGAGTTGATCTTTCACTGGAAGCATGTCTTCATAATTTTCAAAGAAGCTGATGTTGGTGAAGTGCTTGCAATGAAGGAGGAAGATATCAGAAGGCTCAAAAGAAAAAACAATAGACTGCAGAATATGATGAGGCAATTGAATGTTGTTTCTCTTCGTACTCAGAGTGTTGAACTCAAGCCGAAGCTTAAGAGAACCAACAATTTTTAAATTGTCAAGATCAGAAAGTCTATGTGTTCAAATATCTTGTGTCATTTTAAACCTTCTGATTGCTTATATGAATATAGTCTCTCTTCTTAAATGCAATATGACTTGACTACGTTCATTACTTATGTTCATGATGCATTTAATATGTTATGTGCTGAAATGATTGAATTTTTCCTGCATGGACATTAATTAAGTTACGTACCTTGTATCTCATGAATATCATTTATTGCGCTTGTGTGCTTCTACCCACCCTTTTGAATAATGACAAAATGGGGAGTATTAAAAAGAAATATCTGAATATCTGAAAGAACTAGAATTATCTGAAATAAGCTTTATACCCTCTGATATTAAAAGCATATGTTTTTGGAGGAAATCTTTATTTAAGGGGGAGTAAAACTTCAGATAAAGTATCTGTATAAGGGGAAGTACTTTCTAAGTTTTTACTATTTAATTTCCCTTCAGATATTTGCTTTATTTACTTTTTAAACAAATTTGTCATCATTAAAAAGGGGGAGAATGTTGAGTCTCAAAATCAATTTAAGTATTCAAATCAGATTCAAGACTCACATATCCTAAGTTTTAATGGACAACAAATTTGATTTAAAAAGAGATGATTTATTATGAGAACAGTATCACTTGAAGGTATTTTGCTTTATTGTTTCAGCAAGTGCTATATAGAAGAAGCCTCAAGATGAACCTACTGATGTGAGGAAACCTTCTGAAGTGTCAAGACCTGCTGAATCCATTTCTACCTTCTGAAGAGCTACAGAATTATTTAAAAGAATTTTTGAAGACCTCGTTTTAGCTTTTGACTGAAACATGTAAGATGCCTGCTCAAGTCATCACACATCCTTAACGTCTGAAGCAAGTTTAATTCATTTAAGGAATGCTTTCAGAGTTCCTTTTCGCTGTCAAAGCCATATTACCTTAAACGGAACCTGTTGTTCGTGTTAGAGCAGTGCTGCAAACTGCAACACCTGCAAAGCTCAAAAGTCAGAAGCTATCAAAAAATTGTTTCACAGTGTCTCAAATCGCATTAAATGCTATCTCTCAATGGTAGACGAAGATCTCTTCAACGAATTCATTTCTAAACTTTATATATAGCTTCTTGAAAGACTTTAAGTGGCGGAACCCTTGGAGAACCCCTGGTGAAGCCCTGGAAAAACCCAAATGAGAGTTGACCAAGCTTTATAAGATGATATTATCAAGCCAAAACTCTGCAAAAATTCTGTTGTATCACCATTGAATTTCCTTGTACTTAGATTTTATCCTTTGTATCCTGAGTCTTACTCAGTTATCCTTTGTACAAGAATTTATGTGTTTAAGTTTCTCAGAAGCTTAAACTATGTATCTTTGTAAACACTGAGAAGTGTATGAGAGCCTGGAGAGGCTTGGTGGAATAAATAATACTTAGTTTAGCCTGGAGAGGCTGTGTCCAAATAATACTTGTGTTTAGCCTGAAGTGGCTGGGTTCAAATAATACTTGTGTTTAGCCTGAAGAGGCTGGGTTCAAACAATACTTGTAATCTTGCGGGATTAATGGAAAATCCAGTGGTGTGTTTGCCCTGGGACTGGACGTAACTCACTGAGTTTGTGGGTGAACCAGGATAAATTTTTGTGGCTAAGTTTTCTCTACCCTTATCTCTTTACATTCAGTTTATAACTAACCAAGGAGGGTTCTGAAAAGTGCGTTTATAAATCTACATAGAAATCAATCTCTTCTTTGTGCTATAAACACTTCAAAATCATTTTAAAAGGATTTTATTCAACCTGCTGAGTTGCATCAGCAAGTTGCTGAAGCTTCTAGTTTCGGAAGGTTGCTAAAATATTTTCTCAAAGTGTTTGCTTGTTTTTAAAGGTTTTTCCGAAAATCTGTAAAGAATTATAAAACACTATTCAACCCCCATTCTAGTTTTTCTTGTGGTTTTAACAGGTGTCGTTGAAGCAGAAAATGCATGAAGTTGCATATCCTGAGACCACTTCCATGTTTCCCTCCCCCGAGAAAGTTAAGACAAAAGGTGGGGTGAAAGGAAAGTGCAAGTCCAAATTTTCCACCTAGCGTGATTCCTCATTGTTTGAGCATATGGATGCAGCACATTCACAACAAGAAACTTCTTGTACTCAGCCATCTTCTTTTATTCATCGGCCTAGTTGCATAAAATAGGTTACTTTGTTAGATCATTTTCCTTCAGTTCTATAGGAGGGTCATTTGCTTGGATACTATTTCTGAAAATAGCCCAATACATAGTAAGACTAAATAGTTGAATGATATATTTATTAGAAAGACTAAGTTAATAAAATATTATTAACCTTTTAATGCAATTCTTAATGTTAAATTATTATTTAAATATTTAGTCACTATTAGCCTTTCAATTAAATTCAATGCAATGTATTTTTTTTGTTCTTGGCCTATTTTACTACATATTTACCTTGGAATAAGAATATTGTTTATGTTGATTCATGTTGGTATATTTGAAAGTGGATTGATTCATTAAGTTGACATTGAATATGCATTGTCATTTGAGTAATAGTAAAACTCAAATGTCCTATTTTCCCTCGTTAGCTACAGATTACCTACTGAATTTCAGTTGCTAATCCACAGCAACTAGAAACGACGACGAATGCTAAAACAATTGTCGTTGTTTGTTGAGCTTTCAATGACGATTGAGTCGAGAACCATCGTCGTATGTCCCACAAACAATGACGGTTCCTGACTCAATCGTCAATGTTTCTAACTTTTAATGACAGTTGAAGGACGTCGTTGAAAGTCTGTTTTTAATGATGGCTGGATTAACTACGGGTCCAGAACCGTCGTTAAAAGCCCTCTTTAACCGTCATTATTTCCATGTTTTGCAATAGTGTTTTAATCTATTGAGATTAATGAAAAATCCAGTACCTAGTTAGCACTAGGATTGGACGTAGCTCACAATGGTAGTGAGTGAACCAGGATAATTTTTGTGGCTATGTATCTCTATCCCTTAACTCCTTAATTGATAGTTGTGCTAATAAAAAGGGTATTAAAAGTTAAAGTTTACAAACGTTTTCTAAACTCTCTTAAAAAAACACTTTTTAGAAAACCTCTTATCTAAACTTTTTCAGATAAGGGAAGAAACTTCAGACAACCTTTATTAATCTTGTTTGAAATTCAGGTAAACTAATATTTGCGAAAAGGTTTCTAGAAAATTTGCAAAGTTTGTAAAACACTATTCAACCCCGCTTCTAGTGTTTTCCCTGTGTTTCCTATAGTATCAGAGCTCAGCTTCTGGGTTGAGCACTTGACAATGTAAGAAGAGTAGATCCAAGTATATGGAAACCTCAACAAGCACAATTCATTACATCACAGAAGGAGCTTCTGTGACTAGGCCTCCAACCTTCAACAGAGAGGACTATCACTATTGGAGAGATTGTATAAAGCTCTTCATAGAGTCAAGCAACATAGATCTCTGGGAAGTAGTTACAAATGGTGACTACGTTCCTATGTGTGGTGGTGTTCCTATCCCAAAGTCAGATTGGAGGAGAGAGCAACGAGCTAGAGTGCAACTCAACGCCAAGGCCAAACTATACTTAGTTTGTGCACTCAACAAGCCTGAGTATGAGAAGGTTCACGGCTGCAACACATCTAAGGAGATTTGGGATACCTTAGCTTCAGCCCATGAAGGAACTGAGCATATGATGGAGGGAATCAAGCATGTGGTCAGGGTGCAGCGGAATAAATGAATTCCCTCCATTGTTATGATCGTTAATGCAAAAAAACGCGAATTAAGGCATAAAAGGCATGAAATATAATGACATACCTTATGAACATTGTAAACGAGGCAATAGCAACCACGTCTCTAGAGGTGTCCACGCCAACAGCTGAACTAGGAAACCCTCCTCAACTCTGCTAGTAGTGTTTAGAGAGTAAGAGTGACTACTCATGTGTCTAGCGTAATGCATCTCATGCTATATTTATAGAGTGGTGGCTAGGGTTTTACCATCACTCAATTATCCCTAACACTTATGGGTCTGGCCCATTATGTTATAATTCTAATCAAATTAGAATTATTATCTTTTCCTAGCGACTTGTTGTATGCGTGTGACCCAATAGGCTTTTAATATTTGGTTATGATATTAAAATAAAACCATTTTATATTTAATATCATAAATAGTGAGCGGCATCTAGCAATGCATCACTACTACCCAAATATTGAGATTATCAACAACTTTGACGAATCCTATTTATATAAAGAAAAATTCAGTTAAATGAATTTTATTGCTTGCAAAGTGTAACATCCCGAAAATTGGACCTAAGAAGAATATAGAGGAAGTTAGAAGTAAGATGAAAACTTGGGGGTTGGAATATGAGTGTAGATAGAATTAGGTAAATAAACTGAGTCTCGAGTTTTAAGAGGTTTTTGAGAGAATTACCAGGTATGATAATGAGAGTAAGAGGTTAAATTTGGATAGACTAAGTTGGAAAGATAGGTTATCGTGAAGGGTTAGGGAGAAGTGTGTCATTCCGCGTCTTAACCAGTAGGTACGTTAAAAATAGTAATCAATAGATTTTAGGAACAAAGGATTTGATGTGGCGAAACTAAGTAAGGAGAGTTATGGATGAGAAAAACTGAGTTAGGAGAAGGTGTTGGGGAAAGGAACTAAGAATGAATGGGAGAAGTTTGAGTTAGAATCAAAGAGGAATTAAAGTTAAGAAATTAAGTATTAGGATCCTCGCTTAAGTGAGAATGGACTCGCTTGAGCGAGTTTAGCAGTAAAATTAGGATTTTTGTTTCTGCAGCTTTCGTTTGAGCGAGAATGGTCTCGCTCAAGCGAGAATCATGGGAGAGTTTGGAATGCTCTCTGGAAGAATTTCACCTGGGCGAGACTGATCTCGCTCAAGCGAGAATCTTCCAGAGAGGGGGATACTCTCTAGAGTATTCTCGCTCAAGCGAGAATGCGAGAGCTGAGAAATCCCATTTCCTCTCGCCCAAGCGAGAACCCCTCGCTTGAGCGAGAATATACTTATAGGCTTATAAATGTAGATTAGGGCAAGGGACTCTTCATTTTTCCCCCGTTCCTTTTTCAGTTTTAGAGAGTGAAAGAGAGGTTTCTAGAGAGAGAGTGCTCTTGGAGCCAAGAAGAAGGAGGAGAAGTCATGGATCTCCAACCCTAGCCTTCCCCAACCTCGTTCCTCTTCTCTTTGAGCTTCCTTTGATGTGAGTGTGGTTCTCCCCTCACACATTGTTTGTGTATGTGTTGTCTCTCACATGATCCCCTTCCTTCATTCCCTTTCTACATTGATTGTTATGTTTGGAAATGGTATGTATATGATTGGATTGGTTGAATGTTTAGATTGATTGATGTTTTGCCTCTAAGGCTCAAACCCTAGGTTAGGAGATTTGGGGATTTTGGGGGAAATGCTTGAATGTTTGATGATGGGAACTTGAAAATGCAAATAGTTGAAATTATTCTCATTCCATAATCGAAAGAACATGTGGGGGTTGAGATAGCTAGGGTTTGAGGAAAGGATAATTGTTGTGAGCCCTCTCTATTTATTCCCCTCTATGTTAAAGGACTAAGGTCATATGTTTGCTTGTAGATGCTTCTATTTCATGAACTGAATTTAAGTACATGCATGGATGTTTAATGGAAATTAAAAGGGGACTTCGGTCCAAAGATGAAAAAGGGGGCTTCGGTCCAAAAAGGAAACAAAGGCGGTCTCGTACCCAAGAGGATTAAGAATGCTAAAATGTGATTGTGATTGCTAATTAAGACATGAGGTTAAATTGGCCTTAAGGGAGACTTTCCTTGAAAGGTCAGAGGTTCAAGTGATAAGAACCCACTGGTGTTGGGTAATACACCAAATGTTGAATGTGAATGTTAAATTAAGACATGAGGTTAAATTGGCCATAAGGGAGACGTCCCTTGAACGGTATTGAGCTCAATCCAGGTCAGAGGTTCAAGTGGTAAGACCCCAATGGTGTTGGGAATTATACCAAAAAGGTTGAAAGAAAAGACTAATGGAAGAATTGTTATTAATTGAATGTAAAGTTTAATGAATGAATTGTTATAAATTAAATGTATGTTTGATGTATGAATTGATAGGAATTGAATTTATGCAGTTCTGCTGTGCTTATGTGTATTATCTCCCCACACTGCACACACTGTTACCGCACTCACTAGGACGTAGTCTCATCCCACGATGTGGGAATTATATTCAGTTGTGCAGGTTGCTGCCAGTTTGCTTGATTGGAGAATGGATGGCTTACTGGATGGGTGTTGTAGTCCTCATTGTCGTAGTCACATTTTATTGTTGTAAATTGTAATATGATATTGTAACCACGGAGTGGCATTGTATTTGAAATTTTTTAGTTATTTTTAGAATTTATGCTTAGGTGATGGTTGTGTTACCCGAGCTCTATAATGTATTGTATGATAATATTAATAATGAACGAAATAATTTCAAGGATTTAGAAATGGTGCTCCCAACAGGCATTATTTTCTGAATTCAGGAATTAGGACGTTACACAAAGGGGAAAAAGTAACTTAGACATGATTTAAATTATAATATCAAATGTTATAAGATAACAAAAATAAATGTATATGACATTGTTCACTTAATAATTTATCACTTTTAAAGACATGACATTTAACTTTCATAAATCTCTATTTTTTACATCTGAAAGATTACACACGACATAACAAAAGATGAATAATTTTTATATATGATAACATAGTAATAATATTGATTTCATAGTAGGTTCAAGTGTGATATAATTAGTTATATGAGACGATAGATTGCTCTGATAGAATATGTAATTGAGCATAACTCTAAATAATTGTCTAGTATTAACTGATGTGATGCAATTAGAAATGTGGGGCTCCAGCGTACTTTTTTTTTACGTCAAAATCAAGAATTCCATTAAATAGAAGCAGACTGACAAAAGTCAAGATCTACTTGAGTAGAGATACATTATGGTGTTTCTTCCACCCACATAGTGTCTGGGTTGTGAAGAACAAACTGAGAAAAATTATGAGCTGCAAAATTATTAGCTCTTATTACATGATAGAATGTAAGGTATCGAAATTCTTGTTTAAAAGCAATGCAATCAGAAATTATAAAATCAAATTATGATGAGCCACACGCTGGTGTAGAAATAGCATTTATCAGCTGTAAACAATCTGATTTAGCCTCGAGTTCCCAGAAACCCATATCAAGTGCAAATTGAAGGCCATTGCACATTCCCACAGCTTCAGCAACCTTTACTTGAGGACCGCATTGTATTTGCCAAGAAGCTTCACCCAAAACAAGGCCTTCGTGATCTCTCACCACTGCTCCAGCTCCCTAAACTTGTCCATCTTTATATGCCACATCAGTATTCAGCTTGAATTTTCCAATTGGAGGGGCTTTCCATCCATCAGGTTGTTGTTGTCTCGGTGATGTGTTATTACGGGATCCAGTAGCCGCTTGACCAAAACCATCAGATTGCAGTAAGGCAGCTTGGACGCTCTTCCAAATTGGGATTGTTTTATTCTAAAAAATGAGCATGTTACGGCTATTGCATAGGCTGTAGCACAGGGAGGCAAACCGGCCTGCATCCATCAGATTGAACTTGGAGAGAGCTTTGTCAATCCAATCCTGGGAGTGGGGGGCATTAAGGGGAGCAAGGTCTTTACCAATTGGGGAGGCCATCCAAAATTCTTGAGCCCACACACAGTTGAAAAAGGAATGATTGATAGATTCATCAGCAGCCATGCATCTTGGACACAACGGGTCAATTTGCATACCCCTCTTAATAAGAGCTGCACACACAGGTAAACATTCCTTTTTCATTCTCCAAATCAAATATTTGTGTCTAGGTAGAGTTTGAATTCTCCAAATAATTTTCCATAGGCGTTTGTCATTGTCAGAAATATCATTGGGAACTGAATTGGCAGTGCCTATATGGTGGTTGATAAAATGATAAGCTGAACGAACTGTGTACTCCCCATGTCTGGATCCTTCCCAACACAACATATCAGATCTGGATGTGCGAGGCAAATGAATGGCTAATATTTGATCAGCTTCAGTGTTTGAAAACATGCCGCGGATGAGACCAGCATTCCATCTTTGAGTATCCTTATCAATAAGAGATTCAACCAGCTCAAATTCTGTGTTAACAGTGGACCAAACATGGTGACCCGGCTGGTGTGGCAACTAGCCATCACGCCATATATTAACTGATTTCCCATCTCCAATAGTCCAAAAGGCACCTCTTTGTAAAATCCATTGAGCACTGTGAATACTTTTCCATGTAAAGTTGGGATTGTAGCCAAGAGGTGCATGAATGTAGGAAGACCGAGGAAAATATCTGGCTGTAAGGCACTGTGCCATGAGAGATTGTGAATTAACCATCATCCGCCAGCCCTGTTTGGCTAAGAGAGCCAAGTTGAATGAATGGAAACTCCTAAACCCCATGCCTCCTTCTTGTTTTGGGACACATAGTCTCTTCCATGTCAGTGAATGTAATTTCCTGCCATCTCCTTTTCCTCCTCCCCACTAGAATCGGTTAATCATTACTTCAATAGAATCACATAGGGATTGAGGCAGTAGAAAACAACCCATGATGTAACAGGGGATGGATTGGACTAATGATTTAATTAGTACTTCTCTACCTGCTGTGGATAAAAACTTCTCTTTCCACCCTTTCAATTTCTTCCAGACCCTGTCCTTGACAAACTCAAAGATTTGATTTTTTGATCTCCCAACAAAGGTTGGGATACCCAAATACTTTGAGTGATTATCAACCGCGTTAACATTTATCCAGCCTTGGATCAATATCTGACTGTCAGTAGGAACATTTCGGCTAAACGATAACTCCGATTTGTCAAAGTTGATCAGTTGACCTGAAGCTTTTTGATAGAGCTCCAAAATATGAAGAATGGAAAGGACCTCTTGATCAGTACTTCAGAAGAAGAGAATGCTGTCGTGTGGGAAACCCATGGAAAAGAGAGTGGCTTCCAAAAAATTCCATTATATCCGGTCATAAGCCTTCGCCATATCAAGTTTTAATCCTATGAAACCCTTTCTCCCATTCTTCTTTTTTCTCATGTTTCTCATGTAATGGAAAGTGTCAAAAGCCAGCAAAGCATTGTCAGTGATTAAGCGGCCAGGCACAAAAGCACTCTGGTGGATGCTCACAATATCTGAAAGAACAGTTTTGACTCTATTTGCAATGGTCTTGGAAATAAGCTTGAAAATCACATTGCATAGAGCTATCGGCCTAAATTCCCTTGTATGCTTTGGCTTCTTAATTTTAGGAATTAAGCGTATATGTGTCTTATTTAGGGACTTTGGGTCAGCTCCTTTATTCAGAACATCAAGTACCACAGACATGCAGCTGGGCCCAACAGTGGGCCAGAACTTTTTATAGAAAAATGCAGGGAGAACGTCTGGTCCTGGGGCTGCCCACGGTTTCATTTGATTGAGAGACCTGAGGACTTCTTCTTCACTGAATGGGGCCTCTAATCTTTGTGCCATGGGAATAGATATACGGTCTTGGACTACTGAGACAGCTTCATTAATAAGAGAGGTATGTCCAGCCGCAAAGAGGTCAATAAAAAAGTGAGTCATAACTCTGCCTATATCAGTTTCATCTTCAAAGACGCGCCCCTCATCATCTCGGATGGCTTCAATCCAATTTCTATCCCTTCTTTGCGATGCCTTATGTTGGAAGAATTTTGAGTTGCGGTCTCCATCATTAAACCATGAGACTCTACTTCTTTGTTGCCAAAAAACTTCTTCAGAGGCTAAAAGGTGGTCCATTTTCTGCTCCTCTGTTCGGATCTCTTCAATAACATCCTCCAAATCAAATTTAAGTTAGAGCCTCCTTAATTTCTCCTGACATGCTTTTATTTTCCTAGGAATGTCTCCATATATGTTGTCACCCTATCTGTCCAGAGTTTCCAAGCAATGTTGCAGTTTTGATGATATATCCTCATTCGGGAAGCACCATGCACGCTCAATGCAAGCTGGAAGTTCATCCTCTTGAGTCCAAACTTCCTCAAAGCGAAGTATTCTATTTTTTTCCTCCTACAAGAGCTAGCTGGAGTTAATTCAAGCAACAGGGGATTGTGATCAGAGTGGTACCTTGTCAGATGAAAAACTCGGGAAGTTGGGAAAGAATCCCTCCATTCCTGCGTGGCTAGCATTCTGTTGAGGCGTGCTTGTATGAACCCCGGACCTGAGTGGCTGTTACACCATGTAAAGGCATGTCCCTCATAGCCAAGGTCTAATAAATCACACTCCTGGGTGGTATTTCGGAACAGGTTCATAATCTGATTTGGAGGAGGGTTTCCCCTTGCTTTTCCTTTTTGTCCATAACTAAATTGAGGTCCCCAAACAGCAACCATCTGGGATTTGAAACAGCCCAAGATAAGTTCTCTATTAGCTCACAGGTTGTGTTTATTGGCGGCTTTTGGATATGATGTGGACATCAGTCAAGCAGTCAACAAATTAGGTGGGCCCATGACAAGGGCGCAGGCTAGGAAGGCTAAGGAGGCACTACAACTTGTCATCAAGGAAGTTCAATCTCAAAGTATACAAAACATTAATGAAAGTCTTCAGCTCATTAATTGCACTCAGGTTGAAGAGGATGGAGCAATTGATGAAGAGACAGTTGCATTTAATGCAACTACCAGTTGAAGCACCTTCAAGGCAAATGATGTGGCATTGTGGGCGGCCACATGTGGCAATTGTGGGCGGCCACTCTCCTTTATTTTGCTGAAATTATTAGATTTATTTGCTTTCAATAAAGAATAGGAAGTTACATGACATTTGAGTTATTGTTTTTATGGTTACAAGACAAGGTTGTAATGTTATTAAAATGCATTGAAAGCCTTGTCTACTAGCCGTTGGAGTAGGCTTGTTTGTGCGCATGAACCTAGTCTTATTTGGAGCCACATGGGAACCTCTCACCTAGTCCAAGTTTGCGGCCAACATGTGCTAAAATTGGATGAGTTATAAGTCATCAAGAAGGGGCCAACAAGGTTATAAATTGGAGAATGAAGGGCTATTAAAGTGGCGACCAAGTCATGAAGAGGGAGGTTACAAAATGAATGGGAACTTGATGATTGGTGGCTGTTATGTGCGGCCATTTTATTGCTGCATGAATAGCCTATTTACTTCATGTTTGGTGGTTATTTCCTAAGGTTTATTGCAGCCACATGTGCCAAAATTCTGGTTGGGAAAATGCGGCCACACAAGCACACTTAGGTTGAGTTTTATTAGCTAATTTTATCTCTTTAATTTAGTTATTTCCTAGTAATGTATTAGGGTTGCATGGGAAGTGTGTAAGGGGTATTTTTGGGAGCTTTGGGGCGTGAACATGCAGCTGAATGCATAACCCTAATTCACCTTGTAAACTCTATAAATACATGCTTCATGCATGCAAGAAAGGTTAGAATGTTTATGCAGAAAAATTATCCTTACTTTGAGAGTGTTTCTCTAAGTTTCTTGCTAGTTAAGAGTGAAGATTATCAAAGAATCCTTCCTTTGTGTGTGTATCTTCAAGGACTTATCTTTCAAGCCTTGAAAGTGTGACGTCCAACCCTATCTCTTCTTCTTCTTCTACAATTTATTTATTTTTATTTCAAAACCTATATTTTTCCTATACGTCTTACTTGGTTTATAAGTGATTTATTTATCAAGTTTTTCTAAGGTTGAATATTGTTTTGGCAAGATTACTATTTGGTTATCATTTTTCTTATATCATCTATTTTATTTTATTTGAGTACTCGCAGAAAAGAAAAGAAAAGAAAAGAAAAAGAAAAGAATAGTGCAAAAGAAAAGAAAGGAAAATATTGAAAATAGAAGGAAAATGTTGAAAGGGAAATGGTTGTCTTATTCAGAAATTTCTAAGATCCATGAAAAATAGAACCTCAAGATTCATATCATTTGGTCATCAGAGCTCCGGTTATTAGAAATTCTTCTGAAATCATTTCTTCTCATTTCTTCTAACAAATTCTATTTCTTCTTAGCTTTTCTTGTTTTATTATTTTTTTTCTTGACTGCACGCAGGTGGGTGAATTATTTGATTTTTTTCTCCTCATTGGTGTGGTAAGAAACTCAAGAGAAATAGAGTGGAAAAAGGCAAGAGAGTTACGTTATAGAAAAAGCCAAATATTGAGTGCAAACACGAGAGTGGTGAGTTTCTAAACAGTTAACCAATCATTTTTCTTCTCTGTTACGTGTTTCTTTCTTTTACTGTGGCAGAAAGGGTGGTGGAGAATCGTGACCTTCAGCTACAGATTGCAGCACTTTCTCAACATTTGGAGAAGATGATGAAGGAGCAATATGATGAGTTGCATAACAGGTTGGATGAATTGGAGAAACCAGCCGACGAGGAAGAAAGACCACCAAGAGATGAAGGGAAAATACAAGGGGTCAAGCTAACTATACCACCTTTCAAAGGTCGTAGTGATCCAGAAGCCTACTTGGAGTGGGAACTCAAAATTGAGCATGTCTTTGCCTGTAACACCTACACAGAGGCGCAAAAGGTAAAACTTGCTACTACTGAGTTTTCTGACTATGCTCTCATTTGGTGGAACAAATTACAAAGGGAGAGGCGCATAAATGAAGAACCTATGGTGGAGACTTGGGTGGAGATGAAGAGGATTATGAGGAAACGGTATGTTCCCTCCAGTTTCCAACGTGACTTGAAGCTAAGGTTACAGAAATTGACTCAAGGCAGTAAAGGAGTGGAGGAGTACTATAAGGAGATGGAGATGCTACAAATTCAAGCCAACATAGAAGAGGATCCTGAAATTACTATGGTACGTTTTCTTAATGGTTTGAGCAGTGACATTAGAGACATTGTTGAGTTACAGGAGTTTTGTGGAAATGGAGGACTTGTTACATAAGGCTCTTCAAGTGGAGCAACAGTTAAAAAGAAAAGGAACTGCTAGGAAGAGTTCTACTAATTTGCCTGCAAATTGGAAGGACAAAATTAAAAAGGAGGTGGCTGAATCCTCAAGCCACGCAGCGCCTAGTCCTCAAGGTAAATCCACTAATAAAAATGTTAAACAGGTTGCAAAGAAAGGAAGGGATGTGACTTGTTTCAGGTGCCAAGGAAGAGGGCACTATGCTTATGAGTGTCCAACTAAGAAGACCATTCTTCTTAAGGAAAATGGTGAATACACAAGCGAACCAGAGGCTGAAAGGGAGGAGCCCAGTGATGATGATACACGTGCTGATGTGGGAGAAGTCTACATGATTAGACGACTTCTAGGAAGCCAAACCGTGGGCAAGGAGGAAAACCAAAGGGAGAACATCTTTCACACTCGATGTTCAATCAATGGTAAGATTTGCTTGGTGATTATTGATGGCGGTAGCTACACTAATGTTGTTAGTTCCAGATTGGTGAGTAAGATGGGATTGGACACACAGCCTCAACCTAGGCCATACAGACTCCAATGGCTTAGTGAGGGAGATGAAGTGCATGTGCGCAGACAAGCTGAAATTCCTTTTTCAATAGGAAAATATCAAGACAAGGTGCTTTGTGATTTGGTACACATGGAGGCCAGCCACATACTTCTTGGGAGGCCATGGCAGTTTGACACAAAAGCTATCCATAATGGTTTTACAAATAAAATCTCTTTCATGTACCAAGATAAAAAAATTGTTTTGAGACCGTTGACACCTAGAGAGGTTAGTGAGGATCAAAATAAGTTGAGAGAAAAAATTGCCCAAGAGAGGTTGAGTGAAACACTTGTAAAAGAAGAGAGTCAAAAGAAAAAGAGTGAAATACCAGAGGGTAAACAGATTTGTTTAGCAAAAGAAAGAGAAGTGAGGAGAGTGTTATGTACAAGACAACCACTTTATTTGTTGTTTGATACTAACTATCTCTTAACTGCTAATATTTTTGATAAATTTGAATTGCCTTCTGTAGTTAAATCTCTTTTGCAGGAGTATGAAGATGTCTTTCCAGAAAATGTTCCTGATGGCTTACCACCTTTGAGGGGAATTGAGCATCACATAGACCTCATTCCTGGAGCTTCATTGCCAAATCGTCCAGCCTATAGGAGTAATCCTCAAGAGACCAAAGAGATTGAGAGACAAGTTAGTGAACTCATTAGCAAAGGATGGGTGAGGGATAGCATGAGTCCCTGCGCAGTACCAGTCATTCTGGTACCAAAAAAAGATGGAACTTGGAGAATGTGCTCAGATTGTAGGGCAGTCAACAACATCACAATCAAGTATCATCATCCTATTCCCAGGTTAGATGACTTACTTGATGAACTTCATGGTGCTTGCATTTTTTCCAAAATTGATCTTAAAAGTGGTTATAATCAAAGGGAGGGGGATGAATGGAAAACAACCTTTAAAACTAAATATGGGTTATATGAATGGTTGGTTATGCCCTTTAGTTTAACTAATGCTCCTAGCACGTTTATGAGATTGATGAACCATGTCTTGAGGGAATTTATTGGAAAATTTGTGGTGGTATATTTTGATGATATTCTTATCTATAGCACTTCATTGGATATGCATGTTAATCACTTAAAATCTGTTTTGGATGTGCTTAGAAAAGAAAATTTGTATGCCAACATAGAAAAATGCATATTTTGTACCAACCATGTTGTTTTCTTGGGATTTATTGTGAGCTCCAAGGGAGTTCAAGTGGATGAGGAAAAGGTGAAGGCTATTCAAGAATGACCAACGCCTAAAAATGTGAGTGAGGTGAGAAGTTTTCATGGCTTAGCAAGTTTTTATAGAAGATTTGTTAAGGATTTTAGCACCTTGGTTGCACCCCTAAATGATATTGTTAAAAAGAATGTGGGATATAAGTGGGGGGAGAAGCAAGAGGTGGCCTTTGCTGCCCTCAAAGATAGGCTCACACATGCGCCTATTTTAGCCTTACCAAATTTTGCAAAATCTTTTGAGTTGGAATGTGATGCTTCTAATGTTGGTATTGGTGCTGTTTTGTTGCAAGAGGGGCATCCAATTGCTTATTTTAGTGAAAAATTAAGTGGACCAGCACTTAATTATTCTACTTATGATAAGGAATTATATGCTTTGGTAAGGGCTCTTAAGACTTGGCAACATTATTTACTTCCAAAAGAATTTGTAATTCATAGTGATCATGAATCTTTGAAGTATTTAAAAGGCCAAGGAAAATTAAATAAAAGGCATGCTAAATGGGTTGAATTTTTGGAACAATTTCCATACGTCATAAAGCATAAAAAAGGAAAAGGAAATATAGTTGCTGATGCTCTTTCTAGGAGACATGTCTTGCTTGCTATGCTTGAAGCTAAATTGTATGGACTTGAATCTTTGAAAAGCATGTATTGTGATGATATGGATTTTGCTGATTTGTATGTGGCATGTATAAAAAACTCAGAAAATGGATTTTTTAGGCATAATGATTTTTTGTTTAAAGGAAATAAATTATGTGTGCCTAAAAGTTCCATAAGAGATGCTTGTAAGGGAGTCACATGAAGGGGGACTAATGGGACATTTTGGAGTCCAAAAAACTTTGGAAATTTTGCAAGATAATTTTTATTGGCCTAATATGAAACGTGATGTTCATAAATTATGTGACCAATGTATTGTTTGCAAAAAGGCTAAGTCTAAGGTTAAACCTCATGGTTTATATACTCCTTTACCTGTTCCTGATTTTCCTTGGACTGATATTTCCATGGACTTTGTCTTGGGACTTCCAAGAACAAAGAATGGAAAAGACTCTGTTTTTGTTGTGGTTGACAGGTTTTCAAAAATGGCTCACTTCATACCTTGCAAGAAAGTGGATGATGTTTGTCATGTAGCAGATTTATTTTTCAAAGAAATAGTCAGGTTGCATGGAATGCCAAGAAGCATAGTGAGTGATAGGGACTCGAAATTTTTGAGTCATTTTTGGAGGACCTTGTGGGGAAAGCTTGGAACTAAGTTGTTATTTTCTACTACTTGTCATCCTCAAATTGATGGTCAAACATAAGTAGTTAATAGGACACTAGGTACATTGCTTGGGACCATTTTGAACAAAAACATTAATTCTTGGGAGGATTGTTTGCCTCATGTTGAATTTGCTTATAATAGGGCTGTTCATAGTACTACCAATTGCTCACCTTTTGAGGTAGTATATGGATTTAACCCTTTAACTCCTCTTGATATATTACCTTTGCCTAATATTCCTGTGTTTAAGCATAAGGAAGCGCAGGCTAAGGCTGAATTTGTCAAGAAAATGCATGAGAAGGTTAAGGCTCAAATTGAAAAGAAAAATGAGAGCTATGCCAAGCAAGCAAACAAGGGAAGGAAGAAAATGGTGTTCCAACCAGGGGATTGGGTATGGATACACATGAGAAATGAAAGGTTTCCAGAACAAAGGAAGTCAAAGCTTCAGCCAAGGGGAGATGGGCCTTTCCAAGTGCTTGAAAGGATCAATGATAACGCCTACAAAATAGACTTGCCTAGTGAGTATAATGTTAGTGCAACCTTTAATGTTGCTGATTTAACTCTTTTTTATGCAGGTGAGGACCCTTCAGATTTGAGGATAAATCCTTTTCAAGAAGGGGGGCATGATGTGGACATCAGTCAAGCAGTCAACAAATTAGGTGGGCCCATGACAAGGGCGCAGGCTAGGAAGGCTAAGGAGGCACTACAACTTGTCATCAAGGAAGGCCAATCTCAAAGTATACAAAACATTAATGAAATTCTTCAGTTCATTAATTGCACTCAGGTTGAAGAGGATGGAGCAATTGATGAAGAGACAGTTGCATTTAATGCAACTACCAGTTGAAGCACCTTCAAGGAAAATGATGTGGCATTGTGGGCGGCCACATGTGGCAATTGTGGGCAGCCACTCTCCTTTATTTTGCTGAAATTATTAGATTTATTTGCTTTCAATAAAGAATAGAAAGTTACAAGACATTTGAGTTATTGTTTTTATGGTTACAAGACAAGGTTGTAATGTTATTAAAATGCATTGAAAGCCTTGTCTACTAGCCGTTGGAGTAGGCTTGTTTGTGCGCATGAACCTAGTCTTATTTAGAGCCACATGGGAACCTCTCACCTAGTCCAAGTTTGCGGCCAACATGTGCTAAAATTGGATGAGTTATAAGTCATCAAGAAGGGGCTAACAAGGTTATAAATTGGAGAATGAAGGGCTATTAAAGTGGCGGCCAAGTCATGAAGAGGGAGGTTACAAAATGAATGGGAACTTGATGAATGGTGGCTGTTATGTGCGGCTATTTTATTGCTGCATGAATAGCCTATTTACTTCATGTTTGGTGGTTATTTCCTAAGGTTTATTGCAGCCACATGTGCCAAAATTCTGGTTGGGAAAATGCGGCCACACAAGCACACTTAGGTTGAGTTTTATTAGCTAATTTTGTCTCTTTAATTTAGTTATTTCCTAGTAATGTATTAGGGTTGCATGGGAAGTGTGTAAGGGGTATTTTTGGGAGCTTTGGGGCGTGAACATGCAGCTGAATGCATAACCCTAATTCACCTTGTAAACTCTATAAATACATGCTTCATGCATGCAAGGAAGGTTAGAATGTTTATGCAGAAAAATTATCCTTACTTTGAGAGTGTTTCTCTAAGTTTCTTGCTAGTCAAGAGTGAAGATTATCAAAGGATCCTTCCTTTGTGTGTGTATCTTCAAGGACTTATCTTTCAAGCCTTGAAAGTGTGACGTCCAACCCTATCTCTTCTTGTTCTTCTTCTATGATTTTTTTTTTATTTCAAAACCTATATTTTTCCTATACGTCTTATTTGGTTTATAAGTGATTTATTTATCAAGTTTTTCTAAGGTTGAATATTATTTTGGCAAGGTTACTATTTGGTTATCATTTTTCTTATATCATCTATTTTATTTTATTTGAGTACTCGCAGAAAAGAAAAGAAAAAGAAAAGAATAGTGCAAAAGAAAAGAAAGGAAAATATTAAAAATAGAAGGAAAATGTTGAAAGGGAAATGGTTCTTATTCAGAAATTTCTAAGATCCATAAAAAATAGAACCTCAAGGTTCATATCAGGATAGCCATACATACCAGTACCTCTCCACCAAGTTTCACCATCATCTTGTGAGACTCTAAAGTCTCTGTGTTGCAAGGATGCTGAAATGATTTCCACTAACACCTGAGATTTCCACAGCAGAGCCACACCACCTCTACGAGTTTGTCTATCACCAGCACAACTTGTAGCATAAACATTATTAAAACCACAAGTATTCCTCAATTTCATTATCTCATTATCCTTTCTGCGAGTCTCCATAAGGAAGACCAACGTGGGGGACTTAGATTTAGCAAGCTTCTTCAAAGCTCTCACTGCCCGTGGGTTCCAAGCCCACGACAGTTCCAAGAAAAAATTTTCATTGGTGTCTGCAAGCCTGACTATCCAGGCTCGCCGTTGGGGAATCAGATGAACAGAATTTTTTTGTTGTATAGGGGCTCACTGTTTCAGCATCCACCATCTCAATATCTATCTTCCGTTTTACCCCTTCTATGGGAGTAGCACTCTTCACAGCTGGCTGGGAGCTTTTTTTTTTCTTGAATTAGGCGTTTCCATCTTTTAGGGGTGGAGGAGATAGTATTGGATATACACTTAAGGGGAGAAACACCATGCTTTTTTGGAGTGGTTTCAGTTACCTGGGTGTCATGACCCCCTTCATTTGTTTCTTTGTCAGGTGCATTAGGGCCAATATTCTCCTTTTGTGGTGCATCAAACTCAGGTGCTGTTTTGTCACGTTGTGCAGCAGTAGGGGAGTGACTTCCTGGGTCAACAATTATATTGGGTTCTCCTGTTGCAATAGTGGGAGAGGGACTGTTACTTGTTACTGTCAAGGAGGACAACATATTCAGAAATTTCGTGGTAACGTGGCTCCAGCGTACTTATACATATATTTAATGCAGGAAAAAGTTTGTTAAAGTAAAATCTAAATGAAAATATTTATTTCAATTAGGCATTAGAATTTTAATTTTATAACAAAATAATTTACAATATATAAAATATAATTGATCAATAAAATATATAAAAATAAGCTATCAAACTTGGAATGTTCGCATCTCACGAAAAAATTTAGGCTTTTTCAATGGTAGATTTTAAAAAGTTGATCTTACGTTGATAACATATGTTTAAAATGAAAGTTAAAAGAGTTGAAAGAATATATAAAAGGGGTTTATCTAGGGTGGATGATAGTACACATGGTTCAAAACGTAAAATATGCTAATTTAAATTTCTGATTATCATATTCAATGCTCATTATATTAATAACAAATATTAAAATGATTTTTATTTACTTTTATGAAATATTAGTTGAAAAAAATAAAATTCTAAATTGGTAATATCATGTATCGTAAAAATTTTCCCCATCAACTTTAGATTGATAGATTTTCAACGAAACTGGTATAGGTTATTGTAAAACCATATTTTCCCTTAAATTAAACTCAATGATCATATAAAGACCATGTAATAAAAAATAAAATTAATCTCTAATAATAAAAATATGTAAGTTGGATTACGTGGACCAAATTTTTTTCGTTTCACCCTAGAATCATCGATATATATAAGCTATTATTTGTAGATAATAAATTGATGTAAAAATTAAGTGTTTCCACATTTTTTCTTACAATAGACAATTTTTTATTTGAGTTTGTTTATGTAAATTATTTAAAATATTTAGTTTGACATTTTTTAACCACCGAGTGCATAGATCAACTGGTAAGGGTCGGGACTGTTCTACCTTAACCGGTGGTCTCGAGTTTGAGCCTTAGTAAATATATTAAATACTTGAAGGAAGAACTTTATCGTCCATAGAAAAGGGAGAACTTTACCGTCTATAGAGGTTCTACCCAGCTCGAATAAAATTGTCTCCCGTGGAGGATACCTATGGTCTTGAAAAAAAAAACAGTTTGACCATTTTTGTTTTAAATAATTGATAGAATAATGAATATATCATAATTTACATATGACATTACGGAAATAATATTGTATTCAATGATATATTAAACAATATATTTTGGATGAATATTATTTTATATATTTTAACAATATAATTTATTTTTAACAACTATACACAATTACATAATAAAAGAAATAACAATTATATTAATGTATTATCATTCAAGAAATTAAAGAAAAATATATTATATACCATTAAAGGACTAAAGTGATTGTATGAAATTAATTAAACTAAATTAAATTATTATAACAAATAAAATTATTTAATTATTTTAAATCATATTTGGTGTGATTATAAATGAATCTTAATAAAATAATTAAATATTATGATTAAATTTTCATTACATAAAGACTTCAACAAATTTCATATATTTTATATTAAAATCATAATAGAAATGAAATATAAATATAAATAAAGACATTATTATTAAAAATACTATAAGAAATTAAAGTTGATGAGGTTAATGATAAGATAAGTTGAAAAATGAACTTTAATTTCTAGGTTCATTAAAAAACAATGGCCAACAATAATAACAACTCAAATTAAAGATAGTAAATCCATCTAAATACAATATTTTCAAAGAAAAAAAATTAATTGTTCCATTCCTAACTATCCACCGTTGGCATGCTCATTAGTGATGGCACGCTGCCTAAGGAAGGAACTGGAATCAAGGGAGTCTGGACCGACAAGGCAAGTGATATGGCGCATGAAGGCCCAAGTAAGGAGAGCTGACTTTCTTGAGTCAACATTAACTGCATTGATCTCGGTCAACACTACCATTTTCTTTATTTTAATTGTAATTTCAATTCCCTAAAATATAGTGCCTACTAGTCATGACCTCTAAACCATAGTTTGATAAGCTTTCACTTTGTATTTTATTTTCATGTATTTCTCCTACTACTCTAGTTTGAGGGATGCTAATTCCTTGGCTTTATTGGCTAAGATGAAGTTAGTCTAATTAGGATAGGAGTCATGGGTTCAACACCCAACTTAGGAGGTTTTTATTTCCTTGTATTTTTCTTTCTAGCTTGGCCGCCCCCTTTCCTCTATATAAGAGAGGCTCCTCACTCATGTATGGGTTAATAAATATTCATAATATGAAGTTTTTGCTTCATTTCTCCTCTTGTGAGTTGAGAAGGTTTAATGGTTCTTGCTCAAACCATGGTGATTCTTATCCAGCTCCATGAGCCAATGGTGAATTTGCACTCATGGCTTATATGCTGAAGGGGTTGCCTTCACCAGTGATGCCTATCATAGCTAATATCTTTATTTTCTTTTTTAATTCCTTTAAAATTTTGCACCTCTTTGTTGTCTTTTTGCCCTAATTTTCCATAGTTTTGGGTTGTTCTAACTTTGTTTGTTGCTCAATTCTAGATCCGTAATTCACCTACTATCAATTGGTCATAGAGCTTTGTTGAATTGAGATATTTTGGGGGCTGTTTTCTGAACTTATAGGCGCGAATCCATTGCTGTTTTGGTACAGTAACCTTGTTCATTTCTTATGTATTTCATCATCTATTTTCTCTGTAATTCATACTTTGAACTGTTCTCAGGCCCGAGGTTCCTTTCTGCTGCTATCAGTTTGTTTGTTTTGCTTGATTTTTGCGTGAATTGTGCTAGAATGGGGCTGTTGGGTATGCGCATCATCCACCCATTAAGTGTTTGATAAAATGCCTATTCTAATTGCTCATAACTTGTTCTTGACTTATTTTGAATTTTAACTGCTGGTTTGTGGTAAGTGGGAGCACTTTTGCTTCTATTTTCCAAAGATCGTTCACCTACAGCTTCTCCCCAATCCATTTTACATTCTTGCTCATTCCCATATTAATTCATCAATTTACAATTCCACTTTTAATTTTCAGTCACTCCCATCCTTTTACTTTATGTTTCCCCTTTACTTTCTTCCATTTATTTTTCTGTCCACCCTATCCTTTTACATTATGCTCATCCCCTCTATTTTTGTCATTTAATTTCTGTCATCCCCATCCTTTTAATTCCATTTCTTCCCCTTTATTTGCGCAATTTATTCCTCTTTATTTTGCAAATTTATGCGTAATTTTTCTTGTACAATCCAGTATAAATCATATTCTAAAGAAGGGAAAGTTCAGAAAACACTCATCCTCTGAACCAAAATATGGAAGTTAAGTAAGGAATCAAACACTTACCTGACTTACCATTTTTGGTTCAGAGGATGAGTTTTTTCTGAACATTCCCTTCTTTTGAAGCATCCTTTTGATCTTCCTACTCAGAAGAGCCAAGCCATCATCATCCTCAGAGCTGACTTCAGAATCTTCATTACCTTCTGAAGTCTCCTCAGCTTACATGGCTTTATGTGGCCCATGCTTCAGCAGCTTGGACTTGGCGTTCAGGGCCAAAGACTTTTTCTTAGGAGCATCTTCACCAAGTTCTAACTCATGAACTTTAAGAGATCCCAAGAGTTCCTCCATTCTCAAAGTATTGAGGTCTTTAGCCTCTTGAATGGCTGTAACCTTGGGTCTCCAAGCCTTTGGTAAACTCCTTAGAATCTTGCGATTGTTATCACTAGAATCAAAGGTTCTGCCTAAAAACTTGAGTCCATTAGTTATTGTTTGAAACATCCCAAACATTTGATCAATGGTTTCAAACTCTTGCATCTTGAACATCTCATATTGATGAACAAGCATGTTGATCTTGGAGTGTCTGACATTATCAGTCCCTTCATGGGCTGATGCCAAAGTATCCCGGATCTCCTTGGCTGAAGAGCATCCATGCACCTTCTCATACTTATATTTACTCAAGGAGCAAACTAAGTAAAGTTTTGCTTTTGCATTAAGCTGAACACGAGCTTTTTGCTCACCAGTCCATTCTGCTTTGGGTATGGGAACACCACCATGTGTGGGAGTATAATCACCATCAATGACTACATCCCGTAGATCTATGTTGCTGCTCTCAATGAACAGCTTCATACGATCTCTCCAATAATGGTAATCTGTACCATTAAAAGCTCGGGGCCTTGAAACAGAGGCACCTTCTGCAATGTAGTGAGGGTTGCTTGTAGAGGTTTCCATCAAGGATCTTCTTCCTCAGCACTGTTAGATGCTCAACCCGAGGTTGAGCTCTGATACCAACTGTAGAAACCACAGGAAACACTAGAAGGGGGGTTCAATAGAGTTTTATAAATTTCAACCTGATTTTTGAAAACCTTTCACAAGCAGCACTTTTAACAAAGAAGTTTTTATAACTTGCTGAAACTAGAAGTTTTACACTTGCTGAAGAAACTTCAGCAGGTTCAATATAACAGTTTCTAAAACATGTTTTTCAAACTATTTATATTAGTTTTTCAGCTTTAAGTTATAAAACAACAATTTTCGAACCCTCCAAGTTAGTATAAACCAAATATAAATGAGTTAAGGGTAAGAGAAGACTTAGCCAAAGATTTATATTGGTTCACCCACTACCACTGTGAGCTACGTCCAGTCCGAAAGCCAACTAGCTAAGGATTTCCACTATCTGATCAGATATACAAGTATTTTTTTTCTGTCAAGCCTCTTCAGGCTCTACTACAACAAGTATTGTTTCCGACCAAGCCTCTTCAGGCACAACAACAAGTATTGTTTAAACAACAAGCCTCTCCAGGCGCAAACAGAAAACTGTTTAGAAAAAAGATTGCCTAAGCTTTGAAACTACACAAGTTTAAAGCCTAAACTGAGTAAGATGTACAATCTACTGAGATGAACTCAGGATATGAAAATTGAGTACAAATGAAATAGTGTAAATATTTCTTAGAGAAATTTTGCAGTACTTCAGCAAGTTCACGTTTATTCTGTCTCGTCTTCTCTGCATGAAGACTGGTATTTATAGATAGAGAAATTGAGACCGTTTAGACTTCTCTATAAATCCCGTTGTGAAATAACTTTATTTTCGTTGAGACACAAGCTTCTGATAACTTGCAGCAGCAGACACAGCAGAGGTAGGTGTGCAGCAGTGCTAACTCTACTTTTCTGAGCAAAGTGTACTTTCACAGCAGAGACTACCTTTTTGGTGAATAGGAATTTGAAATATACCAAAAAGTTGCTGATTTGCCTTTCCAGAAGGAGTGAGGTGTAGACAGCTGGCAGAAAGCTATGAAAAGACTTGAGTCTTCAAAGGAATCATCAGAGAGACTCACTTTTAAGATGATACGCTTCAGTACGACGTCTCCCAACTTCAGAAGGTTCACTATCCTCAGTAGGTCCTGATACTTCAGCAGGTTCCTTTCCTTCAAAAGGTTGCACCACTTCAGAGGGTTGCATAACTTCAGAGAGTTCTTCTTTCATAAGGTTGCTGAAACACAGAAAATGCTTTTAAAAGAATTTGTTCCTTCTTTAAGGATACTTTAACCAAATTTGTTATACATTAAAACTCAGGGTTATGAGACTTAAAACATTATTAATTCCTTAATAATAATTTTGAGAATCAACATTCTTCCCCTTTTTAATGATGACAAATTTGCTTAAACTTACAAATATCTGAAGGGAAATTAAATAGAATTAAGTTTAAAGAATTCTCTCCCTTTCTCAGATACTTAAGCAAAATGCTTGCTCCCCCTGAACATAAGATTTCTTCTCTGAAAAACACTTAAAATTCAGATTTTGTCCCGTGAACATGAGATTTCTTCTCTGAAAAACACTTAAACTTCAGATTTTGTTAGTTTATATTAATCCCCCTTTTGTCATCAATCAAAAGGGTTTCCAGAGCTTGCTGAAGTAATAAATCTGCAACAGAGCAATAAATTCAGGGAATGAAAGAGAATACAGCAAGAGCAATCAAGTTCAGTAGGTACACATATATCAGCAAGTTCTATTATCAGAGAGTGCAAGAATGTGCAGATTATCTCTTATGAACTTAAACATATCTTTAGCAAGGGGTTTTGTTAATATATTAGCCCATTGATGCTCTGTGTCAATGAACTTAATATCAAAAACACCTTTCTGAACATAGTCTCTAATGAAATGATGCTTGATTTCTATATGCTTATCTCTAGAATGCTGGATGGGATTTTTGGAAAGATTTATTGCACTTGTATTATCACATAATACAGGAATAGATTTAACAGAGATGTTAAAATCTTCAAGTTGATACTTTACCCAAAGCAGCTGTGAACAATAGCATGCAGCAGCAATATACTCAGCTTCAGCAGTTGAGAGAGCTATAGTGCTTTGCCTTTTGCTGGCCCAGCTGATCTTATTTTCTCTAATGAAGTGGCATCCTCCACTTGTTGATTTTCTTTCAACTCTATCTCCAGCAAATTCAGCATCACAGTAGCCTAATAACCTGTGGTCCTTAATCTTCTTATAGCATAGACCAAGATTAGTAGTACCATTGAGATATCTGAAAATTCTTTTTACAGCCTTGTAATGACTTATTCTTGGATCTGATTGAAATCTTGCACATAGACAAACACTGAACATAATGTCAGGCCTGCTTTCTGTAAGATACAACAGAGATCCAATTATACCTCTATACATGGTTGGGTCAACACATTCTTCTCCTTCATCTTTACTTAAGATGGCTGAAGGATGCATAGGAGTTGACATAGGTTTGCAATCATGCATGTTGAACTTCTTAAGCATTTCTTTAGTATATTTCTCCTGATGGATCCATATACATTTAGAATCTTGCTTAATCTGAAGTCCTAAGAAAAACTTGAGCTCACCCATTAAACTCATTTCAAACTCAGATTGCATTAACCTTGAGAACTCTATGCATAATGAAGAGTTTGTTGATCCAAAAATAATGTCATCAACATATATCTGAACAAGAATTAGATCTTTGTTAGACATTTTTCTAAAAAGGGTTGTGTCAACCTTTCCTCTTTCAAAACCATTTTTGAGAAGAAAATTACTCAATCTGTCATACCAAGCTCTAGGATCTTGTTTGAGACCATATAGAGCCTTTTTCAATTTAAAAACATGATCAGGAAAAGTTAAGTTTTCAAAACCAGGGGGTTGTCTAACAAACACCTCTTCCTCAATGAATCCATTTAGGAAGGCACTCTTTACATCCATCTGATATAGTTTGATGCCATTATTGGCTGCATAGGAAAGTATAATCCTAATGGCTTCAAGCCAAGCTATAGGTGCAAAGGTTTCAGTGAAGTCAATACCTTCTTATTGGTTGTAGCCTTGAGCAACCAATCTAGCTTTGTTTCTGATCACTTGTCCATCTTCAGAGAGTTTGTTTCTGAACACCCATTTGGTTCCAATAATTGTTTTCCCATGGGGTTTAGGAACAAGAGTCCATACATCACTCCTGGAATATTGATTTAGCTCTTCCTGCATGGCTAGGATCCACCATTCATGCAGAGATTCATCAATATTCTTTGGCTCAATTTCAGAGAGGAGGGCAAGATTGTTGACTTCTCTAAGTCTTGATCTTGTTCTTACACCTTCTGAAGTTTCACCAAGATTTGCTCTCGAGGATGATGAGACTTGTATCTCCACTCATGTCTGCGAGGAAATACATGCTCAATCTGAGACTCAACATTAACTCTATGAAGAGGATCAGCTTCAGCAGGTTGACCACGAAGTTGTTTAGTAGGTACTTAAGAGGGTCCTTCAACAGGTTCTTCATTTTTTACCTCTGTATTCTTTGAAGTTGGATTTAGCTCCATTCCTGCAAAATCATCTTCTAGATCCGATAGTTCCCTATCAATCTCTTTAGCATCATTAAATCTAACATGAATAGATTCTTCTACTATTAAGGTTCTAGAGTTATAAACCCTATAGGCCTTGGAAGTTTCTGAATAACCAATGAAGAATCCTTTGTCAGTTTTAGAATCAAATTTTCCAAGATCATCTTTGGTGTTAAGTATGAAATACTCACAGCCAAAGATGTGAAAATAAGAAATGTTGGGTTTTCTTCCTCTCCACAATTCATAGGGAGTTCTTTTGAGAATTGGCCTTACCAAAATTCTATTTTGAATGTAGCAAGCTGTGTGAACAGCCTCTGCCCAGAATGATCTTGGTAGGTTGCTTGAAATGAGCATGGTTCTTCCCATCTCCTGCAAGATTCTGTTCTTTCTCTCAACAACCCCATTTTGCTGTGGTGTTCTTGCCATAGAGAAATTGTGTGAGATCCAATTCTCATCACAGAACATGCTGAAGCTTGAGTTTTCAAACTCACCACCATGGTCACTTCTGATAGCAGATGTGCAAAATCCTTTTTCATTTTACACCTTCTTATAGAATTTTGTGAAATTCTCAAAAGTCTCATCCTTGCTTTTGAGGAATAACACCCATGTAAATCTAGAGTAGTCATCCACAATGACCAAACCATATTTCTTACCAGCAAGACTTTCAGTTCTTGTAGGACCAAACAGATCAATGTGAAGTAGTTTTAAAGGTCTTGAGGTAGACACAACATTTTTACTCTTAAAAGAGCTTCTTGTCTATTTACCTTTAAGACAGTTTTCACATAAAATATCAGATTTAAAAGAGAGCTTGGGCAGTCCTTTTACAAGGTTGTGTTTTGTTAACTTTGAGATTAATCTCAAGCTGGCATGCCTAACTTTCTGATGCCAAATCTGTTTTTCATCTTTAACAGAAAGAAGACAAGTCACATTTTGATATGCAAGTTCCTCAAGATCTATTTTGTACACATTGCTATGTCTTTTGGCAGTAAAAATGATTTGATTTGAAGCATCTTTGACTACACATCTATCCCTGGTGAAGGACACAACATATCCACTGTCACATAATTGACTTATGCTCAGTAGGTTGTGTTGAAGAGCTTCCACAAGGAGAACATTCTGAATAACAGAGAGAGGGGATATACCTACAGATGCTATACCTGTGATCTTTCCTTTCTGATTCCCTCCAAAGGTGACCACACCACCATCTTTAGGTCTAAGGTTTTGGAACAAAGACCTTTCTCCCATCATGTGTCGCGAGCAGCCATTGTCCAAATACCAATTGTGGTGTCTTCTTTGTCCTATTAAACACATCTGCAACCGGAACAATCAAAGATTTAGGTACCCATATCTTTTTGGGTCCTTTTTTGTTAGCAACAGGTTTGCCCTTTATCTTGTGCTTACACTGAGACACATGATGTCCAGGCTTCCCACAATGTAAGCATCCCCTACCTTTCTAAGCTTTATTAGCAGGTTTAAACTTGGAATCATGTGATGATTCACTGTCTGAATAACCCAAGCCACCTTTTTTCTTGGAATTTTTATGAATACCTAACATTCTGTTGAGGTTCTCAGTTCCATTAATAAAGTTGGCAAGGTCCTTAGTAAGTTCAGCAACTTGCTTTTTAAGTTTTTCATTTTCTTTAATCAAACCTTATGAACTACTAGCTTTAGAGTTCAAGAGTTTTTCCTTGAGTAAAAGGTTTTCAGTCTCAAGAGCTTCATTTCTAGTTGCAACCTCAGTATAAGCTCGAGACAAATCCTTGTACTCCTGGAAAAGCTCCTTAGAACTTTCTAGTAAATCATCATACATGTCTTGCAAGGTTTGAGGGATTATTTCTGATTCAGAGCTGTCTGAAGAAGGTAAGCTTGCCATCAAACATAAGTTAGCTTCTTTAGCAAATTCATCTTCTTCTTCTGAAGTTGAATCATCCAGGTCCTCACACGTAGCCATCGGACCCTTCTTCTTCTTCAAGAATTTCTTCTTCTTAAAGGAGGGTATTTTCAGCTTAGGGCAATCAGCCTTTATATGACTTGGTTGTTTGCATTCATAGCAAATAATATTGTCAGTAGAAAATGATTCCTTACCTGACTTACCCATTTTTGGTTCAGAGGATGAGTGTTTTCTGAACTTTCCCTTCTTTTGAATCATCCTTTCGATCTTCCTACTCAGAAGAGCCAAGTCATCATCATCCTCAAAGCTAACTTCAGAATCTTCACTACCTTCTGAAGTCTCCTCAGCTTTCATGGCTTTATGTGGTCCATGCTTCAGCAGCTTGGACTTGGCGTTCAAGGCCAATGACTTTTTCTTAGGAGCATCTTCACCAAGTTCTAACTCATGAACTTTAAGAGATCCCAAGAGTTCCTTCATTCTCAAAGTATTGAGGTCTTTAGCCTCTTGAATGGTTGTAACCTTGGGTCTCCAAGCCTTTGGTACACTCCTTAGAATCTTGCGATTGTTATCACCAGAATCAAAGGTTCTGCCTAAAGACTTGAGTCCATTAGTTATTGTTTGAAACCTCCCAAACATTTGATCAATGGTTTCAAACTCTTGCATCTTGAACATCTCATTTTGATGAACAAGCATGCTGATCTTGGATTGTTTGACATTATCAGTCCCTTCATGGGCTGATGCCAAAGTATCCCAGATCTCCTTGGCTAAAGAGTATCCATGCACCTTCTCATACTGAGATTTACTCAAGGAGAAAACTAAGTAGAGTTCTGCTTTTGCATTGCGCTGATCCCAGCCTTTTTGCTCACCAGTCCATTCTTCTTTGGGTATGGGCACACCACCATGTGTGGCAGTATAATAACCATCAGTGACTACATCCCATAGATCTATGTTGCTGCTCTCAATGAACAGCTTCATACGATCTCTCCAATAATGGTTATCCGTGCCATTAAAAGCTGGGGGCCTTGAAACAGAGGAACCTTCTGGAATGTAGTGAGTGTTGCTTGTAGAGGTTTCCATCAAGGATCTTCTTCCTCAGCATTGTTAGATGCTCAACCCGAGGTTGAGCTCTGATACCAACTGTAGAAACCACAGGAAACACTAGAAGGGGGGCTGAATAGTGTTTTATAAATTTCAAACTGATTATGGAAAACCTTTCACAAGCAGCACTTTTCACAAAGAAGTTTTTATAACTTGCTGAAACTGGAAGTTTTACACTCGCTGAAGAAACTTCAACAGGTTCATTAAAACGGTTTCTAAAACTTGTTTTTCAAACTTTTTAAATTAGTTTTTCAGCTTTAAGTTATAAAACAACAATTTTTGAACCCTCCAAGTTAGTATAAACCAAATATAAATGAGTTAAGGGTAAGAGATGAAGGGAATCAAGCATGTGGTCAGGGTGCAGCGGAATAAATGGATTCCCTCCCTTGTTATGATAGTTAATGCGAAAACACGAATTAAGGCATAAAAAACATAAAACAAAAGGTCGTACCTTTTAAGGATTACGAACGAGGCAATAGCAGCCACGTCTCTAGTGGTGTCCACGCGAACAGCCGGACTAGGAAACCCTCCTCAACTCTGCTAGTAGCGTTTAGAGAGTAAGAGCGACTGCTCATGTATACAGGGTAATGCATCTTATGCTATATTTATAGAGTGGTGGTTAGGGTTTGACCCCTCACTCTATCAACCCTAACATATATGGGTCTGACCCATTATGTTATAATCCTAATCAAATTAGAATTAATATCTTTCCTAGCGGCTTGTTGTATGCATGTGACCCAATAGGTTTCTAATATTTGGTTATGATATTAAAATAAAACCCTTTTATATTTAATATCATAAATAGTGAGCGGTATCTAGCAATACATCACTACCCAAATATTGAGATTATCAACAACTTTGACGAATCCTATTTTATGATAATTATTTATATGATATGTCCCTTTGTCCAAATATCTAATTGAACACAAGGGCATGGAATGTGTCAACCTTGTATAGTTCAATTTATGTTTTCTTGATCCCCAAGTAGACTGTACAAAAAATAAATATCTCATGTTTATCCTCATAAGCATGGCCATGCATTTTGCAGTCTCACTTTATCAAGAGGCCTACAGATATAACTCTTGTTACATAGGAGGGACAAATCCCATCTAGGTCACTCACATCCCACCACATAATTTATTATATGTCCAAATACCAACTTTATGATCACCTTGTTACAGGAAACGTTTGATGATATTTAAGACGTAGTGATTTCAGGTCAAAGGACTTCATATAACATTTATCAATTTAAGAAACGTTCATGACACTTATGTAACAATCCATGCAACGTTCTTAAGGTGGGTCTGTCCAGTACACTATTACTCTTAATATGTACCTATGTGAGCACATGATATCTCATATCCATGATCCGTGAGATGTGATCATCAATGAACTCACATACTAGTCTAAATGCATCTTTGTCCTAAGATGATACTTGACCAGGGACTATAGTAAGAATAGTTCTTCATAAGATCTCACGATCAAGTCATCTACTTGATTTCTTATGAAGTTTGAGCTTACTATTCTAAGGACATTAATTGTATTCTTAAAAGAATGAATTGCCTTTATAAAATAATATGATACATGTGATGGATGTTTCAAAAACATATAAGTTTCTAGTGCATATACCTAACAAGAGAAGACTTAGCCAAAGATTTATACTGGTTCACCCACTACCATTGTGAGCTACGTCCAGTGCGACACCCTTAGTTATACCACTAAGAATATCACATATGACACGTGACCGTCGAACTTTCTGTTTTTAGAAACGTCAAAATACGGAATTATTTTTTTTTTAAAAGGGTTTAGTCGTCACCAACCTATTACATCTCTAATTTCATTTTAAGTATTTACGAAATATCCTTTCCTTAATTTGAAACTCGCTTTCCTAAAACATCTGGACGGTTATTACCTCGCGCACATACACAACATACACGCAGTTATAAAATCAACATAAGAAAAGGAAACAACATGAATATATACATACAACATAACCTCAGTGTATCTCTCGAGCTATCCAGATATCCACATCAAAATACGAATTCTGGTAGCAGACCAAAATAAACAAGACCTCGAATAAAATACAAAATGAGAGGTCACTAAATAAGAGCTGATACTACCTAGACTCAAACCACACAAGTCCTACTCGTCACTAGATGGATCTTCCTCCGGCTCCTCCTCCTCTAGATCCTCCTCTGAATTCTCTCCCGGGGCCTCCTCCTCATCCGAGGTGTCGTCAATCACAAT
This sequence comes from Sesbania bispinosa, assembly GCA_026901365.1. Lineage (NCBI taxonomy): Eukaryota > Viridiplantae > Streptophyta > Magnoliopsida > Fabales > Fabaceae > Sesbania > Sesbania bispinosa. The sequence goes on from QLOH01000098.1 coordinate 631,114, forward strand.
CAGATCTAGCTTACTTGTGAGAGAGCGGCCTTGCGCATCAGGACGCATAGGCTGAGAATCTGACGCCTCAGAAGAAGGTGAGTACCTAGGAGAGTCTAGTCCGACCATGTCAGCCATCCGAGATGACCGCGACGACGAAGAAGAAGCGGGGCGACGACGAGAAGGACGGAAGGTAGTGTAGCGCACCAAGTTAGGTGGCGTTGGGAACTCGAGAGTCACAGGCACAATGAAATCCAACTCTGGTACAAGCGGAAGACCGGGATGAGAGATGATGACACGGACTTCCCCCGAAAATTCACATCTGCGAGGGATGTCCGTCACCCTCCAGGTGCCCCTCGGCATCCACCGTAACCGCACTTGCATCGATGTCATAGCTGAAATCTCCGATACCGGCTATCGACGTGACGAGAAGAACACAGCAACAAGAGATAGAAAAGAAGGGCGAGAACATCGCATGAACTCACAGCATGTTGGACACAATAAACTAGAGCATACACACACAGGATATTCACACAATTCAATCAACAATGAATACAACTTATATCATCATGATGCATATAGACTAATGCATGCGGGCCCAGGGAAACATCACCATCCGCAGTGCACACAGCAACTGCCCGACCATATATGCACAACGTATCAGGAGTTAGAGTCTGTACTAGCGCGGTACTTATATTTTTCTTTTGGCCAATTTTATCCGACTTCCAGACAATGCTTTCTCAGCATACACAATCCTTACAGGCAAAGCCCATCGAATCATTCAACGTCACCACTTACCCGTGGTACGGCCCGATTCAATGTCTTTCCTTCAAGGAAAACCGAACCCTATCTTGGGTTGGAACCGCACTCTCTCACTAAGCTTCTAAAGTCTTATGCAGAAAGAGTATGTTGGTTATAATCTTTTAATGTAGTTTGCACTAATGTTCCTCTTTGAATCAGTATTCATTTCCACTTGAATCCTATAACTTACTAAGACTTATGATTGTGTCTTATGGATAACATTATTTCCCCTAATTAAGATTAGGTTTAACCCTCAATTATAATTAGTCTTCATTACCTGAACTATGATTAATCTTAATCCTTACTTAAGGTCCCAATTAATTCCTAATTATCCCTTAATCTCTTTCTTAATATTGGATTAAGCTTTTAACTATATTTGATTAAGGTTAATCATAATTAATCAGTTCTTAATCATCATTAAGGCTTAATTACTTAATTAATACTTCATTAAGGTTAATTAACTTTTAGCTTTAATTCATTTTTCTTAATTATCTTAAGTAGATTTGATTAATTAACTTAGATAATTAAATTAGTTAAGCTCACTAATTAATTTCTAAATTTTAATTTTAATAACTTGGATTAGAGCTGAAGTCCAACTCTAATCTAAGCCCAATTCCATAAATTATTTTTGGTTGACTTTTAATGAGTCTTTGACTCTCTTTTTTTGAAGGTTTTGGGCCTGAACCAAAGGCCCAAAGGTTGGATGACTCATAGGAGCCCATTTTTACACATGACACATCAAAATGTTGACTTTTGTGTTGACTTTTATTTGGACTACACTTGGAATCCGAATTTAGTTCCTTTTATATTTTCCAAAATTTATTAATTAAATTAAAATCCTTTTGGTAAATTTAGTGTTTTAACCTATTGGACCATTTAGGCCCAAAAACATATTTTTCATTTTCACTTGACCTTTTCAAGATCAAAAAGCATTCTTGATGAGTTTCATCAAGAACAACCTCAAGAACATCAATAACACCTTGAATGTTCATCAAAACACCAATTTTCCAACAACATCCAAACTTTACCAAAATTCAACATAATCATCAACAAGCATTATAAACAACAAAATATCATGTTAATTCATCCAAAATCATCCATACACATATTCAAGTTCATAACTTTATTTCTAAGCTCATAAACATCATTTTTCAAGAATCAATCATCCAAACAATTTCATAAATTCAACAACTTCATGAATGTTCATAAATCCATCATCAAAACACATTTCCAACATCAAATAAAATTTTAGAAACATGCAGCCCCATTAAATCAAAATAGCCGAACCATATAGGAGAAAAATGGAGAATTTTTTTTTCAAGCAAAAGCATGGTTTGCATGTAACTCAAAACATCATCCAAGCATTTTTCAAGCATCATCAACCAATCAAAATCACCATGCAAGGCTATGGTGAAATAGACGAACCATATCTCACAAGAGATAGGTTCCAACAACTCATTTTTTTCAAGGGAAAAACAAGAATAAAGACAAGGATCAAGGGCAATCCTTGACTCTAGTCACCAATCCTACTAGAGCTCAAGTTCTCCCCCCCCCCCCTTACCTAAGGAATTTCCTCAAAATAAGGTGCAGCAACAGCCCTTGAAACAGCTCCCAAACAACCCAAAAAAATCCTTCCTTTGGTCACCAACAAGAGTTTTACAAGGCTAGAAGGCTAGGTGTTTAAAGCTTTGGTTCAAAGATGGAGCTTGGCTTTGAATGTGTTGGAAGAAAAAAATGGAGATTGAGAGAAAATGGAGAGGGAGTTCATGGCTTCTTCTTGGAGATAAGGAGAAATGAGAGAAAGAAATGGAGACCTTGCATGTTAGGAAAGGAAAATGAATAAATGTTTTAATGTTTAATACCATAATTTTCCTAAGCTAGACACTTGTCTTGGAAGGAAGAGACAAGTGTCTCCCATGAAACACACACACACATGCACGGTTTCTAGAAGGAGGAAAGGGAAGGTTTGTGCAATTTTTCTGGCCCGGATCAAGAGTATTCGGGCCCGGTTCAAGGGACAGAAGGGGCAAAAAGGTCATTTTTCACAGAAAAATCCCAAAAATTCCAAAAAATTCTAGAAAAATAGGAAATTCATTCCTAAACTCAAAATTCAATAAAACACACAATACGGCAAAACGGTAAAAACGCGGGTATTACATCCAGTCCCAAAGCCAACCAACTAAGGATTTCCACTATCTGATCAGATATACAAGTATTCTTTTTCTGTCAAGCCTCTTCAGGCTCTACTACAACAAGTATTGTTTCCTACCAAGCCTCTCCAGGCTTAACTACAAGTATTGTTTAAACAACAAGCCTCTCTAGGCTCAAATAGAAAACTGTTTAGAAGAAAGATTGCCTAAGCTTTGAAACTACACAAGTTTAAAGCCTAAACTGGGTAAGATGTACAATCTACTAAGATGAACTCAGGATATGAAAATTGAGTACAAATGAAATAGAGTGTAAATATTTCTTAGAGAAATTTTGCAGCAATTCAGCAAGTTCACGTTTGTTATGTCTCGTCTTCTCTGCATGAAGACTGGTATTTATAGAAAGATAGATCAAGACCGTTTAGACTTCTCTATAAATCCCGTTGTGAAATAGCTTTATTTCCGTTGAGACACAAGCTTCTGATAACTTGCAGCAGCAAACACAACAAAGGTAGGTGTGCAGCAGCGCTGACTCTACTTTTCTGAGCAAAGTGTACTTTCATAGCAGAGACTATCGTTTTGGTGAATATGAATTTGAAATATATCAAGAAGTGTCTGATTTTCCTTGCCAGAAGGAGTGAGGTGTAGACAACTGGCAGAAAGCTATGAAAAGACTTAGTCTTTAAAGGAATCATCAGAGAGACTCACTTTTAAGATGATACGCTTCAGTACGACGTCTCCCGACTTCAGAAGGTTCACTATCCTCAGTAGGTCCTGATACTTCAGCAGGTTCCTTTCCTTCAGAAGGTTGCACCACTTTAGAGGGTTGCATAACTTCAGAGATTTCTTCTTTCAGAAGGTTGCTGAAACACAGAAAATTCTTTTAAAAGAATTTGTTCCTTCTTTCAGAATACTTTAACCAAATTTGTTATACATTAAAATTCAGGATTATGAGACTTAAAACATTATTAATTCCTTAATAATATTTTTGAGACTCAACAATGTTACTGTCTCATTTTCGCTCCAGAGAGTCTCATTTTTGCTCAAGCGAAGAATCTCTCGCTTGAGGGAAAATATCAGTAAAACAAGGGATTTCGTTTTTGGTTTTCTCGCTCAAGCGAGAAACCCCCACCCTTGAGCAAAATTGGGGGAATTTCAGAGTTTGCTCTCTGACTTTGTCTCGCTCAAGCGAGCATATCCTCGCTGGAGTGAGAACGTGCGATCAGAGGGGATTTTAGTGGCTCGCTCAAACGAGAAATCCTCGCTTGAGCGAGAAGACGCGAATCCAATTATTTAAAACATTTAAGTTAGGTAAAGGGAACTCGCTCTTGATTTCACAAAACCGCTTCCCAGCGCGCCTCATAAAAATCATATCATAACTCTGGCACACAGGCGGAAGTTAATCATTAAGAACAGAGTAAAAACACCAATATATTATAAAAATAGAGATCCTTATATAACAAAGAGAATCCAAATACAATTGGGGATTGAATCGACTACATTCAATCCTATGGGAGAGTTTAGCTACTCATGGTAGCCATTACAAACCAATAGAGAGACTATCACACTTTTCTCTAGCTCCAGATCTGCTCCGCCGTCTCCTCACGTCTTCGATGCCTAAAACTGACTGCTAACAGTCCTATAAATAGTGTTCTGACAGGCTTTTGAGATTCTGTTTGAGATCCATTAAAGATAAGATTTCGTGTTCTTGCGCTCAGCGCAGGTGGAGTGTAAATCTCTGAATCTCGCTTTTCCTGATTTTCTTCTTTTTGAGCTTATCTTGTGCTGATTCTATCCTTATCCGCTGCTATCTTGATGTTGTATTTGAATTTTAGCCTTTTATCTATACAAATCAACAGAATCTTTATCAAAATAGCATCAAATTCAAATTTGATTTAAATATTTATAAGAATCGCACTTTAAGCCAAAAAGGGATAAATTGGGGTATAAATTTACCATTTTGCCCTTAATAAGTGTTATAATTATATATAAATTTTATGTTATTTTAACACTTATCAAATTCCCCCCAACTTAGCTTCTTGTTTGTCCTCAAGCAAGAAAATCTCCTAGAGACAGTTGACTTCAATCCCCATTTATGGTCCTGACTAATAAGGAGACAAATTCAAAGTCCCTTGCTAGACAGTTGTCACGTTCCAAGTTTCATATTGATAATCAGAACTAAGTGGTGACTCCAGTCCTCAATCAGATTAAGATAAAAATGCATTCAAACTTTTCAAAAACAGTAATCAAAACAATAAGTGATAAATCAAGGAATTTTCTCTCATTCTCACGGGTAAGTGTTTCTCTCAAATTTTTTACTGCAGTTGAACAACTAAAATTGATAGTCGTTTCCAATTAATAATCATATGTGACACCCTTCTACCCCAAACTCTTATACATTAAATAAATCGAAATATATGAAGATAACGTCCCACAACGGGTAAAAGGTTCACAATTCTCATCGTATAAAATGTCATTTATTTCAAAAGTAAACTCATTTAAAATAGAAATATCAGTCAAATGTTTCAAAATATTTTAAGCAGCGGAATCAACATCAAAATAACCTACTGGCCATGTAAGGCACTCAAACAGTTTACAAAATCTCTTCCTAACTAAAAACATAAAGTAAAAACCCCAATGGTATGCCCTGATGTCACAAGTATCAGAGCGACATTCCCTTCAATTACTACTCAACACCAGTCGTGTCATCATCAACACCTGTAAAATTAACCACAGTGTAACAGTGAGGAAAATAATACCAACTCATACATACACATAGGAGGCTACCCTATCCTCACCCACATATATTCATCATACTTATCAAGTAATAATATACACAGAATATCTTACACCCTTATTATCAAACATCATATCTCATCACAATTATATGAATCACACTTTATAAATTATCAAGCACATCCTCAATACTTAATACTCATCTCATCAATAATTCTCATAACATCATAATATAATTCAAGAGCATCATTAATCATATTGCATGTTCATCAATCATCATGCACACCGAAAACATCATCAATCATCATCATGAAATACATTGCATGTTCATCTATCATCATGCACACCAAAACATCATCAACATTATCATTAAATACATTGCATGTTCTTCTATCATCATGCACACCAAAACAGTTCACCTCCCCGAGTTGCACTTCAACCCTCTCTAGGCTTGTGCATCTCGAGTACAATCACCTCCCTGAGTTACACTCCACCCCTCACTGGGCTTGTGTATCTCAAGTACAATCACCTCCCTGAGTTACACCTCACCCCTCACTGAGTTTGTGTATCTCAAGTACAATCACCCTCCTGAGTTACACCTCACCCCTCACTGGGCTTGTGTATCTCAAGTACAACACCTCCCTGAGTTGCACTTCGCCCCACTCTAGGCTTGTGCATCTCAAGTACAACACCTCCCCGAGTTGCACTTCACCCCACTCTAGGCTTGTGCATCTCAGGTACCACATCTCATATGCTCAAGGCATAATCAACATCATAAGATTGAATACATCACCATCATCATCATCATCATTATCATCATCAATCATCCTCATCATAAATCATCATAAACATCATCATCATAATTATCATAATACACATCGTATGCTCAATTCATCAATATATCATCATCATCATAACACACATCACAACTCAATGCCTCAATATATCATCATATATACACACCTCATATACTCATTATATCATCATCATACATCACCATATTATAAGCATCTAACATCACATGGGGTATTCATATCATCATATTTATACCACAATCAACACACTTTAAACTTTCAACTTAATATTATCAATTTCACAAAATAACACTTATATTAAATACATATTAATCTCAATTCCATGTGTTAAGGAATACCATCCTCACTCTGAAAAGAACTCCTCAAAATCACATCAAAAACGGAAATCTGTGAGCTGCGCTTCACTTGCGCTACAGCGCAAGTTGCAACGCAGATTCCAGAGAGTCACGCTTCACTTGCACTACAACGCAAGTGTCGCAGAACGCGACTGTACTGCGTTTTTTGCCCCTTTTACTCCCCTTCTTCAATCCCTACTCAATCCTCATTGTTTATACTTCAATCATATATGTTTATATCAACTAAACTCAGTAAAAATACCAATCTTTACACAGATTATACAGTTATTCAATCAAAACCCCAAATCATCAAACCCTTATTTACCCCTTTCGCTATTTTCGCTGTCTTCTTCAATCTCATTCAAGAATTCATCAAGATTCATAAAATCAGTCATCAATCAACAATTTTCATCATACCATACTCAACATATACATATATTAAGTCGAATCTAAAACCTTAGAGGGTCTTATGGTTGCCCTTACTACCCAAACACTCCCACATGCACATACAAGCAACATCCTCTCCCCCACCGTACCTTGAAGTGAAGATCGAACATCAAGGAAGACTCTTTCTTGATTCTTGATGATCACTCTGCAGCAACATCCTCTTGAGACCTGGTTTCTCCCCTCCTTAGCGTTTCGCTCTCTGACGATTTTAAGAATAAGGATTAGGGTGAACTGATAACACCTCCTTACTAAAATGCCTATATGGGCTTGGGTCCATCCTCAACTCCCTTATCTTCTTTTTAAGTTTTTGAACTAGCTTTATGGATAAAACTACTCATAAAATTAATTCTATTTATTATTTATTTATTTCTTCTACTTTATAAATTTAATTTAATTTAATTTTACTTAATAAAATTTAGGATGTTACATCATGCATATGGGTATGGGTCTAGCCGGGTCTGGTACAAATGCTTCTGAAGGTGGGAAATCCCACTGTGGAGGGTGGAGTTCTGCCTGTAGATGTGCTCCATGTAAGCTCGGAGTGGGATGTCAGCCGGTGGTGGCGGATGTGGCTGTTGTGGCTGATGATCTCCCCTCTCCTCTATCACCAAGCTCTCCAACTGTGTTGGCATAAAATTCCTGGACTAGCTCCAGGAATCTATCAGGATTAGTTATCTTACGCCATCCGTGTTGGGTAATCTCCATGTTGAACTCCTCATAAATCTCGAGCACAAAATTGTAAGGTCTAAGAGCTTCATACTTTGCAGCAGCCTGTGCGCTCTTGAATCTCATGGGGTTGTAATGGGGTTCATCTCGAACCCTTTTTCCCCTGCCTTCTCCTCGTGAGCTAGAACCACGGGAAAGTCCAACAATATATTTGATACGAGGCATCTGAAAAGTCAAACAACAATAGTTAGTTTAAAGAAGAACATCTAATTCAATGATGCCTTATTGCAACCAATAATACATGAAGAACATTGAAGCATATGATTAACCAAATTGCATGCAAATTAAAATACATTCCTTCAAAAGAATCAGTCAAATTCACAACAAAGATTTCAGTTGCAATTGATAGTGGCTTCAGATAAACAAATTAAACTCCATCATTTTGCAAGCATTCAATGTGAATCATGGAAAGTGAAAGTTTGAAATTTTAATCCAACAGAGCATAACACTTTCAAACATAATAACTTACAAAACAAAGAGCTTTCCAATCAAATAACTTGTTCTTCATGTTCCACACAGTCAAAATCACATCCAAGATAGTAATAATCAACAATATACACATTCACAATCCTGAGGTTGCTATCCTAAAGTTCAAATTATAAAAACAGAGGAAAACGAAAATTTCAATTGGTTAAAACTACTTAAAAACAAGAAAACATACCTTGAACTTGAAAGATTAAAAAATGAAGGAGGTTTGTAAGTGGAAAAAGTAGAAAGAAAGGGCTTAGGAAATAGAGAGATGGTACAAGAGAAAACAGGGGAGGAAGAACGAATGACTTCCCCCTGTTTTTAGTTCAGTTTAAGCAACAGCGTGTTCCTGCGCTCCACCTGCGCTCAGCGTGAGTGAAGCGCAGGTTTCAGTTTTTGAAATTCCGTACCGCTGCAGAAAACAGTGACTAAAATTGCATTTCTGCGCTTTACCTATGCTCAGCGCAGGTGATAGAATGAAATTTTGCAATTTCCAGTCAAGTTTTCCGCTACTTCCAACTGTTTTAAAAATTTATTTTTCCACAAACTCATTCCAATCAATTTTGAAAAATTCCTAAATCCTAAAAATTAAAAATCCTAATTAACAAATGAAAAACAAAAACAAAATTGAAAACTATTAAAATTTAAAAATCTCTGGGTTGCCTCCCTGGAAGCGCTCGTTTTACGTCATATAGCTTGACGCATGTTCTTTCAAGGTGGGTGATACTGGAATCCTTTGGCCAACCTTTTTGTTGTACCCTTGGTTCCTTTTGGCAGTGACCCTACCCATATTCTTGCCTCAGACCAGTTGTGAATGAGACTTGAATCTAACCATTTGGTCATGTGTCTGGAGTTAGACCATGTTGCTTACTCCTTTGGCCTAACTTTTCTCTTCTTTGGAGTCTTTTGTTGATTTGCATTGGTCTTCTCCTCCTGAAGCTGGGAAAATTCACAGTTGTCAGATCTTACTCTTTGTGCTTCACAAGGGTCCTTGGTATGGAATATGCCTGACAACTTTGTCCTCAATCTGACCTTAGGCTTTGATTGTGATGTTATTGGCTTGATTTTTCTTCTCTTTGCCCTGTTCAGGTCAATGTATTCGCAGGCCTTTCTTTTGGGAGTCTTGGAAGGTTGCACATTTGTATGATGCTCGTCTTTTCCTTCCTTTGGAGGGTTGTCAGGATCAGGTGGATTCTTCACTACTTCCCCTCCTATCTCAGTTCTTTGCTCACTCTTTTTCTCTTTTTCTTGTTCTTTTTCTACAATTACATCATGTACAATCTCATGTGTTTTGTTCTCTTCCTCCCCTTCACAATCATTCTCTTTTTTGAGCACAGTCTTCTCTGTTTCATCCTCTTCTTTTTCTTCTTCTACTTCTGCTTCACCTTCTTCTTCTTCTTCAGTTTCTTTTTCTTCATTAGTCAGATTTCCATCAGTTCCTTCCCCTATCAGTTGAACACTTATGGTGGTCACGTCGTCACACTGTTCTTCGAGGTTGGATTGTGGATTTGCTAAAATTTGTTCTGACTTTTGGTTAGCTAAAAGTTTAGCTATCTGCTCAACATGAGTCGTAATATTTCTTGCTGATGCTTCTATATTTTTCTGATATTCCCTAGAATTTTGCAAGATTTTTCAAAGGTATCATCCAATTTTGACCTCCCTTATGGAACTGAAGAGAAATTTTGCTGCTGTTGAAAAGAAGGTTGCATATGGAATGAAACATCATCTTGGTGCCACCCAAAGTCCTGATTTTGGCTATTTCTCCAACCTTGTGAGTAATTATTTGCAAAGTTGTTGTTGTTGGAGAAGTTGCCTGGTCTTCCTCGATTTCCCATATAATCAATTTGTTCTTCTTGAGTGGCTTGATATGAGCAGTAACCATTGGGATTGTCACCTCCACAAAAATCACAAATTAATTGTGGGGACTGGCTAGGATAGGATTGCATTGCGTGGAACTACTGAGGAAGGTTAGCTAGCCGTTTGTTGAGTGCTGCTAATCGCTGGATGAGAATCTCGTTCTGAGCCAAGATTTCATCTGCAGAAGTTTGCATACGGGACGAAACAACATCTTGTTGCCTCCCAAAATTTTGATTCTGGTAACTTCCCCAATCCTGCGAATAGATGTGTCAATTTGGGTTGAGCTCGGTGAGCCAACCCGGCTCACCGGTGTATTGGGTTGGTAAAATATATGCTCACATTTTCGCGGGTCAAAAGTGGGTCGACCCACTTAACTCGCGATCCAAAATGGGTTCGAGCCGGGTTGAGGTGGGTTGGCTCACTTTTTAATTTTTATTTAATTTATATATTTTTTAAGTCATTTTTATAATTTTTTATATTTTTTTCTAATTTTTTTGACCTTTTTTGTTATTTTTACTATTTTTTAAGTTAGGCGAGCCAGCCCACCTAACCCACCAACCCGCGGTGGGTCGAGCCGGGTTGATATTTTTTCAGCTCACCAGAAAAGTGAGCCAACCCGGCTCGGCTCACTTTTAGCCTAACCCATGGTGAGCCAACCCGGGTGACTCACTTTGACAACTCTAACTGCGAAAAATTATTAGAGTAATTGTTGTAAGTAGAGAAGTTACCATGAATCGGTATGTTGGAGAAGTATTCTGGTTCTCGCTGTGGAACATAATCTCCAAGTGTTCTCCTTGTTGATTTGTCCATTCACAAGCCATGATTGGTGCACCTTTTACTTTATATGGGGTGGTTGAACAGAGAGTGTTGAGATTGTCTTCTTGAGCTTGTCCCTTTTGACGTCTTTTTAATTTCAGGGTCAAATTCCAATAGCGCTCTTGGTACCTGACCTTTCAAAAGTATAAATCACAAACACTAGAACAAGGGTTAGTTAAAGATAGAAAAATAAAAATTAATTACAGAAAATAGAAATAAAAAGAAAAATAAAAAAAATTACAAATGACAAAAAAAATACAAATAAAAATATACAAATATTCACAACTTGATAAGATAGACCTCCCGAGAATTTAAATTTGAAACACCATTCCCTGGCAACGGCGCCAAAAATACTTGTTGAGATATTGGCAAGTGTACCAATATTACAGCAGTATAATAGTAAGTAAAGGGGTTGTCGTATTCACAGGGAACGGTACAATATAAATTCTAGTGGTCACACTTATCAAGTATGGGAAGATGTTTGTTTGTGTAGATTGCAATAGTAAATAAAAGAATGAGAGATTTGGATAAGGTTGAACAAATTACTGGAACTAGGATTGAACTTCGTCTATCACACCCTTCTTGTATTTGGAAACCAATGAAATCTAAGAATTTATAATTATAATTATTGAAGCCCAAATAAATGTCATTCATAAAGATCCCTCAACTATGAAATCCTTAGAATTAATTTCCTAAATCCCAATTCCTTGACAATTTAACAAATTAACCTAACATTAAGATCAGTTGTTAATAGCTATCCATAAATTAAACCCTATTCCTAGGCATTCAACCTACAGAGGGATCTTACCCAAATCAGAATTCAAGATCCCTATTCCTAGACTCCCAAGAACTCGCTCTTGATTTCACAAAACCGCTTCCCAGCGTGCCTCATAAAAATCATATCATAACTCCGACACATAGGCGGAAGTTAAGCATTAAGAACAGAGTAAAAACATCAATATATTATAAAAATAGAGATCCTTAGATAACAAAGAGAATCCAAATACAATTGGGGATTGAATCGACTACATTCAATCCTATGGGAGAGTTTAGCTACTCATGGTAGCCATTACAAACCAATAGAGAGACTGTCACACTTTTCTCTAGCTCCAGATCTGCTCCGCCATCTCCTCACGTCTTCGATGCCTAAAACTGACTGCTAACAGTCCTATAAATAGTGTTCTGTCGGGCTTTTGAGATTCTGCTTGAGATCCATTAAAGATAAGATTTCGTGTTCCTGCGCTCCACTTGCGCTCAACGCAGGTGGAACGCAGATCTCCGAATCTCGCTTTTCCTGATTTTCTTCTTTTTGAGCTTATCTTGTGCTGATCCTATCCTTATCCGCTGCTATCTTGATGTTGTATTTGAATTTTAGCCTTTTATTTGTAAAAATCAACATAATCTTTATCAAATTAGCATCAAATTCAAATTTGATTTAAATAATTACAAGAATCGCACTTTAAGCCCAAAAGGGATAAAGTGGGGTATAAATTTACCATTTTGCCCTTAATAAGTGTTATAATTATATATGAATTTTACGTTAATTTAACACTTATCAATATGAAGGAGGAAATGTACAATGAATTTCAGTTCAAATTGACCATGAAATTTAACTCTCTAAATGAGTTTAAGGAAGCTAATACTCTTATATAATGTGTTAGGTTACTTCTGAAGTATTGTTGATTATTATGAGCGTTCAACACATCCAGAATTAACAGTAGAATCAACATCAGGGACTAAAAAAATAGCACAAATATTTTATAAGGATGAAATAAAAAAAAATTTTCCAGCGACGAAAATAAAAACTCAGGTATTTTATAGGGACTAAAATATTATTTTACCCAAAAATAAATTGACTCAATCATCATAACATGACACAAAAATATAATTATATGTTTATTTATATATATGCTTTAAATATATAATTATAAATTAGATTATAAATTTTAATATCAATAATTGTATAAAAAACATTAGATCAACAACTTCATCACTCCAACACTTATCCCAACATGAAAAAAAGTGGAACCAAATATGCTTAACTCCTGCAAAAATACAGTAAAAATATGCAATTGAATAAATAAATCCATTTGAAAAATGTAATCATCAATGTTCTGGATCGGGATCAGTAACGACCAGAGTCGACATCAGAAGGAAATCCGATGTGTAACTTGAGCATTTCCGACATCCATCACCGGGATCACATTACAAAACTCCTTCGTTTGCTCATACCATTCACAATACACTTTTAAGTATGACCGTCGTCAATCCACCGACATCACATCCCGGCCTTGACAACGGTTACACATCGGCACGTGTATGTCACCTCGGCAGAGCGCGTGAAGACAAGTGCAGGAAGCCGTTGCAACTGCCTAACAGACTTTCCCACCAAAATACCCCTATAAATACACAATGGTGGCCTCCGTATCAGGTACGCTTTCATTCTTGCATACTGAAACGCTGTTGGATCACCTACTGACTTAAGCATCGGAGTCCCTGCAGGTACACCACCGTCCGCCGTGAAGAACACCTTCTGCTGCCGTTGCGAGATTACTGGAAGATCAATCAATATCACTTTTATACCAACAATAATAGTAACATAACTTGGAATTAAAAGGAATTTAAATACCGAGAATGACCATGCCATTTCAAAAATTACCGGGAATGAATAAATTAATGCAATCAAATGATCAATTGGATTTGCACCTATAAATAATAACCAAATTGTAATAGTTTAGATTTAATGAAACTATTTTGACAAGAATTAAGTTTGTATTGATGTAGTGTAGAACGTGTGCCATTCACGAGATATTTTTAAGTCATTTCTTTTTATATAATTCAAGTGAAATTTTTTTGTGTTAATCACAGATATCCCTTATTACTAGGGAGGTTTACAGTTATTACGAAGTTTAGTCACAATTAAGACTCTTCATCCCCTTCTTAAGAGTGTGTTTAGTGGAGATTAAGCCCATTTATTTTAAATTCTAATGAAACAAAATCATGATTTTGAAAATTGATTTTAAATCACTTCCGTCTAATGTACTTTGTAAAGCGTGCATCATCCATTTCAACCATTCATTTCTAGAATCAATTCTACTCAACTGTAAACCAAATGGACCCTAGGTCCATGAGCTCTTTCTATAATCTCAGTTTGCATTGTCAACTAAGTCACAACTCTTCAATATAATTAAAGTGAAATGAATAAGCAAATCAAATTATACATTGGGAAGAAAATTTATAAATATGCAATTAAATAGTAAAAATACCTAAATAAATAGCTTCCATTTTCGGTACTAATTTTAAGTTTCCTTCATTTAACTAAAATTTCTTGTTAAGAAGCGGTGAGATATCATCTTTAAGTGTTTAACTTCAATTTAATTTTAACTTATTTTAAGTGTAATTTTTTTTATCAACTATGGTAATTATATTTTAAATAAATATGACAAAACACATTTATGATGGAGCAAGCCAAAGTTAGGAGTTAGGAGCTGATTGAGTCGGGTAATAAACCAAAACCCGTTTGGAAACTCCACCCGGTTTAAATTGCGCGGTAACCCGAGGTTGAAGGAGAAGAAGGACACTTGGCTTCATAAACGAAACAAGAATCTACGGAAATACGGTAAAACACAATCTATGTTCCTCTTTTCCAAAAAAAAACCGTGCAACACAGAGAGATCATAGGGCTGATGATTGATGATTTTGCAAAGGCCAACAATCCCTCTTTCTTTCGTTCAATTCAGGCAGGCACACGCAAAAACACACTCTCTCCTCCATCTCCACCGTTGCATCGAGCTGGCAATTCTGTTCGCAGAACTTGCGCAGTTCGACGAATCCATCTGCATCGTTCAATGTTGGAACGAACCAGAAGAAAGTCAAAACCCAGTTTTGGTTTTCCCGAGCAGAAGAAGAAACCGTTTCACTTCCATTGACATAATTTCCTCCGTTAAGGGGTGGTGGGGGTTCAATTTTCTAATCTTGCCAGCCATTCCGAGAATCAAGTTGAGATGGCTCCCAAGCACCCCCCAAACAATGATTCTCCTTCTCCTTCTCCTTCTTCTTCTCCATCATTAACACAACGCAAAGATTCAAAGAAGAAATCAGGCAAGGGCCCTCGTAACAAGTATTCAACTCCATCAGCCAAGCTTCACAATTCAGACTCTCCCAAAAGTGCTCCGCCAGAATCGCCGCCTCGGTCCAAGTTTTTTCCGCCGCCTAAAGGTTTAGCTCCATTGCCACCACCACCACCCAAAACACCATCACCACCCCCACCCTCTCCACCACTCCCCTCACCACCACCTCCCTCTCCACCACCACCCTCACCGCGACCTTCACCACCGCCACAGCGCAATGGCAATTCTTCCACCTCTCCTCTTAGTTATCCACGTAAACAGTCACCGCCTACACCGCTGTTCCAAGCCCCACCTCCCCCTGAGAGGTCTTCATCTCCGCCACCTTCGCGTAGTGCACCGTCCAATGATTCAAACCATCAAGCCGTGCACGGTGGTGGGTCCCATGCAAAATCAAGGGATTCTTCTCCCGGCTCCTCTCAAGGGGATAATTCAGGAAAATATATTGGCTATACTCTCGCTGGGGTTTTCATTGTTGCCTTAGTTGCTGTAGCTGTAATTTTCACTTTTAGGAGGAAGAAAGGAAAAGGGGATGTCTATGGTGCACCCTACATGCCACCCCCTAATAACTTTCACGTAAGACCAAGTAAGTTATTTGTCACCATTTTAGTTATTCATTGCCTTCCCATTTTTTTGATTTCCCAATAATATTTGCATAAACAGTTGCTATGCTATGGACAAATTAGGATTTTAATTCAATTGCGGCTTGTGTGATGCACTCCAATTGCAGCTAATGAGATTGATCTGCAATCATCATCTGATCCTTGCACCCACATATCTGCAATTTGAAATTCTAAACTCAACTAATTAAAAGCTCAAGATACATTAAAATAAGGGTCTTGTTAACGTGTTAAGCCATCCATATATATGAAGTTTTTATTGAAAATCACAACATTAATCACATTTGTAACATTAAATACTGCATAATCCAATAAAAAGCTTTATATTTTTTTATTACTTAACAGTTCTTAAAGAGGCACTAGTTAGAAATTCCCTTAAAAGAATTGATAATAAATTAACATTGTGCTTGTGCAAGAATTGCTCTTGATTTTCATGTGTAATGATGTTGGTCATCAGGTGCTGATGGGAATTATTATGTACAACAGCCTTCCCTTGGAAGGAACTATGGAAGTGGGAAGATTGGAGGAAGCATGAAGCATCTAGGAGGTCCTTTAGAGTCGGCACAGCCCAAGAGTGCTCAGGTAGCATTTAGTTATGACATGGTTATGGAAATAACTAATTCATTTTGCAATGAAAACATTATAGGGGAAGGAGGATTCGGGTGTGTTTACAAAGGTTGGCTGCCGGGTGGAAAAGCTGTTGCGGTGAAGCAGCTTAAGGCTGGTAGTGGGCAGGGAGATAGGGAATTCAGGGCTGAAGTGGAAATTATTAGCCGTGTTCATCATCGACATTTGGTATCATTGGTTGGTTATTGCATATCTGAGCAGCAAAGAGTGCTTATCTATGAGTATGTTCCTAATGGAACACTCCATCAGCACTTGCATGGTAACGTGAGTTTCCCTTGATTTTTCTAAGAAAAAATGAAAATGAAATATAATGAAATTTATATTTTCTCCATATGTGATTTGGTACTCATGTGTGTAGTAATTATTGCAGGAAGTGGAAGGCCAGTGTTGGATTGGGCCAAGAGGCTGAAGATAGCAATAGGTGCTGCAAAGGGACTGGCATATCTGCATGAGGACTGTAAGTATATCTTGTACTGTTGTTATTAATTGGAACTATACTCTTGCAGTGACAGGAACTATACTTTTGTTATTAATTGGAACTATACTGTATTATAAAAATTGTGACAAGAAATAATTTTGCAAGTTCTGTGTAGAAAATCTGAACTGCATAGTTTAATTTTAGGTGGGACCAAGCAGGTTTAGTTAAACTTATTATACAAATGCCATTGGACATAATAAAATTGGATATTGATGTAAGAGTAGTATAAGAGTAGCATAATACAATTGGATATGCCTGTAATCCTCGTCAACTGAGATTCACAATTTTCTTCTCTCTGAAGACTGTACTATCCTTTCTGCTTTGTAATTCTGGCTTAACAATTCATTATTTCTTATGCTGTTATCTTTTCATCCCTTAACTGAGCACATGAAGTTTGATGAAATTTACTATAAGATATTAGACCGGATTCAGAAAAAATTTCTAAAGCAGAGAACTGTCCCAAAGCCTAGAAGACCTTGAAGTTACAATATGAATCTTTCATATCTGAACACACTATTATGAAGCTCGTTTCACTCTTTAAGAATTAGTCACTTTTTATATTTGTGTTTTATAATACTAAAGAGAACAAAAATTGTTCTTGCATTTTTGAACATTTCTCCAAACACAAGTGTGGTGCTAACTAGAAAGCAGAACTAAAAGATTTTACGTGGGGGGGTTTCCAACTATACCGACTCTTACAAACACATGGTAGGATTTTAGAAGAGGGAGCATCTATATTTTAGAAGAGCAAAGTTAAAAAAAACAAGGATAATATTTTGGCTTTGGAAAACAAATGCCCCTAATCTACTACAGTATTTTTCTGTTTCACATTTGACATCAACAAGTTCTCACTCTATGGTACACAATTTTTCATTTCTATGAATAACTAAAGTACTTTATCTATCTCTAGGCAGCCAAAAGATTATTCACAGAGATATTAAGTCCGCAAATATACTTTTGGATGATTCTTTTGAGGCACAGGTATGCAATGCATACACCTTTTTTGTGCTGCACCATTATGAAATAATTTTTCTTTTTCTTTTTTCAATCAAAACGCAATCTCTCTAAATGCAAATTCTGGATTCCCACCATCTTTTAAACACAGGTTGCAGACTTTGGACTTGCAAGGCTAGCCGATGCTGCCAATACCCATGTATCAACTAGGGTTATGGGGACCTTTGGGTAGGTTTTCTATGCCTTAACATAAACAAAAAACATCTATGCATATGGAGTTTCATGGGGGTTGAATTAGAAATTGGAAATACATTTCTAGCTTGTAGGAGGAAAATATTTTGAGGAACATTTGCAAAATAAAATGCATTGTTCTAAATGTTTTCACGGAAATCTTGATTTTTGATAGAATCCACAGTTGTTGATCTATTCGTGCAGCTGACTTCACCTAGACGGATAAAGCTTAGTTTATGGGTCAGTGATTCATAAATAATTACTGCTATTTTATGGATAAGGTAGATTTGAACTTCAATGAGACAGCTTGGCTTAAGTTTTGTAAAGCCTTTTCTGAGGGCCTTTTATCAGAAAACCATCTCGAGTGATGCCTGATTAATTTACTACACTAACTCATTCTGGCTTCATTTTGCAGGTACATGGCTCCAGAGTATGCAACAAGTGGAAAATTAACAGATAGATCAGATGTTTTCTCATTTGGGGTTGTCCTCCTTGAGCTTGTAACTGGAAGGAAACCTGTTGATGAAACTCGGCCTTTGGGAGATGAGAGTTTGGTTGAGTGGGTACGAATACACCTTTAATTTTTCATATTTTGTGAAGTGATATTACGATACATACTGTAAAACGTTTGAAGTTTTTCTATTCCTTTCCTTCACTCACCTCTCCTCTTTCCTTTTTTATGGCTAGATACAAATAAGATAAGAATGGAAGTGAAGTTTCTTAATCAATTACTAATTTCAGCTAGCAGTCTATTTTATAATAATGAAATTATGGTCACAAATTAACATGTTCAATGGATGACACTGGCTATATATTCCTTTTTCTCTCATGAGATTGTTCTGTGTTCACAGGCTCGTCCGCTTCTCCTTCGTGCAGTTGAGACACGTGACTTTGGTGCGCTACTAGACCCAAGACTTGAAAATCACTTTGTGGAGAGTGAAATGTTCAGAATGATTGAGGCAGCTGCAGCTTGTGTTCGCCACTCAGCTCCTAAACGGCCTCGTATGGCTCAGGTGATAATAATAACAACAATACTAAAAGCATGCATGCAGGCATTAGTCTTTAGGCTTGTTCTTATTTTCTTTTGACACGACTAACATGGTTTCCAACAGTTTCTATCACAAACTCATTTAAACCATATTTTACTAATATTTGATACCAGGTGTTAAGAGCCCTAGACAGAGGAGATGAAATATCTGATTTATCAAACGGGGTTAAATATGGTCAGAGCACTGTTTATGATTCTGGGCAGTATGATAGAGACATAGAGCTATTTAGGAGGATGGCCAATGGCAGCTTTGTTGATTCTGATTTTGATATGTACAGTAGAAATTACAGTTTTTCAAGAGAGACGCCTAGATCCCAACATGCGTGGATGTTGAATAGTTCTAGTGGCGAGTCAGAATATAGTGCTTTCAACAAGCATAGGAGCAGTACTGAATGAGCATGGGGATTGGGGGAAAGCAAACATAGCTGCGCAGGAGTGATCAATAAGCATATGCTGCTGCTTAATTTTAACCCAATCAATTTCACCTAATGGGCCATGACACTGCAGGATCATCATACCGCGAGCCATGAATGTTTTTGGTTTTTTAATACTCTGTATAAAAGCATTACTTAATTCTCTTCTCTCCCCAATTTTTGTTCTTTTTCTTTCCCCTTTCTTTTTTAACACTGGGGGATGTTAGCAGCTTGTAAAAAATGTAAGTTTTGTTGAGGTCACCTTTTAATCATTATTAATAGATATCTCATACTGATTCTGGATTCAGAAGATTTGAGTTTCTTTTTTATACTACACAATTGCGGTGACACAACGATATAAGTAGTTTTGGTAGTGGCTGGTATTTCCATTCTACATTTATGGCATTGTGTACATGGGTGTTGAGACTATTTCTGCAACCATATTACCCCACAAGCAAGGAAAGATGATTAGTAGACATACAATAGAGCTTTGTGGCATTTAACCATGGTCAGGAATTAGTATATTGCTGTTGCTGGAGCCAAGTAAAATTCGATATACAATTTATGCTTCTAGTCAAACTACTTCTATGAAGTTTTGGTGTGTTGTTTATTTATGGATGATAACAAAGTTGTTAGCAAACGAGTATCTTTAAACTTATGCTCAGAATGATGATAAATTGCTGAGAACTGTCATTTGAGTTCTTTAATTCTCACATGTAACTGAAATTTCCTTGTATCAGGTGTGCAAATTTTGTAAAGAAGCTCTGCTCTTGCTTTCCTGAACTCATTATATCACCACACCACCATTTTCCTGAACATCTTAGCTGATTTGTCTATCATCAACCTGTTTGCTGTATCAAATACTCTTTCAGTTTCGTTGGGTGAATATCCTGCTCAGTTGCCTGTAGAACAAAATTTAATATCGTTGAATTAGAAAGGGGATCCTGGGAACTAACATAGTGGGTGGGATAGAAGAAATAATGCTTTAAGGCAATAGATTTCATTAACCTATTCTTTAAATATGCAGGTTATATTTTTTCTTCTCATGAATGAAATCTTTTCTAGTTCCTTTAGACCCTCCAAGAATTGTCCAATCCCTCTTTGAAGGGAAGGAGCTAGTGGATTCCATGTCTAATTTATATACCCAAACTGGAATGTGACAAAGTGTTTGGTGTTGGAGTCCAGAGCCAATATAGCAGCAAATTTACTCATAATATTCTTATGATTCACCTTAATTTTAGCAAATCAAAGCACTTTACTATTATAACAGTTTCTTGGACCCTTACCTCAACCGTCAAAATGTTCAGGACTTTGCCATCAAATGTGGTCATATTGGCATTAGTCACATGCAATCCAAGAGAATGTATAGCTTCCATCAACCTTGAAAATCCACCTTGTTTCTGCTCAC
This sequence comes from Sesbania bispinosa, assembly GCA_026901365.1. Classification (NCBI taxonomy): domain Eukaryota; kingdom Viridiplantae; phylum Streptophyta; class Magnoliopsida; order Fabales; family Fabaceae; genus Sesbania; species Sesbania bispinosa. The sequence continues at coordinate 652,147 of QLOH01000098.1, forward strand.
AGTATAACTTAATCAAGAAATCTGTCCTGCCAATGTGATTCACTTCTGCTTGTGCCTGGAATCATGTTAAGAGATTATATTATTAGATCACTAAGACAGGATGTAAGGAAATTCAGTTTCATCCATAACATGGAAAAATAAGTGACGTGGTTATGCCAACATTTTGCACCTCTATCTGCGTCATTTTGGTGCAATCAGAAGAACCTTCATTAAGCTCTGTGAGAGGGGTTCCTCCTTGTCCTTTGCCTGTTGGCATCCTCAATTGTAGTGTGTTCTTCTCACAGTCTTGTACTTCCAAAGCACTGACCTCTTCTTTAAGTTCTTTCACTTGCCTCTGCAATTCCTTTATATAGTCAATTGCATCTGCAAGAATTGCTGCTCTATCCATCTGCAAAATTCAGTGTATTAGATATTAAGCAAAATTAAGAAGGAAGACTATTATTATATTTATGCTCTTAGTTACACAGTTTAGCTACCTTGGTTATCTTTGGGACTAAAGATCGTAGAGTAAAAAGCCCTTTTTTTATTCTGTTCCTCCTATTTCTCTCTGTGACAAGATTTTTAGCATGGTAACCTTCCTTTTGAGGTTTCCAGATCAATTTTGCTTTATCTTCTTCCCCATTGCCACAATGGTAACTCAAATCTCTCTGCCATTTCCTTGAAGAGTCATTGTGCTTTGGCTTTTTAGATTTTGGGGTAGGAGATACTTTAACTGATTGCTTCAGATATTCATGAGGAATCAAGCAAACAAACTTTGAATCAGATGATGGGTGATCAATTAAAGGATTAGATCCACCAGAGGGTCCTTCAATGGTAGGATTGGAGCTGCACCAGTTTGCTGCAGGCAGATGGACACCAGGAGTTAAAGTGTAATGTTCATTGAAGTTCAGACTGGTGTAGCTCTGTGCTGATATGGCTTCTTGCTTTATAGAGACACAACAGTGCGATGTTATGAACTCTATGACATTTATATCTTTTGGAATCTGAGAAAGATAAATACTTCATTAGTTTAATTTTAAATCAGAGTTGATGCCAATTAGTATCAAGATCTATATCTTACCAGCTTTGCAGTGAAGAGCTCGATGAGACCACCAACAATAGGGATCAAAACTTGAGTTACAACTGAATCCTGTCAAAACATTGATATTTGAAGTTTATAACTTGTTAAATATGGTGAGCAACCGTAAAGAATCTGAATTAAAATGTTGAATATCTAAAGATAAAAGGTAAAAGAATAGTAATATATAATAAGCATTTACTATTTGATCAAACAGGTCGCCTTCCACTAGGAACAGAATGCTAACTTCAGGGGACCTTCTCTAATTCTCATCTCACAAATAATCTTTTATTCCCAACAATACTAAGATATTGGGTTGTTTCAAGCAATGCCATGAAAAACACACCATAATATTTTAATCATAGAAATTACCTCGCGAGTAAGCCATCTTGGTTGTTGTGATATTGCAACCTCTCCATGCACACTGTGTCAGATAATTTTCGTTAGTCTTTCATAAAACTGATATTGACCATATATCTATATCTATATATATGGAGAGTGGGAAAAAGAGAGAGACCCAGAATACAGAGACATTGCTAAAGGAAGCTGGGCAAGAGCCTCACAAGTCTTTGTTCTAACTGGATGCTGAAAGAGGGTATCCCTGCAAATGGGAGCCAAGTGGTATTGTTCACCCATTTCCTCTTTGGGCTTCACCTGCTCAATGTTTCCACTGCAACTCCCTCTACAACAGCAACCCATCCACTCAATAAACCTACACAAGAGGAAAAAAAAGGTCAAAATGTATCAAAGACCTGATTCCCAAATGAATGAAAAATAATTACTGAGCCTCTTCCTACTATATAGTAAACAAGAAAAATGGCTTCTGAAAAAGTACCTAGATGGATCTTCTCCATATTTCCAAACAACTACGTAATCCCAACCCTTGGTCTCCACAAGGGGTCTAAGCCACTCCACAACCCCTAAACTACCCATTGTCTCCTGTGAATGCAGCTTTGCTCTGGCTTTTGGTATAGCCTTTGTGTGTGGTTTATTTTATAGACCTTTTTAACAGTCTCCCAATTTCAAGCACATGGTACACAAGTTTTCTTGTCAATTAGGGGCTGGTGTATCATTGTAATCAGTAGCATATCTCTGACAGTGGGAATCTTGCACCTGCCAACTGAATGGGGGCCACAAGTTGCTTTTGACTAACTTACCAGGGCAAGTAATACAAAATAAACCATCCAAAGTTTAATTTCAAGAAGTTGCATTGAAAGCAACCTATAACTGCACAATGATCAGATTTTTTTTTTTAAATTATTATTATTTGTTATTAAATTTTTATATGGGTTGGATATATTGCAGAGCGAGGTTAAAACTTAAAACACTATCATTAGGTCTTTAGGCAGTACAATTCCCGCACGATAAATTTCAATGAGAAACGCAATTCCTTGAAAATAAATCCAACTTCTTCACCCTTGGTTATTACTAATTTGACTCAAGTGAGCAAAAATCAGGTCAAATGAGCTACGTGTAACAACACACAAGACACAACAAAAACGCATTGGAGAGGAGGATATGATATGATTGCTTCGCAGGGAATAATAGAAGCATATCTTCATTTTTCTGATTTTTATTTCGTCTTCTGTTGTCAAGAATATTTCCACGGTCAAGGTACATATATTCTCGTGGCCTGCACTGCACAGAAAGTTTCCTCGCCAATAATGAGATGTGTACTATTAACATGTATTTTAATCATAGATAGAGTTCTACTATGCAATTAATGTAAAAAATAGAGAATGATTGTTAGAGATGTCAGTGATGGTTCCATTACCTGCTGCATACTAAAGACAACATAGCAAACATGCCAGAGTATTCAAATTATAATTACCTTTTCATATTTATTTTATTATTTATATAAAATATTATAAGTATTAAATATTATAATTATTTTGTATTAGAATAATTTATATATATTATCAGTGTAAAGACCGACAAGTGACAACCAATCAAATTTCATAATTATGACATATCAGATTTATTAATTTACTAATAATTTTTATAAATTAAAAGTTAAAAAAAAACCCTTAAAAATCCTAATTGTTACCTAGTGTTTCCTCCCACTAAGGATTCTTCCTAGATAAAAACTGGTCTACCTCGTCCTTGATAAAAACTTAAGCTCCCATATTCGTGTAACTTATTTAATCACATAATAATTCACAGTTAATCATTTTTTTGCCTCACTTATAATTATTAACCAGATTAATAACACAGTTAACCACCAACTTATATGGTATTAATCACATGTTCACTTGAAAATAAAGTTCATCTTGAACAGTTATTAATGACAAACATTTAACTTTGTTTTCAAGTGAACAGGTGGTTAATACCATATAAGTTTGTGGTTAACTATGTTATTAATCTGGTTAACTTTGTTATTAACCACTCGAGCAACTTATTTTACCACATAATAACTCACAGTTAACCATAAGTGATTAAATGTTAACCACTTGAGCAACTCATTTACCCACATATTATCTCACATTTAACTATTTTTATCTACTAACTCACACTTAACCACCTTTTTGTCTCACTTGTAATTATGGTTAATGCTATATAATTTGGTGGTTATCTATGTTGTCAATATGGTTAATTATAGAAAGAATTTTTTTTCAAAAAAAAAATTATTTTTTATACAAAACATGTTACTGTTCAAGTAAAAAAAAATTGGTAAAAAAAATAATATATTTTATACAAAAATGTTACTGTTCACAAAAAAAATTTGGTAAAAAAAAATATTTTTTATACAGAAAATGTTACTTTTCACAAAAACAAAAAATTGGTAAAAAAAAATAAAGGGGCGTGTGTGCGGTGGGTGGATGAAGTTGGGTGTGGAATTTTTTTTTTCCTTTTATAACAACGGGGAATTATGTAGATCTTCTTTTTTCTTCTTCTTCTATTTTTTTTCTTTTTTATTTTTTTAATTTATTAATATATTTATTATTTATTTATTTATTTTAATAAATAATAATATAGATCAAGAAATACAATAAATGTGTATTTTTTGAGGGGTTTACATAAGTTTTTTATCATCATTATTCTATTTTGATGTTATTAACTAAATGTACTACTTCATTCACCGTTTCTGTGCACACAATTAACCGCACAAAATCAATTAACCAAATATCTCACTCTGTTAACCGCCAATGTATACACCATTAACCTCATTTAAAAATATGTTTACCGTTTCTGGACACATAATTAACCCCGTGTTAACAAGAGTTGTAATTAACCTCACAAATTCAATTAACCAAAAATCTCACTCTGTTAAGCACAAATGCATACACCATTAACCTCATTTTTAAAAAATGTTCACCGTTTCTAGACACATAATTAACCTCATGTTAACAGAAGTTGCAATTAACCTCACAAAATCAATTAACCAAAAATCATATTCTGTTAACCACAAATAGATACACCATTAACCTCATTTTTTAAATATGTTCATCGTTTCTGGACACATAATTAACCCCGTGTTAACAGGAGTTGAAATTAACCTCACAAATTCAATTAACCAAAAATCCCACTTTGTTAACCACAAATGGATACACCATTAACCTCATTTTCTAATATATGTTCACCGTTTCTAAACACATAATTAACCTCTTGTTAACATGAGTTGCAATTAACCGCACAAATTCAATTAACCAAAAATCATATTCTGTTAACCACAAATGGATATACCATTAACCTCATTTTTAAATATGTTCACAGTTTCTTGACACATAATTAACCTCGTGTTAATAGGAGTTGCAATTAACCTCACAACATCAATTAACCGAAAGTCGTATTCTGTTAACCACAAATGGATACATCATTAACCTCTTTTTTAAATATGTTCACCGTTTTTGCACACATAATTAACCTCGTGTTAACAGGAGTTACAATTAACCTCACAACATCAATTAACCAAAAGTCATATTCTGTTAACCACAAATGGATACACCATTAACCTCATTTTTAAATATATTCACCGTTTCTGGTCACATGATTAACCTCGTGTTAACATGATTGTAATTAACCTCACAAAATCAATTAACCAAAAATCATTTTCTATTAACCACAAACCGAAACACCATTAACCTCATTTTTAAATATATTCACCGTTTCTGGTCACATGATTAACCTCGTGTTAACAGGGATTGCAATTAACCTCACTAAATCAATTAACCAAAAATCTTTTTCTATTAACCACAAACGGAAACACCATTAACCTTATTTTTTAATATGTTTACCGTTTCGGGACACATAATCAACATCGTGTTAACATGAATGATTAACATAAATTTTATGTGATCATTTATTATATTTCTTGATCTATATTTTTATTTAATTAGATAAATAAATAAAAATAAATATAATAATAAAATAAAAAATAAAAACTATTTTTTTAGAAAAAGAAAAAAGGGTAAAAAAAGGGGTGGGGTTAAAAAATGCCTAAAAAAATGGGGAGGGGACAAAAAGAAAAAAGCAAAAGAAAATGCCTAAAAAATTGGGGAGGGGTGCAAAAAGAAAAAACCAGTTGTGGTAAAAAAGTGGTGCGCACTGTTTATGTACGTTTAGCTTTTTTGTTTTTATAATTAATGTATTGAAATTATTTTATTTTAAAAATAATCTAATGTGGCAAAATTATGGAACCTGATTGGTTGTCAGTGTAAAAGTGTTTTATACTTACAGTGTACCAATATTAAACTCTTGTCCTATTCACTTCAACTTTTGTACCCAATTATTGTCCGATGCATGTGTATTATTATTTAAATAGATTATTTATACTGAATATTATAATATATTTAATTTAATTAATATAAATATGTAAACTTTAGAAAATGATGATGATTAGTGATTTTTTTATATTAAAATAATCATATAAAGAGACATAGTTATTGCATTGCTTAATCCTTATGCAAAACTCTAAACGATAGATAAAAAGAAACAAAGGGATATATATATATATATATATATATATATATATATATGAGTAAATTACTCTAACCTCCCCTCTATTTTAAATTTCCAACACAAAACCCCCTCTATTTTAAAAACCTACACAAAACCCCATCCATTTGAAAATCTACACAAAACCCAAATTAATATATTTTTTATTATTTTTTAAAAGTATTTTTTTTAAAAAAACCCAACATTACCCTTAAGACATTCATTCCTTTCTAATTGAATTATCAGAATTGATAAATGCAATAAAACCCCAACGTGAAAATCTCAGTCTTTCTCGAGCAAAACTTATTCTTCCCGTTCTCCTTCTTTCTCGTTACTCAAACGTTTATTATTTTACATATCAAGTTTTTTTATAATTTATGAAGATTTTTTTTTATTAAGATCCATCTTAGTAAATTTATTTTTTAATGTATTGATACTTCATAAATTAATCTTAATAAATTATTTTTGCTCATTTTATTAGTTTCTGAGTTTTTAATTCAATTTTCAATATGAAAAATTTTAAAATAATTTTTTTTACTTTGCTAATATGAAACTATGATTTTTTGTTATTTAAAATAATGTCATTTGAAAAAAATTATATTATGTTATTTTTTTTGTGTTTTATTTTATTCACCGACACAGAAGAAAAAGAATAATATATTTATAAAATATAAGGAGTTTGTGTAAAGCTTAAAAATTGAGGGATTTTTATGTAGTAAAGAAAAATTCATCGTTAGTAAGGGTACTTTGGTCAATTTAATATAAAAGTTAATTGTTGACTGTTGACTGTTGACTAAAATTTATATTAAATGTATCATAAAAAGTTGAGTTTAAGTGTAATGTACTTTTAAAATTGGAGGGGTTTTGTGTAAGTTTTCAAAATAAAAGGGGTTTTGTGTTGAAAGTGCAAAATAGAGGGGAGGTTGGAGTAATTTACTTTATGTGTGTGTGTATATATATATATATATATATATATATATAGGGAGCGTATCAAGTGAAAAGGATATTTATTGTAGAAGATGAGAGGGTTAAATACAAGCCATTAAATTAAATTAAATTAAATGGTTGAGATTAAATTAACTAATTAAAACCCTCCTTACCTCCCTTTCTAAATTTTCACAATGGAGAATAATACCCTTTTATTTACGCCTTCTCCCTGCACGACAAGCCTCCTCCTTGCACTTTGAATTTGCGGTGCTGTTGGGTTTTCTTGAATCGTTGCCTGCAACTTGTATTTTTTATATTAGTTGCTCCATTTTTGTTTTGCAGGCATACTTCAATTTGACAAAACATAAATTTAAACCTTGCAATATTAGCAATCATAGGTATTATTCTCCATTGTGAAAATTTAGAAAGGAAGGTAAAAAGGTTTTAATTAGTTAATTTAATTTTAATCATTTAATTTAATCTAATGGTTGGTATTTAATCCTCTCATCTCTCACAATAAATACTCCTCTCACTTTATACGCTCTATATATATATATATATATATATATATATATATATATATATTACTAGTAAAAGGAACTAACAATAATTTTAGGGATTCCTCAATTTTTTTATCCAAGTTCTGCAACTGTTCTTTGCTTTTATATTGTGCTAGTGTAGTGATAGGTGTCCAAAAAACAATTAAGCAACACGCCACTATATCCGGGAAAATTAGATAAAAGGGCACAATAATAATAGGGGACTTAAGTGATCGATTCAACGGTAAAGACTAAAATGATAAAAAAAATCTACTTGGACTAAAAAATATTAATTAAGCAAATATTTTTCATATAAATTGGTTGTTTAATCGACAAAAGTTCAAGGGCAAGAAAGGTTGTCCTATTTCAACCCAAAATCTTTTGTGAAGACTGTTCAATTCTTTTCAGTTGAGGAGTCGGACTCCTCTCTATTTGCCCACGAAATTTCATTTCTTTATTTATGCGCTTGACACGTGGCATAAGACATATTCAACGGTTGTAAATAAATCATCATTCATCAGTTTAAAAAAATAATAAAAATGACCCAAAATAACATTCAGATTTGAGATTTCAGGGGAAAGCTTTTTTAAATTTCAACACAAGAAGAACAGAGACATCCAATACCGTGCGTCGTCAATCGCCTACCGTGCCATCATTGTGTCGTTCGATCGACCACCACGCCTGGCCGCCAGCAACCATCTATTCAGACGCTTTTGCCGCCCTCTTCCACCGTCGATTCAAAAGCCTTAGCCGCCCTCCTCCACCGTGCCACGCTGCCGCACTGCGCCTTATCATGTCTGAGGCAGAGTGAGGAGTGTGATATGTTTACACTACAGTTTTGGGGTTATTCTTTTGGAGTAGTTTACATGGAGGAAGCCTGTAGAAAGTCCAACACTACCAGAAAAATAAAAAATAGAGACGGAAAAAATCCGTCTCCAATAGGGTTAGAGACGGAATCTGGGTCGTGGCTGATTCTGGTGTCGCAAACCTGTTAGAGACGGATTTTTTATGTTCGTCTCTACTTAGAGACGGAAATGTTCCGTCTCTAGGAAATAACAAATCTGTCTCTAATAGAATTATAAATATTCAGTGATTCCGTCTCTACAGAGACGGAATAATCCGTCTCTAATGATTTAGTATTCCGTCTCTAATCAGAGACGGAATTGGTTTTCCGTCGCTAATTTGGAAGGTGTGTCCGTCTCTAAGTTTTCAAATTTCGTCTCTAACTAGCGACTGACTTATTGTCCGTCTCTAATCCGGTGGAATTATGTTTTAGGATTCCGTCTCTAAAATCCGTCTCTATCATTGATTTTTTTCTGATTTTTTTATCATTTCAAATATCCTGTATACATTTTTTAGTAATACTACTAATTCAAACATACATCAATAAACTCAAGATCATACTACTCATTAAATTCCAAAACACACCAAAAGAAACCATAATAATGAAGATTTCATTTCATTGAATGCACAATGCCATAGAAGATTACAGAATTCTCTAATTTATACAAAAAAAGTTATTCAATTTTGTTTCTGGCCTAAATACAAGACATTATATATTATAGCCTTCAAATCAAAAGACAACTTTTAGCCTCCTTCCCAACTCCTTTCTGTACACAAAGAAAAAACCATTGTCAGCAGAAGATCAAATTAATGTTTTATAATAATGAATGAAAATTTAATTGAGTATTTTACCTTATAAGTTGCCTATCAAAGCCTGAAGCAGCCAAAAGTCCTATGTTCTCTTTAGCCCTTCTCAGGAGGTAATGCATAACCATCTCTACTGGTCCAAATGGCATGTACTTGCTAACCTGAAACCCTGCATTGCCCAAACTAAAGGAAAGAGCATCTGACATTCCATATAGTTGTGCAAATTCCAGCATGTGGTTCACCTTTCCAATCCCCAATTCATGTGCTTTTGCAGCAGCCAATTTCCCTACACAGCATTTTCACATCATATATTAGACATATGGATTCTTGTACTATACATCTTATAAAAATGAAATTGTATTATAATTATATCTAAGTACCTGATTCAATATTGTGGGGGTTGCAAGAACAACAGAACCAGGTCCATTGGCAATCTTCTCAAGCAGGAATGATGAACAGTCATTGAAGCAATTGTGTGTGTCTTGAATGGTATTGTGAATTGGGGATGCATACCCCAAAGACTCACATTCCATCCATAAATTCAGGGGCTGTTAGCCCCATAGTCACAAAGCTTCAATGAACTCACATTTCAAATCTAGTTTACACATCAGCCTTCCAAAATGAAAATGAACAGGTGCATATGATAGCAGGCCTGTAGTTAAGAGAGTCTATGTTAGGAAGAAAAAGAGGGGAGCAACTGGAAAATGGAACCAAATTCAGATTACGAAAAACTCATTTTCAACATAAGAGGTGCAGTTAATTCTCCTCCAAACACACGCACCTACATACACTTAACCAAGCAAGAACTGAAATTCATAATGTAATAATCAGATACCACAATCACCACACTCTAGTACTACACATCATTCAGATCCTCCTCTTATTCTGCATCAAAAGAAATCATACGAATCAAATTGAAATCGATGGAGTTACAATAATCAACAATGTTGTTATTGTGAAAGATAGAATGCTGGCAGAAAGATAAGCAAAATAAAGCATAGAAATCTACCACATAGATGCTAAAGACAGTTCATTCCAGATTTCAGGTTTCTTTTATTCCCTGTTCAGTCTCTGGTCGCAGTATTTCTTGATTGTATTTTCATAGCTTCATTTGCATGATTCTTAAGTGAATGATGAGTGATTGATTGTACTGTACATAACTGAACTAACATTTGTGGGAAATTAAAAGGATTTACCATGAATCATAGTCTAATTAGCAGCCCCCAATTTACAATCAGAAACAGAATATAGGGAGATAATTTAACAAATCAAGAGTCTCATTTACAGAGTCCAATGTTCAACTTACAGTAAAAAAAAATAGAGATCAAAAGGAAAAGAGAGAAAGCTAGTAATCTGACCACCACCAAATTTTTCCCAAGTGAATTCTGAAAACAAATAAGAGAATAGAATGTGAAAATTCAGAATTTATAAGAGTGTGAGTAATGAAAATGGGAGATTAAGGAGGAGTAAAATCAGAAAACTCACCGTCGTCGGAGAACGTAGACTCTGCCTCTGTATCGTTCCCGTTCGGCTGCCTCCAGCCACCGTGGCTCGCGGCCGTGCTTCCTCTGATCTTCCTCGCCGCGCCGCCCAGCTCCTCCGCCGTGAGAACCACCGCGTCGGTTCAGATCCGCAGCCGCCGAGCAGCTGCTTCCTTCCCTCTTCTCCTTCTTCCGTCGCTATCCCTGTCGACCGGCAGCCATCGCAGCTATATCACCTCACCCCCTCTCATCACTGCGCTCAGCAGCCATCCTCGTAGCCGCGCACCACCGTGTGCAGTCCCGCGCCAGCCACCGCGGTCGTGGCCACGATCTCCACTACACCGCGGCCATGGCCGCGCCCCCTTCTTCTTCAAGCTGCAACTCCCCTTTCTTTCCCCTCTTCTTCTCTTTCCCTCTTCCTCTAGGGTTTATTTCATTTTCAATTTGAAACAATGTACCGTGGATAGAAACTAAAGAGTCACTAATGGGTAAAGTCTGGGTCTTGAGTTTTTTTTTTATTTTATTTTCATTATATTTAACCAATTTGAATAATGATATTGTGTTGATTTTAAAATCTAGTGTTACGAAATAATTTAAAATAACCATAAAAATGATATTTTTTAATTTAGATAAATTAGGTTTAAAAATATGAATTAAAAGATATATAATATTTTAAAAAATTTAAAGGACATATATGTTATTAGTTGTTCAGAATTTAAAATTGTATATAAATTTTCAAAAGATTTAAAAATTAAAAATGTATATAATTCACTCTTATATAATATAAAAATAATAAATAGATTCCTAATTATTGATAACATTTTAAATTTCTCCTCAAGAAATGTACACATATAATAATAATAATAATAATAATAATAATAATAATAATAATAATAATAATAATGATAATAATTCCCTGTTCTTTTATGCAAAACATATTGCAAATAATAAATTAATATTTAAAAGGTTTTCATTTTGTTCTCGAATGAAGTAAGATCGGTCGACTCCTTAACCAGGTATAAGCTCGCTCAAGGAATCTCCCTGTATCTTTACTCTCCAAATGGGAACTGAGGGTTGATTACCCCCTGTGTGCCTCTTTAAACTTCCATTTCCTTAACCGCCAAGCCTCCACCTCTCCTGCCCACTAAGTCCCCTCTAGTTAACCGCCTGTCAAAGAGTGGGAGGAATGCCAATATTGGGCCTACTAGGTCGGCCCAATTAGCAGGGGAGTACACAGCCCCTCAAGCCTAAGCCTACTCTTAGTGTAGTGCGAAAGGCTTAAAGAATCTAACTTAAAAAATTTTTCACCTTTACAAGGTAATTGAAACTTTAAAGCAACTTTAGAAAATCTTCAACTTGATGTCTTTTGATAAGTTGTCCTAATCGAGTAACCAATGCTCATGTATGAGTTAGTAATATAAAGAATTTTTGGAGTCAATGCCTTTTCGTAGGTCAACGTATCCGAGTTACTAATGAGTTAGTAACTTAGAGAATTTTTTCCAGTTGCTGTCTTTTCGTAAGTCAACATTGTCGAGTTACCAATGCTCTTTCTTAAGTTGGTGATTTAGAAAAAATCTTCAAGTTGATGTCTTTTCTTAGGTCGACAATCTTCAAGCCGATGTCTTTTCTTAGGTCGACAGTGTAGAGTTACCAATGCTCTTTATTGAGTTGGTAACTTAGAAAATCTTCAAGTTGATGTATTTTCTTAGGTCGACAATCTTCAAGTCGATGTAGGGTTACCAATGTCCTTTCTTGAGTTGATAACTTAAAATAATTTCATGTCGATGCCCTTTCTTAGGTCGACGATGCATAGTTATCAATGCTCTTTCTTGAATTGATAACTTAAATAATTTCATGTCGATGGATTTTCTTAGGTCGACGTACTGCAAGTCGATGCCCTTTCTTAGGTCGACGACGCAGAGTTATCAATGCTCTTTCTTGAGTTGATAACTTAAATAATTTCATGTCGATGCCCTTTCTTAGGTCGACATACTGCAAGTCGATGCCCTTTCTTAGGTCGACAATGCAGAGTTATCAATGCTCTTTCTTGAGTTGATAACTTAAATAATTTCAAGTCGATGCCCTTTCTTAGGTCGACGTACTGCAAGTCGATGCCCTTTCTTAGGTCGACGATGCAGAGTTATCAATTCTCTTTCTTGAGTTGATAACTTAAATAATTTCATGTCGATGCCCTTTCTTAGGTCGACGTACTGCAAGTCGATGCCCTTTCTTAGGTCGACGATGCAGAGTTATCAATGCTCTTTCTTGAGTTGATAACTTAAATAATTTCATGTCGATGCCCTTTCTTAGGTCGACGTACTGCAAGTCGATGCCCTTTCTTAGGTCGACGATGCAGAGTTATCAATGCTCTTTCTTGAGTTGATAACTTAAATAATTTCATGTCGATGCCCTTTCTTAGGTCGACATACTGCAAGTCGATGCCCTTTCTTAGGTCGACGATGCAGAGTTATCAATGCTCTTTCTTGAGTTGATAACTTAAATAATTTCATGTCGATGCCCTTTCTTAGGTCGACGTACTGCAAGTCGATGCCCTTTCTTAGGTCGACGATGCAGAGTTATCAATGCTCTTTCTTGAGTTGATAACTTAAATAATTTCATGTCGATGCCCTTTCTTAGGTCGACGTACTGCAAGTCGATGCCCTTTCTTAGGTCGACGATGCAGAGTTATCAATGCTCTTTCTTGAGTTGATAACTTAAATAATTTCATGTCGATGCCCTTTCTTAGGTCGACGTACTGCAAGTCGATGCCCTTTCTTAGGTCGACGATGCAGAGTTATCAATGCTCTTTCTTGAGTTGATAACTTAAATAATTTCATGTCGATGCCCTTTCTTAGGTCGACGTACTGCAAGTCGATGCCCTTTCTTACGTCGACGATGCAGAGTTATCAATGCTCTTTCTTGAGTTGATAACTTAAATAATTTCATGTCGATGCCCTTTCTTAGGTCGACGTACTGCAAGTCGATGCCCTTTCTTAGGTCGACGATGCAGAGTTATCAATGCTCTTTCTTGAGTTGATAACTTAAATAATTTCATGTCGATGCCCTTTCTTAGGTCGACGTACTGCAAGTCGATGCCCTTTCTTAGGTTGACGATGCAGAGTTATCAATGCTCTTTCTTGAGTTGATAACTTAAATAATTTCATGTCGATTCCCTTTCTTAGGTCGATGTACTGCAAGTCGATGCCCTTTCTTAGGTCGACGATGCAGAGTTATCAATGCTCTTTCTTGAGTTGATAACTTAAATAATTTCATGTCGATGCCCTTTCTTAGGTCGACGTACTGCAAGTCGATGCCCTTTCTTAGGTCGACGATGCAGAGTTATCAATGCTCTTTCTTGAGTTGATAACTTAAATAATTTCATGTCGATGCCCTTTCTTAGGTCGACGTACTGCAAGTCGATGCCCTTTCTTAGGTCGACGATGCAGAATTATCAATGATCTTTCTTGAGTTGATAACTTAAATAATTTTATGTCGATGCCCTTTCTTAGGTCGACGTATTGCAAGTCGATGCCTTTTCTTAGGTCGACAGTCTTCAAGTCGATGCCTTTTATTAGGTCGACAGTCTTCAAGTCAATGCCTTTATTAGGTCGACAGTCTTCAAGTCGATGCCTTTTATTAGGTCGACAGTCTTCATGTCGATGCCCTTTCTTAGGTCGACTTAACCGGATTACTATCTCGGTCTCCACCAATTTAATTTACGGCTCGGTCTCCACTAATTTAATTTCCGGCTTCATAATATTATTGTCGAGTTTTCTCGTTATCCACCAATTTAATTGGCGGCTTCATAATTCTTCATCGACCAAATTTAAGTTCATGATTCATTTTATTCTCCTCCAATTTGATCAGCGACTTTGTTTTCTTTCATTTTTCCATAGAAACTTGGACGATTCGAGTGGAAGTTGACGAAAGGCAAGACTTCATACTTGGACATTCCTCCACCATGTCAGCATATTAGTTGTGAGAGCATAATTTACAAAAAGGAATCTATATTAGTAATTGAGATAACAATTATAATTAATTTAATCAAATTAACATCCGTGATCCCTAATATGGTAATTAAAGAAATCATATAAAGTAACATTTTATTTGATCAAATGAGGATAACAAAAATAGGAAACATCAAATTTATTGCATATTTAATTTAATGAAATTTATTGCGTATTTAATTTAATGTAAATATTAAATTTGATAGTACAAAAATAGAAGATATCATTCAATTATTCAAGATTGACAAGTTGATTTTATCGATATGATTTATTTAAATTGCTTATATGGATGGATGATAAATACGAATATAATGAGAATTTAAATCATTTTGAATTAGGCCAATTAATTTTGACAATTAAAATTTATTATTTTCATTAATTACAAGAATGAACGTAAAAAAATTTAAATTTCATTTGGTAAACACATATATTAAATAGCCTAATTAATGCTATTATCATATAAAATAACCAAACCTGTAGAAATAAATAAATAAAAATAATAATAAAAACTAATAATTTATGCATTACTGTTTCCTAATAGTTTGTTTAAGAACAATAAGTAACTACCTAAGCTAAAACATCTTCCCTATCTGAAAGTCTTTTACAGCTATCCAGTGTTTCGAAACACATGATCTTTTTATTTATTTGGCTGACGTGTTTATATTTTGAGTGTGCATATACATTTAAATACATTAATCTGCATATCTAGATTATCAAGTATATATATTGTTGAAAAGAAAGCACGGATACTACTTATTGGAAAATTTGCAAATAACCAATTACCTTGCTCGAGCCTAATGAACAGTAGATGAAAAATGCTATGAACCTTTATGTGAGTTCTCGTCCTCTTCTCTCTTCTTGTCAATCTTACGGGGGGTCTAATAAGGGGTCAACGTAAACAAGACCCATACGTGGCTATAACCGCAACGTCCTCGCCGAACACCTTGTGGTTGATCGGCTTTCCTCACCGGAGATTGTCGCTGTCTATGCAGAGCAAATCGTCGTGAATTAGTGTCATGATGTGGATCACCTTCACCACGCACGCCGCTGGGATGGCCGTTTTTCGGTGCCGCCGATCGACGAGCTCGCAGATGAGGAGGGAGTATCGCATAGCTTCATGGATCTTCTCCGGTTCCTTCAGAGCAATGTTGCGTCCAAGGCTCACTGCGTTGGCCTTGTCGAGCATGTAGGCCTCAAAGTTGAAGTTGGGGATTGGTTCTTCAGCTTCTTGTTCGTCCCTGAATGTATCTGCCTTAGAGAGTACTACATAGACGGCGACAGGAGAAAAAGAAGAGGAAATTGGTTTTGTTGCTGGTTGAGGGGTAACAGAGAGAAGAGCTTCCAGCCTTTTCCCGTATCATAGAACCGCTATCGAAAGACAGAATGAACGTCTTCGGAACAGACGAGCGACGAGGCCTTTTGAAGTTGGAGCAATTCTTACTCTGCTCCATCCCTTCCGTCCTCTGCTCCATTCCTTCCAATGATAAAACACCGCTCTCAGTAGGAGAAAATCTCATCATTGTTCTTGTGATTAGGGAGACGTTGTACCGTCGCCCCACGATGGGCGTCAAATGTTCTCGAATGAAGTAAGATCGGTCGACTCCTTAATCGGGTATAAGCTCGCTCAAGGAATGTTCTCGAATGAAGTAAGATCGGTCGACTCCTTAACCGGGTATAAGCTCGCTCAAGGAATCTCCCTGTATCTTTACTCTCCAAATGGGAACTGAGGGCTGATTACCCCTGTGTGCCTCTTTAAACTTCCATTTCCTTAACCGCCAAGCCTCCACCTCTCCTGCCCACTAAGTCCCCCCTAGTTAACCGTCTGTCAAAGAGTGGGAGGAATGCCAATATTAGGCCTACTAGGTCGGCCCAATTGGCAGGGGAGTACACATTTCAATCAAATTGTTAAACATGATATTATACTAAAATTAATTTGCTTTAAAATTTAAAAAGGAAGTTAGAGACGGAATAATTCCGTCTCTAACATTTTAGAGTTAGTTTTCATCAATATTAAGGTGATCAACTAGAGACGGATATTGTGAATAGACAAATTTCCGTCTCTAAATTCCGTCTCAAAAATTATAATTACCATTTATATTATCATTTTGTAATTTAGAGACGGAAACAGAGACGGAAATTATCAGACACGAACCATTTCCGTCTCTGAGTTCCGTCTCTAAATTTGTTTTAACTAGTTAGAGACGGATTTAGAGACGGAATAAATTTGAGACAGAAAAGTCCGTCTCTAAATTTCGTCTCTAAAAAATAGAATTAATGTTCCGTCTCTGTTAGAGACGGAATTTTTTCCGTCTCTATTTTCCGTCTTTAAATTCAACTTTTCTGGTAGTGCAACCACAAACGAGGTGGTGGTTTTGTGTGAATATGTAATATAATTTGGAGTCCAGCGGCTCGATAAAAATTTACTAGGCTTTGCTAAAAACGAATTAATTACGTTATGTGATTGTGGTTATTTAATTAAGTTTGCACTTTGGAGGATCCTTTAGCCTATGTTTGGTGAAAATAGGGAAATAGAGAGAAGAGAAGTGATGAGAAGAGAAGTGGGAAGGAGAGAAATAGGAAAAGTTAGGGAAATAGAGAGAAGAGAAGTGGGAAGGAGAGAAATAGGAAAGAGAGAAATGAAGAGAAATAGGTTGTTGGGTGTGAGAGAAATAGGTATGAAATGAAGAGAAATAGGTTTTTTGGTATGAGAGAAATGTGTGTGAAATAAAGAAAAAAATATGAAAAATCGATTATTAAAAAAATCAATTTTTTTGCTCAACAATCGATTATGGGACATTAAAAATCGATTTTTTATGACAGTGAGTAACATCAAAATCGATTAGTTATGACATTGGGTAACATGATAATCGATTATGTATACATAAAAATCGATTATATATCACCTTCCCACTTCTCATTTCTCTCCATTTCACTACCGCTCGGTTTGGTTGCGAAGAAATTGGTAGAGAGGGAGAAGAAATACAGAAGATAGAAATATGTATGTGAGTTTGGTTGAGCAGAAGTTATCGAAGAAAGAAATGAAAATGGTGGGACCAACGCCTGTCCATTTCTCCGCCAAATGGCGAGAACTGGCGAAGAATCTCTGCCATTTGAGGAGAGAGAATGGGAAAAAAAAATTCTGTCCCATATGCCCCGAACTTTTTGTTGCTGAAGTTCTACTTTCTCAATTCTTCTTCCTCGAATGTTACTTCATTTTTTATTTATTTTTATTCTTTAATTTATTTTTTTAAAACAAAGAGATAGATAACTCCCAGACCTCGCCTCAAGCTTGTTTCACGAAATTACATTAATATATTTTAATAATATATATTAATTATAAGTATTAATATTTTAATATTAGTTATATATAATAAAAAATTACTAATATAATTTTTATAATTAACTAATAAATTTAAAAAATATATGATTTTATTTTTTATTTTTATAAACATTTATTGTTTTAAAATTAGGAAAAATTTATTTTTATAAATTTAATATTTCAAATTTTTATAATTTAACTAAAGAATATATTTAGGGGTATTTTGGTCTTTATATATTACAATCCAATTTCTCTCATTTCTATTTCTCTCATACCAAACAAAAATACTATTCTCTCTACTCTATTTCATCTCTATTTCTTTCCTAACAAACAACTCAATTTCTTCTCTATTTCTCACCTATTTCTCTTCATCCCATTTCTCTCTTCTTATTTCTCTCTACCCTATTTCTCTCCACACTACCAAACACAGTGTACAACATTGCAAAGAAATGAACAATGTAATCATCTCCCCTCGTTTCCACCCATTTCCCCTCCTCACCAAACACAATTTCTCCCCACTTCCCTCCTCCCTTCTCCACCAAATAGGAGAACTTTCTCTATTTCTTCCCATTTCCCCCTCCCTCCACCAAACAGGAGAACTTTTTCCATTTCTTCTCACTTCCCTCCTCCCTCCCCCACTTCACCTCCACCAAACACAGCAAGGAGACGAAGCACGGATGAGGTTGTCGAGGTCCTTAAGTAGTTGAGTTCATTAGAAATGGATTGGAATCTCATTAATCTGTAAGAGCTTTTATTTACAATTCCGAATTAAAGTAACTGCTTAATTTGTTTAAATTCTTCTTGGAATGAAGGTATCACATAGAGCAAACACACAATAGACATAGACCAAACCTTCAACCAAGCAATGGATTGGTCAAAACGTTTTTTGGAATATATTAGAAAAAATCAAATCTCAACCATTGGATTTTTTTAAACTATGTGTACAAGTAAATGGAGATCTCCATTTCTTAATTATTTCTATACGAAATGGAGAGGATCTTTACGAGATATGTTTTAATAGCCATTAATTGATTTTATTTTCTAGCAACTTGAAACAAAGAAAATATTATTTCCGTGCATCATTAAAAGAAATAATAAATATGTATATTTACATCTAAAGAAAAATTTTGTTTTACACATTTATAAATTAAATTTAAGGCATAAAAAAGTAAAGAACATATATAATTTTATAGTGTTAAATACTACCTCCGATCATTTATATAAGAAACAAAAAAATATTTTTACTTGTTTCTAAATATAAGAAACATGATACTTGTATTAATTATGAAGTTCATTTTATACCATTAATTTATTATTCACTATTAACCTATTCTTCATGATAATGGATGCACTACGTTATTTTCAATGACCAATTATTGGAGTATGAGATACTACTCTGCTAATGGCTTTAATTAGGAGTAATTTTACCAATATTTTAATTATTTAATATTAAGGGTATTGGTGGAATAAAATGTAAAATTATAACAATGTTTATTACAGTTAACGAGTGTCAAGAATTTTCCTTAGTCTCGATGATTTAGTCATATGTTTCTTAAAATTAAATAGGTTCAAAGATAGTATGTTTTAGTCTCAGAATTATAGTCGAGATTTGATTTTTATATCTGCAATTCCAAATAGGTGGATTTAGTCCCTCAAAATGTAAAAATATCCTTTTTTTATTCTATCGATAAACATTTATAGCTAATCCATAACAAACTTAATAGCAAAATTATATAATAAAAATTAAATTAGTGTATTTTTAAGTTTTAAAGAATCACAATTATCAATTTTAAATTATAAAATATAAAATTAAATCTTCGTTATATTTTTATGACTAAAAACATATTTAATCCAATCTTATATTTACATCATCAAGTTGGAAATCTCATACTTGAACAAAGATAAATAGAGACAATGATAGTAGTGGGAATGGTTGTCAGCATAATAAGATGGCTAAGTATCTGTAACGTCGTCGTATAGCTTTCATCATGCACCTGATCTAAGCTCTCCTTCCTGGTGAGGTTTCATTTCAAAATCTTTCATGTTACCATTATCATGTGGATGGGGTCCTGTGGCTGTTCCCAGAACAAGTCCCTTAGGCCTAGCAATTGTTGGTGGGTTTCTTTTGTCAATCCCAAATTCAATGTCTCCTTCTCTTGGATTGAAGTTGTGAATCTGCTGCCTATGCTGCTTAACGGGTCTCGGGTTGTGATTGTTGTGGTTATTATTGTAGCGCCTGTTGCAGAGGCGTCCAAGAAAGCAAGCAACTGTGGAAATGACTAGTATTATGGCAAGGACAATGAAAACTGTCCCGAAGACCCATTTGAGTGGTGTGGAGATGGTTGATTTGTGGTTGCTGCTGGGTAAACCTGGACAGGCTGCTGTGGTTGAGCTTGAAGAGACATATTCACCCGAAGACAAATTGGAGCTTGAGACGTTATTGGGAGTATATGGGGTTGGGTTTGCTATTAAGTTTTGAATTAAGAACTTGTTCTTTGAGTGCAGGCCAAGGTTGATTTGGGTTAATTAGTCAAGCAACCATGTGGATGATTGATTGCCTGTGAGAAAGAGGTTAGGTATGTATGTAGTTGGCTTCAAATAAGTAGGATTATTAGAATTCAATAAAATTAATGGGGAGAAGATGAGAACTTTCTTTAATAAAGACACAACTAAAGATATTCCTTGTGTTCTTTACGCTTTGGCTCTTTTAATTGCTTTGTAAAGAGAGAAAGTATGAAGTTTGGACACGAAACTCCCCCTTCCTTCAATGCTCTATCAAAGTGCAACCTTTGTTTCGTGTTCACATTTTTCCTGGGGACTTTTTATATGAATATATTTATGAGAAATAATTCTACTCGAGCGACATATAATTTTAACAAGTGGTATATAAAGTTTCTTCAATTATATATTCAATACAATTGTATATTTAGGATTGAATCTAATTGGATGAGCCTCTTGTCGATCCTCACCTTGATGTTTGTAGGGTGTCCAATGGTTGGAATGAAAAAGTTTCTTATATGTACGAATAAACAGGATAATGTGATGGAAATCCTAGAACAATCAACAGGATAGTTTGATAGATACCTAAAAAAATCGACAGGTAATTCAAACACAATGAAAACTAAGTTTCATCATACCTAGCGGACTTCTCAATACCCTAAAAAGAAATAAACTAGACTTCACAATACCTAGTGTACAGACTCGGTATCACCCAAAAGAGAATGAGAAATTTGAATACCCAAAATGATGAAATAGGCGTCACAATGCCCAAATGCATGCAAAATCATGTTAAGATTTTTTTTTGGTTTCATTTTTTAAGAGAAACTTAAACCTTTTTTTTAAGAGAAAACTTCATATGAACTCGAAATCAACGAAATATGCAAAAATCAGACGAACTGCTTAGTGATTTTTAATTTACGGAAAGGAGTAACAACGACTTATTTTTCCATCTGAGAAAAATACCAACAAGCCCCCAAGTTGAAATTCTGACATCCAACATCATCCAACTCTTTAGACAATGATCGTCTCAAACTTTCAGCAAACAGATTAACATTTACTTCTTTGATTCACAAGTGTCTTCTTTCTCCATAGAAATTTACAACCTTTTTTTTTCTTGCAAATTTCATTTTTTTGATTTTCCCCTCTTTCTCTTTTTTTTTAGGAGCAAAATGCACTAACCATTATAAGTTATTTTGTCTCAAAATTTAAAATTAAGAAAATAACAACAATCAATCATTGATCATAATGGACTTTATTAAGCTTGTAATGTGGCCAAGGGTTAAGAGGCTGTGAAGAAAATGATATTACAGGCTCAAAGAAGTGTTAAAAGGTTGTACAAGACGAAGGATCTTTGGCACAATATAATACCAAGAACAAATGAATTATTCACAATATTTTTCATTTTAATTTCTTTTTTTTTAATTTCATTTTACTTTTCTTTTTCAAATTTTTTTTAATGAACAATATTGCAAATGGACCATAATTGATACAAACATACCACTAGCTCCCAGAGTAGGAGTTGCGACATTACAAACTGAACATATTGTTCTAGCCCACAGTGTGGAGGTGATCCTTGTCCAAGGTTAATTGAAGAAAAAAAATTTTAAGGCTCAAAGTGGGTAGCAAAGGATATTGTTTTATTTTATTATGGATAAAGAAACATGGCCAAACTTCATTCCAAATCATGATTGCTTATTTTCAAAGATTTAATTTTAAAACAAAACTTATTGAAATTCGTACACTTGCTCCATTTTTTCTTCTTCTAGAACTATGTTATAAATGAGCACTTCATAATAAAACAAACATGGCAACTTTATTATCAAAGTAAAGGAGTACATGATAGAAGCAAACATTAATCTTAAAATTGAATGAAAGAAACAAGACAACAAAAACACCAGCAAGCCCACACTAGCAACACACAAAACGCAATAACCAAATTTCATTCTTAATGTTTAGGCAATGGATTATCCTCAACAGTTGTTCCTGAAGACTGTTTTGTCCATCTTCGAATTTTAACTTCCCTGCATCTCTCAGCTTTTGCACCCGATTTTTGAAAGTCTAACATCTCTCAATGTTATGTCCTGGAGCTCCCATATGATACTTGCACATCTCAACTGGGTTGTACCACTTCGGAGGAGGATTAGAGACTGGCAGGGGAACATCAGGGGCAACCAAATTCTCCTTTAATAAGGCATCATAGATTTCTGAGTAAGACATTGGCACAGGGTCTATCATCACTCTTTCCTTTCTTGATGGATCAAACTGCTTCTGGGTAACTGGTTGATTGTTAGGAAATGAAATACTGTTTGCTTGTGGAGGGGTAGAGCTTCTAGCAGAATAAGGGTTAAGGTAATTTTGAGGGTAGGATGGGTAAGAATATGGCTGAAAGGGTGGCATAGAATATGGTGAATATTGATGAGAAGACTGATAGGTTTGATTTTGGGTCGATAATTGTTAGTGCCAACCATATGGACATCTCCTTCTTTTTTCGGAAATCCTGCTTCTTCCATTTGTCCTGGGACATAGTTGACCCATTCAATTTGCCTTCTCTAATCGCATCCTCAATCTGTTCTCCAGCAATAACCACATCAGCAAACTTGTTTGTGACACAACCCAACAACTTCTCAAAATATGCACCATCAAGAGTTTTCATAAAAAGTCTGACAATTTCTTTCTCACTCAAGGGAGGTTGAACTTGAGAAGCTTTCTCCCTCCACCTTTGTGCATACTCCCTAAATGTTTTCTTTTCAGCCTTTCTCATCCTTTGGAGCTCAAACCTATCTGGTGTAATGTCAATGACAAACTGATATTGTTTCACAAATAACTCTACCAGACTACGCCAACTCCTTATTTGATTCTTATCAAGATGCAGAAACCAAGTCAGAGCACCACCAGCCAAACTGTGTTGGAAACAATGAATCATTAGTTTTTTATTGTTATGGTAAGCATCCATACTTCGAGTGTACATAGTCAAATGAATGATAGGGTCAGTTTTCCCTTCAAATTTCTCAAAGTCTGGGACCTTGAATTTCACTAGTATCTCCATATCAGGGAACAAAAAGAAGTCTTGCATATCCAGGCTGCCATAAGCTTCCATTCCTTGCATTGCTCTCACCTTCTCTTGCAGCATCTCCATTTTACTCATCATTCTAGCTTCTTCCTCTTTAACCTTCTTATTAGAGCCAGATGCTTCTGTAACAACCACAACCTTAGGCGGATTCTCGCCATTGGTTTGGATAGAAGGTCCTCCACCACTAGCACCATTGTCATTGTCATTAGGATAGCCATTGGTTGTGTCTTTGTTTGGAACCAATGTTTTCAGCAGATCCAAAATTTGGCTAAAGTTCCCTTCTATCTTTTCCATCCTCTGCTCCAAAGTTTGGGGAAGATTCACAATTGATTCAGGAATGTTGGCCATGGTAGAGTGATGAGAAAGTGGTTGTTGTTGTGAACGAGAGCGGGTTTGAATTGGACTGCGAACAAACTTGTGTTGTGGCGCAATGGTGAAATCTGAGAAATTGAAAATAATTAATTTTAGGGAATATTACTTCAAAACTTGAGTCATTTCAAAGTTCCTCTCATTATTATTTTTTTCAATTTTTGAAATTTATAACAAACAAAAGAGATGCATGAAATACAATTATTGAAAAGGCTACTCACAAAAATTATGGCGCAATTCAATTTTTTTCTTTATTTTTAATGTAAGAATGAAATCAAAGTTTAAAATTAAACAATCACATTTTTTATCTTTTTTTAAGAAGGAAGAGAAGATTGATTTTTTTTAATTATGGAATAAAGAACAATGATGCATGATATGAAAACGAGAAAAGGAAAAGGAATGAATAAGAAACCAATCATGAAAATGGCAAGTGTGAATCATTTTTTTTGTAATTTTTTTTATATGCAAAGATGCAATAAAAAGTTTAAGCCCAAAAATTATTTATTTGTTTTTTTTAGAAAAGGAAGGTTTAGGAAATTATTTTTTTTAAGCTTTTTTTCGATTTGATGAGTACCCCCTTTGTCCTACAAGGTGGATCCTAAGGTTGGAGATTAGCAACTAAGGTCAGGCTATTAATGCATATTCTCTATGGGTTGGTTTAGACTTCTAAAAGGCCTAATGGTCTCTAGAGCTAAGACCTCATTCCGAAATGTTAACCACAACAATAAGTAATTATTAGTTGTGGAACATTCATGAATGGGCCACACTCTAGATTAGGTTCTCATGATAACCAAATAGGAAGTATATCCAAAATGACTACCATTACACAACCTGTCACCTATCTCAGGTTACACTCAAGCTCGGGTATAGAGCCCCACTCAAAGTGTTTGCACAAAGTGAAAGCGTTGTGTAACGGGAGTACACAATCCTCAAATAAATAAGATATGAACAATTCCAACTCCAACCTGCAAGGAAAACAACCAGCAAATCTAGAACAGAACCAGTGGTCATCTATCCTAAGGTTCAAATTGCAAGATATTCAAATTTGAATTATTTACATATGGTAAAAATAACAAGTAAAAGTCAATTTAAAACACAAAATATTTACAAAATAATAAGTAAAAAATGAGGGGTAAATAGATAAATAAAAGCTCATAACATTTGCATAATTAAAACATACATGCTTAACTCTCTAAAGTCCCCAGCGGAGTCGCCATCTGTAGGCACCCGCCCGGAGAAAAGATAATAATTGTTTAGAAACCGAGAGCAGGGAGTCACCACTAATTTTATTTAAGGAAAAATTAGATAAAACCTTCAAAGATGTGGTCTGCATAAACCGAGCTAGGTTCGGGAGTCGGTTATGCACAGGGAAGGGTGGAAACTTAATCCCACAACACCCCTGATACATCCACTAGAAAAGTGGTTGCCTTAGTTTTAATTATGCAAATTATTAATGAGCTTTCAAATATTTATTTACCTAAAAATTAGAAAATCAAATCACAATTTATTTACAAGATAGAATTGAATTATTTACAAGGAAGAATTAAATTGTAAATTATTTACAAGGGTTAAATTATGAAAATTATTAATTTGACTTGACAGGGATAATCCCTGCTCCTACGTATCCCCAGGTGCAATGGGGAACTCAAAAGTCACGTAGTTCTTCTAAAAAAACATTTGATTGGTTAACAGATTTTAATTAACTTTTTTTTAAGAAAAGATTTGAGCGCACAAGATAAAAGAGAGCAGACTGAGCAATACGTTTACCCGTAAGATAATTTTAACAAATGAAGATCTCGTAAGCGATACATCAATCATTGAAAATCTTTGTATGCAATTATTATCATTCAGAATTTTTTTATTATTCTTTTTTTAATTTTTTATATTAAACTTAGAAAAATGAATGTGTTAGAACCACAGGAAACACTAGAAAGGGGGTTGAATAGTGTTTTAAGCTTTTTGATTGTTTTTGGAAGTATTTAATTTAAATCATGAAGATGAATAATGTTTAAAATGAATCTTAAGATCAGAGATAATTAAAACGTGCGGAAGATAAGAAAAATAAAGTTTCTTTTAAGTCTTAAGATTATTTTAAACAGATACTTCTCAAGATATCTTCTGAAGATTATTACATTGAATGTTTTTTCAAAACTGTGTCTGAAATACTTCAGATGACTATAGGTTGTCTGAAGTCTGTTCCAGATTTCTGAACTGAGGTCTTTCGAGACTCACTTCAGATAATTGTTTCAGAAGTAATTCAAAGACATTCTTTGTAATGCTTCAAGTGATGTGAGAAACATCTCATGTTTTGTTCTTATGAAAGACCATTTTATTGAAATCGTTGTGTTAAGTTTGTTATGAAAATAACTTTTCAATCCCCAACATAAATAAGAAAACTGTAAATAGAGAAGTTAAGGGAAAGAAGACTTAGGCACAAAGTTTATCCTGGTTCACCCATAAATCTGTGAGCTACATCCAGTCCCAGAGGCAAACAACCACTGGATTTTCCACTATCTGAACTCAGATACAAGTATTATTTTACCACAGACTCTTCAAACTAAACAGTGAGTATTCCTTTGTTTTCAACTGCCTCTCCAGGCAACTCAATGAGTATTCTTTGCTTATCAACTGCCTCTCCAGGCAACTCAATGAGTACAGTCTCTCCAGACACAACGAGTACAGTCTCTCCAGACATCACGAGTACAGTCTCTCCAGACAACACGAGTACAGTCTCTCCATACATCACGAGTACAGTCTCTCCAGACATCACGAGTACAGTCTCTCCAGACATCACGAGTACAGTCTCTCCAGACACAAGTATTCTTTCTTCCACCAAGCCTCTCCAGTCTCTCAGACACATAAAGTGTTGAGTAGTTTCACTACTCAATCCAAGTTAGATGTTCGCCAGAACCTCTAAACTTAGATTCTACTTGTACATAGAGATTACTGAGTACACACTCAGGATACAGACATTTCAAACTAAGTACA
Source organism: Sesbania bispinosa (assembly GCA_026901365.1). Taxonomy (NCBI): domain Eukaryota; kingdom Viridiplantae; phylum Streptophyta; class Magnoliopsida; order Fabales; family Fabaceae; genus Sesbania; species Sesbania bispinosa. The sequence goes on from QLOH01000098.1 coordinate 678,988, forward strand.
AGGATAGACAGTGATACAAGTGTTTGAATTAAGTACAATCCCTGTCTTTCTATGAGGAATACATCCTCTGAGAGTAGGCTAACTAAGATGTGAAATGATGCTCCAGCCTTGTTCTCAAACCATTAGTTTCCATGGGCTACATTCTCACCCATATCATAGGAACACCAAGGTATATCAAAGCTTCAAACCGTACCCAGTTTGATAGTCATTTGTTCAGCATGATTGCCTTTCGAACAATCAACTCACTTGATCAAACAGACCAACTGAACAACCTAACTAACTAACCAGCTAGTCAGTAGCCTGATTGAGAACCGACTCTCTGATCAAACTTCGTTGACATCTTCATGATCCACTTAAGCTCAAGTCAACTCTTGTTAACCATAAGGCATTCAGCCTGATTAACTAGTTTGATTCTGTTGATCAACAATTTTGTCTGACTGACCAATAGGTCGGCAGCATGGTTGATTCAAGTAAGCATGGTCAACAACCAATAAGGTTTTTCTGATACATCTTGATCAACTGATTGAACCAAGTGAATGAGTTCAACATCTTCAAATTCTTCCTTGAGGCTATTTATATGTTCTGTTGGAATATAGCCGTTTGAAGATGATTCATAATACCGTTGAGATAATTGATGATGTGGCTCATATAGCCGTTGTGTAATAGGGTCTCAAACGGTTGCTTCTTCTTAAGCAAATAAGTGTTCAGACAGTCCTGTTCTGGCACTTCTGTAGATGAGCTCTTTAGAGAGATTTTCTTGATATTATTTTGCATGTTCTCTCTCTTGATATCCTTTTGCTTTTCTTCAGCTGTCTTGTGATTTCTTCTGCGTTCCTCAGCTGACTTCTGATTTCCTCTGCTTTTCTTAGGAGTGTATATGAGGAGATATCCGTTGGATTTGTCCTTTTGCTTATTTTGTATATGCTCCTTTTCAGTTTGCTTCCTGACACCATTTCTTCTTTCTTCTTTGAGTGAGGTGTCTTGTCGAATAGTTGTTGTTGCAGTTTCTTCTTTTGAATAAAGATATATGATATTATAGCCGTTGAATCATAGTTTTGACCTCTGCACTAATTTCTTCTTCTTCTGAGATGTAGATGAATAAAGATGTTGAATTTAACATATTTTATTCAAACATCTTTCTGGTTGCTTTTTCTTAGTCTTCTGATCACCTCTGTATAGCAGCAGTCGCAGGTGCAGGTCTGCGCATGCAGATCCCTTATGTTGCAAGTGCAGCATGCGTTGCCGAAAGTCTTTGCCGAGTTTCTTTATTTGTGAAAGACTTTGGTCGAGGTATAAAAGTATGTTTAGCTTTTATACTGAAATGCCTTTTGTTGCAGGTGCAGCAGTCATTAGAGAAAGTCATTGCAGAGTTTCCTCATTTGTGCAAGACTTTGATTGAGGCATAAAAGCATGTTTAGCTTTTATACTGAATAAGTGTACTCCATTTTGGTAGAGTGTGCTTTACACTTTAGCAACGTCTTCAAGAGATAAATTCTTGATTCTGTTTATAGGCTTCTTCAGATAGTCTTCACGTCTTCATACGGTCTTCACGTCTTCAGATGGTCTTCACGTCTTCAGATGGTATTCACGTCTTCAGATGGCTTGCGCACTTCAGACCGCTTCAGCACTTCAGACGATTTCAGCACTTCAGACGGCTTCAGCACTTCAGACGGCTTGCGTTCTTCAGACAGCTTTTATGCTTCAGACGAGTTGCTTACTTCAGATAGCTTCTGTACTTCAGACGAGTTGCTTTACTTCAGACAACCTTTATATTAAATCCTGCATTTGTTCTTATGATCCTTATCTTCTGATTCTGATTCTGTTCATCAAATCTTCTTCTTCTTCTAATGAATATTTCAACCTGAAACACAGTCAACAAACCAATACCTTTCTCAGTAGAATCTGTTTATATAGTCTTATTTGTTCTTATTATACTCTTATTTGTTAATCATTAAAACTAAAGGATATTAAGTCTTTGAGTCAAGTTTGAATGCTCAAACTGATTAATAGACTTCACAGAATGAACTACACAATATTTACAGGATAATTTTTAGGTAAGATAATATTTACAAAAGACATTAAGTTAAATCAGCAAAAATTTTTGTTTAACATTTTCAAAGATGATATTTACTTACAGGACAAATAATTACAAGATCACAATTTTTAAACAAAGAATATATTTACAACAAATGATGTGAATTTTAAATCACAAACATATTTACAATGACGTAGTTAGCACACACAATTATTTTACATTAAAAATATTTTTAATTACAAAGGAAAACTAAATAGTTTACACATGAGTCAACAAACATAAAAAAAATGAGGTACAAGTTGGTGGATAAAAAATGTATGAAAATAAATGAGATATGAAATGAAACAAACAAATACAATATGTGTGCAATATATTAAAATAATGAGATCGACACAATTCATCATTACACCAATTTAAAATGAAATATATTTTTTGGATTTTTATTTGAGCATTATCTAAAGTTAAAGTTAGCAATATTAACAACATTATATGAGATCTTGATTATATTAAGACAAGGTTTAGATTTATTCAAGTATAGAAAATATTTACAAAAACATCATTTTTTTTATTTTTGTTCTACATGAACTTCGAACTCATTATTTCAATTTATATTAAACAAATATCGTCTTTTGATTTTTAGATAAAGCAAATGTGAAATTCACAAACTCACCAATTTATATATAAAAATGCATGATAAAATAAAATTGGCCTCAGGAACATCACTGGCCTAACAAACAAAAGGAAATATACCCAAAATATAACCACACACATATAGAACATTATGTTGGCCTCAGATTAACATCATGACAATTAGTCCCAAACACCAAAAATGACTATATATAAAAAATCCATCAGACCCAAATAAAAGCTAATTTTATTTACCTTTTATTATTTATAATTTATCCCCTTTTTAAGGAAAATGTGGAAGGTGTGGAGACCCCCTTTACCCGTCCTCTTCCTTGCAGTAGAGAGGGGCCATTTGAAGTCTGATGCAGCGGTGATGGAGCTGCTGGATGTCTGTGTTGACGTGAGCTCGTTGGACAGGATTGGGCGATAGGAGGTTGCAGTTGTTCACGGTGTGGTGGTGCTGCATTAGGAGGCATGGCGCGGCTAACCAGGACTGCGTGTGGAGGAGACTACAGCTATTCACGTTGGCTGGGTTGTGACTTTGCGGTGGTTGGAGAATAGAACAACCGTCTGTGCAGAGGACGTACGGTGGAGCACGACGGTTGTCTACGGTGGTGGATGAAGATGCGGTTCCACCAAGCCTCTCCAGGCTCAACAACAAGTATTCTTTGTTCCACCAAGCCTCTCCAGGCTCTCAAACACTTAAGAGTGTTTACAAATGAATTTGTTTAAGTTACAGAACCAAAGCAAGTTCCTAACTTAAACTGAAACGAACTTGTACAAAGTAACTGAGTAAGAATCAGAATAAATGAAATTTAATGTACAATGAAATGGAGAGAATAGCAGCGTATATTTTGACAACGTTTTGGCTTGATATGAAATCTTCTCTCTTGCTTTGAAGTCCTTCACGAAGCTTTATATAGAAACAGGATTGAGTCTGTTGAAGATTGCTTAAAACCACCATTGAGAAATAGCATTAAATGTTGTGACAACCGTTGTGAGACAATCTTCTAATAGCTTCTGACTTGAGTAGTGCAGGTGTGCAAACCTTGATACAGTTCTGACACGTTTGCAGGTACTATGTTACAGTCGTTTCCCTTTTCTGGTAAGATGATTCAAAAAGCTTAAAAAGGGTCTCTGTAATCTTTCCTTAAATGAGATAAACTTGCATAAGACGCTGAGGATGCATTTAAGTCTTGAGCAGACAAATGCCACGTAGAAAGTCTTCGACAGGTCTTCTTGATTCAAACAGTACATCTCTTCAGAGGGTTGAATAACTTCAGCAGGTTGTACTTCTTCAGAAGGTTGAACCACTTCAGAGAGTTGTTGAAACATATAAAATACCCTTAAGAGAATTTGTACTATTTGTCAGCATACTTTAACCAAATTTGTTACTCATTAAAACTTAGGGTTATGAGACTTAAACATTATTAATCAGTTAATAATATTTTGAGACTCAACAGGGACAAGATTTCCTATGTAGGAATGATCGGGGAAGAAAAGGATAGTGACATTGAGGATTATGAGGAAAATGAAATCAATGTTGCAGAATTAAAACCAGGTCCACCTTATACTTGTGTATCCTTAAGGCCTTACGAGTCGAGAGATAATAAGAGAAATGTGAAGAAATCGAATTATAGTTTCGATATAACTAAGGCAGATCAAATCTTCGATATTTTATTAAAAGATAAGCAAATTGTTCTAGGAGATGATCATAAAATTCCTTCCCCTGAACAATTGAAAGGTCGAAAATATTGTAAGTTTCACAATACTTTTTGACATTGGACTAATTATTGTGTCCGTTTCAGGTATCTTACTTAGAACACCATTAAAGAAAATCAATTGAAATTCAAAGAAAAATTGAAAATGGCAATGAAGGTTGACTCGATCCTTTTGCTTCCAATGCAAGCTATGTTGAACCACTCGAAGTTCTGATGGTAGACTTCGAGAAGGTTGGGCTCAATGATCCTACTGAGGGGATTATTGAACAATTCGAAAAGGAGGTTACTCCTATTTTTCCCAAAGCTGGGGAAACCTTGATTGACTTCTTGGCTGAAAAAAAGGAAAACAATCGGGAAGGTATGTTGTGTCCTCGATGCAGCGTTGTCTTTGATAAGTCTGCTGCCAAGGCTTTCAAAGAATCTAAAAAAAGGAAGTTTCAGAATAGAAGGGCCCAAAATTCCTGTGGACCCCAAAGAAAATTTTGAAGGAGTTATTTGCCAAGGGCAAGCACTCCAAATAACCAATAGGTTAATGGTTTCCAACACCCAAGGCCGAATCAACATTTCGGATGCAAACCAAATGTTTATAACAGAAACTTCCAGAATCAAAACCAAAATCGAAATGGAAGTTATGGAAAGCCTCAATTCCATGGGAAATTTAGTCGAGATACTCCTATGACTAAAACCTAATGGAGGAGGTATCAAAAAATTAAGAAGGATGAACAAAACACTTCGAATCAACCTCAACAACAAGCTGACCCTTCGAATTTTGTACAAGTTGTGCAAAAAGAAGTTGTCCCATCAACTTATTCCCAAGTGGTTCAAAATGGGAAATAACATAACGAAAGACCAACAGCCCCAGTAGAATATGTTGATAGCAACATGATTACTGAAAGCTTCGAATCAGGTTTTCCTGATGACCTTGAGGCCATATGTGGGGTTGTATCAATTCTTCCTGCTGAATTCGCTCAACAAACATTGGGCCAAAAAGAGGAAGAAGACTTCGAGGATACTGAGTTCGATTATGGCTCAGGTCCCTTGAAAGTAAGCTTTGTGACTTGGGCAGAACCCAAGTCAAACTCTGCAATTTTCGATCCTCCAAATGATTTCATGAAAAATCATTTAAAGCCACTCTTCGTGAGTGGAAGGGTCAATGTCTACTTTGTCAATCGAATGCTAGTTGACGGGGGTGCAGCCATAAATCTTATTCCCAAGAGTTCATTGAAGAAACTTGGGAAAACAGAAGAAGATTTGCTTCCCCATAACATAGTCATTACAAATTTTAATGGGAAGACTTCCAATTCTGAAGGAATGATAGCACTCGATATTGAAGTAGGTGATGTAATTCGACCAACAATTTTTATTGCTGTTCCTTCGAAGGCTATCTACAATATGCTACTTGGAAGAGAGTGGATACATGGAGTTGGTGTTGTACCTTCAACTCTCCATCAAAAGCTTTTCCTCTGGAATGAGGAAGGGGATTTGAGAGAGGTTGAAGTTGATTACACCCAAGTAAAGGCTAACATTGGATTAGTCAAATTCGATAAGTTCTTGGTGAATGTAGCACCTCTTCGAATTGAGGATCCTTCCTGTGTTAAGGAAGAAGGTATGTATCCTATATATGTTAGACTCAATCTTGAGTTTGGTTTCATTATCAAATATGAGGCTGAATACGAAACGGCCTATGAAGAAGTTGAAGAATGACTTTTTCGAGCTTTCTAGCTCGAATTTCGGCCTATTTGGCCAAAAATAAGTTAGAAATGACCTTTGAGGCTGAAAATCTAACAAACAAATTGGCCCCATTGGCCAAAGATACATTAGATTCGGCTTTAAGAGCCGATAATAAAATCAAAAAGTCCATTCGAGATGAAAAACAACTATCAGATCTTGAAGAAACAATGGCTTATGTAAAAGAAGAGGAGAAATTACATTGTATCTATGATGATGCTCCTCTAGGGTTCGAGAAAAATACCAGTTCGAAAGGATTCAGCATGAAAGCTCAAGATCCTTTGGAAGAGATAAACTTGGGTGATAAAGGTACACATAGACCTACCTATATTTCAAAATTACTCGAACCTAAATTTAGACTTGAGTTAATCGAACTTCTGACTGAATATAAAGATTGTGTTGCATGGGAATATGAAGAAATGCCTGGTTTGGAAAGAAACTTGGTTGAACATAGACTTCCTTTGTTTCCTGGAAGAAGACCAATAAAGCAACCTCCTCGAAGGTTTGCACCTGAAGTCATTTCGAAAATAAAGGAAGAAAATGAGAGGCTACTGAAAGCCAAATTCATTCGAACAGCCAGGTATGTTGACTGGATCTCGAATGTTGTTCCTATTATAAAGAAGAATGGAAAACTTCGAGTGTGTATTGATTTTCGAAATTTAAATGATGCAACACCTAAAGATGAATATCCAATGCCTATGGCTGACATGCTAATCGATTTCGCTGCTAGAAACGAAATGCTCAGTATGTTGGATGGGTATTCTGGATATAATCAAAATTTTATAGTAGAAGAGGATATATCGAGAAACTACATTTCAATGTCCTGGTGCTTTAGGAACTTATGAATGGGTAGTCATGCCTTTTGGTTTAAAAAATGCTAGTGCAACTTATCAAAGGGCAATGAATACTATTTTTCATGATTTGATTGGTGATTTTATGCAAGTCTATATTGACAATGTTGTTGTAAAATCAAAATTCAAACAAGATCATTTAATTCATTTGAGAAAATCATTCAAAAGAATGAGGAAATTTGGTCTTAAAATGAATCCAATCAAATGTGCTTTTGGTGTTATGGTAGGAGAATTCTTAGGTTTTTTGGTCCATCAGAAAGGAATCGAAATTGATCGAAACAAGGCTCAAGCCATATTCAATATAAAGCCACCTTCGACCAAAAAACAACTACAATCTTTATTGGGTAAGATAAACTTTCTAAGAAGGTTTATTTCTAATTTGTCAGGAAAAACTAAGGTTTTCTCTACCTTATTAAGGTTGAAAAAAGAAGAAGAGTTCATATGAGAACCCAAGCATCAAGAAGCCTTCAAGGATATTAAGAGATACTTAGCAAATCCTCCTATGATGACTCCTCTTGTTCGAGGAAAACCTCTCAAGTTGTATGTGTATGCATCGAATGAGACTATTGCAAGCATGTTGGCTCAAGAAGATGAAGATGGATTTGAAAGAGCTATCTATTATTTGAGTCGAATGTTAAATGATGCAGAGACAAGATATTGTGCAATAGAGAAGCTTTGTTTATCTTTATATTTTGCTTGTACAAAGTTGAAATATTACATAAAACCTTTCGAAGTTGTTGTATTCTTTCATTCTGATATAATAAAGCATAAGTTATCGAAGCCAATTTTACATAGTAGAGTAGGAAAATGGGCATTGGCCTTAACTGAATATTCCTTAACCTATCGACCACTTAAAGCTATTAAAGGCCAAGTTGTTGCTGACTTCATGGCTGATCATTCGAATTTGGAATTCGAAGAAATAAATTATGTGGGAACTAAACCCTGGGAACTCTATTTCGATGGTTCGAAACATTCAGGAGGGTTAGGAATTGGTGTGTTAATAATTTCACATGATAAAATTCCGACTAAGTTAATGATTGAAGTCAAATATACTTTGTCAAATAATGAAGTAGAATATGAAGCTTTGATAATAGGACTCGAAACTTTGTTATCATTGGGTGCTAAGAACGTTATTATTCGAGGAGATTGACAACTAGTTATTAAACAATTAACTAGAGAATACAGGTGTATCAAAGAAAGATTAACGAAGTATTTTGCTCGAGTAGCAAGATTATTGTATGAGTTCGATAAAGTAACTATTCAACATATACCTCAAATTGATCATGAAAAAGCTAATCGTTTAGCTCAGATAGCATCGGGATATAAAATTTCTAGTAAGAAACTTCAGAAGTTGATTAAAATAAAATAGCAACTTCCTCTCGAAATTCAGATTTGTTATAATGGCCATGATTTGGATTCGAATGATTGGAGAAAAGAGATATTTGATTATCTAAAAAATCCAAGTGGCCAAGTGAATAGAAAATTAAAATATAGAGCTCTTCAATATACAATCTTAGGAGCTGAGTTATATAAGAAATCAGTAGATGGAAATCTTCTTCGATGTATAGGGGAGAAAGAAGCCTATTTGGCTTTGACAGAAGTTCATGATGGACTTTGTGGAGCTCATAAATCTGGAGAAAAAATGAGATGGGTTCTAAATAGGCAAGGACTATATTGGCCTACTATGATAAAAGACTGCTTAAAATATGCTAAGTCTTGTGAAGAATGTCAAAAACATGCTAAAATTTAGCATGTTCCAGCAAGTGAATTGCATTTGATTTTAAAACCATGGTCGTTTCGAGGATGGGCTTTGAATTTGATTGGACAAATACATCCACCATCATCTAAATCCCACGAGTATATCTTGGCGACTATTGATTATTTTTTGAAGTGAGACGAAGCAATTCCATTAAGAAATGTTGATTAGGAAGATGTTATTAATTTCATTGAAGAAAACATAAATTTTCGCTTTGGAATTCCTGAAACATTAACAACTGATCAAGGTTCAATTTTTACTGGAAGAAAAATGCAAAACTTTGCAGAATTCAGAAATATTAAGTTACTAAAATCAACTCCCTATTATGCTCAGGCTAATGGTCAAGTTATACCTGCCAACAAAATCATTATTGGTTTAATAAAGAAACATATTGGTAAAAAACCAAGAAGTTGGCATGAAACTTTGAATCAAATCCTATGGGCTTATCGAAATTCTCCGAAAGAAGCAACTGGAACTACTCCATATAAGTTAGTTTATGGACACGAAGCAGTTCTTCCAGTCGAGATTAACTTGCAATCTATTCGAATTCAAAGACAAGAAGAATTACCTTCAGAAGATTATTTGAACTTGATATATGATGAATTGAATAATCTTGATGAAGAAAGGTTGGTTGCACTCGAAAATATTGTAAGACAAAAGGAGAGAATTTCAAGAGTTTACAATCGAAAAGCTAAGTTTAAGAATTTTAAGGTTGGTAACTTAGTTTGGAAAGTTATTTTACCTGTTGATAAGTAAAGTCCTGGTTATGGAAAATGGTCCCCAAATTGGGAAGGACCTTTCGAAACTGAAAATTTTCTTTCGAATAATGCCTATGTCATTCGAGAATTGACTTCGAATCGAGCGATTTCTATCAACGGTAAATATTTAAAGGAATATAAGCCCATAATAATGGAAGTAAAAATTCCATAAAAGATTGTAAATAAAGTTTTACAAAAAGATAACAAAACACCAAAATTTCGAAATTTGAAAATTACAAAGTTGGATCAGCCTTAAAGGCTTCGAAAGTCCCTTGCAAGCGTTGAAGCTTTGAATTAGCTGACTCTTTTTCAAGAACTGCATGTTGTACTTTCTTGATTTTTCAAGTTCAGCTTCCAAAGATTTGATATGAGTATCCAACTCTGTAATTTTGGCATTTCAAGTCGAAATGTGCTCTGTAGCCTTCTCAGAAATCTCCTTCAAAGTCCCAAGTTCAGCAAGACCACTTTTATATACCTCAGTAGAAGAGGCCTCTTTGAGCAAAGCATTCGAAAGTTGCATCGTAGCCAACTTGGACTCTGTGATAAATGAAATCAATCGAACAAAAGTTTTCGATGAAGGAGGTGGAAAATCATTGATTTTGGCTTCAATAGAAGTGGTTAATTTATCCAACTTCTTTCTAAACTCTTCTTTCATCAAGTTCTCAAAGAAATTGTAACACCCACAATTTCCCCTACCAGTATATATAAATAAGATAGAGAAAGTTTAGAAATAAAAATTATGAAGCATTTAGGAACTATTGATAAACAATCAATTTTATTTTTTGGAACTATCCAACCATAATTTTAAATAATTTTCCTAAAGAGGAGTTTGGGAAAATGACCTGAATACCCTTAGTAATTGTACAGTTAGAGAAAATATAAATCTAATTATAAAAAGTATCTAAAACTTAAGGGGATCTATATTTTTAATCAAAATGGTCTTATTATAATTAATAACGAATTTTAGAAATTAATTTAGAATTTTTCTGGAACTTTTGGGCAAAAGGACCAAAACGCCCCTGGTTAGCAGTGCAATCCTAGCCAGTATATGAAATTCGTGGAATAATATGGAAAATATACTTTGGACCTTAATAGTGGATTAAAATCATATTTAAAACTTTATAGAATTTTTGTGTGTAACACCACAATTTTTCTATCTGCTTACTCTTGTTGAAATTTGACTGTTTGTGTGTGAAAACTGGGAAAACTGGGAAATAAGAGAGTTTAAGTGAGAAGTGAGTTCTAATCACATTTTAGGCTTAAAATAGGTTAGAACAATTATAGGAATTTTTCTAGAATTTTTGGAAATTTTTTATGTGAAATTACCTTGTTACCCCTACTCTTCTTGGAAAATGACCAAATTGCCCTTGTAACAAATCCGAAAATTGCTCCAATATTTCACCAAAATACCTCATTTAAGGCCTTCACATACCATGTGCAAGGAGAAGGAATCACCATAACTTGTGTAACACACTTTCTTAAGTCAAAAAGTGAGAAAGAGAAACTACATCATCATGCATCACCTTACAAGTGGTCATTTCTTTCTTACCACATGCAAAAGCAACCTTTCTTCTCTTCTCTTCTTCTCCAAACAGCCGTGAGACCCTTTCTCCCTCTCCTCTCCATTTTTCATTTTCACTCTTTGTTAAAGGTTCCATTTTTGAGCCTTTAACTCAAAGATTTTCACCTTCATCCTTTGAAAAGTTTGCTTAGGAGATCACAAGGAACACAAAGAGGGGTGGATCATTTGATTTGGGTGGAGTTTACAAAGTTCATCCTCCATTGTTGGGAGCTTGGATTTTATTAGGTAAGGGGGGAGAACCTTGAACTCTAGTAGGATTGGTGACTAGAGTAAGGGTGACCTTTGCCATTTTTCCCTCTCCCTTTTTCTCACCATGAAAGTTGATGTAGGAACCTATTTCCTTGTGGAAATGGTTCGACCAAACTTCCTTAAATGTGTTTGCATGTTTTTAAAATTTGTTTGATGGTTGAAATGTGTTGGTATGATGATTATAAGTGCATGCAAACTATTACTTGAATGTAGGAACCTATTTCCTTGAGGTAATGGTTCGGCCAAGCCTATTTAAATGGGTATGCATGTTTTTAAAATTTGTTTGATGGTTGAAACATGTTGATATGATGATTATAGGTTCATGTAAATTGTTACTTGAAATTAAATAACTTGTTTGCTTGATTGAATCATGAAAATGAGCTATTTTGACCATGTTTAAATGTGTATACTTTCCTATGAGAATATGTGTGTTTGGATGAATTAACATGAAAATATTGGTTTGTGGTAAATGTAGAACATCATAATTGAGTTTTACAATTTTGATATTTTATTGATTTTTCATGAAATTCAAGGTGTTCTTGAATGTTCATGGGTGTTCTTGCTTATGTTCATGTAAGATTCATGAGATGAATATATTTGATCTTGAAATGTTGATGAAAGTGGTGTTGGTGTGTTTGTGGGCCTTAATAGCCAAATAGGTTAAAGTTAAAAACTTAAAGTAACAAAGTAAAGGTAAAAGATGATAACTCCAAGTGTAAAGGTTAAAGCAAAATTCGGTTAAAATAATTAACCCATATAAAAGTCACCACAAAACTCATTTTACTTGTTGGTAACTTAGTAAAATGGACCCTTATGAGTTACCTAACCATTGGGCCTCTAGTTTGGGCCCAAACACTTTCCAAAAACTCATAAAACACTCCATATGGCCAAACAAAAGTAATTGATGGACATTGGGCTTGGATTAGTGTTGGGCCTCAACTCTAATCCTACTCATAAAGATCAAGACTCAAATTAAGTTAGTGAGTCCATTAAGTTAAATCATTTAAGTTGATCAATTAGGGAAGAGTTAATTAAGATTAACCTTAATCGACCCTAATGAGGATTAACCCTAATCTTAATCAAGATCTAACCTAATCAAGTCTAATTATAATTAAGTCTTAATTACACATGATCATAATTAATCTTAATCATTAATCATTAATGATGTGTTAATAATATGATTAAGACCTAATGACGATTAAGGACTAATTAATCATGGTTAACCTTAATTAAGTTTAATTCAAAGTCTAAACCATGATTAGGAAAGAGATTAAGGGATGACTAAGATTTAATTAGGATCTTAAGTAAAGATTAAAATTTAATTAGGAAAGATTAGCCTTAATCATAGCCTAATTAAGGAAGATTAACCATAAATAAGGTATAATTAGGGATTAAACTTAACCCTACTTGGCTAATTAAGGGTTGCTAAACATATTAAGCTTTTATTAGGGAAAGATAGACTCAATTAAGATAAGGTAACACCTAAGGAAGATACTTTTAGACTTAACCCTAATCATACACATATGATGAACCAAGATGTGCAGTATTATTCATAAGACACAACCGTAAACTTTAGTAAGTTATAGGATCTAAGTGAAAGCAATCATTAGTCTTAAAGACGAATGAACACAACTTACCCTTAAAGCTTATAACAAACACACTCTACTTGCATAAGACTTGAGAAGCCTAGAGAGAGAGTGTGTGGATTGACCCAAGATGGGGTTTGGATTTCCTTACGAAGGAAAGTCATGGGATCTGTGGTCGTGCCACGGGGAGTGGTTACGTGGAAGGATTCGATTGGCTTTGCCGGTAAGGGATGTGTGTGCTGTGAAAGCATTGGATGTATGAATGCATCATTGAGCATTGGTGATGTCTAAGGTTGTGTACCTTGTGACTAAACGTGGAAGTGACACATTGGCACAGTGTGAAACTGGTTGGGACCGGTGCACCGGGTCTTGCAAAGGACTCCAGCGGGTCTTGAAAAGGACGCCAACCCTGAGGATAGTCGAGTTCCAGACTGAATATCAGGGGACGTAGGCTAGCTACCTACTGTCGAGTTCAGGGGATTAAACTTGACTATGCATGTCGCTCTCAAGGTTTCAGGATCAGTAGAGATTGTCTGGAAGTATCACAAAAGAAAGATCAGTCGAAAAGAAAAAAGACTTATGAGCAAAGCTCTCGGTACCGAGACTAGTACAGACTCTAACTCTTGATTACTTCCATATGATATTGTAGTTGTTGTGTGCACTGCGGTGGTGATTTCCCCGGGCCCTCATGCATTGCATGGTACATGGTAGTCATTTGAAATCCTTGGTGAATGACGTGGTTGATTGCATTGTATGAGCATATCACACAATTTTATGATGTTGTGACCCTCTATGTGAATGATTGGGTTTATTGTTGTATGAATTGTGTGAATTCCCGTATCTGTTTACTTTAATCATCATATCTTGCATTAAGTGAGTTCATGTTAAGTGTTCTCACCCCCTTGTCTTTCTTTTTCGTTGTCTGTCACTCTTTTGGCACCTAAAGGGGCATGGACTCTGGAAGGATGCATGTTGTTCTGAAGATAGACGTGGCGTTCAGGTTGAACCGGATCTTGACGAGTCGAGTGGTAGTGTTAGGGATATATATAAGTAGCAGTATACTGTAAAGATAGGTCGTAGCCGGATAGAAAGTCCACTTTCTTTTTGTAATGTATTATGCTAAAACCCCAACTTAGATGTATGCTATTTCCGTTGTAATTTTGAATAGTAATGAAATGATATTTTTAGTACTAATATGTTTCTTCTTGTTTCATCCCATTTATAATTCATTAATCAAAGATAATGCTTTTAAAAAAAATCACTGATTTTCTTTACCTCCTTAAAAGAGTAATTAACAAATCACAACCGAGTCAGTCAAGTAATACCCGTCACGGAATGAGGGTGTTACAGAAATCATCAGAAAGAACCAGGGTCTTCAAATCATGGAGAAAAGGTAACATTGAATGACCTTGGGTTTTCTTTTCGACTTGATTCGAAGATTGTTGAGACTTGGAAGAAATGGAAATTTCTTTAGACAAAAGTTTGTCCATAGTAGCCAAAGGATCTTCATCAAAGAGCTTTTCTAAATCAATAGCTGCAAGAGGTTGATCAGATTCGATATTTGAAGTTGGATGAAACTGAGGATTCGAAGGTTGATAAGAAGAAGTGCTACTCGAAGAATTGCCCTGAGAATCTTCAAACTTAGTTTCTTCTTCATCTTCTTCATGCTGCACATTTTGTTGTGTGGTGTCAGTAGGAGTTTTTGTGATTTGAAGAATTATAGGGGAAAGGGGTTGAAGAATTTCTCGAACAGGATCTGAAGTTTCAGCCAAAATCCTTTCTAAGTCTTGAGCACCTTCATCAAGAGTATTAGTAGAATTCGAAAATGCCACACCTTCAGTATCAACCGGAGTCTTTGTTTTTTCAGTTTCTTTCTCCTTCGAACCAGAAGAAGTCCCCTATGAAAAATCATAATTCGAAAATTAGAAAGGAATAAAGTAAGAAAAGAAACGAAGAGTTCAAAAGATAAGAAAATATACCTTAGTGTCAATTGACTTTGTTTTCTTGATAATGTCAGTTTTCTCTTTGCCTTTCGAAGCATAGGCAGCAGGAGTCTACAAAAATTCGAGAATAGAAGATACGAGCAAAATAAAAATCAAAAGTTTCATTCGAATTAAGGTAAAGAAAAACATTTACCTTAGAAATTGATGGAATAGGAGTAGAAATTTCTTTAGAAGAAGAATCAACGTTGACATTCTTCGAAGCCTGTAAAAGTCGAATAAATAAGATACAGATAGGGATGTCAACGGGGCGGGGCGGGGGTGGGTAGTGTCTACCCGTATACATACCCACTAAAATTAACGAGTACCCATGCGGGTAACGGGTATCCGCGGGTATTCACGGGTATTCATTAATGTTTAAGAATTTAAATTTTATAAAAAAAAGAGAGGAGATGTTATATAATATATTATAATATCATACTATATATATATACAATCATTATATAATACCATTACATGTTAATATATTAAGAATATCATCAAAAAATAATATAAAATAAATTATATCTCATCATAAAATAATAACAAATCCTAATATTCAAATATATTTAATAGAAAAATATGTTTTAATGAGTATGCGGGTACCCGCGGGGCGGGTAGTATAATATTCGTCCCCACCCATTTAATAAATATGCGGGTACCCATTGCGGGTATATCCGCGGGTACGGGTTTTTTTTATATCCCTAGATACAGAATAAAGTGAACTCTAAGGAAAAAATGCAAAAAAAAAAAAAAAATACTTACAGTGGATTTTCTCGAAGATTTCGAACCAGAACCACCTGTAGCAGCAGTGGATTGAGAATTTACAATCTTAATTCTCTTGACCTTTGGTTGTGAACCTTGGTCACTTTCCCAGTTTTCTTCCTCATGAGGATTGGTGAAAACTTTTTCAGCAGTGGCTAAAATAGAAAGTAGAAAGATTAATTTCACCAAGTAGAATTGCTAAAGAAAAAATTCGAAAAATCACATAAAAGAATACCTTGAGGAAAATTTACAACCATTCCAGCCACATAAACTATATCTTTTGGATAACTAAAAGGATAAGTCAATGTATTGTATTTGGTTGAAGTGACTTGTTTTTTTTTTAAAGGAGTTTTGTACAATTCGAAAAGAAATATTGGTTTAAACCAAGAAGGAGATGGAATAGGTTTAGCTAAGGCTACCTCAACAACAGTTTCAACTATTCGAGGAGGAGGTTTATAACACACTTTAAAATACTTCTCAATTTTTTCAATTTCTCGAATATGCATACCTTAGGTTTCTTCTTGGAATCTCCTTTCTGCACATAAGGAACATTACGAGTCATTCGAGATGTACAACTTGTCATAGTAACTTGAAAATTGGAAAAATAAGCATTCCACCATTCTTTGAAACTAAGACATGCATAGAAGGCAGGTTCTAATGGGAACAATGCCAAGTCTAATTTCTTTGATTGATAAGTGAAAAATATATGATAATTTCTTGTATTAATTCTGCACTTATCAAGGGTAAAATAGTATATTCATGCCCCAAAATACCTTTTTTTAGTAATAATTGCATAAATTGTGAATATTTGATTTGAATTTGAATATGATGCTATTTTGATAGAAAATCTGTTGATTTTGCAGTTAAAAGGGCAAGTTTTAAATAAGGAAACAAGATAACATTTATTTGAATAAAGAATCTGCAAGATAAGGATTTAAATGGCAGCTGATTTGAATAAGATCAAGCTAAAAGAGGAAAGTATGGAAAGCAGATCAAGCAATGATAAGATCAGGAAAAGATCAAGCTGAAAAAGAGGGAAACAAGGAAAGTTGGAACGTAACTCACGCTCCACCTGCGCTGAGCGTAGGTGGAGCGCAGCATTAAAATACCTTTCTGGATCCTGCACTTGAAAACGCGCTGAGCGCGGGATGAAGCGTAGGACGCGAATCAGTTTTTCAAACAGATTCAGATCAGATTCCTTCCAGATTTCAGATAGCTTTCCAATCTTTATAAATAGAACCTTTTGCATAGATCAAAGGGAGTTTTTGGGAGATTAGAGACGAAGAAGCTAAGGAGAAACGACGAGGCAAGGGCTGAAGAAAAGTGACAGTTTCTTCGTTGGGTTGTAATGGCTACCATGCGTAGCTAAACTTCTCAATAGGATTGAATGTAGTTGATTCAATCCCCAATTGTATGTGAATTCTTTTATTATTTATGAATCCTTATTCTTATGATATCGGTATTTTTATACTTTGCTTAATGCGTAGCTTCTGCCTGTGTGCCGGAGTTATAGGTTAGTTCTATAGGATGCATTCGAAAGGTGGTTCTATAGGATTAACAGTGAGTTTGGGGGAGCTGAGAATGTGGGAAACTCGAACTCTGATTGGTAAAAAATACTCATAGTAGTCGGTATAGAAATATAGGACGAATTGATAGTTTTAACAAACGGAAAAGTAGAGCTGTAAGAGTCGGGGTAATTTGTCGCATGGGAGAACCCGCATGGATTATTCCTGAGTATTTTAGCGCCATTAACCTGGGTTAAAATAATATAGTTTGGCTAGGGTATCATAAGTTTATATTCATAAATAATATTAAGGGTCACATATGAAAGGGGTGCGATGAAACGAAGTTCAATCCTAGTCCAAGTAATTGCTATCTCTCTCTAACTTATTTTGTTTTCTACTTTCAATTCTCGATCAACACTCATACACTCTGTTTCTACTTGATAATTGTGATCACTAAACCTTATAAAATTGAACCGTTCCCTGTGGATACGATACTCTTACTTACTATTATACTGCATGGAATTTGGTACGCTTGCCAGAAACTCAACAAGTATTTTTGGCGCCGTTGTCGGGGAACAGTGTATCAATTTTGTAAAGACTTGGGAGGTCTATATTATCAAGTTGTATATACTCTATCTTAGGAAATTTTCTTTTTATTTTTTTAGGATTTTTCTTTTTAGAAAATTTTAGAAATTTTCTTCCACACTTACCCTTTTACGAGTTTTCTTGATTTATGCTCTTGAGAGGCCAGGTATCTCCAAAACAATTACAGTTTGAACCAGAAATACAAAGGACAGCCAGGAGGAACAGGAGCAGAAACAAGAGAAGGAGGAGAAGGAGGAGAAGGAGACGCTTGGAAGAACCCAAAAATATGGAAGAGGAACAACAAAATCCGAGGAGAAGACTCCTAGGAGATTATGTTATGCATCAAGGACCGCGCCATTATTCAAGTATTGTTCTACCAGTAACCGCGAAGTCCTTGGAGATGAAAGCTGCTCATCTCAACCTCATCAGTGCCCATCAAATCGCAAGATTGGATCATGAAGATCCACATACTCATCTCTCAACTTTTTACGAATTGATTGGAACTGTGGGTTTTGAAGAAGGTGATTTAGAATCAGTATACTTACGCTTATTTCCTTTCTCTTTGATAGGTAAAGCTAAGGAATGGCTAAAGTCACATCCAAACCAAAGTCTGAACAGTTGGGGAATGGTTGAAGATAAATTCTTGAAGAGATTCTTTCCACCAACCCGTCATATTCAAGCCAAGTCAGACATCTCCACATTCAGGCAAGGAGCAGATGAACCACTATGTGAAGCCTGGGAGAGATTTAAATCTTTTTTGCGCAAATGCCCCAACCATGGATATGATGACATTGCTCAACTCAATATCTTCTGCAATGGACTCAGACCAGATTCAAAATCCTTCATAGATGTTGCAACAGGAGGAACAATATTAGCATTGGATGTAGAGCGTGCCATCACAATCATTGACAATTTTGCACAGAATGATCAACAAGCTCAGTTTGGAAGACAGCCAGTTCAAGCCCATAAAAAGGGAGTGTTAGAGATAAATAGTAATGATGCTCTTCTAACAGAAAACAAGCTCATCAAAAGACAGCTAGAGGCACTCACTAAGCAGTAGGAAGCTCTCCCTCAACAGTTGAAAGCGGTACAATCCCAACCCAATCCAGCCCCACAATTGACATGTGATTTCTGCGGAGGCAACCATCCCAATGGCCATTGTTCTTATCAAGAGGTTCAAGAAGAACAAGTCAACTTCATGGGAAACCAAGGAAGACAAGGGAATTTCTCCAACAACAACAATCAGTACTCAAAAGGATGGAGAAATAACCAAAATAACAACTCTGGATGGGGACATAATGGGGGAAACAGACAGATGCCATATCAACAACAACAAGGATACCCTTCAAAAAATGAAAGACTCTCCAAGCTTGAAGAGAAGATTGATACCTTCATACAGAGCTTTCATGGATTCAGAAAGAATACAGAGGCATCGATCAAATCTTTGGAGAATCAAGTGGGCCAGCTAGCAACGGAGATGGCAGAACATAAAAAGGGCCATTTCACAGCAAACACTAAGATCAATCCAAAGGAGCACTGCAATTTGGTTGCTACTGAAGGCAACCTGACAGGAGAAAGTGATGTGGAAGACAACATTTCACATGAAGAAAAAGTGCTCACAGAAGAGATTGCCCAAGAGAGTGTTCAAACAGAGAAGGAAGCAGAACTAATACCTAAAGAAGAGAAGGAAGCAGACAAGGTCTTCAGCACAAGTAAGTCACTTGATCCAGGTAAGTTTACTATCCCAATTTCCATTGGTAATCATTTTGTTACTAAAGCTTTACTAGATCTTGGGGCGAGCATCAATTTGATGCCGCTATCATTCTTTAACAAATTGGGAATTTTGAAGGTCAAGCCTGCCAAAGCAAAGTTACAGCTTGCAAACAAAAGCACTCAACAACCCTATGGGATAGTTGAAGACTTGCAAATAAAAGTGGATAAATTTATGTATGCTGCTGACTTTTACATTGTTGAGATGGAAGAGGAGGATACTGATGTCCCCTTAATTCTAGGAAGACCATTCATGAAGGATGCGAAGGTGATAGTGGATGTTGATAGAGGAAAGTACCAAATCAGCTCTAAAGATGAGAGCATTGTGTTCCACTTAGATAGAGGAGTTCCAAAGAAAGTTGAATCACCAAAAAAATTAGAGATTGATCCTACTAATGGGATCTACAATTTTCATTCTGAACCACAACTGCTTAAAGAGAGAAAGAAAGAAGCTACTCAAGGTGTCCTTGAGCACAAAAAGAAAATGGTTTCCAAATTTCTGAGGAAACCAAGAATGAGAGTGAAGCAGCCAAAATCCATCATGGAGTTCAAGTTTAAAAAGTGAAAAAGATCAACATCAGATGAAGAAGAAGATCATGAGGACAGTGAGGAAAGTGATGATAATACAAGAAGTTGGCTTGGAGGATGGGCAATAAAAGGAAGGACAGGAGCTGAGTCAATAATCATCCTCCAATTGAGTAGGTGAAGCGTAGCGGTACGCTTTAGATTCTTCTAAGACACGCGCTTCATCCCTCGCTGAGCGCATATGGAGCGCGTGTTCCCGCTGCACTTTAAATTCAAAAATCTGAAGCGAGGGAAGGTCATTTTCACCTTCCCTCACTTCCTAAAAAGTGTTTTTCTCTAATTCTTACCTTTCTCTTGCTTTTTCACCTTCAAAGCCCTCTTCCTTTCAACCTTTTGCACTATCCCAGGTATGTTTTTACTGTTTTTATTAGTTTTCACCAATTAAAAATTTTTAGTTCTCTATTTCATTGAGCAATACCTTAGGATAGAAGACTTAGGCTCTTAGGACCCCATAAGTTAGGATTATTTGTCAATAGAGTCTTAGTTTAGTATGTTGACTGTGATTGTATGCATGTGGTATGTTTTGGTATATTTGGTGGTAGTTTTTGAAGAGCTCAGTAAATCTTTGCAAATTATTCTAAATGGTAACATGAATGCTTGATTGGCTAATACTTTTGCATGACCCTCGCATGAATACAAAACAAAAAAAAAAAATTAAAGCACAGGTGATCAACTGAGCACCAGTGTTATTAAAGCACTGGCCTGTGTTAGTGAAATAGCGGTGTTTCCTGTACAACACCAGGTATTATTGAGCAAAATGCTCAATAAGACCACCGATAAAGATGGTCTAAGGGTAGTATTGATATAGGATTTTTCTTTTTAATTGTGATTGTTGTTTTTTTATGTGTTTTATAGATTTTAATTTTTACTTTAATATGAATTATGGTTTCTGTAATTACATATTAGTATATACTAATTTTTAATTATTTTAGGGTTAAATATGTTTTTGGTCCCTAAACTTTCACTTAAATTTGGGTTTGGTCGCTAATCTTTTTTTTTCATTGTTTTTGATCCCTAACGTTTTCAAATCATTGAAATTAGTCCCTGTCATCACCCCTATATTTAACAGAGTTGACAGCAGGGACTAATTGCAATGATTTGAAAATATTAGGGACCAAAAACAATGAAAAACAAAGATTAGGGACCAAACCCAGATTCGGCTTTGTTCCCAAAACTTTCACCCGAATTTGGTTTTGGTCCCTAATCTATATTTTTCGTTGTTTTTTGTCCCTAATGTTTTCAGATCATTGAAATTAGTCCCTACCACATCACCCCTATATTTAACTGAGTTGACGACAAGGATTAATTTCAATGATTTGAAAATGTTAGAGACCAAAACCAAATTCAGGTGAAAGTTTAGGGACCAAAAACATATTTAACCCTTTTTTTTATTTGTTTCCGGGTTGGGTCAGGTTAATCAGGATGCGAATTCCCAAACTCATTACACTACCCAATCTGTTCAAGTTTAGACTTATCTAACCCAAAGATACTCGTTGACCAAACTCAATCCGTGTGCAGCCCTACTTTGCCTTATGAAAATCTTGTCATTTTCTAGAAGTTTTAGAAAAACACAATTTAACTTTCTTCTCGTGTTTTCTATGTGTATTCCATGTGTGTTTTAAGTATAAAATTTTTTTATGCATACATACAATGACATGCAGCCATATAATTTATTGAATTTAATAATACACAAGATTTTATATTCATTAAATTATGTGACACCACATAATTGAGTGTCTATATAAAACGCTTTTTACACTAACCATGTATATTCATTAAATTCTTAAAACATTGATATGATGTTGATATTTTACATAAATCTAAAGATGAATTTTTATTTTGATAAAATTCATACATATATATATATATATAAAGTAATGTACACTTAGCGACATTTTTTCCCACCCAAATGAGGTTACTTTTGTAATTAACACTTAAACCTTTTGTTTTCCTCACGTTTCTTAAAATTGTGTTAAAAATCTGATCAGTATTAATGACAGGTTTCATTTCGCATGTTGCAATTAGTTGGTAATAATAAAAACGCACAGAAGCCTTTGATTTTCATTTTAAATTTAAAAATGAAATCATTCTCCTCTCTGTCGGTGTGACACGTTTACCTTTTTTTCCCTCTCTCTCATTTTGCTAAAATTCATCCATTTCTTTCTTTCTTTCTCTTCCTCCAGAAATCTCTTTCTCTATATGGTATTTTTTTCTTCCAAATTTGCCGTAAAAAAGACCATCATTCTCTTTTGCTCACTGTCACCGTAATTTCATTTTCTCATTTTCTCATTTCTCCCTTTTCTTCCCTCCTCTTCCATGTAGCTGAGGCGGTTGCATGTTGTTGTGGCGGTTGAACTGACGACGACTTGGTCTGGCCGTGAGATTGGAGGCCACGGTGCTCGTGATGGTGGCCAACGCAGGTGGGTTTTCTCTTCTCTCCATGTATGTTTGTTTCTCTTATTTTCTGAGACTAAAGTTCTCTATTTACTCCCTCTCTTCTCTATCACCGTTTTTCCTTCTCTAACTCTTTCTTACACCTTCTTCTTCGTTTTACTGTGTTTTCTTATCAATAGATTTGAGTTGTTTGACGGTGCTCGCGACACGGTGAGACGCGGGCTGCGAATAAGGCGGTGAGTTGCGGCCTAAATCTGAGGCAGTGAGGTGCTGCCAGCTCGAGCACGATGACCATTGGCTGCATGAGCCAGGGTGCGTTCACACTGTTCGTTCATGCATAGTTCTCTCAGTCTCAATTTTTTTCTTTTTTACCATTTTTATTTCTATTTTTTTTCAGAGTGGCTTACTTTGTAATACCCAGATGTTTATGGTTCTTGGCTCATTATGTTTTAATGGTTGATTATTTCATTGTACAATTTATTTTTTAGCTTGAATGGATTGTTAATTTTGAGTTTTTTCTTATTTTCGTTTGATTTGTAATTTCATCCAGATGTGCTTCAATTTTTTCAATTGTTATTCTTTATATATTGAACTTTGTCCTCAAGGGATGAAATTAGGAGGGGATTGTGAAATTATGAATTAATTAGTTTTCATACATTTGATTATGCTCACTACTTCATCACTTGCCGCATGATTATAGGCTAGTGACAGAAAATGGTACAAATTATAGGGTTGTAAAATTTTCTTTCTTTTTTGTCCATCGGTTACATGTTCTACCCTAATTTCTTCCCCTTTTATTATGCATAATGTCTTCAAACGTGAATAGTTGCTGTAGAGTTTGCTACTCTCGGTATGAGGCTCTAGAAGGAAAGCGGCCATGTATCAGGGGCTATTTACACGACCAATAGTGTATGTTGTTTCCTGCTTGGGTTCCTCAATAGCGTTTAATTTTGTATATGCTACCACAAAATTGTTAACTCTTTCCTTCCTTCAAAGTGGTCCTCTAAAGTGTGATGCTTGCTTAAAGCAAAAATCCTAAATCCCTCTTTTCTCACTTTTACATATGCTTCTGAATCATTATTTTTTTTTTCTGATTTATGTTTGCTTTTTCGTTGCTTGAAATTTAGGGTGGCTGTACAAAGGTTAAGGGCTCTATACCCTGTTCTCCTTTTTCTGATTTGTGTTTGATTTTCCCTTGCCTGAAATAGATTGCATGCTTCTCCAAGGAGCGAGATTTGCATTTGGAATCCATTAGGTTTTTACTATTGTATCTTTTGGAACTAAAATAGATTACATGCTTCTCCAAGGAGTGAGATTTGCGTTTGGGATATATATCGCTTCTCCATTAGTTTTTTATTGTTATATCTTTTGCCATCTTTGTGCATGCTTTTTAAGTTGCGCCTCCAGTGTGAAAGTGAAATTCATGATAGGAATAACAAAATCTCTTGAACCGTAAACAATTAAACATGTGAACCTATCAATGGAGTTGGTTTCAATCTTAGGTATGTTGGTTTCAATGGAGTTGAGGTTGAGGCTAGGTAGCGAGTACCATGTGTTTGTGAAATTGCATGAAAGAGAAAGAGAGAAATTGAAAGGGATAGAAAGGGAAAAGGAGGGGAATGGGAGTACCATGTGTTAGTGAAGCTTCAATCATAATGAAAGCTCTTTACTAAAACAATGGCGTTTAAGGTGTGGGTAATGGGAGTTCATGCACTTGATTTTTATTTATTTAACTTTTCGGGTTTACAAATGCTTTTGTTGTATTATTTCTTTCGTAGTTGGTAAAGGAGACCTGTTGTGTAGTGTTTAGATACCTTCAAATACTTTTTCTTAGATGCTATTATATTTTAAGGGAGAGAAAGGGAGAGGAAGGGGAATTGAAGAGGAGAGAAAGGGGAATGGGAGTGTACCATGTGTTTGTGAAGCTTCACTCATGATGAAAACTCTTTATTGAAATAATGGTGTTGTGGGGGAATGAGAGTTCATGCACTTGGTTTTTATTTATTTAACTTTTCGTGTTTACAGATGCTTTATTGTATTATTTCTTTCATAATTGGTCAAAAAGACTCGTTGTGTAGTGTTTGGATGCACTCAAACACTTTTTCTTAGATGCCCTTATATTTGAAGGGAGAGAAAGAGAGGGGTTAGGGAATGGGAGTACCATGTGTTTGTGAAGCTTCACTCACGATGAAAGCTAAACATGGCAATTCTGATTTTACCCATTAATTGAATACATTGATTTAGGGGTTTTATTACCCATACAATTTTGAATCATAAGCCAAATTTTGGTGCGATTTCATTGAGTATTTCGCGAGAATTAGACCGCTTTCTTCATTGGTTCGAACCTTTAAACCCATTTTTTGATCTCATAATTGAGCCAATTTTTTTCGAAATTGGTTTGGGTTTCTTGTTTGTCTCTGGATATCATATAAATCTGCACATTTTGAAAACGAATCATTTGAAAAATCTGGAGAATTTTCGTTCTCTTCTTCGTGGGTTTTCGAACACTAAAACCCCATTCTTTGATCTGTTTTTTCTCACAACTGGACCAACCATTCTCGAAATTTCTTTGTGGTTTTGGACCGCCCCTTCATGGAGATCATATGGCCAGAAATTCGCGGCCTTACGCTGCCAAAATCGGCGGTTTTCGTGCCAGGTTTTTTTCGCGGGTCGAGCGACCCGTTTGCAGCAACTGGGTGAAGAAGATGATGAACAGTGACGCGCGCCTGCCCACTCGCGGGGCCAGGCGCGTGGGGGCGCGTGCGTCTACTATTTTGGCTAGGAAAATTTTAATTTTTATGCCAAAAATTAAATAATTAAATATATGATTTTTTGGTATATTTTTGGATGCCTTGAAGTATTTAATTTAAGGGTTAAATGTGATTTTAGTCCCTAAAATATAGTCGAGATTTGGTTTTACTCCCTGTAATTTAAAATCGGTGGTTTTGGTCCCTCAAAAATTGAAAATACATCAACTTAGACCTTATCGATAAAAGTTTGTAGCTAATCCGTAGCAAAATTGGTAGCAAAACTAAGCAATAAGGACTAAATTGATGTATTTTCAATTTTTGAGGGACCAAAATCACCGGTTTTAAATTACAGGGACTAAAACCAAATCTCGACTATATTTCAGGGACTAAAAACATATTTAACCCTTAATTTAATTATATTGAGAGTAATTTATAATTTTGAAAATGCTACTCTCAGAATTTTGGCCTGAAAATTTGTGTATATTTCATATGTTATTAGAGAGTTTTTGGAATATTTCTCTCTCCTTGGTTGTGAGCCAAATGTTATGAAATTATATTTTGGCCATTTTGAAATTATATGTTATGTATTTATAATACATATAATTTGTTAATCATGCAATTTATTTATTCAATTAAATTATGTTTGACATGATTTTTATATTTTGTATAATTGTGAACTCACCTATCGTGAGACAATTATGCAAAATTTTATGGAAAGTTTGTTATTTTGAATTATATTTATATTGCACTAATAATAATTATACCCTATCGGTGTATTGTTATTAATGTAATTTTTATTATACAATATATTTTGGTGTTTAACTCATGTCAATTTTTTTATTTTAGTACCCTATCAGTATTAGAATTCTTTTTGGGACATGAGAATTGTACACTACAAGAAAAATGCACTTTAGCGTAGGCCAAAAGCCCACGCTAATAAGGGAAAACGGACGCTAAAAACGAATTTAGCGTCGGCCTAGCGTCGGCCACGGGGCCGCCGCTAAAACCCTTGAAGCAAATATTTGTTGCAAGGTCGCCGCTAATTAGCGTCGGCCAGCCCACGCTAAAATGGACGCTACGTAGAAGCTAACCAATTGCTAAATGGCCGACGCTAATTTAGCGGAGGCTAGGCGGACGCTACATTAGCATAGGCCAGCCTACGCTAATGTAGACTTGGCTAACATTAGTGAACTACCCTATATATATATATATAATTGCATAAAAGCTACCCGTGTTAGCCAAAAAAGAAATTCTATATATGCTCATTCTCCAATCACATATATATTACACCAGCCTATTAGCCATAATGTATAAAATTGCCAAAATTTGAGATGCCTAAGGTCAATGTCCCTGAATTTAATTTATATTAAATATTACACCAGCTTATTAGCCATAACTAAATGAAGTTCCCAAAACCAGTTACATCTGCTGATCTGCATCATCTTTATGCTCAAGCACACCTGAGAACATTAGAGAGTGCATGGTACACAACAAAACCTACTGATAATATTTAATATAAATTTAATATTGGTTTGCTTAAATAATAGACTAGACTAGATGTGACTCACCTCTGTGTTGTGAGCCAAATATTTAATATAAACTTGCAGTAATCAACACCCACAACTAGTGTAAATTAAACAAAACAGGTCTAATTAAGCAACCAACAAACACAGAGAAAGACCATGATAATCCCAAAATGTCATGGGGGAAAATAGGCCAGAGCATATAGGAAGAATCTCAACAAGCACATACCATTGTTTGGAGGATAGAAAAACTGAAAAAATAATTGGGATTGCTAATTATTCGATATTTTGTAGATTAGTCACTTACAAGATCATGTAACATATAACCCCCTCATTCTCCTCTTCAAATGGAACCCATATTATTGGTGATACTTTTTTTTTCAAGCTCTGCTTCATAATTATATTATTCTGAACTCATTTTATTCTTAACCTCATTAATCTAAAGGTTTGATATTGACAAGACTGCAAAAAAAGATGAAAAGATCATCAAACAAGATCAATGTTGGGGTAACTCATTACATGTAAACAACCAAAGGTCCAAACCATATACTGAAACCACAAGCCTTCAACGCGTCTTCATTCTCTAATTCCATCCTCCTTCAACATGTAAGAGTGTAAGACCTTTGGTTGTTTACATGTAATGAGTTACCCCAACATTGATCTTGTTTGATGATCTTTTCATCTTTTTTTACAGTCTTGTCAATATCAAACCTTTAGATTAATGAGGTTAAGAATAAAATGAGTTCAGAATAATATAATTATGAAGCAGAGTTTGAAAAAAAATGTATCACCAATAATATGGGTTCCATTTGAAGAGGAGAATGAGGGGGGTTATATGTTACATGATCTTGTAAGTGACTAATCTACAAAATATCGAATAATTAGCAATCCCAATTATTTTTTCAGTTTTTCTATCCTCCAAACAATGGTATGTGCTTGTTGAGATTCTTCCTATATGCTCTGGCCTATTTTCCCCCATGACATTTTGGGATTATCATGGTCTTTCTCTGTGTTTGTTGGTTGCTTAATTTGACCTGTTTTGTTTAATTTACACTAGTTGTGGGTGTTGATTACTGCAAGTTTATATTAAATATTTGGCTCACAACACAGAGGTGAGTCACATCTAGTCTAGTCTATTATTTAAGCAAACCAATATTAAATTTATATTAAATATTATCAGTAGGTTTTGTTGTGTACCATGCACTCTCTAATGTTCTCAGGTGTGCTTGAGCATAAAGATGATGCAGATCAGCAGATGTAACTGGTTTTGGGCACTTCATTTAGTTATGGCTAATAAGCTGGTGTAATATTTAATATAAATTAAATTCAGGGACATTGACCTTAGGCATCTCAAATTTTGGCAATTTTATACATTATAGCTAATAGGTTGGTGTAATATATATGCGATTGGAGAATGAGCATATATAGAATTTCTTTTTTGGCTAACACGGGCAGCTTTTTGGCAATTATATATATCTATATATATATATATATATATATATATATATAGCGTAGTTCACTTTAGCGTAGGTCATCCTACGCTAATGTCAGCCAAGTCCTACGCTAATGTAGCGTCCGCCTAGCCTCCGCTAAATTAGCGCCGGCCATTTAGCAATTGGTTAGCTTCTACGTAGCGTCTATTTTAGCGTGGGCTGGCCGACGCTAATTAGCGGCGGCCTTGCTACAAATATTTGCTTCGAGGGTTTTAGCGGCGGCCCCGTGGCCGACGCTAGGCCGACACTAAATTCGTTTTTAGCGTCCGTTTTCCCTTATTAGCATGGGCTTTTGGCCTACGCTAAAGTGCATTTTTCTTGTAGTGAGAGTTTTCATAACTCATGTGTGTTTATATAAGTCTTTTGGTATTTTGGGTTAGTGGGAGTCTATCATTTTGTATTTGCTCAATATTATGAGATATGTGTTAGTTTACTTTTATTATCATATCTCTTATAGCATTTAAGATGCTGGGACCATTATTGGATAACATATTGTTTTATTAAATTATGCTTTCTCTTATCCATCATTTTATGAAATATAAGCATATGGTATGTATCCCTATCGAATACTATCTTTTTGGTTCATGTTTATATGTCTTATATTGTTAATTGATATATGTGCTTGTGTTGTAATTGGTATATTTAATTTATTGATTAATGTTATCCAAGTGGGATAATGTTATATTTATACAATTATTTATATATAATTATTCTCTATTTTATTATTATTATTATTATTGTGGATTAACATTAATTAATAAATTAAATTTAATTGTTAATATCAATTATATTGCACATTATTATTATTAATTTTATGGATTTATGGATAATACATATTGGGTTCTGATGAATAGTCCGTGATGGGTTGGACTGTTCAGTAACCTGTTGAGAGGTCCCTGGTCTCTACTGGTAATGATATAAAAATGGTACCCCATTAATCAGTTTAATATATATATATATATATATATATAAGACAGACAGTTAGATATTCTTTGTCATTCTGTATTCCGTTTTTTGAGCTCCTACCAGGAAGAGAGCAGCACTCTCTCACACTGTTCAAGATCAACAATAATGGATCTATCTCTGATTCCGGGTACGCAATACTTTCTAATCATTTTATGAACATGCTATATTCTTGTATCTATTTGAAATTGATCTAGGCTATTGTTGGCTAAATTTATCACTTTACTTAAATAATGACATTTAAGGTGTGCATGTACTTGGTTTTTATTTATTTACATTTGTTCATATTTATTTGTTTTTAAATCACATAAACCAATACAGCCTAATGGCAGTTTACCTCATTTTGTATTCCTTTTCCACAAAACATATCCACAGGTCAAAATGATAATTGTTCCTCAAGGCTGTACCTAGGAATTTTGGGGCCTTAGGTAAAAATTAAGACATGGGTCATGTTAATATAGACTAATAATTTTTATGTTATTTTTCTGGCTTTTTGAGCTACAAAATTATTTATTAAATTTTTATAATCAAGTAATTCTAACATTTCGCTCTCAATAGATAATTGATCTTAAATATGATTTAATCAATTTTAATTTTGAAAAGCTTCTTTCAGTGATCACGACAGTTATAGATTAATGTTAATAATATTCTATATGCAATGTATGTATTTGGAAAAGAACTTAATCTTTTTATATAGTTCAATATTTTTAATGGTGTGTTAATTTCATTTGCTAGAATTTCTTTCAATAACTTTAATTCTGAGATGACTCATTTTTTTCTATGATCTATGGGCTCAGCAATACTACCGATACAAGGAAACTCACTATTGAGTGTTGAGTGACTTCTCATTTGCAAAAATTAATAAATGGGTTGTGGACTTTTATGTAGTTTAAATTATAAGAAAAAAAGAAATATAAAAAATGTAAGATATGAACCTTATAAAATATTGAACCCTATCTCAAACATTATTAATTTTTTAAAAAATAATTTATATCAAGAATACTACTATTAAAAAAATTAGGGGGCCTTATAAATTTAGAGGCTTTAGGGAATGACCTTACTTGCCTTGTTGAATGTTCGGGCCCTGTTGTTCCTATTGTGATTATAACTGCAATTATCACAATGATAATTCTTTTTGTATTATTGGTTTATGTGAATCTTCACAGTGATAATGTTTTTTAAAATTTTATGGTTCTTTTTTTTAAATGTTTTACCTTTGCTGAAGTGTTTTCATAGTAACACTCTTTTCTTTAAATTTTTAAATTTGTTACAATGATTTTTAAAGTATATATATATATATATATATCGATTACATTGATTTTCAAATTTTTAAATTCTGAATAGGTTACAATGACCTTTGCTTTAAATTTGCTTTGTAAATTACTTTTAATTCTTTAAAAGTCCCTTTTTTTTCTTTTTTTTTTGCTTGATTTCTACATCATAATTGCCTCTATTTTTTAATGCTTGTTTTTTTCTCTTAGTTTTTGCTTAATTTCTGCATCACATGACACAAATGCCTCTATTTTTTATTCCTTTTACCTTCTCTAAATCTAATGATAATATTTTCAAAAAATCTGGATTTTACTTTGATGATAACAATACGAAGTGTGTAAAGGGCGATGATATAAGTTTCTTTTAAAAATTCTGCTTCATATTTATAATGCTAAAGTTTTTTTCTGATAAAACAAATGGTGAATGAAGTATAAGATGAATGGCCCACTAATCTATGTGCTCGCATTACTTTAACGGTTTTATACAAGTTTGGTCTGTTAGGTGACAATAATAAAAGCACTTTATTCTCTTCTTTCTTTCCCTTCCCTCAAATTTCAAATTCCAATTTCACGTCGCATTTTCTCTTGCTCTCCTCTTCTGAATGTTTCATCTTCTATATCTTTTTCCCCCAAATATATTACTCATTCTTAATAGAGATCCTATGACACAGCATGATGGTTAAATGCTTATAATAAGTAGAAATAAAAAATTTGCATGAAAACACATTAATATCATCATATATATATATATTTATCATTGACTTTTTAAATTTTAACATAGATTAATTGTTTTCAACTATTTTCTCATTTGCAATGATAATAAATATAAATACAGGGTAATCATTTAAATTACATGTTAAAATATAGAAAAGGTCTTAATTAATAAAGATTTTGAATATCTACTATCTGACATTTCATATAAGTAAGCATTAAACTACTCAATTTAATGCATTGTTTGCTTTTGGTTTATGTTATAGGTTGTATGGGTAAGGACGGCCAAGCTAAATTTCTAAGCAAAACATCTATCAAGTATTTGTGATTTTGGGTATCCTATTGGCTTTCATGTGCAACCTCCATTTATTTTGATGTCTCTGCCTTATTGCTTTGTAATTGATTTGCCTAAAACTTTTTTTATATCATTAATGTACACACCATTAATCTATGCGTAAGAGATTAGAAGTAACATTAAACTACTTAATTGCATGCATTTTATGCTTTTGGCTTTTGGTTGTTGTTGGTAATTATTAATGTCTAACATTGCTGAATTGTGTCTGCAGTACTACAAAATATGTGCTTCAAATCCCATATGCTCTTATGGATTCACACAATTTGCAAAAGCAACAACAAAGGGAATCATGTTCTTTGTGGCTATTGCCAATGACAAGCGGTGGCAAAGTTCTGAGAAGACTCTAATGACCATGCTTGACTGCTTTTAAGTGTAGTGATATGGATAGAATTCCAAAGTCTCTGTTGCAAATCCTAGATGTTGTTAATAGATAGGGGTTCTAATAGCAGCATGCACAATGTATCATTCTAAAAGAAGTATATTGAAGACGTTGACTGCATACTAATGTCAGTTCTCAGATAAAACATATCATATTGGAATTGTTGGTTTTTTT
Organism: Sesbania bispinosa; assembly: GCA_026901365.1. Classification (NCBI taxonomy): domain Eukaryota; kingdom Viridiplantae; phylum Streptophyta; class Magnoliopsida; order Fabales; family Fabaceae; genus Sesbania; species Sesbania bispinosa. The sequence continues at coordinate 711,083 of QLOH01000098.1, forward strand.
CTTTCTCTTTGCACAAATTATTCTCCAACTTTGTGAATATAGCACCACGGAGTTTACGGGACAAACTTGCCCATATGAAAAATTTTAAATTGTATTAAGTTGAGTAAATATTGATATTGATTCTTCTGATTTACTCCCTCTGGTCCTTTTTATAAGGCACCATTTAGAAGATATTAACGGTCCTTTTTATAAGGCACTTGACAATCTCTATGAAGCATTTAATTTTTTTCCCGATTTACCCTTATTAAATTCTTTCATCATATATTTTGCTAATTGTTCATTAACAGGTATTATAAATATTGTTACACAGGTAACCAAGAGAGAGAGTTAAACCTTTGTACTTTTCCATATATATTTGTGTGTTGCAATACAATTGATAGTGGGAATTAGTACTATATTTAGTGCATAATTTAATCTCAATTATTTAGTGAGAGAATATATTAATACTATTAAATAGGGGTAAAAATGGAATGTTGTATTTTTTTTATGAAACCAATAAAATTAACCACTTAAACTACTTTTCCTGATATGTGTAATTCGGTTAGAGGTGACATCATGGGGAAACAAATCTTTTTATAAAATATTTTTTTATAATATTTGTTTATACATAACAGAGAAACAAATCTTTACATAAAAAGTTAGCTAATATTTAAACATTAATCACAGGGAAGTAAATCTTTACATAAATATTCACTAATATTTAAATATTACTTCCTCCGTCCCTTATTATAATACTACTAACCGTTTCACATAGTTTAAGAAAAAGTTGGTTAATATATTGTGCATGCTGAAAAAATTTTGACATTCCAAATATACCCCTATTTAAAAGTAACTATATTTTAGAGACATTAGTTGTCACATGGTTGAAGACTCCAAAAGTCACTTTTCAATGGTGTAATTGAGCATATGGGTAAAACCTCATTAATTATTCACACTTGGGACTTAAAAAGAGTTCAACATTAATAAAAGACAAATATTAAAAAAATAATTAATTTATCTAAAAATCTGCAAAGGGGTAAATAATAGGGGTAACTATTTATTTCATCTACTTATGTTTTGTTTTTTTTTGTTGTAAAATTTTTAAAAATAATTACTAAAAATGACTCACTTTTTTAAAATTTAATTATGATTTTATTGATAGAAATTTTAGTTTTCATTATCTTGTATGTTTTTCTATACATCACGGGTTAATACATCTTTATTATATAATTATCACTAATTACATTTGTTAAATGGATAATTTTTAAATTTCAATGTAAATTAATTGTTTCTCATTGTTATTTCATTTGCAATAACAATAAATAAAAATTAAAGGGTAATCATTTAAATTACAAACTAAGAATACATGAAAAATCTTACTAATAAAATTTTTCAGCTACTTGAACAAGTTTACTTTTGTGCTTTAATTATTTTTAGTACAAAGTATGTCAAATTTTTTATAATACTTTCTTTCTGTTACGTATATGAAAATAATGACCATGTTGATTTTATTCAATTATTTATATATTTTTATGAAGTATATTTTTTTAAAAAAAAATCCTATTACAACCAACCCACCAAATATTGACCCTTGCGAACGCACGGGTACCCGACTAATCTAATAAATAAAGAAGGTTTGCATACAGAAAGAATTTTATTTAACAAATATAAATTTGGTAAAAAATTTCAAGATTTAATCATAGTGTGTTTGGATAAATCATTTTTAGAGGGGAATGTAATTTTATCGGGTAATTAAAATTAAGGGTGTAATCGGGTTGGGTTGGTTCGGGTTTGGGGGACATCAAGTCCGAACCGATAGAATGATAGCGGGTTGGGTTGGTTCGGGTTCTGTATTTTTTGTATGAGTAACCCGGCCCGAACCAACCCGAATATGTTCGGATTGGGTCATCGGGTCATGAGCATATTTTTTATTTTAAAAAAATATAGAGATGAAATGAAATTAAAATATAAAATGAAAAAAAAAAGAAATAGGAAAAAAATAAAATGAGAGGAACAAATGAAATAAGGTTTGGGGAACCACCACTGCTTGTGTTGCCATTACGCCTATTTTTGTTCTTTCCGAACAGGAAAATGAAATAAGATTAAGGCTTCTTTCTCTAGTTTAGTTCGGGTTGGGTCTATCGGGTTCCACATAGTCAAACCCGGGACCCGAACCGAATCAGTTCGGGTTCAAAAGAAAATGATCAAACCGATCCGAATACTCGAACCGAACCGTTAAATATTATTCAGGTTGGGTTGAGTTCATTAGGTTCACACCTGCTTACACCCCTAATTAAAATGATTTGGGATGAAATACATTATTTGGATAATAATTCCAAAGAATTTTTATAATTTCCGGAAATTTAGTGGGGTATTTGTTTTAAGTAAAAATTGCAGAATTTAAAATACCACCAGAATAGAGAGAATTGTGGAATTCCTTATCTCAAACGTGTCGTCGAGGTCGAGCTCATTCTCTCCCTCGCGCTCTATCTCACCCGAGCTTCTTTGTTTGCTTTTTTGTTACTCACAGTTACTCCCACTCTACTCCCCCCCCCGGCACTCTACGCTCCATTTCTCTCGGGATCTCTTTATCTGATTATGATTTGGAATCAAGGTAAATGTTGACTTTTCTTTTTTGATTCTCAAATTCTATTTCACGTCGTGGATCTAAATTTCTTGCATGATATTTGTGGATGAGATTTGAATTTCTCACTGTGGATCTGATTCTTAATGTTGATTTTTCTTTTTTGATTCTCAAATTCTATTCTCACATCGTGGAACTATAAAATCTTCCAATTTGTTGCATATTTTGTCTTCTTGTCTCTATTGTGGGAGTTGTTCGGTTGGTAGCTGCACATTTTGTCTTCTTATCAGGTTTATGTTGCTGAATCTGTTGCTGCATTGCCTTTTCAGACTTGGAATTTGTGTTTCTTTGTATTGTTTGATGAATTTATAAAGATAAATACGACATACCTATAGATAAGAACAACGGTACATCGTTGGACATGCATATGCATCACTTTGGTTTGAATTTCTTATTTATTTATTATAATTGAAAGAGAGGACTGGGATTTGTTTGTGTTTCCTGTGGCAACTGCAAAACCTTGGGTTATTATTATTTATATATAGACTTTTCTTGACAGAATATATACGCATTTTTATTTGGGATAGGATCCCCTTTTAGCTTAGTTATTTAAGGGGTTTATTGTTAAAAGGTTTGCAAGGACTCTTGATTCTTGTTCTATGCATTTTTATTCACTCTGAATATTTTTTAGTTATAAAAGAAATAAAAAAAAAATAAAAAAACATGTACTTGCTGAAACTGCTTATGTACATGTGAAGAACACGACAGTAGTTCTACTTGCGAGTGAGAGGTGTTAGATTTCAGATTTAAATGATTAGGTGCAGTACTATATAATCATATGTCCAGGTTCTTAGATGTCAGGCCATTTTAGGATCACAATAAAATTATGAGGTCAAATATGTTTTTTGTTTTGTCAATCGACAATATGCTATGAAAAAACACTGTAAATTCTGAGGTGTAATGTCTATTGTCTTGACAGTTAAGAAAATGCAATGAGAAAACACTATCCGAGGTTAGCTTCTGTTAGAGTAACACTCAGTTTGTGCTTAACTTAGCTGTCAGTCTAACTGACTTAACTGTTAGGTAGTTAGAAGTTGGGAATCTGAGAAAATGTAGCTTGCTGATAATAGATTTAAGCCAATAAGATTGCCTAACCTATGGATCCGCCCTGCTTTTGGTGGGCATGGAAGGAAGATATGGCATGGAAGGAAGATATCGGGTGCACTTGAAGCTCATGTGAATGGATTTCGTTATTCTACCACCAGGAAAGATAAACGTGTGGACATTATGTTGAAAAAGATCAACCTATGACCCTAATGAACCTGAAGAAAAACAATGGGAGAGAGAAAGGAAGAACAAAATTAATGTAGAATTTCAAAGCTTTGTGAATGATCTTGGGGGCAACCGCAATTCAATGGCCTTGACTTGGAGTTTGATCAACTTCTTAGACAACTTGGCTTCCCAGGCATACCTCATAAATCTTAAGTATTTATTGTTCCTACTTTAGCCTGCCTTGTTGAACTGATAGAGACCCCTTTCCTTGTTGTCACACTAAGTTGTCCTACTTTAGTTGTGAATCATGTCACACTAAGACCCCTTTCCTGCCTTAGACAATTCAAAGCTTTATTGAAGGTGGTGGTTGGGAGTTTCTGAATTTGGAAGCTACTGATTCAGAATATGAGAACTCAGAGGAGTCAGACAAACGTTAATAATTTTGTGCTATTGATTCTGGATTTGGGAGTTTCTAAATTATCTGCTACTGATTCAGGATATGCTAATAATTTTGTGCTGCCTGACACTTGTAGTATGTGCTATCTAAAATGCTGTAGTTTTTTGCACTCAGTGAAATAATATTATCTTGTTTTGATTTCTAGATAACCTTGCTCTGTATTCAGATGTATAGTGCTCCTTGAATTGTATATGGCAAACTCTGGATATAGTGGTAGATCTGTTTGATAGACTAATATTTATTATTAACATAACTTATATGTCATAGTCTGACTACATTAGAGTTTAATTTGATCAGTCAAGGAAGGGGAAAAAACTGATTCAGTTAGAAGGGAGTTAGGGATACTTGTTAGGGGTTAAAGTGGTAGTTGAGTGGACCCAAAAGTATAGGTTCTGGTTTCATATACATGTTGTAATTTGCAAGTCATGATTTTCTGCGAATGATTTTATATTGCTTATGATTTACTAATGGAGTTCTTAAACATCACGATATTACTAATGCTTCTCTGACTGTTACAAATGAGCATTTTTTTGCTTATGGCTTTGTATTTCTAATGATAGATTGATAGATATTATGGTGAGGTTATGTGCATTATTAATTGTCATGAGAGTATTTGTCCCGATGTATGTGCATTATACTTTAAATGAGTCTTTATCAATCATTATTTGGTGACAAAAGTTCATTAATTAAACTTGGAAAATTCAATGCCTGTCGTATGAGATATTTAGTTTTTGACATGGCCATGCAAAGAAGTAGGGATATTTATTAAATAGTTTTTGGCATTGCTAATATTTAGTGATTAATCACTCTTTTTTGTGGATTGATATTGCATTCCATTATATTAACATTGTTAATATTTGGAGCGAAGTCATCTCTGAGTTGATAAAAGAATGAGCAAAAGAAACTTGAAAAGATCTAATTTGCAATATTAATTGACTATGTTCTAATTTTTGTTCTTTGGTAATGACATGGTTATTTGTATAAAGTCATTGGATTCAAATTCCACTATCTGTTTACATATTTGCTACTATAGGCTTAATTGTAAATTCATATGGCTAGTTGTATACAGAAATGAGTAAACTTTTGAGAGATATTGTTGACTTCTCAATAGAAAGTTCAATTTCTTATTAATATTATGCTTGTATGAAAAAGACATATGAAAAAGACATGCCTAATTTTCATGATTTTAGTATATTAGCTATTACTATTTTATATATATATAAAGATTATCATATGTATTTTATATATTTTTATATGTATGAAAAATTTATTATTTTAAATAATATAATTATTTTTTCATTTACTTAAACATATATATATATATCCAAAAATAATTATAAAAGCAATTGTAAAAATGGGGGAATTTGATTTGTTCATCCAAATAAAGAATTTTAAAAATGAAGAAATTTAATTTCTTTATCCAAACAAATTTTAGAAATGAAGGAATTTCAATTAAAGCAATTGTAATTCCTAAAAATTTAAATTCTCTAGAATTTTCAATTGCTCCATTCAAACGCACGGTTAATGAATTTATATTATTTACCGCAAAAATAATTCATGTTTGAGATTGTTTCACTAATTAATTAGTTATGGGTATTTTTGTAATTTTTGGCATACAGATCATTCTCGTAACCTTTCTTTGACATTTTACAAATTAAAAAAATGGATAAATAACTTTGACATTTTACAAATTAAAAAAATGGATAAATAACGAGATAAATAAGTGAAATCTTTTAAACATAAACAGGTGAAAAAGGAAATAAATCTTGCGTATTCTTGTTCGTGAAGTTATTCCATTAAAACATGGGAGCAGGAAAGAACAAGCGACAAGTCGTCTTATTTTTATTCCTTCCGTGGCAAGTATAAATATAAACTTGATGTCTTATTTTCATGGTGAGTCTAAGGTGCATTTAACTTGTCTAAGGTGCATTTAACTTGTGCACCTGTACACAAATTATTATTAGCTATCAGATATATTATTTTTTAATTGAACAATCCAAATTAATTTTATTCAACAGGTAATAGGTAGTACACAAATTATTATTAGCCATCAGATATATTATTTTTTAATTGAACAATCCAAATTAATTTCATTTAACAGGTAATAGGTATCATTGTGTTGGATTTTAAAAATTGCAAAAATAGGTTTGGATTGAACAAATTTTTTTCTCAACACAATATGTTTAGTTGCGAATTGCCACCATAGAGACCTACCGTTCTTAAATTCCCAAGCCTAGCAGCCCACCGCTGCACCATCTTCGTCCACCACCGTCGACAGATTGAACCACCATCCTCGCAAGGAAAAAAAAATCAACTGCAAGTGGAAAAAGCACATCCCAAAATGTGAATTTAGCATCTTGGGAGTAAAACAATAAAACACAGGTAGACAATCTCGGATCGTTGAGTATATCCAAGTATAGTCCAAAAATTAAAGGGAGCTTACAATCTCGATCGGATGCACTGGAAAGCATCTTCATCTTCCTTGTAATTAACACCCTGGGTACATTGGATTTAAAGCTAACCCTCTATTGGAAAGCAATTTCCTCGTTGGAATCCTATCATGGAAAAGTTGCCAAATAACAATTCTAATATTCTGTGGAGCTTTGAATTTCCAGATCTAGTTTCAATGGAGAATGCTATCCAACGGTAGATTTTGCTTAAGTACATTAATAGTTGTGTAGATACTGCTGATTTCGAAACCATGGTGTCTGATACTCCATCCGCAAGCCTGGGCTTCTTATCTATCACTTGGTCTTATAAGTGACTTGCAAGGGGGTCGATAATTTGTACAAGTGCCCACTGTTGTCATAAAATATCGTTCAAATGATGCCATGGCAAAGCAAAGTTGCCAAATAAGATTTCTATTGAGTAATAAGGACCCATCTCTATAGTAGAATTCAGGGGTAGCATTGCAAATTTTTTAATGTTGTGCAAACCTGCTACAATACACTTGTGTACCGGTGCACAAATTTTTAACTTGTACACCTTAGACTCACCCTACTTTTATTCCTTCCGCGTCAAGTATAAATATAAACTTGACGTTAGAAGTCGTCGTGTGTCGTTTTGCGACTTTTTCAGATTTATTGTTATTATTTCCGTCCAATGTAAAAAAGACACGCTAGGTATCGCTGTCGGCTTTCATTGGGCCGACCAATGCCTTTCTACTTCCACTCGCGTTGCATTACGAAGTTGCCCATGACATTCTCTGAAATTAACACACAAGTTGACGGAAAAATAAAATTAGTTGACCGAAAAAGAGTTGACGGAAAAATTGTTGTTTCCTTCTATTAGAAGCAGGGGTTTTCATATCCAATCTAATGCAAACCGCAAAATTCGAACCGAAAAACTGAAAATCGAAATCCAATAAACCGCAGACCGTAAAAATCGAATTTTTTTTTATTGGATTGGATTGGTTTTCGGATCCTGTGTTAAAAACCAATCCAATCCAATCCAAACCGAATTTATATATACATATATTATTACTTATAAAATAATAATATATTTATACTTGTATACATAAATATTTATAAAAATATTTATACTAGTATATTTTTTATGATTTTATTATCTAATATAATGTTAATATTTCTATAAATATATCAATATAAAACTAATTTTAAATTAGTTTTCATGTCTCATGTCATTTTTTATATAATTTTATATTAATTTTAATAAATATAAGTTTCAATAAGAAAATGTTTACTATTACTTCACAATTTTATAAATTTTATTAAATATGTATTGTCGCTTTAAAAAAACCGAAAACCGAACCAATTCAATCCAATTTAAATTGGATCGGATTTGATAAAATATCAAAATCAATCGGATGATAAAATGATAAAACCGCAATTATCGGATCAGATGGTTTTTTTGCCTCCAAACCGAACCGCGAACACCTACATAGGGGTGGAGTAGTGGAGATACTATCCATCTCCATTTACTGGACTTGTTCAGTTGGGGAGAGAGAGTAATACCCAATATATGGGTCCCACCTATTGTGTGGATCCCACATGTTAGGTGTGTCACTCTCTCTCCTACTGGACCAGTATTAGAGAGAAGGTGAACCATGTTATCACTCATGTCATGTCATTGCCAATTGCCATAAAAAATTTCTTCTTTCTTTTTAACTAATTAGTATAAAATAATAAAAAAACATTTTTATTCTTTATGGTTTTATATTCACATATACTAATATAATTTATTATTTTTTATAAATTATATTCCTCTCCCTAAAGAGATTTAACTAACACTTCTTTTCTCTCTCGTGAAGATCCACATTTTCTTCTTTTGAAAAATAAATATGTATTAGGAAGGGGTAATCAATCTTAATAATTTAATCCGAGCACAATACACATGTGATTAACATTAAAAAATAAATATATATTATCTTTTTTAATTAATTCCAAGGTGGAGAAACCTTTTAATGATGACAAATTACTTCAAGTGAAAGTCTTAGAGAAAATTTTCCTTTCTATACATTCACTATTGGTAACAAAATTTGAACATATGTTATTATTGATTTTAAGACTTCAAAGAAAAAACTATAAAGTTTTAAACACTCTTTTTATTAAATTTAGAACTTCGTATGTGCAAAATCTTTATTTCGTCTTCTATTATGCCATAATTGATAATAAAAGTTTTCGATTATAAACTAATGATGTTAAGAATAATAGATATATAGATAGGTAAGTATCTATAAAAAAAACATTTATAATAAAAATGATTAAAATTCAACACAGATTCATCTCCGAAAATAGAAGTATAAATCTTAAAATAAAAAGGATGACGATGTAATTTACAATTCTCTCAATAATGGTCGTGTAAATTACTTTATTTTTTAACATTAACTAAAAGAATTTTTGCATCTTTTATTAAATGGTTTAATTATTTTTTGACAATATCAATTTCATTTTATTTGTTATTTAAAAAAATATTAATTATTTTTTTTATCTTTTCATATATTTTGCTTCATGTATTAAGTAAAAATGAGAAATATTTCATAAAAATCGATAATGATTTACTAAAAAATATAATTTATGTTTGTCTCAAGTTCATAATATTTAATAATTTATCATTATAAAAACTTAAAGAATGATACTTTAAAATAGGTATAAAATTTGATTAAAAGCAAACAGCAAATTTTTTATCAAATTTTATTCTTCTTATATCATACTCAATATTTTTATTTATTTAATTAATATTTAATTTTAAAAGTATTGATTAATGAAATTTATAATAGAGGAATAAAATTAAAGAAGAAAATAAATGAGAAATTAAAATTTTCTATATATTTCAGGGAAAAAATGTATTTAAGATACATAAAAAATTTATAAATTTAAAAGTAATGCTTTTTGTCTTTTAAAAAATTTATCATAAATAAATAAGTTAATATAATTGCGTTTCAGTTAATAAATATATCTAAAGTTAAAGTTGTCAATTCGGACCACTACAGGCCAGATGCAGTGAATTTGATTAGATTAAAAAGTCCTGAAAGTATTATCACTTTTAAAATAAAAACATGATTTTTTATGATTTTTTTTAGTAACTCAATATTTTTTACGAATTTTAGTGGTGTGTGGAATAACTCCACCAAAAGGTAATGGGTTTGACATGTTTATTTCAAATTTATTTTTATAAATAATTATTTTATAAAAGTAAATTAATTCAAACAAGTAAGACAACACTTTATCCATTAATTATAATAATAATAATAATAATTTAATTACTATATAATACTGTCACTGTGAAAAAAAAAAAAAAAAAACCACTGCCAAATGGCAATAGAAGAGATTTGAATATGATTTTCTTAGCGACCAAGAAAAATCGAGAAAGCTGGCAAAATTTCGCCGCTCCAACTCTAAGTCTACAAGTAGTCCTTGCATTTCAAGTTCTGTTGTGTTGCCCACGCTTAGCTTTTTTTCGTTTCCGTTGTTCTGTGTGCTCACTTACCTGTGACACTACGATGGCAGATTCAGCTGATGTTAGCCACGATGTTCACTCTCTCCTCTCTTCCCCCGAGAGGGACTTTCTTCTTCGGAACAACGGCGATCAGGTACCACTCCACACTTCTATTTTCTCTTCCCCACTTTTGATTGTCTTTTGCTCTTCCAAATACCCCAAGTTTGTCCACTGATTGTGTGTTTTGGGGAACCCATTTTGTCTGAAAAGTTCACAAGATTCTATTTGTTCATCTTTCGTGTTTTTTACTTTTTTTTTTCTTTCTATTTTTGCTGGCTGGGTATGGGGGAGGAGAGTAATGGATCTTTCATGGCTTTGGTGGTCAGTTGATATGTAACATTATTTGTATTTTTTTCTCTTTTTTTTGGACTTTGTTGATTTTGTATCCGATGTTGACTCTGCATATGCTCTTTCTGTTGATTTGAAAGCTGTAATTGCAATGAACAATGACCAGTTTATACTCAAGGCTCATGTAATTAAATAATTAAGACCTAATCTATAGTTAGAAAGGCTGCTGACTCAAATAAAGTAGTGATTCAGGATAAATTGAGTTGAATTGAATACTCTATCTGTGGGTCTTGAAGTTTCAAATGCAGAAACGAAGAAAAATAAATGAGGATTTTGTTGAATGGAATAGTTATTGGTCGTTCCGTTCTGGATTATATGAAATAAGATAAAAGAAATGGTGATTTCATTTTGTTCAAACAAGTCATTGCAATGAACTAAGTGCAACCTAAGTTCGCCTGTGGTTGAATGTATTGTTTTATTGGATATTGCAGCTCACATAAATAAGTTGTTTGAAGCAGTAGCTTCATTTTATACAGAAGAAACATATTCATACAGTCATACTGATGGTATTTGTGGTGCCATTTCTTGCATTTTGAAATTCACAGGTTAAAATTGACAGCTTGAAGGGAAAAAAGCTTGGGATATATTTTTCAGCATCCTGGTGTGGTCCATGTCGAAGATTCACCCCAACTTTGGTGGAGGTGTACAATGAAGTGTCTCCAAAAGGTGACTTTGAGGTCATTTTTGTCACAGCTGATGAAGATGATGAGTCCTTTAAGAGCTACTTTTCCAAGATGCCATGGCTGGCTATCCCATTTTCTGATTCAGAGACACGCAGTCGCCTTGATGAATTGTTTCATGTGAGGGGGATTCCCCATCTTGCATTACTTGATGAAACTGGGAAAGTTGTCACTGAAGATGGAGTTGAGATTGTCAGTGAATATGGGGTTGAAGGTTACCCTTTTACATTAGCAAGGATCCAAGAATTGAAAGATCAAGAAGAGGAAGCTAAGAGGAACCAATCCTTGAGATCTATCTTGGTCTCTCATTCCCGTGACTTTGTGATATCATCTGATGGAAAGAAAGTAAGCTAGTAACTTCACTCTATATGAGATAGCAGTTTCCTTCAGTTAATGTCTGGCTGTTTACCAAATTTGACTTTTCCTTTAATGTGCATACAGGTCCTTGTCTCTGAGCTTGAGGGAAAGACAGTTGGTCTGTATTTCTGTTCGAAGTCATACAAATCATGCAATGACTTTACACCACAGCTTGTGGAGGTTTATGAGAAGCTGAAATCAAAGGGGGAGAACTTTGAGGTTGTTTTGATACCCCTAGAAGATGATGAAGAATCATTCAAGGAAGAATTAGAAAGTGTTCCTTGGTTATCCTTGCCTTACAAGGATAAAAGCTGTGAGAAGCTAATTCGGTACTTTGAGCTCTCAGCCCTCCCCACTTTGGTTATTATTGGGCCAGATGGGAAAACTTTTCATTCTAACGTTGCTGAGGCTATTGAGGATCATGGGATTGCTGCGTACCCATTCACTCCTGAAAAGTTTGCTGAGCTCAATGAAATTACGAAGGCCAAGGAGGCAGCTCAAACCCTTGAGTCAATTTTGGTGTCTGGGGATCGAGATTTTGTCATTGGAAAAGATGGGGTGCAGGTAAAACTTTTATGGTAGCTAGACATTAAGTATGTTTTGTTAAGTGATTTTTCCACTTCCATTCTTCCTTCATTGAGCTGTTTTGTTGTGTGATTTTCCCCCTTCCATTCTTCCTTCATTGAGCCCTTTTCTATGATAATGACAAGTAAGCATTTATACCCATTTCAGATTCCAGTGTCAGAATTAAAGGGGAAGAACATCCTCCTCTACTTCTCAGCCCACTGGTGTCCTCCATGCCGTGCATTTCTTCCAAAACTCACTGATGCGTATCATAAGATTAAGGCCAAGGACAATGAATTTGATGTGATTTTCATTTCAAGCGACAGGGATCAAGCCTCCTTTGATGGATACTTTGCAGAAATGCCATGGTTGGCACTTCCCTATGGTGACTCAAGGAAGGCAATCCTGAGTCGCAAATTCAAGGTATCTGGCATCCCCATGCTTGTGGCCATTGGATCAAGTGGCCGGATTGTCACAAAAGAAGCTCGAGATTTGGTTTCACTTTATGGGGCAGATGCTTATCCTTTCACTGAGGAGAGAATAAAAGAAATAGAAGCAGAAAATGAAGAGACTGCAAAGGGGTGGCCTGAGAAGGTGATACATGAAACACATAAGCATGAGCTTACATTGACGCGTCGCAGGGTTTATTACTGTGATGGTTGTGAGGACGAGGGACATATATGGTCATACTACTGTGAAGAGTGTGACTTTGATCTCCATCCAAAATGTGCATTGGAAGACAAAGGAAGCAAAGATGATGCCAAGGAAGAAGAGAAGTCCAAAGATGGATGGGTTTGTGATGGAGAAGTCTGCTCTAAAGCCTGAAATCTGCCTGTTATATTTTGGTGATAACTTATCAGCATGTGATGGCAGTTACTAATAAATATGTCTTGTGTGTTGTATAAAATAATAATAATATGAAGAATTGGATATTGCGATGCGAATGACAATCTTTAGTATATGGTTTAATCTTGTTTCTTCTGTTCTCCATATGGGTTATATTGTGGTTATTCTTCCTTCCCTAGTTCCCTTTATAATGCCGTTTTACTTTCCTCTTGTTACTAGGGATGTAAACCGGGCGGGGGAAGGTAACTACCGGTATACATACCTGTAAAATTAATGGGTACCCATATGAGTATCCGCGGGTATTCACAGGTATCCATTATAATGTTTAAGAATTTAATTTTTATAAAAAGAAAGAGAGGAAATGTTAAATAATATATTATAATATCATACTATATATATAAATAATCTATATAATACCATTACGTCTTAATATATTAAGAATATCAAAAATAATATAAAATAAATCATATCTCATCATAAAATAATAAAAAAATCCTAATATTCAAATATATTTAAGAGAAAAATATGTTTTAATAAGTATGCGGGGGTACCCGCGGGACGGATAGTATAATATCCGTACTCACCCATTATATAAATATGCGAGTACCCATTGCGGGTATATCCACGGGTACGAGTTTTTTTTTTACATCCCTACTTGTTACTGTCTTCCCGCCCCTTTCTTTCTATAGCTATTGCTTCGAAATGATTAAAGCCTTCAATTGAGTACTGATGCTTAAGCATTAAGCAACAACAGTTTAAATTATTTAACAATAAATATAAATGTATTTTTATCTTTATCTTTATTATAATAAAAGGAAGGAAATCTATGACTCCTTTTTCCCGCTTATATCTTTATATTTATCTTTATTTTTATTATAAAAAAAGGAAGGAAATCTAGGCCTCCTTTTTCCCGCTGAAAGTAAGGGTGTATTTTTGTCACATTTTCATCAATTATTAAAATATTTTAAAATTTGAACATTTTGAGCATTTAACATTTTCTTCGTCTTCCAATATGATTCTCCAACTTCCCATGAAACTTCTGCCACTTTGTATTCCTCTGATAGAAGACATTATGAGGCACTATTTCCTATATCTTGGTGAGCATTTGGGCGCTTCTTTCCTTAAAAGCTTTTTGAAATATCTTTTCTCTTGGTCTCTTCAACTCTCTGTCTTAGGTTGAAAATTCCTCTCCCCTTTTCTCTCCGGACAAAATATTGCCTTCACTAATTCTGATGTTTTCTCTCCTCATGTTCTTCGTCATTGCTCAATCTCTGTGACTGTTTGAAACCCTCAGACTGATTCTTTTCCTCCTGCACATTGGCATCTCTCCGTTCCTCTGTGGTTACTACGTCCCCCCGTTCCCTGTGAACGTTTGAAGTTCGGTGGCTGTGTAGGTGAATTTTAGGGTTTCTGTTTGATGTAGGCATCTTGAATCAATTGTACCATGACACAACATCTTCCTTTTGAAAGTTTAATCCTCAAACAAGTGTTCGTACAACAAACAAACGCGTTTAGATTAAAAGTTTAGTGGATTTTGAAAGTTTAATCCTCAAACAAGTGTTCGTACAACAAACAAACGCTTTTAGATTAAAAGTTTAGTGGATTAAAATTTGATTCACCTCATGAATTCCAACATGAACATGAAGAATTTCATGAAATTTGACCTAGTCTGTTCTTAAGCGTTTTAAGAGATCAATCACACGTTCCTAAAGGAATATTTGTTGGCGCTAAATTTAAATTTTCAATCAGATTAATATAGACACAAACATATCAGAAGCAAAAAATTGAGCAAGAAATAGAAAAAATATGTGCGTAAAATGAGAAAAATTTAAGGAAAAGTTGCACAAAATTAATAACTGAAATGTAAAAGGGATTAAGGTTTAGGGTTTAGGATGAGGATGACTGAAAAGTAAATGGTAGAATGTAAAGGGAATGGGCATAAATTGAGAGAGTTGACTGAATTTAAACGGCAGAAATGTAAAGGGGATGAGCTGAAAGTAAAAAAATGGGGATGAAATGGAATTTAAATGACTGAAAGTAAAATGAGTTGAACTGGGGAATGAATGTAGGTGAACAATCTTTAGAAAATGAAGACAAAAATACTTCAACTTACCAAAACCCACCACAAGAAAGAAGTAAAAATTCAATAACACTCAAGAACAAATTATGAACAAGTGTAAGAAACAATTTACCAAACACCTATGGGGTGGGATTAGAGGCCCAAAACAACCCTTTTTAAGCCATGAAAATCACGCGAAACAGGCAGAATTAAGCAAGCTGATACTAGCAGAAAGGCACCTCAGGCCCAAGAACAGTTCAAAGTCCGAATTACAATTGAAATGGAATGAAAAATTACACTCAAATGAAGCACAAAATTGCACCTAGGACAACCATGAACTCACAGTTTTGGTGTAGTGCCAAGCTCCAGAGAAGTCCAATTCAACAAAGCTCTGATGACCAATTTTTAGCAAACAAGTTGTGGATCTAGAATTGGACAAGAAACACAATTAGATCAAGCTAGAATTGATAAAAGTATGCGCATAAAGTAAGCAATAAGGTGAAAATTTTTAAATGAAGAAAATAGAAAAGATGGACAGAATTGGAGATAGTGAAGATGCCACTAAAGAAGGCAACATCTTCTACAGATAAGTCTAGTGAACAATCGCCACTAGCTCATGGAGCCAGATAAGATTCACCATGGTTTAAGCAAGAACCACCAAATCTTCTCAACTCATATGAGAGGAGGGAAATAAGCAAGAGCTTTTGATTTGAAATCATGAGTAACCATTACATGATTTGGGAGGTTCCCTTTTATAGAGAAAAGGGGTGGCAAAATAAGGGAAAATAAAAGGGAATTAAAAGCTTCCTAACTTAGGTGTTGAACCCATGAATCCTAAGTTAAATAGCTAAACTCCAACTCAACCAATAAAGCCAAGGAACTTAGCGCCAACTTATGCTATGTATGAGGGAAAATACAAATAAAATGAAAATACAAAGAAATCCTACCCTTTTGATCCATATTAACCATGTGCATGTCTATTAACCAGAAACGACTATCAATTTTAGTTGTTCAACTGCTGTGAAAAATTGAGGGAAACACTTACCCGTGAGCATGAGAGAATTCCTCGACTTATCACTTATTGTTTTGGTTACTATTTCTGAAAAAGTTTGAATGTGTTCTTATCCTGTTTTGATTGAGTCTTGGAAAAATCACTTAATTCTGATTTTCAATCTGATATTTGGAAAGTGACAGCTGCCTAACAAGAGGTGATGAAATTATTTCCTTACTTAGTGAGAATCATGACAGGGGATTGAATCCATTTGATTGCAAAAGGTTTTCTTGCTTGAGGACAAGCAAGAAACTAAGTTGGGGGAAATTTGATAAGTGTAAAATATATGATAAATTCTTGTATAAATACAGCACTTATCAAGGGTAAAATGTTAGATTTAATCCCCAAATTACCACTTTTTAGTAATAAATGCAGATTTTATTATTATTTAATTCAAATTTGAATTTGATGTTATTTTGATAGAAAATCTGTTGATTTTGCAGATAAAAGGGAAAGTTTTAAATGGAGAAACAAGATAACATCTATTTAAAGAGAGAATATGCAAGATAAGGTTTTAAATGGTAGCTGATCAAGATATAATCAGCAGATATTTGGATAAAGATTTTGCAGATAAAATTCTCAATTCAATTTGGAGACAAAATTAGCACAAGATCAAGCTAAAAAGAGGGAAATAAGGAAAGCAGAGCAAACAAAGATAAGATCAGGAAGGGATCAAGATGAAAAAGAGGAAATCAGGGAAAGCAGAAACGGTGAGCTGCGCTCCACCTGCGCTGAGTGTGAGTGAAGCGCAGGAATTAAAATTGCTCTCCTGCGCTTCATCTGCACTGAGCGCAGGAATACGGAAACAGTTTTTCAAAGATTTCCAACAAGATTCCTTCCAGATTTCAGATAGCTTTCCAACTTCTATTTAAAGGACCTTTTTGCATAGATCAAAAAAGGAGGAGGTGAAGCAGAGCTGGAGCTAGAGAAAAGTGTGACGGTTTCTCAGTTGGTCGGTAATGGCTACCATGAGTAGCTAAACTCTCCGATAGGATTGAATGTAGTCGATTCAATCCCCAATTGTATTTGAATTCTTTTTATTATTTATGAATCCCTGTTTTTATAATATTGGTGTTTTTAATCTGTTCTTAATGCTTAGCTTCCGCCTTTGTGCCGGAGTTATAGGTTGGTTTTATGGGGCGCATTCAAGAGGTGGTTTTATAAAATCAATAGCGAATTTAGGGGAGCCTAGACATAGGAAACTTGAATTCTGATTGGTAAAAACACTCAATTCGTGACTGTAGAGACCAGGGTGAATTGATAGCTTAAACAAATAGATCTTTAATACGGGGTAATTTATCACTGTGGAGACCAGGGTAGATTATTTCTGAGTATTTCATATTTGTGGAGACCTTTGTGAAATAACTTTAATTTTTGCTTCAATATTATAATTGCATATTGATAAATATTATTGGGTTTCATGTAACGCCCCCGAGCCGCTTGCAGGAGTGATGAGGGTCCCCAAAACCAACACGAGTCCTTCCAGAATGCGTTGTCCTCACCTGCACGCTTTCCGGGAAACTTCCCAGAAGGTCACCCATCCCAGAATTGCTCCAAGCCAAACACGCTGAACTATAGAGTTCTTATGTTATGGGCTTCCGAAAAGCAGATGCACCTTGTTGGTATAGTTCTCCACAACAATTTCCTTTAAGCTATCCTCAACTGCACAGCCTCTGGATCCCTCTCATTCGGGTGTGGGTTCGGTTCATCCATGTGTCCCTTTTTGCTTAGAAGCCTGCCAGGAGCCGCTCCTTGTCTGTGCCTCTTTGCACCGGCGATCACTCCCCGCCCTCATCAGCCTCCGACTCTCACATGCCCACCAACTTCCTCCTGGTTCGTCCCCGAACCACACCGTACTGGGAGAGGCTCGGCTCTGATACCATTTGTAACGTCCTTAAACCGCTTGCAAGAGTGATGAGGGTCCCCACAAACCAACACGAGTGTTTCCAGTATGTGTTGTCCTCACTTGCACACTTTCCGGGAAACTTCCCAGAAGGTCACCCATCCCAGAATTGCTCCAAGCCAAATGCGCTTAACTATGGAGTTCTTATGTTATGGGCTTCCGAAAAGAAGATGCACCTTGTTGGTATAGTTCTCCACAACAATTTCCTTTAAGCTATCCTCAACTGTACAGTCCCATACCTGCACAGCCTCTGGATCCCTCTCATTCGGGTGTGGGTTCGGTTCATCCATGTATCCCTTTTTGCTTAGAAGCCTTCGAGGAGCCGCTCCTTGTCCGTGCCTCTTTGCACTGGCGATCACTCCCCGCCCTCATCAGCCTCCGGCTTTCACATTTCAAATACGAAAGGGGTGCGATAGACGAAGTTCAATCCTAGTTCAAGTAACCTGCTCAACCTATCTCAATTTATCGCTTTCTATTTACTATTGCAACTCTCACAAACAACATTCATATTCTCTCGCTTGATAGTTGTGACCACTAGTTTCTACAATTGAACCGTTCCCTGTGGATACGACAAACCCCTCTTACTTACTATTATACTGCTGGATTTTGGTACGCTTGCCAAAATTTCAACAGTAGTCTTATCACAAAATCCATAGTTATGCCCTCCCATTTCCACTTGGGGGTTTCTAAAGGTTGAAGGGCTCCTAAAGGTTTCTGGTGCTCTATTTTAACTGACTGACACACTAAACACCTAGAAACAAACTCTGCTACCTCACCCTTCATACGTGTCCACCAAAACATCCTCTTCAAGTCTTGATACATCTTGGCAGTACCAGGATGCACCGTGAACTTTCTCCTATGGACTTCCTCTAGAATCTGCTGCCGCAGACTACCCCACTCAGGCATGCAGACTCTCCTTAGGAAGAGAGTCATCCCATCTCCAGACTCAGAAAACCATGGCTGCCCTTTCCTAGCTTGAAGTTCTACATCTGAGCCTTTGGCTTCACTAATCTGGGCTCTCTGCTCATTAGACACTTCTATCCTACACAACCTCAGAATATCGATACCGAGACTGACATTGAGACTCAAGTCCCTAAACTTCTTCCCCAATTCCATCCCATGCACCATCATCAATGATGCATGTATGGATTTCCCACTCAAGGCATCCTCCACTACATTGGCCTTGCCCAGGTGGTACTTTAACTCAAAAACATAGTCCTTAAGGAACTTCATCCACCTCATCTGCCCCGTGTTAAGCTCTTTTTGATCAAAGAGATACTTGAGGCTCTTGTGCTTACTAAACACTTCAAATTTCACTCCTACTCAAGGAAATCCTAATTTTCGTTATGATCTTAGGTCGCTCCTACTCAAGGATGACTTTTATTTTACTAAGGTCAACCGACACACCCTCCCGGAAAATCACATGACCTAGGAAATGGACACTATCCATCCAAAACTCACATTTCTCAGGGTTAGCAAACAATTTTTTTTTCTTTCAAAACCCCCAAAACTATCCTCAGGTGTTTCTCATGCTCCTCTAAGGTAGAGGGTACTTGTTCTTAATGTTCACTTTCTTCAACTGCCTAAAGTCTACACACAACATCATACTCACATTCTTCTTCTTAACCAGGATCATTAGTGCTTCCCAAGGTGACACATTAGATCAAATGAATTTCTTCTCTATCAACTCCTCAAATTTGGCTTTAAGCTCCCTCAACTCTAGTGGTGACATCCTATAGGGTGCCTTAGATATAGGTCCTGTTTCGGGCATAGGATCTGTGGAAAACTCAATATTTCGGTCCGGAGGCAAGGTGGTTACCTCATTAGAGGAAACATCTTGGAACTCCCTAACTGTGGCTATACTACTCAAGAGATAACTAGTCCCTATAGTTAAGGAATGCATTGAGATAAAACAACTACTCCCATCAGACAGGTATTCAGAAACTTGAGTGAAACTAGAAAGTAAAACGGGTGGTTTTCTCCCTCGGAGGAAGAGTCGGAAAAATAACCACTTTATTAAAAAAATAACCAGGACTTGGTTTTGTGATAACCAATTCATGCCAAGAATCACATCATTTCCCTTTAGGGGTAAACAAATCAAATCAACCTCAAAGGCCCTCCCTTGTATAACAATAAAGGATTTCAAACAAACAAGGGAAGTGAGGATTGCCTCTTTGGTCGGGGTGATAACATTTAATTGGAAAGGTAAAGGGGTGGCATGCAAACTCAGTTTCTTCACACAATCATGAGCAATGAATGAGTGGGTTGCCCCAGAATCATAAAATACAATTAAGGTACTATCTTTCATAATACACGTACCTTGCATTAGATTATCGACCTCAGTTGCCGCCTCACCACTAAGGGTGATGACCCTCCCAGTAGTTAGGGGTTTGGGAACCTCTTGCTTCTTCTTTGGGAAATCTTTGACCATGTGCCTCGGCTCAAGGAAAAAAAACACCTCTTTTGTCCGGCCAGACACTCACCCCTGTGGCTCTTGCCTTACTTCGCACATGTCGGGAATGGTTGTGGAGTATGTTGAACAACTTGCTTTCCTTGCTACTTGTGTCAGGTATTCTTGTTCTAATAAGTATCCTCCATCTTCCTCTCGCCCTCAACCTATTTCTTCACAGCCGACTTAGGCTCCTCCTCAGTGATACCTTGCTCAACAATAAGGCATTTGTTGACCATGGTGGAGAAATCCTTGATCTCCAGGGCCCCCACAATCTTCTTGATTTTGAGCTTCAAGCATACCTCTAAATGAGAACATTTCCAACTCTCATTAGGATTGGCTTGCAGCAGGCTGGAGTACTTGGAGAGCTTCTCAGACTTGGCCACATATTGGCCCATGAACATGCTTCCTTGTTTGATCTGAAGGAACTCAGTTAACTTCTGCTTCCTCACAGTAGCCGAGAAGTACTTCTCCAAGAACACCGCTTGGAATCCCTCCCAAGTTAGAGAGGTTCCAAGAGAAGTCATCTTGACCTTCCCCCCTTTCCACCAGTTCTCTGCCTCTCCTTGGAGCATGAAAGCGGAAAACCTAACCTTCATCTCATCTGTACACCCCAGCACATCAAAGATCTTGTTTATTCCATTAAGCCAGGCATCGACGAAATCCGGATCATATGCCCCGGAGAATGATGGAGGGTTATGCTTCTTGAACTCGTCTAAGCCATGGACAAAGGGGTCCACGACTACCTTTGGTGGGGATGTTTCCCTCTGGTGCGCACACAACTCCTGGAGAACAACAACATTGGTGGCTACTTGCTCTCCAATTGTTGCAGTCAACATCTAAAGGGCCATAACGATGGGATCGGGAGCTATGAACTGGTGGTGTGGAACAACAAGGCCAACCTTGTCTACCACTAGCCATAATCCTATATATATCATTGATAAAACATTGAGGTGATCGGTCTCCACATTTCATAATAATGCATTTAAGATTATAGTTAATTCCAGACAACTACACTATCCATAGTCTAATTGGATTGAAATACTTTGATACGATAAAATAACGTCCTAATTCCGTAAACTTAGAAATAATGTCCGTTGAAAGTGAAGTAAATGTTTCAATCACAAGAAAGGGGTTGAATTTTGATGTCTTTTAAATTTCTACAACTTCTTCTAATATATTTTCGGCTCAAGTATTGCTTGGCTTAATATTAGAAGAATAAGATGAATGATAGTTAAATTGTAAGAATGTATAATATGCAGAAAATACAAATCCTTCTTTTGTGGAACTTTCTTCAAGTATCACTTACTTAGGTATTAGGTAGATTTCAAAAACCTTTTATGCAGATGAAGTGATAACCATAATAAATGTAAAACATACACTATAAGGAGAGTAGGGAAAAAGAAATGCACACAGTTTTTATACCGGTTCACCTCTTAACCTTGAGGCTACGTCCAGTCCCCACTTTCAGTAGGATTTTCACTAAATCAACCTTGTTACAAAAGCTCCTTGGGTACTCTTTCCACTAGTATTCTTCTGCAGCCTCTTCAGGCTCACCTCAGTATTCTTCTGCAACCTCTGCAGGCTCAAAACATAGATAACCTTCTTCTGCAACTATTGCAGGAGTTACACAAAACATATGCAGCTAATTTTGGGCTTACAACCTCTTGCAGATGAAACTCAGTCTCTTCTCAAGAAGAACAGACACTCTTATGTTGTTCTTGAGAATTATAGAAGATTAAAGTGGAAAATTACAATTGAAATAAGGCTCAAAATAGCACATCAGAATAATATAAGCCAACACTCTCTCTTTCACCGTTTCTAAACTGTTTGAATCAAAATCTAAAATATTTTCTGAGGGAGGAATTCTTCCATAAGGTAGAGATGGTAATTTTGATGCACTAATTCCTTCTTCTGGTTTGTGTATAAAATGGAAGGGAGAGCTCCTTTTTATAGCCAAGGTTTGCTCAAAAATAGCCATTGGGATGCCTTGGAATGGGAGATGAAACTCCAATTGGTCAACAACAGTCAGCTGTCACTGTCATGTGCAACCTTTTCTCTTTCTTCAGTTTCACTGGTCATATCTTCTAGAGAATACATCTTCCGGAGCTTGTTTCTTCTTAACCAGAATTCTTTTACCGAGATGATTCTTCCTTCCAATAACACTGAGTATTTATGTAATTTTAACCTATGATGATACAGGTTCAGTAGGTTCAAATTTGTAGAAGATCAAGTAAGTTTCACCTCTTATGCACACTTGCTGTCAGCAATCTTTCTTCTCGAGTTTGATTATGTTTGACAACAAGTTCACATACAATTTTTTTTATGTTGAGAGGGGATACATCTTCTTCTGAAGATAACTCAGAAGGTAAAATTTAGAATATTAAGCTTTGCTGTCCAAAATGCTTCTTCTGAAGGTTTCCTGACAGAATACATCTTCTGAAGTCTTGACAGTAATTTCTCATGGATCGTATCAGCAACTTCCTTGCTTTCTTCTATGATTGATATCCATTTTATATTCTTCTTTGAATTGAAATAGTGTCCTTTATGTATGAAGGTTGTTTCTTCTGGATGAACTTATTTGAGATTATTTCTTCTGAAGACATTCTGCTTCTTCTGAATAATCTTTTTAAGAATTTTTCCTGTTTCTTCTTAAGACAATCTCAAGTGAATACATTAGTACAGATGTTCAGAATTATATTAAGTGTATTTTGATAGCTTGTCATTACGAAAACATCTCAAGGGGATTCTTGGACCTTACAGGAAGCATATTTCCTAATTTACAAAATTATTTTTTTGCGACATTGTCGATATCGTCATACAATCACATACAATGTGCTTAAGTATTCCAACGATTACATAACCCTCAATCTCAATACATAATCATAATTACAAGTTACTACCACTAAGTGGCTCAAAATACATAATCAGTTCATTCATGTGAATTCAATTTGTAACATCCCAAAACTAGGACCCAGGAACTGTAGTGAAGGTTTAGGTTGTGATTTCAGTCAAGAGTCAGAGAATTGGGAATGATATGAGAAGTTGGAGCTTAGAATGTAGATTTAGATAGGAATTTGGGGATTGAATGTGAAAAATGGATATCTAAACTAATAGGGTCAAGATGTAAGAGGTTTTGGAGGATTAACCAAGCGTTAGGTCAAATAACCGTAGGGCGGACGTAGAAGGGGCCACAACCTGAGCCGGAGAGAAATATAGTGTTTAAGGGTAAGGAAATGAGGTTAAGGAAGGAGGATTAGTGTAACATCCCAAATAATTACACCTAGGCTACGTGTAGAACTGTAGAGCAAGAATTCTGAAGTGTAACGGTATGTCCTAGGCCTAGGAATAGGTGGAAATGAGAGGAAGAGTGAAAATTGAGAATTTAGGCATCAGACCTCTCGCTCAAGCGAGGCAGGCTCGCTTGAGCGAGTTATGCAGAAAAATCTTGTATAAGTTTTTGCTGTCATATTCGCTTAAGCAAGCAGGGCTCGCTTAAGCGAGATTTGTCCAGAGAGCATGCATTTCAGGGCACGACAGGCTCGCTTAAGCGAGAAGACACTTTCAGGATTATAAACCCTGATTAGGGCTCACTTCCTCTCATTCTTTCCTTTCCTTTTTCCATTCTAGAGAGAGAGAGATTTCTAGAGAGAGAAGGAGCTTGTGGGCTTGAAGGAGGAATAAAAGAAAGATCAAGAAGCATCTTTAAGGTTCCCAATCACTTGAGGAGCTTGGGATTTCCCCTCTCCACTTCTCATCCGCCCCTATTTCTTCCCCTAAGGTGAGTGTGGTTCACTCACTTGCTTATTTGTCACGTAAATTCCCTTGTATGACCCCTATTCTACTTCCCCTTGCTTGCATTCATGGTTATTGATGATTAGAGGAAGCTAGGGTTGTTGATTTGAATGAATTCTCTTGTAATGCAAACCCTAGGTTAGAGAAATTGGGGGTTTTCATGAAATTGAAGGTTTGGGGTGTGATTATGCTTATAATTTCTCTTGTTTATGTATTTTATCATGTTTGTGCATAATTTGAATGTTTGTGCATGATTTTACCCCCATCATGTTCATGGAAAATGTTTGGGTCTTTGACCTCATGAAAATGTTAAAGGAAATGTTAGAGGAAATGTTAAAGGGGTCTTCGGACCAATGAGGTGCAAGAGAGGTAACCGCTTTACTCCTCGGCCAAGGGGTAATTGAGGTTCCTCCATTAAAATGAACCCTGTTTGTTTAAGCTTAAAACTTAATGAGGGTGTCCCTGGACGACGGTCCTTGGTCACATGGCCGAGCGCTCAAGAAGGTTAAAGTGAAAAGAAACCGTGGGTGTCCGGGTTATGACACTTAAGGACTATCTTTGCATTGATTGCCTATGTGACTAACTCACGGTTTAAAATTCCCATTTTAATGTGCATTTACATGATTCTCTAAAGCATGTTGTATGTCTTATGGTTAGTTACCTATATTCATGATTTGTGTATGACGTACTTGGAGTTGGATGTTATCCCCCACACTGCACACACTTTTATCACACTCACTGGGACGTAGTCTCACCCCACGTTGCGGGAAATCACTTTCAGTTGTGCATGATAGGATTCTTGACATCGGAAGAAGAGTTGGAGTTTTGAGGTGGGTCCTTATGCCCCTCATGTTGCCTGTAGTCCTGGAATGTCTAGGCCTAGTTAAAGTATGTAACAGATAAGGATTGTAATTGAATATGTAATGGATTATTATCATTGTATGTAATTGTATTATTCGTGGTATGGCTAATATGAAAGCTTGAGTTTTTGGCCATGGAGGCCATTTGTTAATGAAATAGTTTAGTGATTTTAAATGCATGAACTGTACTGGTGTTTTGCTGGTTTTCAGGCGGATCTGGAAATTGGGAAACGTCCAGTTTTCAGGGGAGACACTGCCGGAAATCCGACAGAAGTTTTATGAACCTTAAACATGCTAAGTGTGGGTTCCTCCCTGTCTTTCTTAATGGAACGATTTAGAATTGTGTTATTGAACGTTGAGGAAGCCTAAGCGTACGTTGGACTGCTTAGGCAATTGTGCTTGTATGCTAATACATGAAATGGCGTGAAATAATTTCAGAAATTTGGAATAGTATTGCTAACGGACACTCATTCTTGAATTGAGGAATTAGGACGTTACACAATTCATATACATCATAGTGAAATGATAAAGCAAAAGGGAAAGAGACTCCCAAGCTCTTCGGTCAAGCTTCCAACTGAGAACCCTACACATCTAAATGAATCCATAAATGTGTGGTGAGACTAAAGTCCTAGTGAGTGCATACATGCATACAGTGTAGGGAAAACATACAAACATAAATGCATCAATAAAACTTATAATCCACCATACTATGAACACATCCAACAACAAAACAAATATACACCAAACATTAGGAGTCTTTCCACTTGTCCTTTTTCCATTGGTCATATATGAGCTCATTATCCGAGTAGGAAATGTCTTCCCCACGATCATTAGACCTCGCCATCTAACACGTGCCATTTTTCAAACAATCATGAACATTCTCATTTTTCCTTTTTCCCTTTATTGGTCAAAGACCCATATAATCCCTCATATGTTACTTTATCTCATACATTAGATCTCATGGATGTAAAATAGTAATATAAGACATGTAAACAATTTTCTTAAGCCTAAGCATGCAAGGAGTCTTAGTTACAAAGCCCTAACCTTAGAAATGTTATCATCTCAAGCCAAGCAACCAAAACCATGAACATAACCACCAAACAATTTATAATCATTAATAACCAAACAATCACAAGGAATAAAGAAGGGGATTCAAGAGGAGTGGCGATCTCTAAGAAAAATGGAAGTAAGTGAGTGGTATACACTCACCTCTAGAGACAATAGGAAAAAGGGTTTGAGGGTTGTGAATGGCTTGCTTCTCTTTTGGGGGTCACTTAAAGGCTCATTTTTCCACTTTTCTTCTCCTTGCTCTGATAGGGCACAAGTGGGTGGGAAAAGTGTTTTAGAATGAGGGTTAAATGACCCTCAAAACCTTTCTAAAAAATAAGATTCACACGTTCTCGCTCAAGCAAAACATTTTCGCTTGAGCAAGAATCAAGCAGTGAGCTTATTGCCTCATTCTCGCCTAAGCGAGAATCTTTCGCTCAAGTGAAAACCTGACAGAAGGAACCTCTAACTTTTTGCCTCCTTTTCGCTTGAGCGAGAAATGAGAATTTCTCGCTCAAGCGAAAAATAATGAAAGTTTCTACCCAGTTTTGGCTGATATTTTGGCTTAAATAAAAACAGTCTCGCTTGAGCAAAAAATCTCACAAAATGGAATTACCAAATTTCCATTTCTACTCGCTCAAGCGAGTCATTTCTCGCTTGAGCGAAAAAAGGGACAATGTTATGCCATTTTTAACAGTTTTTAACCCTCTTTAACCTAATTTATGTTATGAAAACCTTAAGGTTCTATTTTTCATGGACCTTAGAAATTTCTGAATAAAACAACACTTTTCTTGACAAATACTTTTTCTGTTCTTGCAATATTTTCTTTTTCTTTTCTTTTGCTATTTTCTTTCTTTTTCTTTGATTTTCTAATTCTCCAATAAAATAAGAAATGATGAATTAAGATAGACGAATAACAACTAATAGCCTTGTCAAAACAATATTCACCCTTTGAAAACTTGATAAATAAATCACTCATAAACCAAGTATGACGTATAGGAGAAAATAGGTTTTGAACAAAAAAGTAAAAAACGTAGAAGAAGAAGAAGAAGAGATATGGTTGGAAGTCACACTTTCAAAGACTTGAAAGATAAGTCCCTGAGAACATACACACAAAGGAAGGATCCTTTGATAAATTCTCAACTCTTGACTAGCAAGAAAACTTAGAGAAACACTCTCAAAGTATAGGTAATTTTCTGCATAAACATTCTAACCTTTCTTGCATGCATGAAGCATGTATTTATAGAGTTTACAAGGTGAATTAGGGTTATGCATTCAGCTGCATGTTCACGCCCCAAATCTCCCAAAAATACCCTTTACACACTTCCCATGCAACCCTAATACATTACTAGGAAATAACTAAATTAAAGAGACAAAATTAGCTAATAAAACTCAACCTAAGTGTGCTTGTGTGGCCGCATTTTCCCAACCAGAATTTTGGCACATGTGGCTGCAATAAACCTTAGGAAATAACCACCAAACATGAAGTAAAGAGGCTATTCATGCAGCAATAAAATGGCCGCACATAACAGCCACCATTCATCAAGTTCCCATTCATTTTGTAACCTCCCTCTTCATGACTTGGCCGCCACTTTAATAGCCTTTTATTCTCCAATTTATAACCTTGTTGGCCCCTTCCTGATGACTTATAACTCAGCCAATTTTAGCACATGTTGGCCGCAAACTTGGACTAGGTGAGAGGTTCCCATGTGGCTCTAAATAAGACTAGGTTCATGCGTACAAACAAGCCTACTCCAACGGCTAGTAGACAAGGCTTTAATGCATTTTAATAACATTACAACCTTGTCTTGTAACCATAAAAACAATAACTCAAATGTCTTGTAACATCCTATTCTTTATTGAAAGCAAATAAATCTAATAATTTCAGCAAAATAAAAGAGAGTGGCTGCCCACAATTGCCACATGTGGCCGCCCACAATGCCACATCATTTGCTTTGAAGGTGCTTCAACTGGTAGTTGCATTAAATGCAACTGTCTCTTCATCAATGGCTCCATCCTCTTCAATCTGAGTGCAATTAATGAACTGAAGACTTTCATTAATATTTTGTATACTTTGAGATTGGACTTCCTTGATGACAAGTTGTAGTGCCTCCTTAGCCTTCCTAGCCTGCGCCCTTGTCATGGGCCCACCTAATTTGTTGACTGCTTGACTGATGTCCACATCACGCTCCCCTTCTTGAAAAGGATTTGTCCTCAAATCTAAAGGGTCCTCACCTGCATCAAAAAGAGTTAAATCAGCAACATTAAAGGGTGCACTAACATTATACTCACCAGGCAAGTCTATTTTGTAGGCGTTATCATTAATCCTTTCAAGCACTTGGAAAGGTCCATCTCCCCTTGGTTGAAGCTTTGATTTCCTTTGTTCTGGGAACCTTTCTTTCCTCATGTGTATCCATACCCAATCCCCTGGTTGGAACACCATTTTCTTCCTTCCCTTGTTTGCTTGCTTGGCATAGCTCTCATTTTTCTTTTCAATTTGAGCCTTAACCTTCTCATGCATCTTCTTGACAAAATCAGCCTTAGCCTGCGTTTCCTTATGTTTAAACATAGAAATATTAGGCAAAGGTAATATATCAAGAGGAGTTAAAGGGTTGAATCCATACACTACCTCAAAAGGTGAACAATTAGTATTACTATGAACAGCCCTATTATAAGCAAATTCAACATGAGGCAAACAATCCTCCCAAGATTTTATGTTTTTGTTCAAAATTGTCCTAAGCAAAGTACCTAGGGTCCTATTAACCACTTCTATTTGTCCATCAGTTTGGGGATGGCAAGTAGTAGAAAATAGTAACTTGGTGCCAAGCTTTCCCCACAAAATCCTCCAAAAATGACTCAAGAATTTTGAATCCCTATCACTCACTATGCTTCTTGGCATTCCATGCAATCTGACTATTTCCTTGAAAAATAAATCTACTACATGGAAAGCATCATCCACCTTCTTGCAAGGTATAAAGTGAGCCATTTTTGAAAACCTGTCAACCACAACAAACACAAAATCTTTTCCATTCTTTGTTCTTGGAAGTCCCAAAACAAAGTCCATGGAAATATCAGTCCAAGGAAATTCAGGAACAGGTAAAGGAGTATATAAACCATGAGGTTTGACTTTAGACTTAGCCCTTTTGCAAACAATACATTGGTCACATATTTTATGAACATCACGTTTCATATTTGGCCAATAAAAATTATCTTGCAAAATTTCTAAAGTCTTTTGCACTCCAAAATGTCCCATTAAACCCCCTTCATGTGACTCCCTCACAAGCATTTCTCTTATGGAACTTTTAGGCACACACAATTTATTCCCTTTAAACAAAAAATCATTATGCCTTAAAAATCCATTTTCTGATTTTTTAAAACATGCCACATACAAATCAGCAAAATCCATATCATCACAATACATGCTTTTCAAAGATTCAAGTCCATACAATTTAGCTTCTAGCATAGCAAGCAAGACATGTCTCCTAAAAAGAGCATCAGCAACTATATTTCCTTTTCCTTTTTTATGCTTTATGACGTATGGAAATTGTTCCAAAAATTCAACCCATTTAGCATGCCTTTTATTTAATTTTCATTGGCCTTTTAAATACTTCAAAGATTCATGATCACTATGAATTACAAACTCTTTAGTAAGTAAATAATGTTGCCAAGTCTTAAGAGCCCTTACCAAAGCATATAATTCCTTATCATAAGTAGAATAATTAAGTGCTGGACCACTTGATTTTTCACTAAAATAAGCAATTGGATGCCCCTCTTGCAATAAAACAGCACCAATACCAACATTAGAAGCATCACATTCCAACTCAAAAGATTTTGAAAAACTTGGTAAGGCTAAAATAGGCGCATGTGTGAGCCTATCTTTAAGGGCAGCAAAGGCCGCCTCTTGCTTCTCCCCCCATTTATATCCCACATTCTTTTTAACAATATCATTTAGGGGTGCAGCCAATGTGCTAAAATCCTTAACAAATCTTCTATAAAAACTTGCTAAGCCATGAAAACTTCTCACCTCACTCACATTTTTAGTCGTTGGCCATTCTTGAATAGCCTTCACCTTTTCCTCATCCACTTGAACTCCCTTGGAGCTCACAACAAATCCCAAGAAAACAACATGGTTGGTACAAAATATGCATTTTTCTATGTTGGCATACAAATTTTCTTTTCTAAGCACATCCAAAACAGATTTTAAGTGATTAACATGCATATCCAAAGAAGTGTTATAGATAAGAATATCATCAATATAAACCACCACAAATTTTCCAATAAATTCCCTCAAGACATGGTTCATCAATCTCATAAACGTACTAGGAGCATTAGTTAAACCAAAGGGCATAACCAACCATTCATACAACCCATATTTAGTTTTAAAGGCTGTTTTCCATTCATCCCCCTCCCTTATACGTATTTGATTATAACCACTTTTAAGATCAATTTTGGAAAAAATGCAAGCACCATGAAGTTCATCAAGTAAGTCATCTAACCTGGGAATAGGATGACGATACTTGATTGTGATGTTGTTAACTGCCCTACAATCTGAGCACATTCTCCAAGTTCCATCTTTTTTTGGTACCAGAATGACTGGTACTGCGCAGGGACTCATGCTATCCCTCACCCATCCTTTGCTAATGAGTTCACTCACTTGTCTCTCAATCTCTTTGGTCTCTTGAGGATTACTCCTATAGGCTGGCCGATTTGGCAATGACGCTCTAGGAATGAGGTCTATGTGATGCTCAATTCCTCTCAAAGGTGGTAAACCATCAGGAACATTTTCTGGAAAGACATCCTCATACTCCTGCAAAAGAGATTTAACTACAAAAGGCAATTCAAATTTATCAAAAATATTAGCAGTTAAGAGATAGTTAGTATCAAACAACAAATAAAGTGGTTGTCTTGTACATAACACTCTTCTCACTTCTCTTTCTTTTGCTAAACAAATTTGTTTACCCTCTGGTATTTCACTCTTTTTCTTTTGACTCTCTTCTTTTGCAAGTGTTTCACTCAACCTCTCTTGGGCAATTTTTTCTCTCAACTTATTTTGATCCTCACTAACCTCTCTAGGTGTCAATGGTCTCAAAACAATTTTTTTATCTTGGTACATGAAAGAGATTTTATTTGTAAAGCCATCATGGATAGCTTTAGTGTCAAACTGCCACGGTCTTCCAAGAAGTATGTGGCTGGCCTCCATGGGTACCACATCACAAAGCACCTTGTCTTGATATTTTCCTATAGAAAAAGGAATTTCAGCTTGTTTGCGCACATGCACTTCATCTCCCTCACTAAGCCATTGGAGTCTGTATGGCCTAGGATGAGGCTGTGTGTCCAATCCCATCTTATTCACCAATCTGGAACTAACAACATTAATGCAGCTGCCACCATCAATTATTACCAAGCAAATCTTACCATTGATTGAACATCGAGTGTGAAAGATGTTCTCCCTTTGGTTTTCCTCCTTGCCCACGGTTTGGCTTCCTAGGAGTCGTCTAATCATGTAGACTTCTCCCACATCAGCACGTGTATCATCATCACTGGGCTCCTCCCTTTCATCCTCTGATTCACTTGTGTATTCACCATTGTCCTTAAGAAGAATGGTCTTCTTAGTGGGACACTCATAGGCATAGTGCCCTCTTCCTTGGCACTTGAAACAAGTCACATCTCTTCCTTTCTTTGCAACCTGTTCAACATTTTTATCAGTGGATTTACCTTGAGGACTGGGCGCTGCATGGCTTGAGGATTCAGCCACCTCCTTTTTAATTCTGTCCTTCCAATTTGCAGGCAAATTAGTAGAACTTCTCCTGGCAGCTCCTTTTCTTTTTAATTGTTGCTCCACTTGAAGAGCCTTATGTAATAAGTCCTCCATTTCCACATACTCCTGTAACTCCACAACATCTCTAATGTCACTACTCAAACCATTTAGAAAACGTACCATAGTGATTTCAGGATCCTCTTCTATGTTGGCTTGAATTTGCAGCATCTCCATCTCCTTATAGTACTCCTCCACTCCTTTACTGCCTTGAGTTAATTTTTGTAACCTTAGCTTCAAGTCACGTTGGAAACTGGAGGGAACATATCATTTCCTCATAATCCTCTTCATCTCCACCCAAGTCTCCACCATAGGTTCTTCATTTCTGACTCTCTCTTTCTGTAGCTTATTCCACCAAACAAGTGCATAGTCAGAAAATTCAGTTGCAGCAGACTTTACCTTTTGCGCTTCTGTATAGGAGTTACACGCAAATATGTGCTCAATTTTGAGCTCCCACTCTAGGTAAGCTTCTGGATCACTGCGTCCTTTGAAGGCTGGTATGGTTAACTTAACTCCTTGTATTCTACCTTCATCTCTTGGTGGTCTCTCCTCTTCCGCATCAGGTGTTGGTTTGATCTCCAATTCATCCAACCTAGCATGCAGCTCATCATACTGTCTTTTCATTGCCAACTCTAATTGTTGATAAATAGCAGCAATTTGTGTCTGAAGATCACGGTTCTCCACGGGTCTTTCTGCCATAGTAAATAAAAAGAAAAACGTAACAGAGAAAGAAAATGTTAACTGTTTAGAAACCTCACCACACTCGTGTTTGCACACAAAATTTGGCTTTTTTTATAACGTAACTCTCTTGCCTTTTTCCACTCTATTTCTCTTGAGTTTCTTACCACACCAATGGGGAGAATAAATCAAATAATTCACCAACCTGCGTGCAGTCAAGAAAATAATAAAACAAGAAAAGCTAAGAAGAAATAGAATTTGTTAGAAGAAATAAGAAGAAATGATTCAGAAGAATTTCTAATAACCGGAGCTCTGATGACCAAATGATGTGAACCTTAAGGTTCTATTTTTCATGGACCTTAGAAATTTCTGAATAAAACAACACTTTTCTTGACAAATACTTTTTCTGTTCTTGCAATATTTTCTTTTTCTTTTCTTTTGCTATTTTCTTTCTTTTTCTTTGATTTTCTAATTCTCCAATAAAATAAGAAATGATGAATTAAGATAGACGAATAACAACTAATAGCCTTGTCAAAACAATATTCACCCTTTGAAAACTTGATAAATAAATCACTCATAAACCAAGTATGACGTATAGGAGAAATATAGGTTTTGAACACAAAAAGTAAAAAACGTAGAAGAAGAAGAAGAGATATGGTTGGACGTCACACTTTCAAAGACTTGAAAGATAAGTCTCTGAGAACATACACACAAAGGAAGGATCCTTTGATAAATTCTCAACTCTTGACTAGCAAGAAAACTTAGAGAAACACTCTCAAAGTATAGGTAATTTTCTGCATAAACATTCTAACCTTTCTTGCATGCATAAAGCATGTATTTATAGAGTTTACAAGGTGAATTAGGGTTATGCATTCAGCTGCATGTTCACCCCCCAAATCTCCCAAAAATACCCTTTACACACTTCCCATGCAACCCTAATACATTACTAGGAAATAACTAAATTAAAGAGACAAAATTAGCTAATAAAACTCAACCTAAGTGTGCTTGTGTGGCCGCATTTTCCCAACCAGAATTTTGGCACATGTGGCTGCAATAAACCTTAGGAAATAACCACCAAACATGAAGTAAAGAGGCTATTCATGCAGCAATAAAATGGCCGCACATAACAGCCACCATTCATCAAGTTCCCATTCATTTTGTAACCTCCCTCTTCATGACTTGGCCGCCACTTTAATAGCCTTTTATTCTCCAATTTATAACCTTGTTGGCCCCTTCCTGATGACTTATAACTCAGCCAATTTTAGCACATGTTGGCCACAAACTTGGACTAGGTGAGAGGTTCCCATGTGGCTCCAAATAAGACTAGGTTCATGCGTACAAACAAGCCTACTCCAACGGTTAGTAGACAAGGCTTTCAATGCATTTTAATAACATTATAACCTTGTCTTGTAACCATAAAAACAATAACTCAAATGTCTTGTAACTTCCTATTCTTTATTGAAAGCAAATAAATCTAATAATTTCAGCAAAATAAAAGAGAGTGGCCGCCCACAATTGCCACATGTGGCCGCCCACAATGCCACATCATTTGCCTTGAAGGTACTTCAACTGGTAGTTGCATTAAATGCAACTGTCTCTTCATCAATGACTCCATCCTCTTCAATCTGAGTGCAATTAATGAACTGAAGACTTTCATTAATATTTTGTATACTTTGAGATTGGACTTCCTTGATGACAAGTTGTAGTGCCTCCTTAGCCTTCCTAGCCTGCGCCCTTGTCATGGGCCCACCTAATTTGTTGACTGCTTGACTGATGTCCACATCACCTTTTATACTTATAATTTCACTTATGACAATATTTTTGAGTTTTTGGATGTTACAGAAACATCCTTCTTGGTCACATGAAAAGACACAAAATTGCTAAATAGGTATTAACATTTGTTATGTGACAATTTTTTAGCTCATCATATCATAAGTAAAGACTTTTTTCAAAAGTTTAGATTTAAAAAATATAAATAATATTTTATAAAGATTAAAACTAAGATTTATTTATTTTAAAAGGATACATATTTTATCCTATGGATAAATAGATTTCATAAGTGAAAATAGTGATTGAAAATTGATTTAAATAAATTTCATAATTAACTTTATGAATGTTAATTTTGGGTGTTGGCGATAAAAATTTTCAAAAGTTTTGTGAGCATATGCGCAATGTATTAAATTTCCACTTATGAAAAAAGTTAGATTCATTTTAAACTTTTATTTTATTTTTTTCTCCCATTTGTTCAATTCCGAGGAAAAGACAACTCCAACATATCTACCGAACCTATTATTGCACTGAGTCGAATCATGTCATTTAGAGTAATAAAGATAATAAAAAATTATGAATAATCTTATAAATATGATCGGAGGGAAGGAGTATAAAAGAAACTTGTAAAATTAGGGGTGGAAAAGGCGGGTTTGACCTGCCGGGTCAACCCGCCCAACCCATCGAATTTGGCGGGGCAGGTTGGGGACCTCAGCCCACCACCCCACCTGACCCGCACCACATAACCCTCCAACCCGGCAGGCCATTGACAGACCAAGCCATTGCTAGTAAAGCTTGGAGAAATCAACTTGATATTTATTTGAGTGAGCCAACCTTGGATTTTGATTTTATGGAAGAAATGGATGTATTACAATGGTGGAGAAATAATAGGCATAGATTTTCATATCTTTCAATAATGGCTAAGGACTTGTTGAACATCCCCATTACTATATTTGCATCTGAATATGCCTTTAGCATTGGTTCCCGAGTTCTTAACCAGTATAGAAGCCGCCGCTAGTCAAAAAATGTGGAAGCATTGATATGTACTTGCAATTGGTTGCATGACTTTAGTAACAGTAATTTATTTAATGTGAATGTAATTAGTCATTAATTATTTGTATAGTTTTGATAATCATTTCTCACTTCAAATTCATTTGTTCTAAAATAAAAATGTGATGTAGACGATGAGGATGAGGATGATGAAGATGACAAAGATGGAAAACAGGAGCAAACTTCTTCCAAGGGTGCATCAAATGTTCTTGATGTGGAAGATGCGGAAGATGATTGATTTGTGATGTTTCTTTATGATGTTTACTTTGTGACTTAAGACAACCAGACTATTTTATGTTGTGGCTTGTGTTCTTAATGTTGGATACTTGGATAATCAATTTGTATTGTTTTGACATTTAAGTTTTAAAGGACTATGACTATGATGTTAGTGATGTAGTGGACTAATATTCGTATGGACCAATTTGTTGTGGACATAATGTTAATGATGTATTACGTTAATTACTTAAAGTATTTGGTTTGGTAATAGTTATTAATGTTTTTGTGTGAAGTAAATTGATTAAAACAAATTTTTCATTTTTTTTGTGAGATGTTAGATTGATTGGAATTGAATCAATAAATAAATTGTCATTTTATAAGTTTTTTTTGTCAATTTTTTTTTTATATTTTTGAGCGAGTTGACCCATTTACCCGCCATTTTCCAACCCATCTTATATTAAAATTTTATTTATTTATTTTTAAAATTTATGGCGGTCCAACCTGCCAACCCACCCTTAGGCAGTGTGGGCTACAATTGAGAACCTACTTTCTTGGTGGGTCAACCTGCCCCACCCCTGTTTAACGTGGGTTGCTGGCGGGTCGGGCGGGTTGACCAGTTTTACCACCCCTATGTAAAACTTTACACAAATGTGTAGAAACCGTCAATTAGTCAATGTATAAATCGTTCGTGTTTGGTAGGCCTGGCCCTGACTCTTATGGGTCTATTTGACAATTTTGAACCTGTGCTTCACGTGTCTCCCTTGCTTATCCTCTTCTTCCATCCTCCAAACTCTACAAAAAATATATAATCTATAAAGAAAAAAGGTAATGATATTTTACGGAATAAAGCATTTTCGATTTCCAAGTTACAAGGTAGGTTCTGGGCTTGGCTCATTGGAATATACCGTCGGGTGATCATAGCTTAGACACAGTAAGTTCACCTTGAATCTCCTCTACTTTACAAAATCAGCTCTATTCAATTCATAGCTTCAATCATTATTATAAATTTCAGGAGCTACAGGAATTCTTTTCTGTTACTTTTTTTTTTCTCTGGTCTTGTTTTATATTGTTTGTTCATTGTTTTTTCTGATGGGTGCATTGATGCTTAGTTTGTTAGGGACAAGTTGTCTTCGTCATTTTTCTTTTTTGTGGTTCACTGTTTCCTTGAATTTCAATGAAGGTTAAATATGACCACACATGGAAAACAATCACCTTTTATTGCGGGGAAAAATTGTCATGCTTTGCTGAAGAAGAAAGCACTCTATCTGTTACCTGCATTTGAAATTGAAACTCCTGAAATAACTTATTACTGGCTGAAAGCTAAGGGTCAATTAATTAATATTACCTCCATCAAGTTGGGAACTTTATGATAGAACCTTATATATCTCAAGAGACTTAGAATGAATGATCTTAAGAAAATATTAGTTTTGTATTTCTAATATGAATTAGCTTAACTAATTTAGAAAAATTCCAGGTTCATATGATGGGTGAGTCAGAGGTTACAAAATTCAGCTTAAAAGTCAGGAAGAATGAAAAAGATGGGTTTCCAAGGCTTGATCCTGCAATACCTAATTTTTTTGTGCAGTTCCCTCACAGGTTTCAAAATATTCTAAAGGTCAATCACCTATCCTGTGGCTTAAAATTTATTAGGAACCTGGATTTGCATTTAACTTATTATTTTCTGACTACAGTCACAGCTGAGTAGATTAGCAAAACAGAATGGAATGAATTTGGTGAGATCTGGACAGAGAAATGAGAATAGATCTTTCAGTGCCTCTGAAGCTGAACTGAATGAGCAACTGCAAGCATGGAGAGCAAATCCTTCTTGGGTTGATAAACCACCACAAATAAAGGTGAGGAGCAGTTAAATGGGAAAGTTTGATTTTTTTTTTTTGGAAAATGTTGATATCTTAAAATGTTGATTCCGGTGTACAGCTCAGAAACTGGATCAAACAAGGCAATGGTAACACACATTTAGGCCTGGATCCTAGTGGAAGTAGACGTAAAAATCCAGTCTGTCACACTTTAGAATCTCAAGATTTGAAATAAATAAGAAAATATATATGTCTGTCTATGTCTATGTCTCAGTTTATATATGTACAATGATGTTCCTTTTGGCAGGTGACTGTTCCCAAAGGCTCTCTTTGCAACCTCAATGTAGAAGTTGATGTTGGGCTGCCCCCTGATGCAGTATATAATATAGTGACAGATCCTGACAATAGGAGAGTTTTCAAAAATATCAAAGTAAGTGACATAGTGCTTGTTTGTTTTAAATTTTAGTTGATCAAAACCATGGTTTTGAAAATTGATTTTAAATCACTTCCGTCCAACGTACTTCGTAAAACGTGCATCATCCATCTCAACCATTCATTTCTAGAATCAATTCTACTCAACTGTAAACCAAACGGACATATAAATGATCCATAATTCTGCTCACATTGTGTTTGGTTACAACCTTCCGAATTTTTTTTTTAAAAGACAGCAAAGAAGATTGCCATTATTGAAACATTCTGTTTCTTCTTGATTCTAGTCTCTACCCCCCCCCCCCCCCCCCAAAGTTCAGTCTCCCAAAATTCTGCAATTCAATATGTCAATGTCTTTCTTG
This sequence comes from Sesbania bispinosa, assembly GCA_026901365.1. Lineage (NCBI taxonomy): Eukaryota > Viridiplantae > Streptophyta > Magnoliopsida > Fabales > Fabaceae > Sesbania > Sesbania bispinosa. The sequence goes on from QLOH01000098.1 coordinate 749,423, forward strand.
GTCAGGAAGTGATATCCAGAAAAGTTTTGGTTAATGAGGGTCATAGGCAAGTGGTTGATCTTGAGCAAGCAGCCATTTGGAGATTTCTTTGGTGGTCTGGGACTATCTCGATTAATGTTTTGGTAGATCAAAACAGAAAAGATCACACTGTAAGGATCTATCCCTCTTTAAGATATTGAATGGATTCCATGTTTGTTGCACATATTATTTGAGGCAGATAGAAACTGACAATACTTTAACAGCTATTATCTCCACTCCAAGACTCTTCTTTAACTGCAAATCTTTTAAGCAAGTGGATATTGTTATTTTATGTTACTGATATATACATATATATCCTTTGTAGACATAAAGGTTGCAAGGCAGTGTCTTACTTTAACAGAGTAATATGTGATGAATTCTGACACAGTCCTACAGTTCATCCAACAAAGGATGTATATCTTACATACTGCTATATAATTTTGGTCAGATGAAGTTCAAGCAAACCAAGACTGGATTCATGAAAAAATTTGAGGGCTGCTGGAGAGTAGAACCTTTATTTGTTGATGAAGCAATCTGCTATCCCTTTAAACCGATGACCAAAGATGACTATAACGCATGTACAAGAGGCAAAGGAAGAATTGGGTCTAAAGTTAGCCTGCAACAAATACTTCAGCCAGCCATTGTTCCTCCCCCTCCCATATCATGGTATTTGAGGGGAATTACCACCCGGACAACTGAGATGCTTATTACTGATCTGCTTGCAGAAAGTGCCAGAATCAGAGGAGGATATGAGGCTGAAAAGTCTAAGGAAGAGCTTCCTGGAAAAAAAGCTGACCTTGTTGCTAACACGAGTGACATCAAAGAACGATGGATTCTACGTAGAAAAAATGCAAAGCAGGGTCATAGAAGACTGCTGACTGCTAAATGATTTTCCTATATTTGTTTTTCATTTTTAGTTGAAGTAAGATTATCTAGATTGCTCCAGAATAGTTAAGTTTACTTCAACAGATTTTGATGTATGCATCTTATCACGTATTGTTAAGGAAACTAATTTTCAGCTTATTGCATTGCATTCCAGTTTCATAATCTTCGCCTTCGGTGAACTGTTGTTGGTGTGTCCAACATCATAACAGGGCATAACACTGCTGTTATGGATTGTTTAGATTCCTCAATGTATTTGAAATACAAAAGCTGTTAGGGATTACTGAATAGTTGAGTATGAGATGCCTGATTTTCAATTCCAAAATTTAAGTGTTTGATTTAGTGTTGAAACTGACCAAACTTAAGTTTGAATTTCCCAACGCAACTATTTCTAGCGTTATAAATGTAAATTTACCACATTTCAATGCTAAATTAAACATACTCTAAGCTATTTTTCATTTGTGTCGCTACAATTCGATACGATTTACAATTCACAATTTAAAATTTAGCTTGACAATTCACAATTAGAATGATGATTTGATAGCCTTATTTCATAAGAGCATTAAAATATAATACTAAATGGATTAATTAATGCTGAGAATCAAATCTTATAAAAAGATGTCAGACTATATAACATTGTCCATAAAACAACATAGACAAAAAACGGATCTCATTAGATGAGTAACTAAGGTTACAGTTCATGTATTCATACAAATCGTTTAGCTGATATACAATACAATACATCGAGTGGAAGTGCGATACAATAACATTCACTTATGAGTTGACATTCTAATATTCTGTTTTCCTTTAATTCTAAGTCAATGACTAATTATAATAATTATTCAACCATTTTACAGAAAATTATAGAAATTACAGCTACAAATCATGCAAGCAACGAAGGATTGCTTCATCTAAGCTGCATAGACACTGCACTCTATACTCTCATCCCCATTTAATTCCCCATCTAGTGGACCATGTATTTTATCCACCGCAAAGGATAACCTGGTGGGAATTTGTTGCACTACTTGATTGGCCAATAATTCCTTGAGGCCATGTTTATCAGATCTCATGAAGGCACCCACAGCTCCAAGAAACCCTTCATGCCGCAAGAACATTGCTTTTGCCTCACCTTTAGACCTATAAAGATTAACCCAAGTTAAATAGTCATGTTCTTTTGATAAATATGCTGGAAGCAAGTGGCTCAAGTAGCCCCAACAAACCTTCAATGCATTATAGGCATGATTGGCATAACAACGGCCGAGGTTTATATTCTAAATCAATTCAAAATTATAGCGTGCAAATACGTTTACACTTCCTCAAACCCTAACTCCCTCCTATCCTTGCCACCCCTTAGGAATCAGGACTTATCATTGAATGAAGTTAAGCATCTGTTGTTGCATGCACTGAAATTTATGCCAACAAAAATAAATACTACCTCCATTCCTATTTAACTGTCCACTTTCAAAGAAAAAAATTGTTCCTATTTAACTGTCCACTTACAAATCCAATGTGCTAATAATTATATTTTTCTCCATTTTACCCTTATGTTAATAAATGACCCACTATTGAAAACTAATGAGAGCCAATAGTACTAAGAGAGATAAAAGGTTAAAATAGAAAGTTTAAAATTTATTTCCATGAAAACAAGAGTAATGATTGCATTTCTTAATGTGTGTTTTTAGTCAAAGTGGACAGTTAAATAGGAACGGAGGTAGTACTTGCTTTTATTGATGAAACAATATAGAATTTTTTTACGCTTTTAGATGAGAAGCTGGAAATCATCTTCTCTTTGATCATTATAGCACCCAAAGCTTTTATGATTGTTTTAAGAGATGGATTTTAGTCTGAGACCGCAGCTGCGTTAATATTAAGGACAAGTCCATGCCCCTCCTCAACATAGACCATTATTAGTTAGGAAGCACCAAATTGGCATAGTGAGACGAAGGAACTTCCTTGTCACTTACCAGAAATTAACAGCAACAGATAATGTGTCCATTGTAAAAGGATGCCTCCGAATAAAAAATCCACCAAAAAAAATCCTCTTCAGCCCAAAACGAAGGGCATTTAAGTAAGAGATCTGAAAGCAAAAAACATAAGGAAACTAATAAGTGTACAAAATCCATTTCACTACTGAAGAAAGGAGAAATACTGCATGAACTTATGTTTAAGGATGGGAGCCATAAAAACAAAGGTAAAACTAACACACAAAGAGGTATATGGGTATCCATTGACACCTGTGTAGAAAAATCAATGTGTAGGAAAGACCATAAGGAGGGTTGACTAGATGGAGAATAATCCAATGGCTAGAGGTAGAGGGAGACTAAAGAAAACTATATGGTAAACCATTAAGAGAGATTTAGAGGTAAATTGTCTATCTTAAATACATGATAGAGATTTATGGTGTTGTTTGATCCTTGTAGCCGATCCCACCTAGTGGGATAAGACTTGGTTGTTGTTGTAGTATTTATCTGTAGCTGTTGTGGCATTGAAATGTTGCATTATGCAGATATAAGGGTAGACAATCATCGAAAGAGACAGGTAAGAAACAGCTATGTTACCAACTTGAAAAGAGAGGGATTATTGCTGAATTGTGCTATATAACAAAGAACTGACACCTATATACTACTAATAGTAAATAGTAATATAGGTCAAGTAGACAAGCCCAGCCCAATAGCCCTCACTAATACCATAAGACTCCTAATCCTAATATCTAACCATGCTTATTGTTGGAGAGTTCACATTGACGAGTGATAAGGCCAAATAAAAGTATATAAACCTTGGGCAATCCTCACCCTACAAGCTAGCTTTTGGGGTTGAGTTAGACCCAGATCCAAAATTTAAGATAGTATCACAGGGTGTGAGGGGGTGTGTTGGAGAGTCTCACATTGACTAGTGATAAGACCAAATAAAAGTATATAAATCTTGGGCAATCTTCACCCTACAAGATAGCTTTTGGGGTTGAGTTAGACTCAGATCCAAAATTTAACACTTTTATGTATGTAAAATTTCATATCCACAATCATCTATTGTCAGTATATCTTGAATTCAAGGTGAAATATGCTTTTTAAACAAGAAATAGTATCAGCCAATGAAGCACTTATAGTTAAGATGAGGTGACAATTTCTTTTATATATACATGAGTAGTGATTAATTGACTCATGTAAATCTTGACCCACAACACAAAATAACTTTTTGAAAGTGAATTACACTCCCCTTCCATAAGAGAAATTTAAATTACAATGCCCTCACCTCTTATTTTAAAAGTTACACTCCCCTCACTTGAGAAATGAATATGTCTTACAATTTAGTCCATTTTAATATATTAATAAGTTTCTTATGGATAATTTTCTCTCTATTGTGACTCTCAGCATCATTAGCATATTGTTTCGAACCTGTACTATAACCTTTAGAGGATGAAATAAAGATTTTGGGTGAAGTTCCAAAGCTGATAAAATGGGTGTTTAGAACTTTATTTTATCTTTTAAAGTCTTAAATCAATAATAAAATGTTCAAAATTAGTTGTTAGTGACATTGAAAGTTGTAGAGAAAGGAAAATTTCACTGGGGGACTCATTCGTAGCCATTAGCTACCAATTAAAGGTTTATTTACATTAAAACAGATAAACTGGAATGCATATTTATCTCTCATGAGAGAGGGGTGTTTTATTTAAAAAAATGGGAGGGGAGTGTAGTTTAAACTTCTCTAAAGGGAGGGGAGTATAATTTTCCTTTTATTATCCAACCTATAAATTATAAGTATATATAAATGTAGATCTTTCATGTTCAATTTTAAAATTGAGAAAGGACAATAATAAGTATATAATAAAATAATTTATATTTTTTTATTTTGCAAACTATATATTAGGTTAATCTTATAATATATCAATGAAGTATAAACAAAATTTAGACTAATACAATCTCAATATCTATAATTCTTGTAAAGGACAAAATATGAACTATTTAAAGTAGAGATTTTCCCTTGTTGTATACACCACAAAGTTTAACTGAACTCTTGATCCCCCAAAAAATATAATATAAAAAAAGGAAATATTTCTAATTTGTCCATCAAACACATGTGAGTACTAATGTACTATGCAAAGTGGTATTCTGGGTTCCACCCTTCACTTAGTAGCTAGAATGCTCCACTAATTAGATTATTACATTTTTTAAAGGAAATGCTATTAGAAAGAATAGAAAAGGAACTGCTAGGGTGAGCATAAGATATCCTCCACTAACCATAACCAACTATTATAAAGATAGAAAAGTACACCGAAGATAATTGCAAAAAAAATGAAAACTAATTGCAAACTTGAGGTCGTGCCAAAATGTTTTACTTCAGTAGATACACTATACATACATACATATATGTGTGTGTGTGTGTGTATATATATATATATGATGTAGCATTACTTAATATTTAATAGCAACGTGTGGTGCACAATAGTATTCATCTAACTACAAATCCGTAGTGCACAGCTGACCTGTCCAATATTATTTGAGATCATTCTTAGAAGTGATCGAGCAATATCTTCAGGTTTGTAATCTTCACGCTCCTTATTATCAGAAATTGCCTTTCCGAAACTAGAGGCTATTGCAGTTGATGAAAGACCTATCTGTCCTCAATCAAAGAAAAATATATTCCAGCAAAGAATCAGTAGATAATATAATTCACCATTTGAAACATTCATGGTTTACAAAAACTCTTCGAAGAATCATAATACAAGAATAATTCTTATAATATTAAACATGAAAAAGGACATAAACTCTCACTAGTCATACCTTTGAATAGTCCAATCCACCATAAATATCTCCAACAAGCATATCTACTGCTCTGTTATTGCCCCGATAACTTAATTCCAGCAACTCATCAAAACTGAAGCAGAAGTACATTAATGGTAATCCTATGAGTCTACATAGAACCAACAATGAATATGCCCCCAAAATAAATAAAGAAATAACCTCTTGCACTTAGTTAAAAGCCTTCCTAAACCCCAGAAAGTGCCTCCCCCTATACTTGTTCCACTAACTCGCTCAAACTTGCCATCTCCTTCAACCTATATGAAACATTAAAAGATTATTTTAAGTGCTTAAAAGATATTAAATATTAGGAAATTGGAAGAATATAGCAAGTATGTAACTAAACTACCTTGATCATGCCAACACCAGACCCAATGTTAACAAGAAGATAAGGATACAGATCATTTTGGTCAATCTGCACAAATTGCTTTTGATCACCCATATATGTGAATGCTTCCTGGTGGACCACCTATTGAAAGAACGAGACAGAGGTGAGATCTTCTGTTGAGGAATTCTAAAGGTGTAGGAGAATGAAGACTAAACATCTATTTTATAGCAAACTGAAAGGTGAAACTTTGTTTGGGCAGGGTCTTGGGGCGGGGGAAGTTTTCTTAGTACCCAACCCCTACTTGGAAATAGTTAGGCTGAGATAGAGAGGTATGCTATGATGTAAATAAATAACCAGAGACAAATTAGGTAGATCATCTAGTCATTAGAGTGAGAGGGGGCCTTTTAATATGGAGGTTTGCAGACGCTTGAAGTTCGGCAGTGTTCAACCTTTGTAATTAGGGTTTATTCCTGTTTCTTTCTAATATAATATCAGGTTTCTATCACATTGCTACAACTGATCACAAATTTCCTGGAATGTTTCAAATGGTGAATTATATATCATGAAAAGGAGAAAGACTTCGACTTTGGGATGATCATCGAATAGTAAAGTATACATATATGCTTTCAGTAGACTAGAATAATCTAGATTTGCTTAATGTAAAATCACTTTTGCCTTCTGACTCAAATATTTACATCAGATTGACTACATGAAAGCCTTAATTTGAAACATCATGTAGGTGACCACTTTAATTAATTATCTGAAATTAATAATTCATCAACAAACATGAAATATTTTCCAACAAAATTGTGCCCAACATAACAATGAAAAAATGAAATTTTGTAAGACCAAAAGTACTGTTTACTAACCGAAAATGTGCATAACTAACATCTAGTGCCTAAATTAGATTAGGGCTTATACTTAAAACACCTTAAGTTCCTAACCATTATGTACTACCAAAATTTCGCATATACATATGCTAATCTTTTGAGACATTAGAGACTATGTATTGAATGAATGGAGGAAATATGAATATGAATCAAACAAAAATTTTAATTTGATATTTAAAAATAGAGAATAACTGCTTGATAACAACAAAACAGCAGAATTAGTATACTTTATTAGGATCCTACCTCAAGAAGAAAATTCGCTCCTGCAACAAGACAATCCATTTCATCCTCCTTGTCAAGAATTATCCCCAGTCTTTCCTTGAAGAGGTCTGCATATTTGTACGCACCACCACCTGTGGCCTTCTCACCAATAGTTTTTCATTCTTAAGAAGTACATAACATGGAGTTCCTTAAGACTAAGTAAATATTATCTTTTATTGAATGAAATGCTTTTTCACTTGAAATATCTCCCTAAGCTTGTATATGTCCATGTCCATATATCTTTACCTTATGGAACTATTAATACTCTTTCAATTTTAACTCAGCTTACAAGAATTACGTGTACATTAACCTTGACAAACACAGAATGAAAGTGTTAGAAATATATCCATCCATATGTCCTCCACCCAACAGCTTAAGCTTTTCGGATAGTTGGTTCATGACAAGGTATCGGAGCCTCTATGACTGAGTGGTCAAAAGTTCGATCCTTGCGTGAGGGGGCGTGTTAGAAATATATTCATTCATGTGTCCTCCATCCAATAGCTTAAACTTTTGGGATAGTTGGTTCATGTCAGTAAGGAATAGGAATTGCTTCAAATAGCAGAGGACTCTAATTGGTTAAAACTTAGAATCCATTATTTTTTCTCAAAACACCTATCTGAAAAATCATAGGGGGAAAGAGGAGCAAATTTCCATAATATGACATAATCAAACTTATTAATTTGATTACCTTAATAGCTATTGGCTGACTTCCAGGATTTTCTTGCTGCTGACTTCCTGAAGTCATTGTCAGTAGCAATTAGTTGAAAGGAAATAGCAGAGTTAGCAACAAGAATTTCAAAATAACTTCAAAAACGGATTGGGCATCATGAAATGTAAGAGGGAAAGTCTTGTAAGAATTTTATTAGCATATATGTTCTTAAGGATATCCATCAGTTTGAAATTCTGGGAAGTTCGGCTTCGGATTCTATCAAGCTTATTGTGTTTGATTTGAGAAAATGTTTTCTTCTTTTACTTTTAATCACCAAAATACCACATTGTTTTCACATTGTTTCCTTTTTTCAATGATTTGTATAGGAAACAATGAATAAAAAAAGACATTTTCACAATTTCCTAGATAAATCTTTGACAACAAAAAACAAAATGAAAACAAGGTGGTATTTTTGTAATTAAAAGTAAAAATAGGAAATGAAAATAGAAAACATTTTCTCAAAGTAAACAGGCCCTAAAATTAAGCTTAGATCCCGTTAATTTTACAGTTGGACAGTTCCAAATGTACGTTTGGCAAACAGAAGTCAGTTATTACTTCTGCCCAAACATACATTTGGAAGAGAGTCAACTGTAAAACAAATAGGCTCTTAATGTTCAAGGTCAAAGTCTAGCCATTCCCAGCTTAAGTTTCTTAATAAGTATGTCTATTTGACAAACATTTGAGATTTCTATGATCTACTTAATATACATAGAGACGGTAAAGGAAAATTTAAAAGTGAGGAGGGAAGAAAATAATTTAGGAAAAAGAGGAAAAGAAATTCTATTCAGCCAGCTCGGGAAACTAAATAAATATGGGATCGATACAACAAAGATTAAAGGAGCCAAAATTGCTAGTTAAGCTCAGTTTGGCAAGCAAGTTGATGAAGTCTGGAAAAGAGTTGCAATGACAAAGAAACAATTGTGTTCATACCTCCAACATGAAGTTTCATGGTCTTGATAAAATCTAAACAATCATTTATCTTGCTTGTTTCGAACTTCTTAAAATTGAGCCTCCCAGTAAGAACAGTACGGTTCCTACTGCCTTTGGATTTCTCCAAAGCCTTTCTAGGGGATATCCCCTTCTCACCATCAACAAAACGATCATCATCTTTTGTGAAGTATACTAGCTTGGCAAGAGATCCTATCAACAGATAGACAACATTATTTTAGACAAGAGGCAGCTGATGGGGAAGCAGAACTTTCTTCACAATTCACCAATGTTGGGCAGAATTCTGACAAAAATAGTTGGACAGCAAAGTAATAATCATGATTTAAATGTAACAATGTTACCAAGAGCCAGTGTCGTCCACATTCTCTATATGCAAGTTCGAGAAAAGCCATGGCAATATCAAAAGATAATCCACAGCCAACAACATGGCATCCAATTAATCAACTTGAGAATTATAACACATACAAAATGGTGTTCTGAACTTCCAAGCAAAATACAAACTGCCAAGAAACTCAAATAATATTGTACTCACTAAATTGGAAACAGACAGTTTGCTATTCATAATAATAATGCTAAATCAATTAATAGTAATAAATAAAGGTGTGTGTTAGAGAGAAAAAGAGGGAAATAACAAATTATGCTGAAGTTTTCTGTATCCATGACAGTAACCCAGAAAAATATGAGCATACATGCATAGTTGAATATTGTTAGTAATAGGCCCTCGGTTAGGAAGGTTTATGTTAGAAGGGGCAAAGAGTAGGAAATGGACCAGCGCCTAGAGGATTAGAACAGCCAATTAGTAGTTTTGACAGCTGTAAATAACTGAATCTGTTACATGTAACAAGGAGAGGCTAATAAATGGAAAAAGGAGGGAAAAGAGAGAGTTAGTTAAACAGTTGGGAACTTGGGTGGGAGAGGATCAGGCTCTCGGATTTCTGATACTATTCACTGTATTCATTCATCTTGCTTTTCTGAAGTTTACATTTGATTCAGTTTTGTTAGTGATATATATTGGTATTCGTATGGCTACAGTAGTATGTAGTAGTGTGCCGTTATGTGTATCAAGTTCTGTAATGTTTGGCCAGCTTGTTAGTAGTAGCTGCAGCTAGTGATATATATTTGTATTTGTATGGCTACAGTAGTATGTAGTAGTGTGCCTTTATGTGTATCAAGTTCTGTTATGTTTGGCCAGCTTGTTAGTAATAACTGCAGCTTTCAGTTAGTTTCAGTTGTGTTCAGTTAGGTGCGGTTAGCACCTAACTGAATCAGCTTTGGTTTAGCTTAGCTTTCAGCACAAGCTTCAAAGCTGTATAAATACTCTTCCTCTGTATCCTTAGTTCAATTCAATGAAATTCCAGATTTACAATTCAGAACACTATCTCAGATTCTCTTAACTCTCTCTCTCTCTCCCCTATCAATTCTATGAACCCTAAATTTTTCTAACAAGTTTCTTACAACTGGTGTCAGAGGAGTGGGTTGACAAGGTACTTCTAATCCTAAGTTGAGAAATATTACACAGGATCTCCTACAAAATCCAAATGTACACTGAGGGTTCTCTTTACAAAATGGCAAGTTGTTGTATCACGGGAAGTTAGTTTTGCCAAGGGGTTCTCAGTGAATTCCCAAGTTACTATCTGAATTTCATAACTCAGCAGTGGGAGGTCATTCAGATTTTTTCAGAAATTATAAGAGAATATTGGCCTTTGTATTTTGGGAAGGGATGAGAAAGGACATTCAAGAATATGTTGCAGCCTATGGAGTTTGCCAACAGAATAAATACCAAACTTTAACACCTGCAGTTCTCTTGCAACCCCTACCGGTTCCCACACAGGTTTGGTCAGATGTAACTATGGATTTAATTGAGGGTCTCCCTAAGGCACAAGGTAAGGATAGCATACTGGTGGTAGTTGATAGACTCACAAAATATGCTCACTTTCTACCACTATGGCTTCCTTTTACTACTCGTGAGGTAGCAGAAATTTTCCTTAAGGAAATAGTCAGGTTACACAGGTTTCCAGCCACCATTTTTTCTGATAGGGAGAAAAATTTCTCAGCAATTTCTGGACTGAGTCATTCAGGTTAGCGGGAACGGAACTCAAATTCAGCTCAACATATCACCCTCAATCTGACTGACAAATTGAAGTTGTGAATAGGTGGTTGGAAACCTTTTTAAGGTTCTCAACAGGAAGCAAACCTAAGCAACGGCCTGGATGGTTAAGTTGGTCTGAGTTCTGGTTCAAGACCAACTACAATAGCTCAACCGAACTCACACCATTCAAAGCTTTATATGGACTGACCACCGCTCCTTCTCAAGGGTGCCATGATACCTTCAGCGGTAGAGGAGGTGAATAGGCTGACACAGGAGCAGGACATTATTCTACATGACTTAAAAACTAACCTCTTAAAGGCACAAGATCAGATGAAGAAGTTTGCTGATAGACATAGACACCCATTTCGAAGTTGGAGATTGGGTTTATCTCAAGTTACAGCCATACAGATTGAAGTCCTTGGCAAAGAATGTAAATGAGAAATTAAGTCCACGATTTTATGGGCCCTATCAAGTGGTTAAAAGGGCGGGACAGGGTTGCTTATCAGCTGCAATTTCCTCCTGAGAGCGGCATACACCCAGTTTTTCATGTATCCCTTTTCAAGAAAGCAATTGGCCCCACTATCACACCTCAACCTCTACCCCCAATGCTATCAAAAGATTTAGAACTGCAAGTTGAGCCTGTGGAAGTCATGGAAGTCCGCAACAATCATTCAGGAAGTGTGGAAGTTCTGGTTAAATGGAAAGACCTCCCAGGCTCTAAAGCCACTTGGGAACCCTTCGATATTTTCCAGGAGCAATTTCGACTTTGTTTGGGGGGGGGAGGGGGAGTATTGTTAGTAATAGGCCCCCGATTAGGAATGTTTATGTTAGAAGGGGCAAAGAGAAGGAAATGGACCAGGGTCTAGACGATTAGAACAGCAAGTTAGTAGTTGTGACAGCTGTAAATAACTGAATCTGTCACATGTAATCTCCACATCCTAAGCCCCTTCTAGAGTATACCTTCCAAATTGGTGAGTTAATAGACTTCTGAGACTCATCATCTTCCCTACCTCATTTGATGGACTATCTTCCATTTGACCCACTTTTCTTGCAGAATCATCTCACAAGACCAAACCACCTCAAACACAGACATGCTTCTGTCATCCTCTTCTCCGTAGCTGCTACTCCATTTTCCCAGATACTTTCATTAATAATCTTGTCAATTCTTGTATTCCACCCATCCACCTCAGCAGTTTCATCTCTGCTACACTTGTTTTGTAGTTCTTGTTGGCACGTCACCATACAGCATCCTTGTCCAATAGGATTTTCCTTTTGAGTTTAAGCAATTTGAAATCATAAATATTATGCCTAAAGCATATATTATTTATTTCACCACCTAACCTGAATTCTATGTGTGACTTCCCCATCAGAGGAATAGATATTTACCCTTCTAATTTGTCTTCCAGAAGAGAAGGTAAAATTTTTAAGTTTTTCAGACAGAATGCTTTCAGTGCCCCATTTCATCACTGGAGTGAGATAATCTCTGAAAGGTAGGTCCGAGCAAAGATCTTGATAAGATGTTTTATTGATTAGAGATAAGCATGAATTATTTTTGTTTTATGCTAGAAATGTTGGAGAGAATAGTAATCCTGCTTGACATTATGGTTTTCTAGTCCAAGAAGTATATAGTAATCCCACAGTCAAAACAATAATCTAATCTCAGAACCTTTAGCGTTAATTTAATGTCATATAAACCCATGCATTGGAGACATATTTAGATGGTGCTACAATGCAGCTTGGCAGTCCCCAGTTAAGAAAATTTCCAAAAGCTCTAACAGAGAGAACATGACTTCCAGAATTCTGATAAATTTAGATATTAAGTCCCCAAAACAAAAACAATAATCCCCAGATTTTCTTAAAAGTGGGTAGATGTTAATAAGTTCCAGAGTCAACCACATTCTCAAGAAGAAAATTAGAACAAACAAAGTGATAGAACGCAACTGCATAACCATGATACCCCTCCACACGTCATTCTCACTCCCAATGCTGAAAGTACTAATTCAGGGACAAGCTTCAGGCTTCAGAAACATAACTCATGCATTTGAATTTGAACAGCAAGCTGGACTGGAAAGAAAAACACCAACCCCCACGAGACGCCAATTATCTTCTACTCATTTGATGCGTATTGATTAGAAGAATACAAACGGGGTTCAAGCAACAACCATAGACAGATAACAAAAGAAGAATATTTCAAAAGCATTACTATCAGCAACCCTAAATGAGAAACATCAAATCAAATTGAAACTTTTCGCATAAGCGATTACATCCGACGAAATTGCACAAAGCAAAGATTTTAAATTTACATGAAAATCACTAAAACAAAAACTCTGGAAACAATAACAGGAAAAAGAAAGAAAAAAAACAGAAACTTACCCCCAATATCCAACGCCAGATGATATACATGAGTTGATGATGGGTTAGGATTCGAATTTGCTTCAGTTTGAACCTCTCTGGGATCCATAGCTTTTTGTTTTTCACTCTCAATTATTCTCAGGCGTATTTATTATGAAACCATAAATAAATAAACGGTATTGTGGTTGGAGCCCCAGGGAATGGCTATATATATGTGACTCATCCAAAGTCCAAGTTCCTCGTTCATCAATATTTATATGAGATAAAATCATTCACACATTCGTTTTTCGTTTTGAAAGAAACGAAAATAGGTTGTCTTTCTTTCCCCTTATCAATCAATATTAATTAATTAATTAGTCACAAGTAGCCTCTTCAATCAGATTCACTACAATTACAGTTTATTTCAGAAAGTAGGAGTGAGAGAGGTGGAAAGTGGGTAGATGTGATGTGAGGCTAGCTAATTGATGGTTGATGGATTGGCTACAATGTTTTCAAGTTCTGCATTTAGCCGTTGACGTCACGCTGCCACATCTGTTTCGCATTCACGTGGTTGGTAATGGGAGATTTGTACTAACTCCGCGTGCTAAGCATGTTATATTTTAATTTCCGTAAACCATCAAAATATTCCTTGCAGCAACACCGAACCGGGCGAAGGTACTTTACTCACGAGTTAATATTAAATCAGTATTAATTAAATATATATTTTAAATATTATATAATATTTTAATTAATAAAAATAACACAAAATTATAAGAATTATTTTTTTATTATAAAATTATAAGAAATTAAGATATATGAAGTTATAAATTTTTTTAAATAACTTTATTAAAAGGTTTATAAAACAAAAAATAATAATAATCGGTAAAATAATACTACATCTAGTCTTAATTATAAGAACTTTTTAAGCACTTTACAAGGATTAAGGAAGTTGGTTAATTTAGTTTATCACAATAAATTTGCCATGAATGTATACTATCTTTACAAAATCACCCTTGAATTTATTGAGATCCATTATATTTCTCTTTCTACTTAATTACTCCAGTGTGTCATTCTCTCTATATTAATTAATTATTGACCTATCTCCACTAATAGGTATTTTTGTCAAAAAATAATTAATGCAAGGGATAACTTGAAAAGGTTCTTATAAAAAGAACCAAAAGCAACTTTCCAAAAGGTTTTTATAAATAGGACCTGAGGTAATAGATATCTATGTGTAATTCTCAAACATATGTTTTTATTTATCTTAAAAGTATTTTAAATTAAATAAAAAATAAAAAATTGAATTTTTTAAGAAAGACCGATTTTTTACTGGTTTACTGAGTTTTTGATCGATTTATCTTAAATGTAATTCTCAGGTTTGTTTGGACCGACCACAGGGCCGATTTACCGGTAAGTCTGGTCCGGTTTTCAGAACACAACCTGAAAAGATATGGGGTCGATAAGTTTAGTTCGTAAAAAATGAAATTGTAAATTAGTCCATGATAAATACTAATGTAATTCAATATAGTACTTCTATTATCCTCGGTCAGTTAGACTTAACAGAGGCACTGACGTGGACGTTATTAAGTGTCATGCCAGCTCTAAAAGATAAAAACACTTCAAAATGGTCTCCGCTTTCCATTGTCTGATGTGGCTTAATTGAAAAATTGAAAATCCTTCAAAATAGTCCCTGCCTCAACTCTCACGTAATACAAGGGACCAAAATGAATGAAAAAAAGAGTTTGGACGGTCTCCTTCTCCCCTGATGAATCTTTCCACCATTATCTTCTGCACAGTACAGTAATAACTAGATTTTCCCAGCATTCAAGATTCCAAATCCTTGCATAGTAAACACTGCAACTATGAATGCCCTTTGTAACGTAATAATTTCTAATCCGAGGATTTAGTCCGTTGGAAACCAAATCTCGAATTTCTGAAATTATTTCATGCCATTTAAATAAAGGAAAGCATAATCGTATATAATTCAAGTTACCAATGCTCACTTAAAAGATATATGACTTAAAATAATAAATACATAAACTTCATAATGATGTAAATTAGTCCATGATAAATACTAATGTAATTCAATATAGTACTTCTATTATCCTCAGTCAGTTAGACTTAATAGAGGCACTGACGTGGACGTTATTAAGTGTCATGTCAGCTCTAAAAGATAAAAACACTTCAAAATGGTCTCTGCTTTCCATTGTCTGATGTGGCTTAATTGAAAAATTGAAAATCCTTCAAAGTAGTCCCTGCCTCAACTCTCACATAATACAAGGGACCAAAATGAATGAAAAAAAGAGTTTGCACGGTCTCCTTCTCCCCCGATGAATCTTTCCACCATTATCTTCTGCACAGTACAGTAATAACTAGATTTTCCCTGCATTCAAGATTCCAAATCCTTGCATAGTAAACACTGCAACTATGAATGCCCTTTGTAACGTAATAATTTCTAATCTGAGGATTTAGTCCGTTGGAAACCAAATTTCGAATTTCTGAAATTATTTCATGCCATTTAAATATCGGAAAGCATAATCATATATAATTCAAGTTACCAATGCTCACTTAAAAGATATATGACTGAAAATAATAAATACATAAACTTCATAATGACATCATGGCTACAACTGTTCAATACATAGTAAAAGGTTGAGGATACCACCGTACATGTGTCCTGACAAAAGGGAACTAAGGAATCATACATGTACGGTGACATGAATCCAAGGGGGTGGATTCGTTTTACGGATCTATCTAGGTTGGAATGCTCATAAGTAAGAAATTTGGGAAATGGTTTAAACGAGAAAATGGAAAAAGGTAAGAAGATGGAATGAAATTTGATAGACGTCACACTTCCAAGGATGGAAGATAAGCCTAAGAGTTATACACACAAAGGGATGAAGGACCTTTGATAAAAGTCGATTCTTGAATTAACAAGAAATTTAGAGAAACACTCTCCAATTCATAAAATTCTGAATAAAACTTAACTTGTTCCTTACATGAAATGTGCGACTATATATATAGGCCTAATACCAAGCTTCCCATGCGCAAATTGCTTGACCTTCTATATTCATATTAGTTACAAAAATTCAACTTAAAGCAAAAATTAAAAGGAAGCTAATAATTGGCAGCGTAATAACTAAGTGTAACTGCCCAAAATAAATTAAACATCCAGCCCACTACATTTAACATTTTTGGCCGCCCCATAATCATTATGGATGTAACAACCAATGGAGCATTTAGTTGTGCACAATTCAGCCTTCCATTCACGCATAAAATCTGCTCCTATTCTTCATGCAAATTAAACGCTGAATTCCTTTAAAATTCTGCACCTTTTGGGGCGCATAGATTGCTGATTATCATCACCAAGACTTCCCAATTGAGTCATCCAATTTACACGTTGGAAGGTGTTTATAATTTTGCATCCTTGTTCCAATTAATTCACTTGTTGGGCAATTAATTGGCTTGTTGGGCAATTAACTCAGATGCTTCCTCCTGGGTCGAATACAACTTGAATAAATTCAGAGTTGTTCCTTTCCAATGTTTGCAATCCGTAGAGCACCTCTCTTGGCAACACTCCCTCACCTTCCTGCAAGTAATAATGATTACCAATACACAATGAACAATAAGTGTGCAGGTTTTCTTTTTCAAACAAATAGGATTCAGTCCCAAAATGCTTATGAAAATGTGCAACAAGGTTTTTATATGTATCAACAAATAACTCCATGTGTTGCGTTTCATTATCCTCAAGACTTTGTTTTTGATCAGCGGACTGGATGCATAATGAAGCACTAGGAACAATATCAACAAGCTTCCTCTTCAAACATGGGAGTACGTGTATTTCATTCACATGCCCATCCTCTTGTTCCTGTAAATTAACATCACAAACAGTAGAAGAAAAATCATTAACAAATAAAATTTCCTCGCTCTTTTTCTTTAGTTCTTTTTCTATTTCTTCTCTTCTCTTTTCTTCTTTTTCTCTCTTTTTTTCTTCACTCTCTCTTGCTTCTTTTTCTCTCCTTTCTTTTTCTATTTTCTCCTTCAACTTACATTGATACTCAGTGGCTCGGCTTGGTGTCAGAAATTTGAACTTAATCTTACGTCCCTCATGCCTCAAAGAAAGCGAGCGTTCATCAAGATTTAGTGTTTTATATCGAAGCCATGACCATCCTAAAAGAAGATGACAAGAGTCCATTGGAGCGATATCACATAATACTTCTTTCTCACACTGCCCCACAGTGAATGTGATCCACGCTTGATGCGGATGAAAGCTCGTTGGTAGGTGGAGTTTCTCCACCAATCTTTGACACAACATTGTTTTCGCTTCCGTAGTCGTATGCAACTATACATGGGTGACCTTTGATTAAACACCTTGTATAGTAAATTTCCATCTCCATTCCAAACCCAGAGCCGAAGCTTTGATACCAAATGACGTGAATCCAAGGGGGTGGATTCGTTTTACGGATCTATCTAGGTTGCAATGCTCATAAGTATGAAATTTGGGAAATGGTTTAAACGAGAAAATGGAAAAAGGTAAGAAGATGGAATGGAATTTGATAGACGTCACACTTCTAAGGATGGAAGATAAGCCTAAGAGTTATACACACAAAGGGATGAAGGACCTTTGATAAAACTCAATTCTTGAATTAACAAGAAATTTAGAGAAACACTCTCCAATTCATAAAATTCTGAATAAAACTTAACTTGTTCCTTACATGAAATGTGCGCCTACATATATAGGCCCAATACCAAGCTGCCCATGCGCAAATTGCTTGACCTTCTATATTCAGATTAGTTACAAAAATTCAACTTAAAGCAATAATTAAAAGGAAGCTAATAATTGGCAGCTTAATAACTAAGTGTAACTGCCCAAAATAAATTAAACATGTAGCCCACTACATTTAACATTTTTGGCCGCCCCATAATCATTATGGATGTAACAGCCAATGGAGCATTTAGTTGTGCACAATTCAGCCTTCCATTCACGCATAAAATCTGCTCCTATTCTTCATGCTAATTGAACGCTGAATTCCTTTAAAATTCTGCACCTTTTAGGGCCCATAGATTGGTGAATTATCATCACCAAGACTTCCCAATTGAGTCATCCAATTTACACGTTGGAAGGTGTTTATAATTCTGCATCCTTGTTCCAATTAATTCACTCATTGGGCAATTAATTGGCTTGTTCCAATTGATGCCGAGTTATCACATAATTTCGCTCAACTATTCCTTCCATTGAATTGCTAAAGGACTAATCATATTTTGGTCAATTATTTGGTGAATAGAATTCTACCCAAGAGTTATATAATTGACCGCCCAAATGAAAGTATATCAGCCCATAATTGTTTGGTTGGCATTTTTGTAACTCCCATGCGCATGAATTATTTCTTATAATATCCAGCAAATTAATTCTTCAATTTTACCCGGGTTGGATTCACATCATACGATCATATCCTCACATAATACACAATCTATACATCAAAACGCAATCATCGGGACCTAACAAGTCCAAATAAGAATCCCATAAACCACAACAAAACATGATAGCCACTCAAAGCTTGATAGCAGTGAAGTATAGGATCTAGAATTGAGCAAAAACAACCGGTTAGAATCAAGAATTAACACTTAAAATGCAAAATATAGGTGCAGGGAAGCAGCTATATTCAAGCATTAAAATGAAGGAAAATGAGAGAAAATGAAAGAAAAATTGGAAGAGAAAGAGATGGTTGGGACGCCACTGAAGCAGATATCCACCCACAACAGATAAGTCCAATCGATAAACGCCACTGATTCAGGAGAATCAGATAAGTCTCTGGTTGGTTTAAGAAAGAACCACCAAGCCTACTCTCAACTCACACTTGAGGAGAAAAATGGGCATAATGCCTTTACTCTATTCATCAAAGTTGTGAAATACAAGGGGGTGGTCTCCTATTTATAGGAAAAGGAGGTGGCTAGGTGGGAAGGAAAATAAAAGATGAGTGGAAAACTATCCTAGGTGGGTGTTGAACCCCTATCCTTTGGCTAATTAGCTAAGCTATCACTTAAGCCAATAAAGCCATCAAATTAGCGCCCCTATTCTAGAAAGAAAAGGAAAAATTACATTCATGTCCTAATTACAATTAAAACTCTAATTAATCTAATTATATCCTAATTAAGATGAAGTCTTCTTGTTGACTTGGTCAAGGGTGGTCAAAGGTCAAAGGTTGACCATGGGGGGGTTGACCAAAATATGGTTGACCAAGGCTTGGTCCAGCTCCATGCGCCCAAGTCAGGCCCAGGCTCACCTTCATCTCCACTGTCAGCTCAGAGTTCCACTGACAGTTGCCATCATTCCCTCCCTTTAGAGAGGATTTGACCTCAAATCTGAAAGATCAGAAAGAATCCATAAGAAGAAGAGGAATGGGGGTAGAAAGAAGGAGTTTGATGACTAAAGTAGCAAGTAAGAAGATGCTTCCCTTAGCCTTTGGGGAGTACAACTGGACGTCCACAAGTTGAACATCTTCCTTGAGCCTAGACAACAAAAAGAAGACCCACAAATATTATTCCAAAGCAAGCTAAGTGAAGGCTCATAACAAAAAATACTCGGGGATCATAAAGATTAGCAAACGAAAAACAGAGGAGATGAACAAGAGGTATTTGAGATAAGGGATAGAAAACTCCCTCAATGGAGATTGAACCATCTTGTCCATGTACTCTATGGATTTAGATCCTGGATCAAAGACTAATCTTTTGAAGCCCTCCCTTGCAAGTATTACAAGTAAGTGGTCATGGAGAAGGCTTAGGAAATAAATTCCACACAAGTACAAAATGTGTTTCAATGTGCAATATTCATCAAAATATTCTACATTATGTTCCCAAATAAATGCACAAGTGAAACTATGTGGCATGAATGTTTTAGTATTTTTCAATAACATCCCAACATTTTTATTGAACATAACACATGGATCATAAGTATGATTGTCAAGAGAATAATGAATATGTTCATGGCATGAGTCCCAATTTATCCTAATGAACTTACTCAAGTATGTTGGTGCCTTATTTAAATCAAAGGTATCATTTCTTTGCAAGCAAGGCAAAACAATTAAGGAATCACTTTGAGTAAGCAAAACTTGAGGCATACCATCATGTGATTTAGGTGTCATGCAAATGTTTTCACGTGTGATAGCCTTATCCCAATTTTCATCATTTTCCTTTACTAGTTCAAGAGCATAATACACATCTTTATATAAAACAATTATTTTAGGACCAAAATGTGTATGCACATTATAGATACAAACCAAAGGTACATGCATATTCAATCCAACTTTGTTATCTTGCAATCTATATTGATCAAAGGAATTGACTAAGCATGCATCTCTATTGAGTTTCATGGTACTCTTAAACTTGGTTGGTCTTTCTAAACATGCAATAGGTTTCAAAGCATCATCAACATTGTCTATTTCTTTCAAACATACAATGTTTTGTGGCATATAATTGTGCATAGAGTAAGGCATGTCATGCATAAAGAAAGGAAATTTAGGAGTGAAGTATATGATCTAGAATTGAGCAAAAACAACCGGTTAAAATCAAGAATTAGCACTTAAAATGCAAAATATAGGTGCAGGGCAGAAGCTATATTCACGCATTAAAATGAAGGAAAATGAGAGAAAATGAAAGAAAAAGTGGAAGAGAAAGAGATGGTTGGGACGCCACTAAAGCAGGAATCCACCCACAGCAGATAAGTCTAATCGATACACGCCACTGATTAAGGAGAATCAGATAAGTCTCTGGTTGGTTTAAGCAAGAACCACCAAGCCTACTCTCAACTCACACTTGAGGAGAAAAATGGGCATAATGCCTTTACTCTATTCATCAAAGTTGTGAAATACAAGGGGGTGGTCTCCTATTTATAGGAAAAGGAGGTGGCTAGGTGGGAAGGAAAATTAAAGATGAGCGAAAAACTATCCTAGGTGGGTGTTGAACCGCTATCCTTTGGCTAATTAGCTAAGCTATCTCTTAAGCCAATAAAGCCATCAAATTAGCGCCCCTATTCTAGAAAGAAAAGGAAAAATTACATTCATGTCCTAATTACAATTAAAACTCTAATTAATCTAATTAAATCCTAATTAAGATGAAGTCTTCTTGTTGACTTGGTCAAGGGTGGTCAAAGGTCAAAGGTTGACCATGGGGGTTGACCAAAATATGGTTGACTAAGGCTTGGTCCAGCTCCATGCGCCCAAGTCAGGCCCAGGCTCCCCTTCAGCTCCAGTGTCAGCTCAGAGTTCCACTGACAGTTGCCATCAAAGCTTCTAGCTCATGGGCCTGTGCGTGGAGGTACCTGCTCATCTAAAATGTGGTCCACAAAATATGTGGTGAGACAGAAAGTCTCAGTGAATATAACCATGCAACATGCAGTGTAGGGATAAACAGGAAAATGATGCACAAACACTATACAGACATTGCAATACTTAATAACTCAATGTAATCTTAACCATAAACATGAATGTACCTGACCAGCATAACCCTGCTGACAGGTTCTTTTCACTTAATAACTGTGTGGCTAGACCTGAGCTCAGACTACAAGGAACGTCTCCCTTGGGCACTAATCACCACCACTGGGTACTAATCATCCTGGGTACTCATCACCCTTAATCTCTGGGTACTAATCACCTTTAATAATTTGGGTACTAATCCCCCAAGTCTTAAATCATTAACTGAATCTTATTCTGGTTATTCTTAGATTTAACTGGGCCAAAGCCAAAACTGTTTTACAAGTCAATAATTGTACCAAAAGACCATAAATAGGATGCTCAACTCCATGGGTGCAAGAAGTCATACAATAATAACATTCTTATATAATAGAGGGAAAAACCCTAACCTGGGGAACATCCCCTTGTACATATTCTCACACCATAATACCAATATTCAAGGTAACAACCATAGTATAATATCATAATCACAAACATTCATGAGAGGTAAAGAAAGGAAATAGGAGAAAGGGGAGCATATAAGAGAAAACCAATCAATGAGTGTGAGTGTGTGAGTTATACTCACATGGGAGCTACAATGGAGAAGGGGAAAGGGATTGGAGGAGGTTGAGTTGAAGAATCCTTGACTTGAGAGCTTCCTTTTTGCTCCTAAGCTTCTTTCTCCCCCTAGGATCTCTTTCTCTCTCTCTAAGATGGTAACAGAAGGGGAAGGAATTAATGAGGCTCGTGCCCTAATTAAGGTTTTTAAACCTGAAAGTGGGTTCTCGCTCAAGCGAGAATATCTCGCTTGAGCGAGAGGGTCGGGACATAACTTTTCTTTCACATTCTCGCTCAAGCGAGAGGCTTCTCTCCTGAGCGAGAATGAGCCAAAAATTACCCTCTCTCTGGATGTTTCTCGCTTGGGCGAGGCCCTCCTCGCTCAGGCGAAAAACGTCTAGAGAGCCTTAAAAAGTCACCCTGATTCTCGCTTGAGCGAGCCTATTCTCGCTCAAGCGAAATATGCAGAACCACAATTATGCATTTCTGCTGCATAATTTGCTCAAGCGAGACTGATCTCGCTTAAGCGAGAATCTTGAAACCTGATTTTCTTAGTTTTTACTCTTAATCCTTATTCCTATCTTTTCCTTACCCTTTCTCACTTTGATTATCTCAGAATTATTGTACTACAGTATCCTACAGGCAGTTAGCTTCAAATATTGGGATGTTATAATTCTACCCCCCTTAAAACAATTTTGTCCTCAAAATTGGCTAAAGAGAAGAATGGCATAAAGTTCTTACCTCAGCTGAATAACTCCTGAAATTGAGAGCGAAGTTCCTCTTCCTTCTCCCAACAAGTGGCTTCCTCTAATGATTGACCCTCCCAAAACACCTTCACCAAGGGGATTGTCTTATTCCTCAGTGTTTTGACGCTCCGGTGGATAATCCGCGCAGGTCTAGTGGGGACTGTGAGGTCTTCCCTCAATTGTACCGATTCTGAGCTGATGATCTGTGAAGGGTCATGGATATACTTTCCGAGCTAGGAAATGTGGAATACATCATAGATGCAGGATAGGTGAGGCGGTAGGGCTATCCTGTAGGCCAGAGGGCCAACCCTCTACAGGATCTGGAACGGGCCAATAAATCTAGGGTTGAGCTTTTTGGCTCTTATGGATCGTCTAATGCCTGTAACAGGAGTTACCTTTAAAAATATGTGATCCCCCTTCTCAAACTCCAAATCCTTCATTCTCTTATCAGCATAGCTTTTCTATCGGCTTTGGGCAGTAATGAGCTTGTCCCTAATGACTCTAATCTTTTTTGTTGTTTCCTGCACTAGCTCCGGAGCTAACAGGGTTCTCTCACCCACCTCATACCAACACAAAGGAGATCTGCACTTCCTACCATACAACGGCTCATAGGGTGCCATGCCTATACTTCTATGGAAACTATTGTTGTAGGCAAACTCTATTAGGGGTAAGTACCTGTCCCAACTACCCTGCTCCTCTAGCACACAAGCTTTAAGCATATCCTCTAGCGTCCGGATGGTTCTTTTAGACTGGTCGTCAGTCTGAGGATGGTAAGCGGTGCTAAACCGAAGTTTAGTCCCAAAGGCCTGGTAAAGCACACCCCAAAAGCTAGAGGTGAATCTGGGGTCCCTATCTAAGATGATGCTAGAGGGAATGCCATGGAGCTTAACTATCTCCCTGACATAAAGGTCTGCTAACTTACTCAGGGAATAGGTATTCTTAATTGGTAGGAAATGAGCCGACTTCGTTAGCTGGTCCACAATGACCCAGATGGCATCGAAACCCTCCTGGACTCAGGTAGCCCTACCACAAAGTCCATGGCTATACTCTCCCACTTCCACTCAGGGATCTCTAGAGGTAAAAGGGTACCTGAGGGTTTCTGGTGCTCAATCTTGACTTGTTGACACACTAAACATCTAGAGACAAACTCTGCTATCTCCCTCTTCATTCCATCCCACCAAAACATCCTCCTCAAGTCCTGATACATCTTGGTAGTGCCAGGATGTATTGAAAACTTGCCCCCGTGGGCCTCCTCTAGGATCTGCTGCCTAAGACTACCCCCCTTAGGGACACAAACTCTCCCTTGGAAGAGAATCATTCCATCCTCTGGACTCCGAGAAACCTGTATGCCCCTTCCTATCTTGGAGGTTTGAGTCCGAACTCTGGGCCTCCCTAATCAAAGCTCTAAGCTCACTGGTGACCTCTAACCTGTAGAGCCTTAAACTACCCTCTTCGATCTCAACATTAAGGCATAGGTTTCTAAACTTCTTTAGCAAACTCATCTCATGTACCATTATAGAGGATACATGGAGGGACTTCCTACTGAGCGCGTCAGCCACTACATTGGCTTTGCCCGGGTGGTACTTCAACTCAAAATCATAGTCCTTGAGAAACTCCATCCATCTCCTCTGCCTCATGTTGAGCTCCTTCTGATCAAAGAGGTATTTCAAGCTCTTATGATCATTAAAGACCTCAAACTTCACACTGTAGAGGTAATGCCTCCAAATCTTGAGGGCAAAAACCACAGCCGCTATCTCTAAGTCATGGGTGGGGTAGTTCTCTTCATGAGGTCTCAACTGCCTAGAGGCATAGGTCACTACTCTTCTATCCTGCATCAATACACACCCTAGCCCTTTCCTAGAGGCATCGCTATAGACCTCAAAGGTCTTGGACAAATCTGGTAACACAAGTACCGGGGTGGTGGTCAACCTCTCCTTGAGCTCTAAGAAGCTCCTCTCACACTTCTCGTCCTACACAAAGGCTTGACCCTTACGAGTCAATCTTGTGAGAGGCAAGGCGAGCTGGGAGAATCCCTTGATGAATCTCCGGTAGTAGCCGACCAATCCTAGGAAGCTCCTAATTTCCGTAATGGTCTTAGGCCTTTCTCATTCAAGGACGACTTCTACCTAGCTAGGGTCAACAGACACACCTTCCCTAGAGATCGCATGTCCTAAGAAATGGACCCGGTCCATCCAAAATTCACACTTCTTTGAGTTAGCAAACAACCTCATCTCTCTCAAAATCCCTAAGAGAACCCTAAGGTGCTACTCATGCTCTTCTAAGCTCCGGGAATAGATCAAGATGTCATCGGTGAACACAATGACAAATTGATCAAGGTAGGGTCGGAAAATCCGGTTCATGTAATCCATGAATACGGCAGGAGCATTGGTTAAGCCAAAAGGCATCACCAAATACTTATAGTGCCCATATCTAGTCCTAAAGGTAGTCTTGGGTACATCCTCACCCCTAATCTTGATCTGGTGATAACCAGATCTCAAATCTATCTTAGAGAAGACCGAAGCCCTTCTAAGTTGATCTAGGAGATCATCTATCATGGGTAGAGGGTACTTATTTTTAATGGTAACCTTATTTAGCTGCCTATAGTCTACACACAACCTCATACTCCCATTCGTCTTCTTCACTAAGAGCACTGGCGCTCCCCAGGGCGACACACTAGGCCTAATGAACCTCTTGGCTATAAGGTCTTCTAATTGGGTCTTAAGCTCACTAAGCTCTAGTGGGGACATTCTATCGCCTTGGATATGGTCCTTGTGCCTGGTACCAAGTTAATGGTAAACTCTATCTCTCGGTCCGAAGGCAAAGTGGTTACCTCACTAGGGAAAACATCTCGAAACTCCTTAACCGTTGCTACACTGCTTAGATCAACACAAGATTCTAGAGTTGAGGAAAGTAATAAGATAAAACAACTACTCCCATCAGTCAGGCATTTAGACACTTGGGTAACACTGGACAAGAGTATTGGTGGTTTCTTCCCCGAAAGAGAAGGGAGGACTGGGAACACAACTTCTTTGTTGAAATAATCGAGCATGACCTGGTTCTGAGACAACCAGTTCATGCCGAGGATGATATCTATACCCCTCAAAGGCAAACAAATCAGATCAACCTCAAGGGGAAGTGGGAATTGTCTCCTTGGTTGGGGTGATTACATTTAAGTTATAAGGTAAAGAGGTAGCATGCAATGTCAAATTCTTCACACAATCATAAGAAATGAAGGAATGAGTAGCTCCGAATCATAAAGTACAATTACCGGGATACCTCCTAAGGTACACGTACCTTTAATCAGATTATCAGCGGAAGCAGCTGTCTCGGCACTGAGGGTGTAAACTCTCCCGGTGACTTGGGGTTTCGAAGCTTCCTTCCTCTTTGGACACTCGTGCCGCATGTGACCTGGCTCCTTGTTGAAGAAGCACAGGCGCTGACCTGCCAACCATTCACCTCTGTGGCTCTTGCCGCACTTGGGGCAAGTGGGACCGCTAGGAGTGGTTGGGAGTGCAAGTTGCTTGCCCTTGCCCCCGTGAAAAGGAGTTCGGGTGTTCTTTCCTGTGGGTGTATCTTCTTTCTTCCTCTTGCCATCCACCTAAGCCCTAGCCACGGGCATAGGCGCTTCATCCACCAAGCTTTGTTCCACCACCAGGCATTTGGTGACCAAGGCGGGGAACTCCCTCAGCTGGAAGGTAGTCACCACCCTCTTAATCTTGGGTTTGAGATCGGACTCGAAGTAGGAGCACTTCCAACCTTCATTGGGGTGAGCTAGGAGAAGGGTGTGATATTTGGCGAGCTCTTCAAATTTGGCCACATATTGGCCAATCGACAAGGTACCCTGCTTAAGTTGAAAGAATTCCATCTCCTTCTGTTTCCTGACTGGCTCGAGAAAATACTTCTCCAAGAACAGTGCCTTAAATCCATCCCAAGAGAAGGGGGTCTCTGCTGTTGTTGCTCCTACCCTGACACTCTTCCACCAGGTCTCCGCTTCAACTTGCAACATGTAGGTGGCAAAACGGACCTTGAAGTCGTCTGAACAGGCCATAACCTAAAAAATCTTGTTCATGGTGTTCATCCAGGAGTTTGATTCCTCAGGATCATAGGCTCCAAGAAAGGCTGGAGGGTGATGTTTCCTGACCTAAGCCAAACCCTAGGAAAATGGATCCATCACCACTACAGGGGGTGGATGTGGTGTCTCCGTCGGTAGTCGAGCTAACTCTTGGAGCATGGCGGTATTGGTCGCTGCCTGCTCCCTTGCCGCTACAGCTTACTGCCCCATCATCTGAGACATCATCTGAAGTGCTGCAGCTATAGGGTCTGTGGTAGAACTCTGGGGTGACGAGGTCTGGGGATTGGTCCTGGGTCTACCCCTTCCTCGGCCGGCCATGATTCTCTACACATCATTAATAAAACGTTGAGGTGATCAGTCTCTCAATTTTATAATAATGTATAAAGATACACTAACTTCAAAAGACAAACAATTCCACAGTCCAATTGGATTGAACTGCTCTGATACCAAAATGTAACGTCCTAATTTCTAATCCGAGGATTTAGTCCGTTGGAAACCAAATCTCGAATTTCTGAAATTATTTCATGCCATTTAGATATCGGAAAGCATAATCATATATAATTCAAGTTACCAACGGTCACTTAAATGATATATGACTGAAAATAATAAATACATAAACTTCATAATGACATCATGGCTACAACTGTTCAATACATAGTAATGGGTTGAGGATACCCTCGTACATGTGTCTTGACAAAAGGGAACTAAGGAATCATACATGTACGGTCTTACCCTCACAAATATATAATCTATACAACAAAATACAATCATCAGGACCTAACAAGTCCAAATAAGAATCCTGTAAACCACAGCAAAACATGATAGCCACTCCAAGCTTCTAGCTCATAGGCCTGTGCGTGGAGGTACCTGCGCATCTAAAATGTGGTCCACGAAACGTGTGGTGAGATAGAAAGTCTTAGTGAATAAAACCATGCAGCATGCAATGTAGGGATAAACAGGAAAATGATGCACAAACACAATACAGACATTGCAATACTTAATAACTAAACGTAATTTCAATCATAAACATGAATGCACCTGACTGGCATAACTCGACCGACAGGTTCATTTCAGTTAATAACTGTGTGGCTAGACCTGAGCTCAGACTACAAGGAACGTCTCCATTGGGCACTAATCACCACCACTGGGTACTAATCACCCTTAATCTCTGGGTACTAATCACCCTTATTAATTTGGGTACTAATCCCCCAAGTCTAAAATCATTAAATGAATCTTATTCTGGTTATTCTTAGACTTAACTGGGCCAAAGCCAAAACTGTTTTACAAGTCAATAAATGTGCCAAAAAACCATAAATAGGATGCTCAACTCCATGGGTGCAAGAAGTCATACAATAATAACATACATATATAATAGAGGGGAAAACCCTAACCCGGGGAACATCCCCTTGTACATATTCTCACACCATAATACCAATATTCAAGGTAACAACCATAGTATAATATCATAATCACAAACATTCATGAGAGGTAAAGAAAGGAAATAGGAGAAAGGGGAGCATACAAGAGAAAACCAATCAATGAGTGTGAGTGTGTGAGTTATACTCATATGGGAGCTACAATGGAGAAGGGGAAAGGGATTGGAGGAGGTTGAGTTGAAGAATCCTTGACTTGAGAGCTTCCTTTTTGCTCCTAAGCTTCTTTCTCCCCCTAGGATCTCTTTCTCTCTCTCTAAGATGGTAACAGAAGGGGAAGGAATTAATGAGACTCGTGCCCTAATTAAGGTTTTTAAACCTGAAAGTGGGTTCTCGCTTGAGCGAGAGGGTCGGGACATAACTTTTCTTTCAATTTCTCGCTCAAGCGAGAGGCTTCTCGCCTGAGCGAGAATGAGCCAGAAATTACCCCCTCTTTGGAAGTTTCTCGCTTGGGCGAGACCCTCCTCGCTTAGGCGAAAAACGTCCAGAGAGCCCTAAAAAATCACCCTGATTCTTGCTTGAGCGAGCCTATTCTCGCTCAAGCGAAATATGCAGAACCTCAGTTATGCATTTCTGCTGCATAATTCACTCAAGCGAGACTGATCTCGCTTGAGCGAGAATCTTGAAACCTGATTTTCTTAATTTTTACTCCCAATCCTTATTCCTACCTTTTCCTTACGCTTTCTCACTTTGATTATCTCATAATTATTGTTCTACAGTATCCTACACGTAGTTAGCTTCATTTATTGGGATGTTACACCCCTCGAGTCTTTTTATTAGCATATTCAGACATGATTGTAGCAGAAAGAGGGTAGTCAACGCCAATACCAAAATCAAGCCAGAACTTGAAGAAACATAGGGTGGCCATGAGAATAAGAGTTATACCATAAACCTTTTCTCTTCCCAACTTGTCACCAAAGAATAGTTGGCCTCCTAATGTCCCACATAAGGCAACACCATACACAACAACTTGAACATTAGAGAAAGAGTTCCAAACTTTGGTGTAGTTGGATCAGTGTAATATATCCACCCCAACAACTTCGTGACACGGGAAATGCATAAGAAATCATAGGCATCAGTAAAGAAACCCATTCCAGCTATCACAATTGCAGTGAAGTGGTCCATTGTTTCTTGGCCACATCGAGTGCATTCATCACTCCCAATTCTCCCGCCATGACTCTCCTGCACAAGTATAAGAATGTTATGATTTTCTCTTTGTAGCGTAACAAGCTTAAAGGAAATGGAAAACAAACAAAACGAAAAAGAAAACAGGGGACAAAGCTAAACTCTCAAAATGGGAATGCCCACTGCATCATCCATCAACAACTGCGAGATGCCATAAGGGGTCTGGAAATAAGAATGTTGTGGTGAATGCATTGAAAAAATTTACCAAAGAGAAACACTTCAATACATCCTCAAAATGTAAATTTCATAATCGTTCTACTAAATAGAGAGTGAATTCCACCAAAGAGAAAAAATTTAATACATCCTCAAACGATATTGTAGATTCTGATCTAATAATAAAAAATACTCAAAGCAATCTGAGGTGTGTTACATACTACAGAGTATATTTTTTTTTTTGTATAATTTTTCTTTATGAAAAATGGCATCCTCGGATTGGTAAAAGGAGGGCCCAATATTGATAGTTATTTGTTTGTTACCATTATTATAACCAGAAAGTAAAAAGTGGGGGCTTGTTACCATGGAAATTATTCCACTGAGAAAGGAACTCTATTTTCGTGATATGGTGGAAAGATTCGTTGGGCAAGAAGATAGTGCAATTTTTTTTTTTTTTCATTCAATTTGGTCCCTTATATTACGTGAGAGTTGAAGCAGGGACTATTCTCAAGGATTTTCAATCTTTCAATTAAGCCACATTAGAAAATGGAAAGCAGGGACTATTTTGAAATGTTTCAATCTTTCAGAGCTAATGTGGCACATTAAGTGTCACGTCAGCACCTTTGTTAAGTCTAACTAACTGAGGTTAACAGAAGGACTATATTGAATGACGTTAGTATCTATCATGGACTAATTTACAATTTCATTTTTTTCAAGGACTAAATTGAACTGATCTCATATCTTTCAGGGACCATTTTGATGATTTAATCTTTTAATTTTATAGAGTAAACACTCATTTTTGCGTTGTTTGGTTGAGAAAGGAAGCTAAATGGAAAGAAAATAAATAGAAATAGTGAAAAGTGAGTATGATTTCTTAGGTTGTGTGGTATGGAAAAAATAGAGAGGAAAAGTGAGATAAAATAAAATGATATAAATATCCCTGAGTAAAAATAAGATGTAATAATTATTTTATTTGGGGTTTGTTATATTAATAATGGACATTATATTTTATCGCTCAAAGATGAAAAATTTATTTAATATTTACTTTAGTCATTTTCAGGGTCTAAATTAATATTCAAAAGGGGTTGAATAGGACTTTTAATTATCTTTTAGGAATGAAAATACAATTTCCATCTTCTGAACTAATATGACTGATCCTGAATCTTTCATAGAAAAAATTGAGGATTTATTCTATTTTATACAACTTTCATATGAAATCAGTATATCAACCCATATAATATGTGGGTAAAAAGTCATATTTTTATATAATTAAAATTAAATGTATAATGAATTAATAGTTTGAATTTTTATATGAAATGCCTTATGGGTGTTGTAGAGCCTAAAGAAGCTTGACGATAAAAGAATACTTGTAATCTCTTGAGACAAGTGGATAAATCCATTAGCTAGTTGGCACTAGGACTAGACGTAGCTCACAAGTGGTAATGAGTGAACCGGGATAAATCTTGGCTTCTTACCCTTAACTTTTATATTTTATCTGCGCTAACGTAGTAGGGGATCTGAACATAAGTTTACAAAAGTTTTTCTGTTTTAAACATAGTAACTATTTTTACAAAAAAAACCTCTTATCCAAAGTCTATCAGATAAGGGATAAAACTTCATATAGCCTTCTTGAAAACCTATTTGAAATTTTCGTAAACTCAATTTTTGAAAAGGTTTCTGAAAAACTGCAAGAGTTTGTAAAAACACTATTCAACCCCTCTTCTAGTGTTTTCCTGTGGTTCTATTGTTGGTATCAGAGCTCGGCCTCTTGGTTGAGCACCTTATAGTGTAAGAGGAGTAGATCCAAAGCATATTGAAGCCTCAACAAGCACAAGTCACTACATCACAAAAGAAACTTCTGTGACTAGGTCTCCATCCTTCAATGTCACTACTGGAAACATTGCATGAAGCTTTTCATTGAGTCTAACAACATAGATCTGTGGGAGGTGGTGACTGATGGTGACTACGTCCCTATGTGTGGTGGTAATCCTATCCCTAAGTCTGAATGAACTTGTGATCAGAAAGCTCGTGTGTAGCTCAATGCCAAGGCTAAACTCTATTTAGTTTGTTCTCTAAACAAATCTGAATATGAGAAAGTTCATTGTTGCAACATTGCCAAGGAGATTTGCGATACTTTGGCATCAGCTCATGAGGGTACTGAGAACGTCAAGTAATCCAAGATCAACATGCTTGTTCATCAATATGAGATGTTCAAAATGCAAAAGTACATGAGTTAGAACTAGGAGAGGATGTATCCAACAAAAAGTCTTTGGCTGTGAACACTAAGGCCAAGCAGCTTAGGCATGGAGCCATGAAAGCCATGCAAGCTGAGGAGACTTCAGATGGCTCGAAAGAAAATTCTGAAGACGATGATCTTGCTTTGTTGAGCAGAAAGATAAAAAGGATACTTTAGAAAAAAGGTAGGTTCAAAAGGGACCAAAAGTTCAAGAACAACAAGAAGAAGTCAGGCAGGGAAGCTTCTACTTCAGATAAGGGTCAAATTGTTTGTTATGAGTGCAAATAGTAGGACCACATTAAAGCATATTGCCCTAACCTAAAGAAGCCAATCTTCAAGAAGAAGAAGGGATTGATGGCCACTTGGGAAGTCCTTGATGATACAACCTCAAAAAAGGAAGAAGAATCAGCTAAAGAATCCAACGTGTGCCTGATGGCAAGTCTGCTTTCTTCAAATAGTTCAGAATCTGAGGTACATTCTAAACCTAACCTTCAGGAAAGGTATGATGATCTGTTAGAGAGTTCAAAAGAACTCTTCCAAGAATATAAGCATCTCAATAGAGCATACACAGAAATGTGTAATAAGAGTGAAGCTCCAGAAAAGGTGAACTTTATGCTCAAGGAAGAACTTGAGAACTCTAAGAAGAGCAGCTCTGAAAAGCAATCTGATGAAGAAATTAAGCTTCAAAAGAAGATTGATGAACCTACCTTGGATTTGGTTAACTTTGTAAAGGGAATAGAAAATCTGAATAAACTTTTGGGAATTCAGAAAGATTCCAAGAACAAATGTGGGCATAGTATTCTTCAGATGGATCATCAAACCCTCCTGATCCTAAAGTTACGAAGCCTAAAAAGGTTGATAAGAAAGGTAATGGTTTTCTCGCAATGGTAAACCTGGATATCATGTGTCAAGGTGTAACCATAATAAGAGAGGGAAACACAAAACTAACAAGAAAGGACCCAAGAAGCTATGGGTACCTAAAATTTTGATTATTCCTGTTGCAGATGTGTTTAACAAGACAAAGGGGACGACTCAAATGGTACCTGGACAGTGGTTGTTCGCGATACATGACAGGTGAAAGGTCTTTGTTCCAAAACCTTAAAGTGGTCACCTTTGGAGGAAACCAACAAGGGCGAATCAGTGGTGTGGGAATAATAGGTATGGGACCTCTGTCTTGTATTAAAAATGTTTTGTTAATTGAAGGACTCAAGCACAACCCACTGAGCATAAGTCAATTATGTGACAATGGTTATGTGGTATCCTTCACTAAGGATGGATGCATAGTCAAAAACTCAGATGATCAAGTATTCTTTACTACTAAAAGACACAACAATGTGTACAAAATAGACTTGGAGGAACTTGCAAGTCAAAATGTGAAATGTTTTCTCTCAGTTGAGGATGAAAAATAAATTTGGCATCAGAAACTTAGGCATGCCAATTTGTGATTAATCTCAAAGCTAACAAAATACAAACTTGTTAAAGGATTGCCAAAGCTTTCATACAAATATGATATTTTATGTGAAAGCTGTCTGAAAGGGAAACAAACAAGAAGATCATTTCAGAGTAAGAATGTTGTTTCCACTAACAAACCTTTGGAACTACTTCACATTGACTTGTTTGGTCCTACAAGAATAGAAAGTATTAATGGGAAGAAATATAGATTGGTCATATTTGATGACTATTATAGATATACATGTGTGATATTCCTCAGAAGCAAGGATGAGACTTTTGAGAATTTCACAGTATTCTGTAAGAAGGTACAAAATGAAAAAGTAGGATTCTGTACTTTTGCTATTAGAAGTGACCATGTGGAGAGTTTGAAAATACAAACTTCTGACTGCTCTGTGAGGAGAATGAGATCTCTCACAAATTCTCTGTGGCAAGAACACCTCAACAAAATGGGGTTATTGAGAGAAAGAACATAAGTTTGCAAGATATGGGTAGAACCATTCTCCTTTCAAGCACTCTTCCTAGGTCTTTCTAGGAAAAAGCTGTTCATACAACCTGTTACCTTCATAACAAAATACTGGTAAGACCAATTCTTAAAAAGACTCCTTATGAATTGTGGAAAGGAAGGAAGCCCAACATTTCTTATTTCCATATCTTTGAATGTGAGTGTTTTATACTCAACACAAAAGATGATATTGGAAAATTTGATGTTATGTCTGACAAAGGGTTCTTCATTGGATATTCTTAAACTTCAAAGGCTTACAGAGTTTATAACTCTAGAACTTTAATAGTAGAAGAATCAATCCATGTGAGGTTCAATGATAAGAAAAATACTGATAATGACCTATCAGATCTTGAAGATGATTTTGAAGGGAATCAAGCATGTGGTCAGGGTGCAGCGGAATAATTGGATTCCCCCGTGTTATGATCGTTAATGTGAATAACATGAATCAAGGCATTAAGAAAATAAAAACAGTATGATATACCTTTTTTGAATTGCTAACGAGGCAATGACAGCCAAGTCTCTAGAGGTGTCCACGCCAACAAATGAACCAGGAAACCCTCCTCACCTCTGCTAGTAGCGTTTAGAGAGTAAAAGCGCCTGCTCGTGTGTCTAGGGTAATGCATCTTATGCGATATTTATAGAGTGGTGGCTAGGGTTTTATCGCCACTCATTTAACCCTATCATATACGGGCCTGGCCCATTCTGTTATAATTCTAATCTGATTAGAATTACTAACATTCCTAGTCAGCTTGTTGTATGCGTGTGACCCAATAGGTTCTCATAATATCTGGTTATGATATTTAAAATAAAACCCTTTTTTTATTTAATATCATAAATAGCAAGTGACATCTAGCAATACATCACTAATTCCCAATATATTAAGAGTGTCAGCAATTTGACGTATCCCATTTTATGATAATACTTTATATGATTTGTCCCTTTGTCCAAATATCTAATTGAACACAAGGGCATGGATTGTGTCATCCTTGTATAGTTCAATTTATGTTTTTCTTGATGCCCAAGTAGACTATACAGAAAATAAACATCTCATGTTTATCCTCCTAAGCATGACCATGCATTTTGTAGTCTAACTTTATCAAGAGGCCTACAGATATAACTCCTGTTACATAGGAGGGACAAATCCCATCTAGGTCACTCACATTCAACCACATAATTTATTATACGTCCAAAAACCAACTTTATGATCACCTTGTTACAGGCAATGTTTGATGATATTTAAAACATTTAATTCCTTATGTAGGAATCGTAGTGATTTCAGGTCAAAGGACTTCATATAATATTTATCAATATAAGAAACGTTCATGACATTTATGAAACAAACCATGCAACGTTCTTAAGGTGGGCCAATCCAGTACAACATTACTCTTAATATGTACTTATGTGAGCACATGATATCTCATATCCATGATCCGTGAGATGTGATAATCAACGAACTCACATACTAGTCTAAATGCATCTATTTGTCCTAAGATGAAGCTTGACCAGGACTATTTTAAGAATAGTTCTTCATAAGATCTCACGATCAAGTCATCTACTTGATTTCTTATGAAGTTTAAGTTTACTATTCTAAGGACATTTATTATATTCTAAAAGAATTAATAAAATGAATTGCCTTTATAAAAATAATATGATACAAGTGATGAATGTTCAAAATAAAACATATAAGTCTCTAGTGCATACACTAACAGATTTTGCAAGTATGGATCTGAACCAATCATCTGAACAGATTCAGACAAAGACTGAAGACATGTCTGAACCCCCTTCTGAAGAACTAAAGTTGAACCACTTCAGATAACTAATGTTGAGTCTTAGATTGAAGGCAGATCACCTTTTAGAAATAATTGGAGATATAGTCCTCATCATCATAAGGAGAAAATCATAGGTGATGCTTCAGAAGGAGTGAGAACAAGATCAAGACTTAGAGAAGTCAATAATCTTGCACTGCTTTCTGAAATAGAACCTAAGAATATTGATGAAGCTCTGCATGATGAAGGGTGGATCCTAGCCATGCAAGAAGAGCTAAATCAGTTTCCTAGGAGTGATGTCTAGGCTATAGTTTCTAAACCCCATGGTATGACCATTATTGGAACTAAGTGCGTTTTTAGAAATAAGTTGGATGAGGATGGAAAATTTGTCATAAACAAATCCAGACTGGTAGCACAAGGATACAACAAAAAAGAAGGTATTGATTTCACTGAAACTTTTGCTCCAGTAGCAAGGCTTGAAGCCATTAGGATTTTGCTCTCTTATACAATAATTAATGGCATCAAACTATATCAAATGGATGTCAAAAGTGCATTCCTTAATGGAATAGAGGAAGAAGTATTTGTTATATAGCCCCATGGTTTTGAAGATGTTGCCTTTCCTAATCATGTTTTCAAACTGAAAAAAGGCTCTCTATGGTCTGAAACAAGCTCCAAGTGCTTGGTATGACAGATTGAGCAGCTTTCTGATTAAAAATGGTTTTGAAAGAGGAAAGGTAGACACAACTCTTTTTAGAAAAACTTCTAACAAAGACTTTATCCTAGTTCAGATATACGTTAATGACATTTTATTTAGATCAACAAATTGTTCTTTATGTAAAGAGTTTTGTAAGCTTATGCAGTCTAAGTTTGAAAAGAGCATGATGGGAGAATTAAAATTCTTCCTTTGACTTTAGATTAATCAAGAATCTGATTGTATATGGATCCAACAGGAAAAATATACAAAAGAAATGCTTAAGAAGTTCAACATGAATGACTACAAGCCTATGTCAACTCCAATGCATCCTTCTATAATCTTGAGTAAAGATGAAGGAGAAGAACCTGTTGATCAAACCATGTATAGAGGAATGATTGGTTCATTACTGCATCTTACATCAGGTAGACCTGACATTATGTTCACTGTTTGTTTGTGTGCAATATTCAATCTGATCCAAGAATTAGTCATTACACGGTTGTAAAGAAAATTTTCAAATACTTAAATGGTACTACTAATCTTGGTCTTTGTTATAAAAAAAGTAAAGATTGTAGGTTAGTGGATATTGTGATGTTGACTTTGCTGGAGACAAAATAGAAAGAAAAAGTACAAGGGGAGGATGTCACTTCATTAGAAGTAACATGATAAGCTGGTCAAGCAAAAGGCAAAGCACCATTACTCTTTCAACAACTGAAACAGAATATATTGCAACAACAAGCTGTTGTTAACAGCTTTTGTGGGTAAAGTATCAGCTTGAAGATTTTAATATCTTTGAGCATTGTATACCTGTTATGTGTGATAATACAAGTGCAATAAACTTGTCTAAGAATCCCATACATAATTCTAGGGCTAAGCATATTGTAATCAAGCATAATTTCATCAGAGACTATGTTCAGAAAGGTGTTTTTGATATTAAGTTCATTGACATAGAGCATCAATGGGATGATATATTCACAAAACCCCTGACTGAAGATAGATTTAAG
Organism: Sesbania bispinosa; assembly: GCA_026901365.1. NCBI lineage: Eukaryota > Viridiplantae > Streptophyta > Magnoliopsida > Fabales > Fabaceae > Sesbania > Sesbania bispinosa. The sequence goes on from QLOH01000098.1 coordinate 786,920, forward strand.
TTCATAAGAACCCATATGAACATTCATGCACTATCTGAAAAATGACCCCTATCTGAATTGCATTACTGTTTGAAAAGCATGATCTGAAGCACTTGTCTGGAATTGTGTGATTTTTCGAAGTCTCACCAATCTGAATGATGTGGAAATCTGAGACGGTTAACATTCACCTTTTTCAAAAAAATGGACCTTTGCACTTCGCACGTTACACGAAGTGTGCGCAATCATGCTGTAACTGTCAGGCTGTTTCTTAAGCTATATATTTGGAAAGAGAAACGTGCTAGGGCATCGTTTCTTCTTTTCTCTGTAACTTGAGCTCTCATACTTCCTCTACAAGTCTCTGCAACTCTTAGCTCAACATTGTCCTCTAAGAAATCAGCTGCTGGAAACATCGTGAAGGGAAAGGCTGTTAATCTCCCTAGTCTGAGGGATGTTGGTGTTGATCTCTACCCTGAATTTGAAGTTTTTGAATAGTTTCCGTTCTTTAGCAAGATTGATCGAGAGTGGTTTGAACATGGTTTGGTGGAGTTCTAGAAGAATTCCAAGATCATTATCAACCCCAACATTGGATACAGATCCATTTCTAGTAGGGTGATGAAAGGGACGTGTTCGTAGATGACGAGATTTTATCCATTGTCACTGGAACAACTTTTGTAGGGCTTGCATTCTACAGTGACTGGGAGAAGAGCAACAACGGGAAGAAGAAGTTCAACCCAATGTTGTATTGTTCTGAAAACCCCAAGTGCAGTAAGTCTCAAGCTATACTTGAGAAACCCAAAATCCTTCATGCTATCCTCTTCACCATGGTAATACCTAAGATGGGTAGCAGAAACCATGTATTAGAAATGGGGAGGTTCTACATGATAAACCTGCTGAAGAAGGAGCAGATCAACTTACCCAAGTTGCTTTTATCCAACATGATGAAAAGGATAAATGACTCAGCAAGTGGTTTGACTCACACTACTTTGATTATGGCTATTCTAAACCACTTTATGGTGCCTATTCACATGCTTCCTATGCATAACTCACCTTGGTACTTCTCTGTGGAGAACATCAAGGCCATGGGGATCTCTGTTAAGACTTTAGAACCAGATCCTACCATCAAAGTAGGTTTTGCCAACATGAAGGCAATAACCATTGGAATGACAACTTTGGACATCTTGGAGAATAAGCTGCATGGAGACCCCATAAGAGATGTGTTTGAATTGGAGAAAGCCCCTTTAGAAGAGCCTGCAATGGGGAAAAGATTGAAGCTGTTGAAGCCCAAGCTGAAGTCCCAAGTGATGAAGGCAAAATTGAAAGACACTGAAGAGATTAATCTTCAGAATGCGCGCATCTATTGTGAATCTTGATGCATAACTCACATCATCTTAAAAGGTTCAAAAAGATGCCTTGGGGCAATCTGAAGAACTTCAAAAGGTAGCTGAGGGAATTGTTCAAGTTGAGACTATGCCTACCTCAACATCAGGGGGATAGGTACATAATCAACCAGAACTAGTTCAGGAGGGTGTGGCACTAACCATGGGTCCATAAAAGGTACTGAATGTTAAACCTCTTACTAAAAGTTACACGGATCTGGAGATGCAGAAGGTTGTTACAAGTTCAACTGAACTTGAGAAGGAAGATGAGCTACAAAAGAAAGAATGAGAAGAGATAGATCATGTCCTAGCTTTAGCACAACAACAAGCGTATGCTTCTGATCCTAAGGCAGAAGAAGAAGAAGAAGTAGAAAGAAGGAAGAAAAAGAGAAAGATAAAGAGATTAGCCTAAAGGAAGATGGTTATGCTTGTGGATTCTCCCACTGATGATGCACCAAGAAAAATTATTACTAGAACAACAAGTGTTGATGCTGCTAAGATCCAAGAAGATGCTCAGCTGGAATTAAAGAAAAAGCATAGGGAAGAGCATAAGAAAAACCTTGAGCTAAAAGACAAGGAGGAACAAAAAACCCAACAGGTGAAGAGACCAAAACTGATTTTAGGAAATGTAAGTTCATCTTCTAATGATGAACTTGCAAAACATAATGAGGTTGAGGTATCTTAATTTGAAAAGGTATCTGAACCCCCTACTGCTAAGGGGTTTCTGAAACTCAACCTTGTACTACTCTAAGCAATCTAGTCATTCTAGGAGGATGGGGAGCATAATATGAGTGGATCACTAAAGAAATTGAGTTAGTGGGCACCACTCAAGACTTGGATTTGGAGCCAACTACAGATGTAGGGAAGCTCCTTGCTACTGAAGTACCTTATAGACCATTTCCTATTCCCCTAGAGGACAGGCCAAGAGTTCATGGGTTCAAATGCCTAAGGGATGAACTTGCCTACTTCAAGAATGAGCTCCCTTTGCTGAAGGTAATAGAAGGAATAAGGTTGGACACTTTTAATGAAGATTTTGAGAGGTGGTCTGCAGGGTGGTCTGAAAGTGAGATTCTCAACCCCCTAGAACTTCAGAAAATATGGTATGGGGCTCTTGTACTATAACACAAGAGGAAGAAAATAAACCCTCCTTGTCATGAGGGTAAATTAGTTGATGATGATTATTGGACTTTATTGATAAAGCTAGAAGCAAAATCAAACATTAGCCAACACTACATGAGGTGTAAAGGTGGCAGATTATTCAAGCCTTCACTTCCATCATTGCACTTCCAAGTACTCATTTCTGGGTGATGCCAGACAGAATCATTCCCAGAATTCCTTTCAGAGAATCCTTCAAAGGCAAGGACAAGAAGGTGAGGATGAGTTCTTTCAATGGTGCTCTAAAGCCTTTACCTACAAGCCAATCGAAGATGATCATGAGGAAGGAAGGGTTGGATCACATAGAGCAGAAATGGGTATGGAACTCCTACTGGCACTTAAGGGAAAACGTTGTAGAATGGTCATATCTAGACCCGAAAGTACAAAATCATGTGTGTCTGATGGATCACTCTGTTGAAGTCAGCAAGGGTCCATTTGGTCAGCAATGGATGCACTTCAGATCTCATAGAGGTAGATTTCCTATGAGAGTTTTTGCATGATGGAGAATGGGAGGTTCTGAAGAAGACCAATAACTGTCACTTTACATATTTAAGTGGCCTGGTTGTTATGGACTTTTTAAGAATGCAACCTACTTCAGAATGTCAACTCCCTACATCAATCTTGTCTTCCATGAGCCAGAAGGAGATGTGTTTGACGAGAATGCAATACTGAAGCATACAAATAAGAAACGTTCAAACAATGAATCCTTCAATCAAGAAGTCTTATCTGAAATTGCCAAGTCTCAGGCATTTTTGTTTGCTTTGATCAAGGACACATTAGAGAAAAAGGGTTGAATGTTACTTTGTTTGTGATGTTTTGTCATTTTAACTTTATCATTCAATAATATGAAAATTTCAGAAATCACATGTATTTTTTTGTGGTTTTATTTTCTCTGATATATATCTTATGCATTATTTTTGCTTTGATATTTATCTCTGAAAATACATTTGGTTTAAATTGACCTGATTGTTCTGATACCCTTTTGATGGATAACAAAATGTGGAGTTGTGTTTTCTTATAAAAATCTAAAGATATGTTGTTGAGGGGGAGAAAATTTTGAGAACAAGAAGAGCAAGAACGCACTATCTGACTTATGGGGAGCACACAATTTATTTAATTTTTCCCCTAAATTTGAACTTAGTCAGATTTTGGTTTAATTAAGTTTGTAATCATCAAAAAGAGGGAAAATGTTGACTTTCAAGACTTTAAAAGTCTAAGAAACCCCACATTTATGATTTTGATGATAATAAACTTAAGTAAACTCAGAATAAGTCTTCACGTAAATTTTTAATGAAGTTATGATGTTTCAGATAGGGCCATAAGGCTATCTGAAGCAAGTCTTGCATATGAAGGAAGCTCGTTCTGAAGTGGTCAAGGCTATCTGAAGCACAAGGTTCTGAAGATTCATATGAAGTTTAAAGTGTGATATGAAGTCTGAAGATGTATTTGAAGGCAAGCTGTCTGAAGCCAAGGCAAATTTGACATGGCAAGTCAAAGTCTGAACCTTCACGTAACCTCAGAACATAATTTTGGCAAGACAAAAGATCACTTTTGGCTACGCAGCAGACCTGCGGTGTTCAGAACAGCGCTGCAACCTTGTACGGTGTCAAAGTTGTCTCAAAACGGGATGAAGACCATTTAATGCTATCTCTCAACGGACTTCACAATGACATTTTCAAGCTGAAGACCCAGAAGCCTATAAAAACAAGTGCATCTTTGTGAAGCAAAGTGTAGAAAAAATATGCATTATTCTTTGAAGCAAAATGCTGGAAAAATCTGTATAGATTTCATACTCTGATTCTTTGAGTGTACAAAAACTTTCATATTTTGTGTCTAACATAGTTACTTGTAGAAATTTTTTGGAACGAAGAACTCTTATGATGTTCTAAGTTCTTTGATTCATTGTAAAACACTTAGTGTAGAGCCTGAAAAGGCTAAGTGAGCAAACAATACTTGTAAGATCCTGGAGAGGCTAGGTGTGCAAACAATACTTGGTGTTATAGAGCATGAAGAGGCTTGGCTGTAAAAGAATACTTGTAATCTCTTGAGATTAGTGGATAAATCAAGTAGCTAGTGGGCATTGGGACAAGACATGGCTCACAAGCGCCAGTGAGTGAACCAGGATAAATCTTTGCTAAGTTCTTATTACCCTTAACTCTTTATATTCTATCTGCACTAACTTAAAAGGGGATTTGAACGTAAGTTTACAAACGTTTTTCTGTTTTAAACATAGTAACTACTTTTACAAAAAATCCTCTTATTTGAAGTCTATCAGATAAGGGATAAAACTTCATATAGCCTTCTAAAAACCTATCTGAAATTTTCGTAAACTCAATTTTTGAAAAGGTTTTTGAAAAACTGCAAGAGTTTGAAAAACACTATTCAACCCCCTTCTAGTCTTTCCCATGGTTCTACATCCTTCGCTCAAGCAAAATTAGCAGACAATTTAATATCCAGTTTTTACTGATATTTTCGCTCAAGCGGGGGTACTTTCGCTTGAGTGAAAATCTAATAGAACTGAATTCCCAAAATTCCATTCCCACTCGCTCAAGCAAGCCATTTCTCGCATGAGCAAAAAAGGGACAGTGTTATGCCCTTTTTAACACTTTAACCTATTTTAACCTAATTCCTTTTATGAAATCATCTTCTTATTACAATTTTACTTATGAAAATAGTTTTGAATTCGGGATGTTGCAGTACGCTTCCACCTCCTCTTCCCCGCAACCGTCTCTGAACCTCTATATATAGCATCCCCATGTCAGACTGTGCCAAATCACTACCATCATCGACCCCTATTAGCCACTGGTAGCCACAGTGGCTCTCAAACACCCATCCTCGCAAACGGAGATGTTGTTGTGCCCTTCCCTCCCCTCACGTTCGTACATGCGCTGCCATGCATTAGCACCGTCATCAGAGGTGGTCCTCTCCCCAACACCCTTGATCGATCTTCATCTCCCCAAAATTTCAAATCCCATGTGCCTTCACACAACTCACCAACTCCCAGACCTAACGACACCTCAGGCACGCAACCACCACACATCACCAATCGAACACCACTGCTGTCAAAGTTCAACCATGGCCGCTCACCCGCACCATCTAATCACACGTTGTGCACGCCACCTCCGATGTCTCTTTCTCTTAGGTTTTGTTTATCCCTTTCTCTTTTTTGTGTGTGGTAGAAAATGGGCATGAGGGTTAAACACTTAAACATGATCCCTTTCTTTCTAAAGTGTTTTTTTATTTTCAAGTGTAACATCCCAAAAATTAGGACCTAGAGACTGTAGTGGGAGCCTTAGGCTGAAAATCCTAACGATAGAAGGAAATTAGAAGTGGAAAGAGATTTTAGGAGTTTGAAGGTAAATAAAAAAGAGAGATAAGGAATTTATTATTGATTATGAGATTTAAAGGGATTTTTGGCAAGGAGGCCGAGTGTTAATCCCAACATAGATGCAGAGCTAATTTGGTAGGTATCATCCCATACTTTAATTATTAGACGTGTTAAGATAGTAATGGAATAGGTTTCAGGGACAAAGGAATTGATGTGGTAAAAACTAGAGTGAGAAGAGTTTTGGATGAGAAGAACTAAGTTAGGAGAAGGTTAAAGTGAAAGGAACTAGGAATGAATGGGAGAGAATTGAGTTTGGATCAAGAGGAGCTAAAATCAAGAATTAGAGTCTTAGGGTTCTTGCTCAAGCGAGGATGGCCTCGCTTGAGCAAGTTTAGTAGCAAAACTTAAGAAACTAGCTTTTGCTATTCTCGCTTGAGTGGGAATGGTCTCGCCCAAGCAAGAAATAGGGGAATTTTGGAGTGCTCCCTGGACGTTTTTCGCCTAGGCAAGAAGGATCTCACCCAAGCAAGAATCTTCCAGAGAGAGGAATACTCTCTAGAGTATTCTCGCTCAAGCGAGAAGCCGACTTCTCGTTTGAGCGAGAATGCGAATGTAGAATTTTCTCAGCATTCTCGCCCAGACGAGAAAGACTCGCCTGAGCTAGACCACGTGTAACATCCTATAATTTCAGTTGTAATATATGTTAAAAACAGTAATAAAATGGGTTTGAGGTAAAAGGAATTGTTTTGGGAGTGTTTTGAAGTTAAGGGAGTAAATTAGATAACAAACTGGGCAAGTCTATTTTGGTCTGGGCGCTCAAACGCCCAAACGCGCGCTCAAACGCGCAAGAGAAAGAAATTAAGGGCCCTGGTAGAGAGTTTGGCCGTTTAAATGCCCAGGTGGAGGTTTAAATGCCCAGAGGGAGGTTTAAACGCTAAGGTAGAGGTTTTAACGCCCAAGCCTGCTGTTTTTGCATTTATGGCAGAGAGTTTGGGTGCTCAAACGCCCAGATGGAGGTTTGAGCGCCCGAACGCGTCTTTCCCTCGTTAAATCGCTACAACACCTCCTCTTATTCATTCTTCTTCATTTCTAGGGTTTCTAGTGAGAGAGGGAGAAGGGTTTTAGAGAGAGAAAGTGAGAAGGAGAAGGGCACAACTAGATTGAAGGTCCTCCCACCATTCCAAGGCTTGGAATCATCTTCACCTCTTCCTTCATCTCTTTTTTCTTCCATTAAGGTGGGTGTGATTCTCACTCACTCTCATTTTGATTACCTTCCTATGTATGCTCCTTATTCTTACTTCCCTTGCTAGTATGATTGATACTTGGTTGATTTTAGACAAATCAAGGGTGGATTAATGTATTGACTGGTTGTATGCGTTTGGATTCCAAACCCTAGCGTATAGTAGATTTGGGATATTTTGCATTGTTGGATTATTGGTTGTATTCTTGAACATTCAAGGGCCTTTGGCCATCATTGAGAATATGTTATGGATTCTTGAACCATCACAAAGCCTTTTCGCTATCATGGAGCTTTGGGGCTATCACAGGGTCTTCGGACCATCACAGGCCTTCAGGCACTCATGTTTAATTAAGACGGGGTGTTCTCATCGACCTCTCGACCAAGAGGGAGATGGGGGATCCTCACCTTAAAAATAAATCAAGTACATTATTATCAAAACTTAATCTTAGGTTGCCCCAGACGACGGTCCCTGGTCAGATGGCCGAGCGCTCAATCACAGTTACGTTATAGTGGAAAGACCCCGGGTGTCGGGTAACAACACTTCACAGATTATGCTTATTTGCTCTCATATATGATGTTCCTAATGTATACGTGTGCTTGTTGTACTTTATTTGTCTGATTTTTCCCCACACTATACACATTGTTTTCACATTCACTGGGACGTTGGTCTCACCCCAAGTTGTGGGATTTATATTCAGATGCGCAGGATAAACGCCCAGCTGCTTGAGGGTGACTTTGAAGTATGGAAGAGGGATCTTTAGTTCCCTAACTCTTTTTTTGGGATTATAATCAGTTTTTATAGGCATTTACTATGATTTTTATTTTGATGGGATAGGGATGTACATATGGGGCTCTTAGGGATGGCTGTTACTTCCAGGACATATGTATCTCCATATCCCGTCATGCCTTTGATTTCAATGTGTATGGACTCGGAGCCCGCAGGGAAACTAGATTATGTATATGTATGACTGCTTCGTTTCCGCTTAAGTAAGTGTTGGAATTACCTAAGCAATGTTTGGATTGTATGTTGATATCATTAATGCGCGAAATAATTTCACGAATTTGGGATTTGTGTTTCCAACAGGCATTTTTCTCGAATTTAGAAATTAGGACATTACATTATGGTATCAGAGCAGTTCAATCCAATTGGACTGTGGAAATCTTTGTCTTCTAAGTTAGCTGTCATACCTTTATACATTATTGTAAAATTGAGAGCCTGATCACCTCGATGTTTTGTTAATGATGTGTAGAGTATCATGGCTGGCAGAGGAAGAGGTCAACCTAGGCTTAATCCTCAAACGCCTACACCCCAGGGTGCAGTCCCAGACCCTGGTTCTGCGGCACTCCAGATGTTATCTCAGATGATGGGGGAGCAAGCGGCGGAAGCTCGAGACCATGCCAATGCCAATACCGCCATGCTCCAAGAGTTGGCCCAATGACCGGCGAGGACACCACCTCCACCCCCTGTGGTAGTGACGGACCCTTTTGTCCTGGGCTTGGCGGAATTCAGAAAGCATCACCCTCCCACTTTTTCTGGAGCTTATGATCCTGAAGCAGCTAACTCATTGCTTAACGCCATGAACAAGATATTTGATGTCATGGTTTGTGCTGACGACTTCAAGGTTCGCTTCACCGCCTACATGCTACAAGGTGAGGCGGAGAACTGGTGGAAGAGCGCCAAGTTGGAGTTGGAAGCTTCAGGTGTGTTGTTCTCTTGGGAAGGATTCCAGGCTGTGTTCTTAGAGAAGTACTTCCCGGAACTCGTGAGGAAGCAAAGGGAGCTGGAGTTCCTACAACTCAAGCAGGGCAGTCTGTCTGTGGGCCAGTATGTGGCAAAATTCGAGGAGCTTTCCAAGTATCACACTCTCCTCCAAGCCAACCCAAATGAAGGTTGGAAGTGCTCCCACTTCGAATCAGGCCTCAAGCCCAAAATAAAAAAGGTGGTGGCCGCCTTCCAGCTGAAGGAGTTCCCCGCTTTGGTGACAAAATGCCTGGTGGTGGAACAAAGCTTGGTGGAGGAAGCACCTAAGCCCGTTACCAGGACTTGGGTGGATGGAAAAAGGAAACGGGAAGAAGCACCTGGGGGGAAGAATTTTCGGGCACACTTCCAGGGGAGCAAGGGCAAACAACTCGCGCTCTGCTCCACTCATAGTGCTCCTACTTGTCCAAAGTATAGCAAGAACCATCGGGGCGAGTGCTTGGCAGGCCAGAGAGTTTGCTTCTACTGTCGTGAGCTAGGCCATGTGTTTGGGGATTGTCCGAAGAAGAAGAAGGATCAGCTCAAACCCCAAACTACCGGAAGGGTCTTCACCCTTAGTGGAGAAACGATCGCTAAGGCCAATAATTTGATGAAAGGTATGTGTATTCTTAATGAGGCTCATTTGATTGTATTGTATGATTCTAGGGTAACCCACTCATTTATTGCTTGTGATTGTGTGGAAAGATTGAAATTGCATGTCACCCCCTTGCCCTTCCATTTTAATGTTCTTACCCCGGCCAAAGAGGCAATTCCTACATCCCTTGCTTGTTTAAATTGTTCTATTATGATACAAGGGGAGTCTTTTATTGTGGACCTGATTTGTTTACCTCTGCATGGTATTGATGTCATCTTAGGCATGAATTGGTTATCCCAAAATCATATTATGCTTGATTGTTTCAATAAAGAGATTGTTTTTCCTGATCTTCCTTTTCCTCCAAGGGAGAAACCTCCATGTTTACTTTCTAGCTATACTCAAATTTTCGAATGCCTGTCCGATGGGAGTTTTTGTTTCATTTTATTGCTTTCCTCAACTGTAGAGTCCAAATCTGACTTAAGCGGTATAACTACGGTTAGGGAGTTCCAGGATGTCTTCCCTAGTGAGGTAACCACCTTACCTCCAGACCGAGAGATTGAGTTTTCAATAGACCTGGTGCCAGGCACCGGACCTATCTCCAAAGCCCCTATAGGATGTCACCCCTAGAGATGAGTGAACTTAAGAAGCAACTAGAGGGGTTAATTTTGGAAGAAGTTCATTAGACCCAGTGTGTCACCTTAGGGAGCACTAGTGCTCTTAGTTAAAAAGAAAAATGGGAGTATGAGGTTGTGTGTAGACTTTAGGCAGTTGAATAAGGTAACCATTAAAAATAAATATCCTTTACCTAGGATAGATGATCTTTTAGACCAACTTAGGGGAGCGTCAGTTTTCTCTAAGATAGACTTGAGATCAGGTTATCACCAGATTAAAATAAAGAGTGAGGACATTCCAAAAACTGCCTTTAGAACTAGATATGGGCACTATGAGTACTTGGTGATGCCTTTTGGCTTAACCAATGCTCCTGCAGTGTTCATGGATTACATGAACCGGTTTTTCCAGCCCTACCTGGATAAGTTTGTTGTCATGTTCATCGATGACATCCTTATCTACTCCCAAACCTTAGAAGAGAACGAACAACACCTTAGGATTGTGTTACGGATACTAAGAGAGAAAAAGTTGTTTGCAAACCCTAAGAAGTGGTCAAGTGGGAGAGACCCCGGTCCGTCACTGAGGTGAGGAGTTTTCTAGGCCTAGCCGGTTACTACCAAAGATTTATTAAGGGATTTTCCCAATTAGCCTTGCCTCTCACTAGGTTGACCCGTAAAGGTCAAGGTTTTGTATGGGATGAGAAGTGTGAGAAGAGTTTCTTGGAACTCAAGGAGAAATTGACTACCACCCCAGTTCTAATATTACCAGACCTGTCTAAACCCTTTGAGGTTTATAGTGATGCATCAGGAAAGGGCTTAGGTTGTGTGTTGATGCAAGAGAGGAGAGTAGTGGCCTATGCCTCCAGGCAGCTTAGGCCCCATGAGGAAAATTACCACACCCATGACTTAGAATTAGTAGCGGTGGTTTTTTCCCTCAAGATCTGGAGGCATTACCTCTATTGAGTTAAGTTTGAGGTTTTTAGTGATCATAAGAGCCTTAAGTATCTCTTTGATCAAAAGAAGCTCAATATGAGGCAGAGGAGATGGATGAAGTTCTTGAAAAATTATGATTTTGAGCTGAAGTATCAACCTGGAAAGGCCAATGTAGTGGTTGATGCTCTGAGTAGGAAATTTCTCCATGCATCATCCATGATGGTTCGGGAACTGGAATTGTTGGAGGAATTTAGGAACCTTAGGTTAGATGTGAGCATTGAAGGGAACCGATGTAGCCTCTTTAGGCTAGAAATTACCAGTGAGTGGAGAATTAGAGTCAAGGAAGCCCAGGCATTAGATTTAGACCTTCAAGCCCGTAAGGGACAGCCGGGTTTCACCGAATTAGGTGATGGGATAATTCTTTTCCAAGGAAGAGTCTGTGTTCCTAAGGGGGGGGGTAGTCTCAGGCGAGAAATTTTAGAGGCCCATAGAAGCAAGTTCATGGTGCATCCTGGGATTACCAAGATGTACCAAGACTTGAAAAGTATGTTTCTAGGTGCTTAGTATGCCAACAGGTCTAGATAGAACATCAGAAACCATCCGGGACACTTTTGCCCTTAGAGATACCTGAGTGGAAGTGGGAGGCTATAGCTATGGACTTTGTGATGGGACTACCTAGAGTCCCTACAGACTTTGATGTTATCTGGGTCATAGTGGATCGGCTCACCAAGTTAGCCCACTTTTTACCTATTAGAGCAACCTACCCTCTTAGCAAGTTAGCAGACCTGTACATCAGGGAGATAGTGAAGCTCCATGGTGTACCCTCTAGAATTGTGTCAGATAGGGATCCTAGGTTCACTTCTAGATTCCGGAATGCTTTACACCAAGCTTTTGGTACCAAACTGAGGTTTAGTAGTGCTTAAAGGATATGCTTAGGGCTTGTGTACTAGAGGAAAAGGGGAGTTGGGATAAGTACCTGCCCCTCATAGATTTTGCCTACAACAACAGTTTTTAGAGTAGTATAGGTATGGCACCCTATGAGGCTTTGTATGGTAGGAGGTGTAGGTCCCCACTTTGTTGGTTCGGGGTGGAGGAGAAGAGTTTGCTGGGTCCAGAGATAGTTTAAGAGACTACTGAGAAAATAAAGAGAATTAGGGAGAAACTGGTAACTGCCCAAAGCCGGGCAGAAGATTTATGCTGATAGGAGGAGGAAAGACCTAGAGTTTGAGGAAGGCGACCATGTATTTCTAAAGGTTACTCATGCCATAAGCATAGCAAGGGCCATCAAGGCTAAAAAGCTAAATCCCCGGTTCAGTGGCCCATTTCAAATCCTACAGAGGATTGGTCCTCTTGCTTACCGAATAGCATTTCCACCCCACTTATCCAATATTCACGATGTTTTCCATGTGTTTCAACTTCGAAAGTATGTCCCCGATCCTTCCCACATCATAAGTGCAGAATCAGTACAATTGAGGGATGACCTGACAGTTCCAACTAGACCTGCACAAATTATTGACCGGAGCGTCAAGACCCTGAGGAATAAGACCATTCCGCTAGTAAAGGTGATTTGGGCGGGTCAATCACCTGAAGAGGCCACTTGGGAGAAGGAGGACGATGTCCGCACTCAATTTCTGGAATTGTTTGTGTAAGGTAAATTTATTCTTCTCTCTTAGCAAATTTTGAGGCCAAAATTTATTTAAGGGGGTAAAATTGTAACATCCCATAATTTCAGTTGTAATATATGTTAAAAACAGTAATAAAATGGGTTTGAGGTAAAAGCAATTGTTTTGCGAGTGTTTGGAAGTTAGGGGAGTGAATTAGATAACAAACTGGGCAAGTCTACTTTGGTCTGGGCGCTCAAAAGCCCAAATGTGAGCAGGAGAAAGAAATTAAGGGCCCTAGCAGAGAGTTTGGGCGTTTAAACGCCCAGGTAGAGGTTTTAAACGCCCATGTGGAGGTTTAAACGCCCAAGCCTGGTATTTTTGCATTTATGGCAGAGAGTTTGGGCGCTCAAACACCCAGATGGAGGTTTGAGTTCCCGAACGCGTCTTTCCCTCATTAAATCGCTACAGCACCTCCTCTTCTTCATTCTTCTTCGTTTCTTCTTCTTTCTAGGGTTTCTAATGAGAGAGAGAGAAGGGTTTTAGAGAGAGAAAGTGAGAAGGAGAAGGGCACAACTAGATTGAAGGTCCTCCCCCACCATTCCAAGGCTTGGAATCATCTTCACCTCTTCCTTCATCTCCTTTTTCTTCCGTTAAGGTGGGTGTGATTCTCACTCACTCTCATTTTGATTACCTTCCTATGTATGCTCCTTATTCTTACTTCCCTTGATAGTATGATTGATACTTGGTTGATTTTAGACAAATCTAGGGTGGATTATTGTATTGATTGGCTGTATGAGTTTGGATTCTAAACCCTAGGGTATAGTAGATTTGGGATATTTTGCATTGTTGGATTATTGGTTGTATTCTTGAACATTTAAAGGCCTTTGGCCATCATTGAGCATATGTTATGGATTCTTGAACCATCACAGAGCCTTTTTGCTATCATGGAGCTTTCGGGCTATCACAGGGTCTTCGGACCATCACAGGCCTTCAGACACTCATGTTTAATTAAGACAGGGTGATCTCATCAACCTCTCGGCCAAGTGGAAGATGGGGGATCCTCACCTTAAAAATAAATCAAGTCATAAGCCATACATGATTATTAAAACTTAATCTTAGGTGGCCCTGGATGACGGTCCCTAGTCACATGGCCGAGCGCTCAATCACAATTACGTTAAAGTGGAAAGACCCCGGGTGTCGGGTAACAACACTTCACAGACATGCTGCATTGCATCATAAACATTGTATAAGCGCTAGAACTACTGATTATGCTTATTTGCTCTCATATATGATGTTCCTAATGTATATGTATGCCTGTTGTACATTATTTGTCTGATTTTTCCCTACACTACACACACTGTTTTTACACTCATTGGGACGTTGGTCTCACCCCACGTTGTGAGATTTATATTCAGATGCGCAGGATAACTGCCCAGCTGTTTGTGGGTGACTTTGAAGTATGGAAGAGGGATCTTTAGTTCCCTAACTATTTTTTTTGGGATTATAATCATTTTGTATAGGCATTTACTATGATTTTTATTTTGATGGGTTAGGGATGTACATATGGGGCTCTTAGGGATGATTGTTACTTCCATGACATATGTATCTCCATATCCCGTTATGCCTTTGATTTCAATTTATGTATGGACTCGGAGCCCACAGGGCAACTGGATTATGTATATGTATTACTATTTCGTTTCCACTTAAGTAAGTGTTGGTATTACCTAAGCAATGTTTGGATTGTATTTTGATATCATTAATGCGCGAAATAATTTCACGAATTTGGGATTTCTGCTTCCAACAGACATTTTTCCCAAATTTAGAAATTAGGACGTTACACCACGGTCCCCGTCTTTAAAACACAAATTAGGGCATAGTTTCCTCATTCTTCCTTCTTCCTTTTTCAGTTTAGAGAGAGAGGGTTTCTAGAGAGAGAAGGAACTCTTGGAGCCAAGAAGAAGGAGGAGGAGCCAAGGATCTCCACAACCAACCTTTCCCTAACTTCTACCCTCTTCCCTTTGAGCTTCATTGAGGTGAGTAGAGCATTGTTGGAATACCATAGGCTAGAGGATTGATATGATGGTTCGTGCTCATGTTTTTATTAAGAGATGTCATTTCCATGGCCTTTATGTAGATTTCATTGCATGATTAGAAACCAAAATTATATGCTCATATTCATGCTCATGTTCATTGTCAAGTAAACATGTTTTTCATGAATCATGTTCAAATTACAAGAAAATCATGTTAAGGCTTCGGCCATCACGAGTCTCGGACCATCACGTTCAAGTAATCAAGCTACTTAAAGATTCAAGTGAAATATTCATGTTAAGGCTTCGACCATCACGGATCTTGGACCAATCATGTTTTATGTTAAAACTTGGCTTCGGTCGTCATGGTAACGGTGGCGACATTGTGTCCCCAAAGGAGATATCCCTTGTAGTCTGAGCTCAGTCTAATTACATGTCAAATGATAAGGCCCCTGCTGTTGGGTTAGCAGTTCATCTTAAATGATTTTTAAGCTATCATGGTCATTGGAGCCCAGCATTGCATCATGTCATTAATGCATCATGTCATCTTCCATGCTTATCATCACTGATTACTAGATTTAAATTGTTATCACATGTCATCCTTACCATGTTATGCCTGACTTGATGTATGATATGCATGTATGCACTGCTTTGCTCACTGAGGCGTTAGTCTCACCCCATTGTGGGTTTACATTTTAGATTCTCAGGCAGGTCATGAGGATCATGGCATAGTTGCAGCTTAGGAGTTTCTGTTGGCTTTGGAGCCTCTTACTTTGTTGTATCTCCCGGGATGAATGAATTTGTATGTTATATTGGAAGGATTATCGGTACATGTGTAGTTTTCTTATGCTTTTGCTTGTTGAGGCACATGTATTGCATCATCCTTGATATTGTTGTAAGTAAGGACATTCAGGTCATGTTTAATTAAACGTTGGATTTAGTTAAGCATGTCAGTATCTATGTTATATATATCGTTAATGTCACGGAAAATAATTCCCTTAATTCGGGACTCATTCTTCCAACGGGCATAATTTCCTAATTCCGGGAATTAGGATGTCACATTATGGTATCAGAGCAGTTCAATCCAATTGAACTGTGGTTAGGTTATTTGCCAGTGACTTCCTATAATCCTATAGTACCTTGTACACCTGATAGGGACTGATCACCTCTATATTGTGTGCCTTTTATGCATGATTATAGTTAGTGACTTGAATAAGAATTGCTTTGTGAGGGATTTAGGAGGTATCCCTAACAAGGTTAGTGACTATCCCTGATAGGGAGAAAGGAGTTCATAGACTTATTCCCTAGGACCAGACACTTACATAGGGTACCTTATAGAATGTCATAACTAGAGTCTAGTGGACATAAGCCTCATTTGGAGGAACCTACATAAGTGAAACGCCTAATAAGTAATCCTAATGTCGTTTGGTCTTGAGTTTTGCAATTGATTTTTTATGGATGATTTATTAACATGAATGTCATGTATGTATGTGATTGATTGTGAATCTCTTGGGCATGGATTGAATGATCCTGGAATTTAGGATTTGGCAGACTAGGAATTTCATGCTTGGATAGATTGTAAAGAAAAGGTTGTGGAACTCGTGGGAAGTTAGGGGAACTATTATCCTAGATGTGGAGATATTGTTATTGGTTTAGACCCTTTGAGTTGGGATTTGAAGAGTACCTATGCCTGGAGTTTTAGGATTAGTTGTTAGGGTGAACCATGAGCCATAAGGTACTTGCATAGAGAGTGAAGGATGGAGACTACATTGGAGGAACCGAGACCATGATTTTTGAATTATTAGGGACATGGTAGGATTCAGAGTACAATGAGAAAATAGAGAAGATCTAAGTTTAATGACCTTAACTCAATGCCCACCTTGTTCTACCTACCCTAGAGCTTCCCTTGTTGGTTCAACCCCTTATATGCAATTATGTTATTCATCCTTGGTCTTGGTTGGGTAGTGTTACTTGACGATGCCCTTATAGTCAGTTCTGCTTAAGTTAGGGAGTAAATCCAGTAATATGAGGATAGTGAGTGAATCTGAAGACTCGAATGATTAAATGTACCTGGAAGGCTATGGTCAAGGTCGATTTTGTTCAGTTCTATGTTTACTTAGCTATTAGCACTTAAGGAACAAGGTTCCTTGTCTCTACTGTTCAAGTATTAGGAAAGCCTTCTTAGAATCCATGCTTAGATCATAAGTCCCCATACTTTTATATTTGGTCCCTACCCATGAGAGTTCTAGATAGTCCTTCGAGGTTTTGTAAGGAGTGTTACAAAACTTTACCTTGGCGCCTCAATTAATCAATTTGAACATTTTAGCAATTGGTCTTGGTCTTCCTAAGTACCAGCTAATCCCTTAGTACTAGTATCAGTTATTTAGTGTATCACCCCCACCTAATTGATTAATTCGATGATTTTTTAGTTTGAAACCAAGTGAAAATCTACCTTAGAATGTTCATTACTTCCCCGGTTTAAGCTCGGTAGTTGTGGGTTGCTTAGTGACCCTAGTGGCCTAGTAACGACAGGCTCAACTTCACATAAGTAAAGTATTTGCTAGTAAGGGAAGGGGTGGGAATATGTTAGTCCTTAACCCAAGTTGAGAAACACCTAGAATCAAGAAAACCCCATTCTCATCTAAGACTAGTACTTAGGCAGGGTTAGTCACGGTTGAGTGCAAGACCCTATTTTGCTTCGGGATTAGAAGTAGTTGGGTATGCTGGAGGGTGTAGGGCCGAGTTTCATGATTTTGAGTAGGAGACCCTGAGGAGAAATTAGAGCTTTGGGCTTTCTGAATTTGGTTGAGACCCATAGTTAAGCCAGGTAAGCCTCATTCTTTAAGGGGGTAGCCTATGCTATGGACCTGGGAAAGAGACTCGCGAGGGTAAGTCACAGGACAATGCAATGTTTACCAGAGTCATTCCATGACCCTTAGGGATTGTACTGGTATTAGTGAAAGAGGGGTTGCATGTTCAAGTCGTTAATGTTCCCTTGGTGGGTAAGTCACGGGACAATGCAATGTTTACCAGAGTCATTCCATGACGCTGTGTTTCATTGTCTTTCAAGTCATTATTTGTGCATGTGTTGCTTAGGTGGATATGTGTTCCTGGGATGCATTTCAAGTGTCAGACTACCTCTTCGGTGTAAGTTTCACGATTCATGGATTAAGTAATTTCATGTGAATGGAATGTCAACATTAGTTTTAGAGAAACATTAGGCTGAGTTATGAATCAATTAGAAATATCCAGGGTAAGACCAGGGTGTAAGCCAACATCGAATTTTTGGTCGAGTTGTAAATATTAAGAGTATGGACCCCAGTGATTCGTGTAATTCTAGGTGATTCCCAAGTATAGTGGACAATTAAGAACTCGGTTAGGAATTAAAGCCGGGAGTTTTATGAGATCACTTCATGGTGCGATCCTTTTGGTAGCGTAGGAAATAGGCATATGTCATGGGATGGTTGGTGTTGTCAAAAGATAGGCTTAGAACGAAGTTAGGAGGTGGTGAGATCTATGACTTGAACTGTGAATAAATGTATGAAGAGGAAAGGCTAGAAAACCCAGCTACCCCTTACTTCCCTTAGCCACCTCGGGAGGGGGGTAGAGTTAATGATGATCAGGTGCTAATCGGAGAAAATCTCTTAATATACCGGCATAGCTAAGACGAGAATGTGACCATGAGTCGAGG
The DNA here is from genome assembly GCA_026901365.1 of Sesbania bispinosa. Lineage (NCBI taxonomy): Eukaryota > Viridiplantae > Streptophyta > Magnoliopsida > Fabales > Fabaceae > Sesbania > Sesbania bispinosa. Next base: position 805,194 of record QLOH01000098.1, read on the forward strand.
CAAATCATGATAACCTAAAATTTTGAGGACAAAAATTATTTAAGAGGGGTAGAAATGTAATATCCCGAAAATAGGGCCTAGAGACTGTAGTGGGAGCCTTAGGCTGAAAATCCTAACGAGAGAAGGAATTAGAAGAGGAAAGAGAGTTTAGGAGTTTAAAGGTAAATAAAATGGAGAGATAAGGAATTTATTATTGATAACGAGCTTTGAAGGGGTTTTTGGCAAGGAGGCCGAGTGTTAATCCTAACATAGATGCAGAGTTAATTTGGTAGGCATCATCCCATGCTTTAATTATTAGATGTGTTAAGACAGTAATGGAATAGGTTTCAGGGACAAAGGAATTGATATGGTAAAATCTAGAGTGAGGAGAGTTTTGGATTAGAAGAACTAAGTTAGGAGAAGGTTATAATGAAATGAACTAGGAATGAATAGGAGAGAATTGAGTTAGGATCAAGAGGAGCTAAAATCAAGAATTGGAGTCTTAGGATTCTCGCTCAAGCGAGAATGGACTCGCTTGAGCGAGTTTAGCAACAAAACTTAAGAAACTAGCTTCTTTTATTCTCACTTGAGCGGGAATGGACTCGCCCAAAGCGAGAAACAGGGAAATTTTGGAGTGCTCTATGGACTTTTTTTCGCCCAGGCGAGAAGGATCTCGCTCAAGCTAGAGGCTTCTCGCTTGAGCGAGAACGCGAATGTAGAATTTTCTCAGTATTTTCGCCCAGGAGAGAAAGACTCGTCTGAGCGAGACCATGCGTCCCCGTCTTTAAAACACAAATTAGGGCACAGTTTCCTCATTCTTCCTTCTTCCTTTTTTCGTCTAGAGAGAGAGGGTTTATAGAGAGAATGAGCTCTTGGAGCCAAGAAGAAGGAGGAGGCGCCAAGGATCTCCACCACCAACCTTGCCCCAACTTCTACCCTCTTCCCTTCGAGCTTCATTGAGGTGAGTAGAGCTCACACACTTCACATCCCTCTTGTGTGAAATCCTCCATAAATCCACTCCTCCTTTCTCCCTTTCTTGAGGTTGTATGTGATTATTATGATAGTTTACCGATCGATTTTATTAGTTTTGGGTATTTGAAAGATATTGAGGTTAGAACCCCCACTTAGTGTTGGAATTGGGATTTCCTAGGTTGGGGAGCTTATACTAATTCTTAATGGATATTATGATTATAATGAATTATGCAATGTGTTGAAAATGATTGCTCTTGCTTGAGACTCATTGTTGGAAAACCCTAGGCTAGAGGATTGATATTATGGTTCGTGCTCATGTTATTATTAAAAGATGTTATTTCCATGGCCTATATGTAGATTTCATTGCATGATTAGAAACCTAAATTATATGCTCATATTCATGCTCATGTTCATTATCAAGTAAACATATTTTTCATGAATCATGTTCAAATTACAAGAAAATCATGTTAAGACTTCGGCCACCACGGGTCTCGGACCATGACGTTCAAGTAATCAAGCTACTTAAAGATTCAAGTGAAATATTCATGTTAAGGCTTCGGCCATCACAGGTCTTGGACCAATCATGTTTTATTATAAAACTTGGCTTCGGCCATCATGGTAATGGTGGCAACATTGTGTCCCTAAGGGAGATATCCCTTGTTGTTTGAGCTCAGTCTAACTGCATGTCAAGTGATAAGACCCCTGCCGCTGGGTTAGTAGTTCATCTTAAAATGATTTTTAAGCTATCATGGTCATTGGAGCCCTGCATTGCATCATGTCATCTTCCATGCTTATCATCACTTATTACTAGATTTAAATTATTATCACATGTCATCCTTACCATGTTATGCCTGACTTCATGTATGCTATGCATGTATGCACTGGTTTGCTCACTGAGGTGTTAGTCTCACCCCGTTGTGGGTTTACATTTTAGATTCTCAGGCAGTTCGTGAGGATCATGGCACAGTTGCAGCTTAGGAGTTTCTGTTGGCTTTGGAGCCTCTTACTTTGTTGTATCTCCCGAGATGAATGTATTTTTATGTTATATTGGAAGGATTATCGGTACATGTGTAGTTTTCTTATGCTTCTGCTTGTTGAGGCACATGTATTGCATCATCCTTGATGTTGTTGTATGTAAGAATCTTCAGGTCATGTTTAATTAAACGTTGGATTTAGTTAAACATCTCTGTATCTATGTTATTGATATCGTTAATGTCGCGAAAAATAATTTCCTTAATTCCGGACTTATGCTTCCAACGGGCATAATTTCCTAATTCCGGGGAATTAGTTGTTGAGTCTGAAAAATATTATTAAGTATTTAATAATTATTGAGTCTCATTTTCCTAAGTTTTAATGAATAACAAATTATGTTAAAGATATATTTTGAAAAAAGTGCCTATGCTTTTAATGTGCTTTTATGTTTCAGCAAGATGACCATTGAAGGGTGTTGAGTCTCAAAATATTATTAAATGATTAATAATGTTTAAAGTCTCATCAATCCTAAGTTTTAATGGATAAAAAATTTGATTTAAAAGAATTACTTTTTATAAGAACAGTTTCACTTGAAGGAAGTGTGTTTAAATGTTTCAGCAACCTTTATGAAGAGCTACCCTCTGATATATTTCAACTCTCTGAAGTTGAACATACTGATATAAAGAACTTTCTGAAGAACAAAGACTTGCTGAAGTCCATCAATCCTTCTGAAGTACTGTTGCATTAAAGAAAGATTTTCTGCTGAAGACCCACAACGTAGCATTTGACTAAAAGTCTGAAGGCTGTCTGCTCAAGACTTCAATGCATCATTAACGTCTGAAGCAAGTTTGATTCAATTAAGGAATGTTTTCAGAGACCCTTTATGCTGTCAAAATCATTTTACCTTAAAAGGGAAACCTGCTGTACGTGTCAGAACTGTATCACAGACTGCAACACCTTCAAGACTCAAAGTTAGAAGCTTTAAGGAGATTGTTTCACAACGTCTTAAATAACATTAAATGCTATCTCACAATGGTGTTCTCCTTGATCTTCAACGGATTCAAGATGTCATCCTATATATTTCTTCATTAAAGACTTTGAACAACGACCAACAAAAAGAGAAGAAATTTATTAAGCCAAAACGCTGCTACTACTCTTTGATAATCTTTGTACTTAGAAAATTTTCACTGTATCCTGAGTTCATAATCAGTTATCCTTTGTACAAGATATTTCTCATTTTAAGTTTCTCAAGAACTTAAACATTCATTTTTTTGTAAACACTTTCAAGTGTCTGAGAGCCTAGAGAGGCTTGGTGGAACAAAGAATACTTGGGTTTGAGCCTGGAGAGGCTTGTCTGCAAACAATACTTGGGTTGAGCCTGGAGAGGCTTGTCTGCAAAACAATACTTGGGTTTATGCTTGGAGAGGCTTATCTATAAAATAATACTTGGGTTTTTAGCCTGAAGAGGCTGTGGATAAAATAATACTTGTAACTGTGATCAGTTAGTGGAAATCCTTTGCTGTTTTAGCATTGGGACTCGACGTAGCTCACTGTGTTAGTGGGTGAACAAGGATAATTTCTTGGCTAAGTTTCTCAACCCTCATCTCTTTACATTTGTTATTTGAACTAACAGAGGGTTCTGAATAATTAGTTTTATAAGTTTAAACTTAAATCAATTTCAAACACTTTATAAAACAAGCTTTCAACACTATCTTTTGGACCTGCTGAAGTACTTCGGCAAGTCTCTGAAAACTCCAGTTTCAGCAAGTTGCTCAAAGTTTATTAACTCTGTTTGTGAAAGGTTTCCAAGTAAATCTGTTTAAATTTATAAAACACTATTCAACCCCCCCTCTAGTGTTTTATGTGGTTTCTACTGTTGGTATCAGAGCTGAACCTCGAGTTGACCATCTAACAAGTGCTAAGGGAAGAAGATCCAGATGGAAACCTCAACAAGCTTCAGTGCCTACATCTCTGAAGGAGCATTTGTAACCAGACCTCGAGTCTTCAACAGAAAAGATTATTTTTTTGGAAAGAACATATGAAGTTGTTCATGGAAAGCTGTAATCTAGGATCTCTGGGATATAGTTGTTTGATGGTGATTATGTTCCCATGAGAAATGGAATACCCATTCCAAAGCTGAGTGGTCCTATGAGCAAAAGATTAAATTTCAACTCAATGCTCAAGCCAAACTCTACTTAATTTGTTCTCTGAGCAAAACTGAGTATGATTTGGTGAAGGGATTTAATTCTACCAAGGAAATATGGGATTGGCTAGCTTCATATGCTCTTATAGAAGATGAAGACTACAAGTCTACAGAAGATCAAACTTCAGAAAGTGAAGATGACTCATTTGAAGAAACAACTTTGTGCTTTATGACAAATCAAATCATCCTTGAAGATTCTGATCCTAAGGTAACATTCTTAACTTTTCTAGATGAATATGATGATTTAGTTTATAGCACCAAGGAACTCTTCAGAAAGTATAAGAGACTTTCTAATGCATATGTTGTTGCATGCAACAAAAACAATGATTTTAAAAAAGAAAATCTTATACTTAAAGAAGAGCTTCAGGTACAAGAGAATAGTAATTTCAAAAATCTACTTGAAGAAAAACAAAAACTTCAAGGACAGATTTTGGAACTTACTAAAGATCTAGCCAACTTTACTGAAGGAACAAATAATCTTAACAGATTATTGAAAACTCAGAAAAGGTTAAATGATAAAAGAGGCTTAGGTTTCTCTGAAAAACTATAACCCAAATCATCAAATTCTGAATTTCCTAATAAGGATAAGAGAAAGCTTGTTGGGTGTCCTCATTGTGATAAACACAGATTATTTAAATCTGAATGTAAACAAGAAGAGGAACCTGTACCTGTAACTGACCCTGGTGGACCCAAGAAAATATGGGTACCAAAATCTCTTATCATTTCTCTTGCAGATATGTTAAGAAAATCAAAGAAAACTCCTAGAATCACTGCAGATGAATGGATGAGAGGAACTCTAAATGAAAAGAAAGTTTATGTTCCAAGAGTCTTCAACATAAGCTGCTGAAGCAACAAAGGCATCTCTAGAAGCAATGTTGAGTCTCAGAAAATACATATCATCAACTCATATCATTAAGTATCTCTGCCGGTAACATTGTTTAATATTGCAATTCTTAAATATCTGAGATTATTTGAATATCTGTGAAAATATGTGTGCATCTATCTGAAATACATGAACTCTTTGAAATGTGCGTCTGCTGAAATTTATACATGCTGAAATTGTATGAACTTACTGAACACATATACTCTATGAAATTGGCACTTGATGACATGGCATCCTGAGACGGTTGGCTTTTCACCTGTCTTCTGAAATTGCACGATTACACATCTGCCCATGTCTGCGCAGCCTGTGTAACTGCCATCATTAATGCTACCTGAGCCTATATATACTTTCTGGGAAGCTATTCAACAGTTACTCTCTCTTTTGCTTCCTCTTGTTGTCATCTCTCTCTGTGTCCCTTGAGTTATCAGCCTCTCAAGTTAACCTAATTTCTTCCAAGTTTCTCTCTGCTACTGCAATGGCGTCCAAGAAAGCTGGTGGAAAGATTGTCCCTTCTAGGTGTGTTTAAATTCATGAACCTTTGTTGAGAATGGATTTGAACCTCACTGATTACTTCAGAAAGTGATGGATGATTGCCATTCTTCAATGTGATTGACTGTGGCTGGCATGAGCCAGTGTCTACGAGTTCTGGAGAATTGTTAGAGAAGTTGAAGGAAACAGAAGGGTTTATCTGAAGGCCACTGTGATGGGTAACGAGATTGTGGTTGACAATCTGGTTCTGGAGCAAGTAATGGGTGTAAAGGTTGAAGGTGTTGTGTACATGCCTGACTGGGAAGCCAAAAATAGTGGTGCTGGGAAGTACAACACGATGTTGTTTTGGAGCTGTAGATTCCCTCAAACTATAAAAGGACTGGGATACTAAATATTCCAGGCTTCTATTTGCTGTTCTAGGGTGCTTGCATTATCCCCAAAGGAGGTGCAAGGATCATGTCTCTGAATTAGAGAGATTCTGTGTCATTCATCTTCTTCAGAAAAAGAAGATAAATTTGCCATGGGTGATTCTTATGGCATGATTAGGAAGGCAAGAGATTAAGTTGCCAACTTGCCCCACAATACCTTGATTATGAAGATTCTGATGCATCACAAGGTACCTGTGGAAAACCTGTTTGATCACCAAACGTCCTAGTATCTTCAATGCAACCATTGTGAAGCAGATGGGTATCTTGAAGAAACCTGCTGAAGGTGCTGCTGAGTCTAGTCAGAAGGCTCATGTTGCTGCATTCCAGAAATCTATGCTACAGATTTTGGAAGATGAATTGCAGGTGATGTCAGGAAGGAGGAGTTCAAACCCTATGAGGTTACTCCTGAGAAGAAAGCTGTAAAGAGACCAAGAACCAAGGTCTCTCAAAAGGTTCTTACCCTGCTGATCTAGAAAGGGTAAGAGAGGTGGAAGCATCCTATCAAAAGGCTACTCCATCTGAGAAAGTAGCTGAAGCATCTACTCAACAAGAATCTGAACCTGTTAAGAAGATTCACAATGAACCTCCTGAAATTTTTGGTCAGGCTACTAGAGTACCTGCTAATGCTGCTGAGCCTACCTTATCTTCCAAGGGACAGGCTGTGATGGATGAAGCTGTGAGTGGAAGTTCTCAGAGCCACTCAATATTAAACCTCTAGCCACTATGAATCCAGATCCAGAAATTCAGAATGTGGTAGAGATTGTGACTGCTCTTGATGAGGAAGAAGAAAGAAAAAGAAAAGAATAAGAGGAGAATGATAGAGCACTTGCTGAAGCTGCTCAAAAAGCCATGTTAGAGGATGAGGAATTGGAGAAATCCTCTGAAAGAAAAAGGAAGAGACCTTCCAAAGCTGCAAGATCCAACCACAGGAGACTGCTATCACCTGTGAGAGAGGAAGCTCCTGCTCCTGCTACTATGATCATAAGAAGCAGGTCCATTCCAAAGGATGATGGTGAGATCTTTTAGGAAGTTGTAAACCAAGTCAGGACACAATCTGTTCTGGACTTGAAGAAATAAACGATTGTTAAAAGGAAGGTAAAACCTCCTTCACCCTTTGTTCTTTATGGTTGGACCAAGACAAAGTTGTACCAAAGAAAGCTTCAGGAAGCAGCCTTGAAGCCTGTGCCTGCAGAAAAACTACACAAGAAAACCAAGGTACGCTTTGACAATCTGGATTCTGCTGATATAGAAGATGATGAGAATCCTGCTAAAATCCCAGTGAAGGTAGTAAAAGCAATTGATAAGGGGTCTGATCCACCTGTTGATGAAGTTCCTGCAACTATTGATGTTGAAGTTGCAAAGGATGCAATACCTGTTGCTCCTATGGTTGAAAAATCTACTGTTGGTACTGAGGAAATCACCCAACCTGCTGTTGAAAAGGTTGAAGAGGTTTCACCTGCTGACAACAACATAGGTGAACCTGCTGAAGTTATTGCTGATGAAGTTCCAAGTCCAAACAAGGTTGTTGCACTTGCTGATAGAGAAAAAGGTTGTAGAAAAAGGTTGTGGAATGTAACTCACGCTCCACCTGCGTTGAGCGTAGGTGGAGCACAACATTTAAAATTGTATTCTGGATCCTGCGTTTCAAACGCGCTGAGTGAAGGATGAAGCGCAGGATACAGATCAATTTTTCAAATGATTTCAAATCAGATTACTTCCATATTTCAGATGGCTTTCCAACCTCTATAAATAGAACCTTTTTGCAAAGATCAAGTGAGCTTGAAGGGAGACGGAAGAGTAGAGCTAGGGCTGGAGAAAGTGACAGTTTCTCTGTTGGTTTGTAATGGCTACCATGCGTAGCTAAACTCTCCGATAGGATTGAACGTAGTCGATTCAATCCCCGATTGTATGTGAATTCTCCTTATTATTTATGAATCCCTATTTTTATGATATCGGTATTTTTATACTTTGCTTAATGCGTAACTTCCGCCTGTGTGCCGGAGTTATATGTTGGTTTATTGGGGCACATTCGAGAGGTGGTTCTATAGAACCAATAGCGAGTTTGAGGGACCCTAAAGATAGGAAACTTGAACTCTGATTGGTAAAAATACTCATAGTAGTCACTGTGGAGACCAGGGCGAATTGATAGTTTTAACAAATGGAAAAGTAGATCTTTAAAGCCGGGGTAATTTGTCGCTTGGGAGAACCCGCATGAATTATTTCTGAGTATTTTATCACTGTGAAGACCAGGGTAAAATAATATAGTTTGGCTAAGGTATCATAATAATATATTCATAAATATTATTGAGGTTCACATATGAAACGGGTGCGATGAAACGAAATTCAATCCTAGTCCAAGAAACTATCTCTATCTCTCTCTTTAAGTTCAATTTTATTTACTTACTCAATTCTCTACAACCAACAATTTATACGCTCTTACTTATTGATAGTTGTGACCACTAACCTTTATAAATTGAACCCTTCCCTGTGGATACAATACTCATACTTACTATTATACTTCTGAGGTTTTAGTACGCTTGCCAGATTCTCAACACCCTTTCGTATGTGAACCTCAATATTATTCATGAATATATAATTATGATACCCTAGCCAAACTATATTATTTTACCCTGGTCTCCACAGTGATAAAATACTCAGAAATAATTCATGCGGGTTCTCCCAAGCGACAAATTACCCCGACTTTAAAGATATACTTTTCCATTTGTTAAAACTATCAATTCTCCCTGGTCTCCACAGTGACTACTATGAGTATTTTTACCAATCAGAGTTCAAGTTTCCTATCTCTAGGCTCCTCCAAACTCGCTATTGGTTCTATAGAACCACCTCTCGAATGCGCCCCATAAAACCAACCTATAACTCCGGCACACAGGCGGAAGTTACGCATTAAGCAAAGTATAAAAATACCAATATCATAAAAATAGGGATTCATAAATAATAAGGAGAATTCACATACAATTGAGGATTGAATCAACTACATTCAATCCTATTGGACAATTTAGCTACGCCTGGTAGCCATTACAACCCAACGAAGAAACTGTCACTTTCTCTAGCCCTAGCTCTGCTCTGCCGTCTCCCTCGGGTCTCCGGGACTTGGTTTGATCTTTGCAAAATGTCCTTTAAATAGAAGTTGGAATGCTTATCTGAAATCTGGAAGGAATCTGTTTTGAAATCCTTTGAAAAACTGAATATGTATTCCTGCGCTTCAACCTGCGCTCAGCGCGGATGAAGCGCGGGAAACAGAGAGCAAATTAATTGCTGCGCTCCACTTGCGATCAGCGCAGGTGGAGCGTGGTTCTCGTTCCAGCTTTCCTGATTTCCTCCTTTTTCAGCTTGATCTCTTCCTAATCTTATCCTTGTTTGCTTTGCTTTCCTTATTTCCCTCTTTTTAGCTTGATTTTGTGCTGATTTGATCTTCAAATTCGAATTGAGAATTTTATCTTCAGAATCCTGATCCAAATAATTGTTGATTTTCTTGATCAGCTCCCATTTAAAACCTTATCTTGCAGATTCTCTTTTCAAATAGATGCTATCTTGTTTCTCAATTTAAAACGTTCCCTTTTATCTGCAAAATCAACAGATTTTCTATCAAAATAGCATCAAATTCAAATTTAAATAAATAATCACAAAATATGCATTTATTACTAAAAAGAGGTAATTTGGGGAGTTAATTTACTATTTTACTATTTACCCTTGATAAGTGCAGTAATTTACAATAAATTATCATATATTTTGCACTTATCAAATTCCCCCCAACTTAGCTTCTTTCTTATCCTCAAGCAAGAAAACCTTTTGCAATCAAATGAATTCAATCCCTGTCAATATTCTCAGAAATAAGGAAATAATTTCATCATCTCTTTACTAGGCAACTGTCACTTTCCATATATCAGATTGAAACTCAGAATCAAGTGATATCACCAAGACTCAATCAGAACAGGATAAAAATACATTCAAACTTTTTCAGGAATAGTAACCAAAACAAAAAGTGAAAAAAAATCAAGGAATTCTCTCATGCTTACGTGTAAGTGTTTCCCTCAATTCTTCACAGCAGTTGAACAACTAAGATTAACAGTCATTTTTGGTTATAAACATGCACATGGTTATCATGGATCAAAAGGTCTTTCTTGGGTTGTAATGAAGCTGAGCTATCAAGAACTCATGGTTTTTTTGGATATGCAAAGAAACACTGGAATAGAGAGCAATTTTTTTATTTTTCTTCTTCTTGATTTTTCTCTCAATTCCCCATTGCAATTCTAGATTTGCATTATTCAGCTGGCCTCTTCTTTTTGATTGGTGACTCACTCCCCCTTTTATTCACTTTTTGTTTTTTCTTTTTCATCTTTGAGGGAGTGACTCACTTTGCTTTCTTGTGCCTGCTTTTTGTATTTCTTCACTTTCAGGTAACCAACCAATCTTCCCATTTTATCAAACTGCACCTTTTCTCTCTATCCCAAGTGTGTAAGGACGGGAAATAGACATTAATTTTGACTGGGGTGCATAACAAAAGAAACATTCAAGCTCAAATGGGTTACCAAAAAAAATTGGAAAAATTTTCATTGGTTGGCTTTTTGGCACTGAGCAAATAATTTAATCACATTTTTTTGCCTTTATCACTTCCATATTTTTCATGTGCAGAATAAAATCCAAAAACTCAAGCAATAGCAATTGACAAGCAGCAGTAAAAACTCTCATATCAAGTGTTTGGTCTCACAACTCACCCGACTTTTTGGCTAATTTCCTTGATGAAATCACTTATTGAAATTAATTAACTACTCTGATATATTTTCCTGCATAATATCCTAATTCTAACTGATTATGAATTTAAGGACAAAATTCCTATTTCTTTCCAAATTTGGTTAGTTAGACTGCCTAGCTTTGAGATTTTAAAATTAATTCCTTAAATCCCTAATTCCTAAATCCTAAAAAAAAATTAAAATATAAAATAAAAATCCTAAAAATAGAAATTAAAAGAACGAAAAGAAAGAAAAACACCAGTGTCAATCTTCATCCTCTGTATCCTGTAAGTCCTTGTCTTACTCTCCTGCTGCTGCAGCTCCACCTCCCCCTGGATGAATAGGCCTGTCCCCAGGCCACTGCAAGAATATCCGGAACTCTTCAAGCAGCATGCATGGGTATGGGTCTGGTACTCTTGATTGGTTTGAGGTCAACTGGTCTTGTCAACACAAAGTTGCATGATTTATGAGCTTTACTTTTGCAGCAGCTTGTGAACTCTTGAATCTCATGGGATCATAATGGGGTTCATCTCTGACCCTCTTCCCTATGCCTTCTTCTCGTGAGCTAGAGCCACGGGAAAGGCCAGCAGTGTATTTGATCCTAGGCATCTGAAAAGTCAAATAACACAGTTAGTTGCTAAACACATTCATTTCAATGATGCCTTATTGCCAACACTAATTTATGAAGAACATGGAAGCCTATCATTAACCAATTTGCATGCAGAATTCAAATACTTCAAAAGAATCAGTCAATTCACAAGCAAAATTTTAGTTATAATTGGTAATGCCTTCATATAACAGAGTATACCCAGTTGTTTTGCAAGCATTCAATTAATCCATGGAAAGTGAAAGTTTAAATTTTTCAAGAATCAGAGCATAACACTTTCAAGCTTAATAACTTGCAAACAAAAAGTATTTCAATCAAACAAATTGTTCTTCATATTCCACACAGCCAAAATCACATTCAAGATAGCAATAATCAACAATATACTCATTCACAATCCTAAGGTTGCTATCCTAAAATTCAAATCATAAAAACAGAGGAAAACGAAAATTTCAAATGGTGAGAACTACTTTGAAAGATTCAAAAATGAAGGAGGTTTGTAAGTGGAAAAAGTGAAAAGAAAGGTTTAGGAAGTAGAGAGACGGTACATGAGAAAAGGTGAGGAAGAACGAATTACTTCCCCCTGTTTTTAGTTCAATTTAAATAACAGCGCGTACCTGCGCTCTACTTGCGCTCAATGGGAGTGGAGCGCAGGTTTCAGTTTTGAAACTTCGTACTGCTGCGCTTCACCTGCACTTAGCGCAAGTGAAGCGCAGAAAACAGTGACTAAAATTGTACTTCTGCGCTTTACCTGTGCTCAGCGCAAGTGAAGCGCAGAAAACAGAATGAAATTTTTGCAATTTTTAGTTAAGTTTTCTGCTACTTCCTATTGTTTAAAAATTTTATTTTCCACAAACTTATTCCAATCAATTTTGAAAATTTCCTAAATCCTAAAAAAAGAAAAATCCTAATTAACAAATAAAAACAAAGAAAACAAAACTGAAAACAATTAAAAACCTAAAAATCTCTGGGTTGCCTCCTAGGAAGCGCTCGTTTTACGTCATATAGTTTGACGCCTGTTCTTTCAAGGTGGGTGATACTGAAATCCTTTAACGAGCCTTTGTGCTGCACCTTTGACTCCTTTGGGCAGCGACCCGACCCATATTCTTGCCTCGGACCAATTGTGAATGTGACTTGAATCTACCCATTTGGTCTTGTGTCTGGAGTTAGACCATGTTGCTGACTCCTTTGGCCTGACTTTTCCTTTCTTTGGAGTCTTGTGTTGAGTTGCATGGGTCTTCTCCTCCTGGAGTGCGCAGTTGACATATCTTACTTTTTTGCTTCACAAGGGTCCTTGGTATGGAATATGCCTGACCACTTTGTCCTTAATCGGAACTTAGGCTTCGATTGTGATGTTAGCTTGACTTTTCTTCTCTTTGTCCTGTTCTGGTCAGTGTGTTCGCAGGCCTTTCTTTTGTGCTTCTCGGAAGGTTGAACATTTGTATGTTGTCTGTCTTTGCCTTCTTTCGGAGGGTTGTCAGGATCTGGTGAATTCTTCACTACTTCCCCTCCTCTCTCAGTTCTTTGCTCGATCTTTTTATCTTTTTCTTGTTCTTTTTCTACAATTACATCAAGTACAATCTCACATGTTATGTTCTCTTCATCCCCTTCATAGCCACTCTCTTCTTTAAGAACAATTTTCTCTGTTTCATCTCTTCTTCTTCTTCTTCTTCTTCTCTTCTTCTTCTGCTTCACCTTCTTCTTCTTCTCCTTTTTCTTTTGCTTTTTCAAGTTCCTCTTCTTCAGCTTCCTTTTCTTCATCAGTTAGATTGTCATTGGTTCCTTCCCATATCAGCTGAACAATGTCATCACACTGCTCTTCAGGGTTGGGTAGTGCATTTCCTGAGATTTGCTCTGACTGTTGGTTGGCTCTTGTTTCTGCTATATGGTCCAACAAAGCATCAATATTTCTTCTTGCTTCTTCTCTCTCCTTCTGAAATTGTATAATGCTTTGATTGATTTCTTCAAGCTGCTCATAAAATTTTGAGTCCCTTTGTTGATCTAAAGAGTAACTTTGATGTTGTTGGAAAGAAGGTTACATGGGGAATTAAACATCTTGGTCCCACCCAAAGTCCGGATTCTGGCTATTTCTCCATCCTTGTGAATTGTTTGCAAAGTTGCTGCTGTTGGAGAAGTTGCCCGGTCTTCCTTGATTGCCTATGTAATTAACTTGCTCATCTTGAGTGCATGGGTAAGAGCAGTAACCATCGAGATGGTTATCGCAAATTAATTGTTGGGACTGGCTAGGATAAGATTGTGTTGCTTGCAATTGCTGAGGAAGGTTATCTAACATCTTGTTGAGTGCTTCTATTTGCTGCATTATACTCTTATTCTGTGCCATGAGTTCATCTGTAGAAGTTTGCATATGGGACGAAATAGCATCTTGTTGCCATCCAAAATTTTGATTCTGGTAACTTCCCCAATCCTGCAAAAAATTGTTAGAATAATGATTGTAGTTAGAGAAGTTACCATAAATGGGTCTGTTGAAAAAGTATGTATATTCTCCAAGTGTTCTTCTTTTCCATTCACTAGCCATGATTGGTGCAGCTTTCAATTTATTTGGGGTGATTGAACAGAGAGTGTTGAGATTGTATCTTTGAACTCGTCCTTTTGATGTCTTTTCAATTTTAGGGTCAAATTCCAATAGCGCTCTTGGTACCTGACCTTTCAAAAGTATGAATCACAAGGACTAGAACAAGGGTTAGTTAGAAAATAAAATAAAAAGAAAAAATAACTACAGAAAAAATTAAAATACAAATATTTACAACTTGATAAGATAGACCTCCCAAGTCTTAAAAAATTGATACACCGTTCCCCGGCAACGGCGCCAAAAATACTTGTTGAGTTTCTGGCAAGCGTACCAAAATCCCAGCAGTATAATAGTAAGTAAGAGTATCGTATCCATAAAGAACGATTCAATTTATAAAGATTAGTGGTCACAACTATCAAGTAGAGAATATGTTTGTTGAGTAATTACGAAATTAAATAAAAACAGAAATAAATTGAGATAGGTAGAGACAGTTACTTGGACTAGGATTGAACTTCGTTTCATCACACCCCTTTCGTATGTGAACCTCAATATTATTCATAATATATAATTATGATACCCTAGCCAAACTATATTATTTTACCCTGGTCTCCACAGCGATAAAATACTCAGAAATAATTCATGCGGGTTCTCCTAAGCTACAAATTACCCCCGGCTTTAAAGATCTACTTTTCCGTTTGTTAAAACTATCAATTCACCCTGGTCTCCACAGTGACAACTATGAGTAGTTTTACAAATCAGAGTTCAAGTTTCCTATCTCTAGGCTCCCCCAAACTCGTTATTGGTTCTATAGAACCACCTCTCGAATGCGCCCCATAAAACCAACTTATAACTTCGGCACACAGGCGGAAGTTACGCATTAAGAAAAGTATAAAAATACTGATATCATAAAAATAGGGATTCATAAATAATAAGGAGAATTCACATACAATTGGGGATTGAATCAACTACATTCAATCCTATTGGAGAGTTTAGCTACGCCTGGTAGCCATTACAACCCAACGAAAAAACTGTCACTTTCTCCAGCCCTGGCTCTGCTCTGCCGTCTCCCTTGGGTCTCCGGGACTTGCTTTGATCTTTGCAAAAGGTCCTTTAAATAGAAGTTGGAAAGCTTATCTGAAATCTGGAAGGAATCTGTTTTGAAATCCTTTGAAAAATTGAATCCGTATTCCTGCGCTTCAACCTGTGCTCAGCGCAGATGAAGCACAAGAAACAAAGAGCAAATTAATTGTTGCGCTCCACTTGTGATCAGCGCAGATGGAGCGTGGTTCTCGTTCCAGCTTCCTTGATTTCCTCCTTTTTCAGCTTGATCTCTTCCTGATCTTATCCTTTTTGCTGTGCTTTCCTTATTTCCCTCTTTTTAGCTTATTTTGTGCTGATTTGATCTTCAAATTCGTATTGAGAATTTATCTTCAGAATCCTGATCCAAATAATTGTTGATTTTATCTTGATCAGCTCCCATTTAAAACCTTATCTTGCAGATTCTCTTTTCAAATAGATGCTACCTTGTTCTCAATTTAAAACCTTCCCTTTTATCTGCAAAATCAACAGATTTTCTATCAAAATAGCATCAAATTCAAATTTAAATCAAATAATCACAAAATATGCATTTATTACTAAAATGAGGTAATTTGGGGAATTTTATACTATTTTACCCTTGATAAGTGCAGTAATTATACAAGAAATTATCATATATTTTGCACTTATTAGTGCCTGATCAACTGGCTTTAGTTCCCACTTTGTCCAGTACTATTGACTGGGAATCCAGAGGAAGCTATATTGATAAAGGCAATGGAAAGTTTGTTTGGGAGGACAATCTTACTCTAGGGGAAATGATGTGGAAATCCAAGACAAAGGATTACACAAGGAAGCCCACTTTTGACAGAGTAGCACCCATTCTGAGCTTTGATGATATACTAAGGGCTGTTGAGTTCCCTCACCGATTCTACCAAAGTGCTCAAGCTCAAAGGAACAGATTACCCAAGTTTCCGAACTTGTATGAAGAGCTACTCCATTTCAAAGATCATTTGCCACTACAACCATCCAGGCAAGCTGGTTTACATGTGGACACTCTTGAAGATGCAAGAATGAGAAGGAAGGCCAAGGCTTCAGGAGGAGGGTCTGATCAAATAGAGAAGATTAGACAAGGAGTGGAGCCACCCTGGCATTACTGGAAGAAGATTGATGTTGATTCACCTGAAGCAGTGAGTATAACTGCTGAAGATTGGATCCTCATCAGACATCTTGATATGGAAGCTGAGGTTTACTCCAAATATGTTGCTGAAAAAGCTGGTTGCAGAGGGTTCAAGCCTCCAACACACCTCACCATGAAGCCATCAACCAAAATATATTGGCAACTAGATAGAATTGTTCCAAATCTACCCTTTGGTGAAGGAATGAATGACAAAAACAAATCACCTAAGTTCTACTCAGCATACTTAGAAGATCCAGAACCCATGACTGCTGAAGAATGGGAAAATATACCTGAAGTTGCTGAAGCTTGTGATGGATTTGATCATTCCTATAGAGACTGGATATGGAAGTCTTATTGGCATGAAAGGGAAAAGGAAGGCTCATGCTCTGGTACAAGGTATGATTTTGTTGATTGTTTAACAAAAAGCAATCTCTCTATTCAAGAATACAAGACTTGGTTTCCTTGAAATTTTCCTGGTTCCAAGCATCTTCATGATGAATACAATAATGAAGACTGGGCCACAGTGGTATATACTCCTACTATCTACACTTGGTTAGTTGCTAATCTTGCTGAGTATGGCTTTCCTGTTAGCTTTGTGGAGATCACTTTCACCTGAAAAGCACGTTTCTATCATTTACAAGGAAGCTGATCTTTCTGAAGTGCTTACTATGAGAGAAGATGATATTAGAAGGTTAAGAAGGAGAAACAATAGACTTCAAAGCCTAGTGAGGCATCTGAATGTTATTCCTCTTCGTCCCCAAAATGAAGACTCCAAGCCAAAGCTTAAGAGGACCAACAACTTTTGATTTGCCAAAATTCAGAAAGTCTATGTGTTTACAAGTTTCTGTTGTGTTGAACCTTCTGAATTTTAATTATGATCATGATATATTTTCTCTCTGATTTGTCTACGTGGATTTATTGTGTTTGTCTCACATTTAATCAGTTGCTTACGTTATATTCTGCAATGATTGAAAATTAATGCTTATACCCGATATGTATGAATTAATTTCTTTGCCTACCTACCCCGTATTTATTGACTACATTTATTACTTCTGATCACTTATGTTCACCCCTTTTTGATTGATGACAAAAGGGGGAGTATTCAAAAGAACTTTAACAAGGAATTACTTTAACAAGGGGGAGTATAAAAAGGAAGTAACTGAAATCATCTGAAGTCAAATGTATTTGGAAGAAATCTTTGTTTCGAGGGGAGCAAGGTACTCAGAACAAGTATCCGAAATAGGGGATATATTCTAAAGTTTACACTTCTATTTCCCTTCAGATATTTGCTAAGTTTCTTTCAAAAAAAATTTGTCATCATTAAAAAGGGGGAGAATGTTGAGTCTCAAAATATTATTAAATGATTAATAATGTTTAAAGTCTCATCAATCCTAAGTTTTACTGGATAACAAATTTGATTTAAAAGAATTACTTTTTATAAGAACATATTCACTTGAAGGAAGTGTGTTTAAATGTTTCAGCAACCTTTGTAAAGAGCTACCCTCTGATATATTTCAACTCTCTGAAGTTGAACATACTGATATGAAGAACTCTCTGAAGAACAAAGACCTGCTGAAGTCCATCAATCCTTCTGATGTACTGTTGCATTAAAGAAAGATTTTCTGCTGAAGACCCACAACGTAGCATTTGACTAAAGGTCCGAAGGCTGTCTGCTCAAGACTTCAATGCATCATTAACGTCTGAAGATTCAATTAAGGAATGTTTTCAGAGACCCTTTATGCTGTCAAAATCATTTTAGCTTAAAAGGGAACCTGTTGTACGTGTCAGAACTGTATCATAGACTACAACACCTGCAAGACTCAAAGTCAGAAGCTTTAAGGAGATTGTTTCACAACGTCTTAAACAGCATTAAATGCTATCTCACAATGGTGTTCTGCTTTATCTTCAACAGATTCAAGATGTCATCCTATATATTGCTTCATGAAAGACCTTGAACCACGGCAAAAAAAAAAGAGAAGAAAATTTATTAAGCCAAAACGCTGGTGCTACTCTCTGATAATCTTTGTACTTAGAATATTTTCATTGTATCCTGAGATCATATTCAATTATCATTTGTACAAGATATTTCTCAGTTTAAGTTTCTTAAGAACTTAAACATTCAATTTTTTGTAAACACTTTCAAGTGTCTGAGAGCCTGGAGAGGCTTGGTGGAACAAAGAATACTTGGGTTTGAGCCTGGAGAGGCTTGTCTGCAAAACAATACTTGGGTTTGAGCCTGGAGAGGCTTGTCTGTAAATAATACTTGGGTTTTTAGCCTGAAGAGGCTGTGGATCAAATAATACTTGTAACTGTGATTAGTTAGTGGAAATCCTTTGCTGGTTTAGCATTGGGACTCGATGTAGCTCACTGTGTTAGTGGGTGAACCAGGATAATTTCTTGGCTAAGTTTTCTCAACCCTTATCTTTTTACATTTGTTACTTGAACTAACAGGAGGGTTCTGAATAATCAGTTTTATAAGTTTGAACTTAAATAAATTTCAAACACTTTATAAAACAAGCTTTCAACACTACCTTTTGGACCTGCTGAAGCACTTCAGCAAGTCTCTGAAAACTCCAGTTTCAGCAAGTTGCTCAAAAGTTTTGTTAAACTCTGTTTGTGAAAATGTTTCTGAGTAAATCTGTTTAAATTTATAAAACATTATTCAACCCCCACCCTTCTAGTGTTTCCTGTGGTTTCTACAAAGGGATCTATTGTCTGAAGAAGTAGGATCATCTGAAGTGGTTGGTTCGTGTGAAGCATAGAATCATCTGAAGACTAGAAGACCTTCTGAAGATGTGTTACATGGCAGTTTGCCTGAGATCAGAAACCATCTGAAGAGTGAAGCCCTAAGATCTTTGATAAAGACTCAAGTCTGTTCAATGCCTTCTGAAACAAGTCTTTGGTCTAACCGTTTTAAGGAAAGCTGCTCAGAGACTTTCCTGCACATTTGAATTTCATGCCCCAGAAAGCAAATGTCTGCCAACGTAGCCTTTGCAGTGCTCAGAACAGAGACACATTGCATCGTCTACCTTGTACTATGTCAGAAGCTATCAGAACCTGAGTCACAACGGGATTAATAGCATAAAATGCTATCTCTCAACGGTGATTTCAACAAACTTCAACTCAAAGAAAGTATAAATAGCTTCATGTACGTCGGTTCAAGGCAAAGAACAAGCTAAGAAAGAAAGAGCCAACACGCTGCTAGTTTTACGTTGTAAAACATACTCTGAATCATTCATTCTTGTACAATAACATTCGTATCCTGAGTCTTACTCAGATTACTTGTACATCTTTCAGTTTAAGCTCTGAACTGTGTAGTTCTCTAGCTTGAACATATTTCTCTCATTCTTAAACACTTGGATGTTGAGCCTAGAGAGGCTTGTTTGTTAAACAATACTTGGTTGTGAGCCTGAAGAGGCTTGTTGGGAAAGAATACTTGTTGTAGAGCCTGAAGAGGCTTGACAGAAAAGAATACTTGTAATCTTCTGAAGATTGAGTGAAACTCCAGCTGCTGTGTTTTGCTCTGGGACTGGACGTAGCTCACTATGGTTGTGAGTGAACTAGGATAAATCTCTGGCTAAGTTTTCTCTTCTCTAAACTCTTTAAATTCAGTTTAAAGCTAACAAGAAGGGATTTGAAGTGTTTGATACAAAAGCTTTTAACGAAAACTCAGTTTTTAGAAAAACAAGTTTCTCAGTCTGAAGTTGCTTCAGACGATACGTTAAACTTCAGAAAAGTATTCATCTTCTAAAAGCTTTTATCAAAATTCACATTTTGTGAAAGGTTTCCAAAAACGTTAAAATTTTTGAAACACTATTCAACCGTCATTCAAGTGTTTCCATGTTTGTTTCTACAATTAGGACGTTACATCAAGTGCTTTAGTAATGTTTAAAATTTTAATTTTATTATTCATCTTGTAAATTTATAAAATATATTTGAGATGGTTAAAAAATTTGTAAATAAATACTTTGAATTATTTATTTATTTTTAGATCATAATATTTATATTTATTTATTGTTAGGTATTAATATTTATAATTTCTCAAATAAATTAAATTATTTTTTATTGTATCATTTAGGAATATTTATTCTTATTTTCTCCTAAACAATAATTATTTATAATTGTGTTAATTTAGTTAATTAGATATGTTCATTAATTAGGATATATTTTAATTTAGATATATTAATTATTTACAGTTTAATATTTTTTTATAAAATAATTATACTTTTTTTAGATTAAACTGAGTATAAAGTATAAGTATACATTAATTATACTTATATATTTGTGTGGTTGGAAACAATAATTTAAAATTTTTAATTTTATTTAATAATTATGTACTAAAGCGTTTTTAATAAAAAATAGGGTTAAATGTGTTTAGTCCCTAAAATATAGTCGAGATTGATTTTAGTCCCTGTAATTTAAAACCAGTGGTTTGGTACCTAAAAAATTGAAACTACATCAATTTAGTCCTTATCGATAAAATTTATAGCTAATCCATAGCAAAATCTATAGCAAAACTAGGTGATAAGGACTAAACTAGCGTATTTTCAATTTTTTAGGGACTAAAACCACCACTTTAAATTACAGAGATTAAAACAAAATCTCAACTATATTTCAGGGACTGAAATCATATTTAACCCTAAAAATATTATATATGGAGAAAAAATATTTTATTATTTGAATACTAAAGCATTTTAAAAAAATGTTATAATGTATCATTTCCTTACGACGTTTTGAAAAAAAATAAATGCTTTAAAACATTTTAGGCCTTTTTCTAAAGCGTTTTATTTTTTAAACAATGTAAACCTTATGTTTTAGTATGTATTTTTGGCATAGTGATAGGGTTATAACATCATCAAGGATCATAACCAAACTTTCATCAAGTTGTAATCATATATATAGTAAGCTAATTATGTTGAGTCTCAAAATGTTATTAAGAGGATAATAATGTTTTAAGTCTCGCGACTCCAAAGTTTTAATGAAAGACAAATTTGGCTTTAACGTGAAAGTATAACTTCTGCTGAAGGTATTTGTTCAATATTTCAGAAGGTACAGTCTGAAGAAATCATATCATCTGAAGTACGTGAAACCTTCCGAAGCAAGGAAACCTGCTGAGAGAGTGCTACCTGCTGAAAGAATTGAACCTCCTAAAGTTGTGAGACAACGTACCTTTGCCTGTTCGTATTCAATATTATACTCTCAGAAATTCTCCTTGAAGACTCAAGTCTCTTGTAGCAGTCTCAGATTACTTGTGCCTCTTATTCTTCTGGAAAGTCAGAGAAAGTGCTTTTTGACATATTTCAAATTTCTCTCACCAGAAAGGTTAAGTTTGCAGAAAAGTACATATGGCTCAGAAAAAGTGAAGTCTATGAGCTGACTCTACTACCTGCTACTGCTGAGGGTTCAGGCTATGTGTCACAACGGGAGCATTTGCATTAAATGTTATCTCTCAACAGGAAATTGATTGGAGTTCAACGGACGGAAGATATTCTCTCTATAAATACCAAACTCCATGTTGAAAGAACTAGAGAAAGAAGAACAAAGATATTCTCTCTGTTTCATAATTCTCTCATATTGTACAACAACTTCTATATCTTGAGTTTTACTCAGTCATTTGTACAAGTTTCCCAGTTCAAGCTCTAAACTTGTGTAGTTTCAGAGTTTGAGCATTCATCCTTTCAAACTGTATTTGTTAGGGTAGCCTGAAGAGGCTGTGTTAAAAGAATACTTGGTTTTCAGCCTGGAGAGGCTGTGTGTACAAAGAATACTTGGTTGAGCTTGGAGAGGCTTGTCGGTAAAAGAATACTCGGTGTTGAGCCTGGAGAGGCTTGTCTGCAAAAGAATACTTGGTTGAGCCTGGAGAGGCTTGTCTGCAAAAATATACTTGGTTGAGCCTGGAGAGGCTTGTCGATAAAAGAATACTCGGTGTTGAGCCTGGAGAGGCTTGTCTGTAAAAGAATACTTGTAGTCTTGCGGGATTAGTGAAAATCCAGTGGTGGTTTGCCCTGAGACTGGACGTAGCTCACTGGGTTAGTTGGTGAACCAGGATAAATCTCTGTGTTAAGTTCTCTCAACCCTTTACTATTTAATTTCCGATGCTATCTGTTTATTTCTAACTGTGGAGGGTTCTGAAAGTAAGTTTATAATTTGCACAACATAAACAAATTATTATTTGCACAAATCTTTTCAAAGGCAGTCTTTACTGGACTTGCTGAAGTGTTTCATCTAGTCCCGGAAACTTATTTTCAGCAAGTAGTTTGAACATTGAAAATACCTTTTCTTGTTTCGAAAGAGATTTCATGAAAAATCTGGCAAAGATTATAAAACACTATTTGATATGAACCTTTAGGTTCGAATTTTATGGACCTTAGAAATATCTGAATGAAATAGCACATTCCTTTATAACAAATCTTTTCTTTAACAATACTTTTTTTTCTTTTCTTTTTCTATTTTCTTTGATTCTCTTTCTTTTGTTTTGAACAACGAAATAATTGAAATAAGAAGATGACAAACTTTTCTTGATAAAAACTTCTAATCAGCCCTTAACAATTGAAAAGTAATTCACATACAATCAAGCTTTCACGCATAGAATATAGGTTCTTATCAAAAAATAGTAGAATAGAAAGAAGAAGAAAATGTTGAGACAAGCTCACCCTAAAGAAGTTTTTAATATGACAAACTGAGTAAGTTTAAATATCAGATGAGATGCATCTTGTGTCACTAACTGTGTGTTCAAGTGTGGCAGAGTTTTCTACATCTAAAGTTGTTACAGGAAACATAAAGATAGAAAGGACCTTTAATCCACTTGAGAAAGCAAGGATACAAGCAAAGTAACACAAGATCAGAATTCACAAAGCTTCACTGATTAAGACATAATCTGAATCAGAACAGATGTGGTGCAACCAAAGCTTATGGCTAAGACTATGAGAAACACTTCAAAAATCAACACACATGAGATGCAAGATTTGTATGTTCAGATGTCGTCTATGGTCAGATGAGGACCCAGCTTGAGATGCAAGCCATGAACAGATGCAAGTTCAGCTTGAGATGCAAGAACAGCTTGAGACGTCGTCTCAAGGTCAGACGTAGAAGGATGAGATCTTAGCACAGATGCAAGAAAAGTAAGTCAGACTCTGAACAGAAGCAAGAATTCAAGCTCAGCTGAGAAGACAGCAAGTAAGTCAGCATGAAGACAAACAAGGACACAAGGACACTGACACAGTACCTTAAAGACTGAAAAGCTGTTGTCTGCCTACTGTAAAGACTGTGCCTACTTTGTACCCTCCAACGGACTGTAACGGCCATATAACGGCTAGTTTCTCAAGTCTTGATATAAAAGAGACATTATCAAGAGCTGAGAAGTGAGAGAGACTGCCTACACTTCCGTGAAATCATTAAGCATCTTATCACATCTCAACAGACATCTCAAGTGTATCTACCAGCTGTCTGAGCACAGACACATCTCATCTTGAGATCATACATCTGTCTCTTTCATCTCCTCTCTGTGAATATCATTCCAATACTGTAACCAGAGTTGAGACCTAGTCTAGCTCATTTACTTTTATATCCATACTTTGTATGAGCTTAGGCTAGACTTATCACAAACATCTATCTGTAACCTGTCTCATCTAAGATAGGAGTGTGCCTAGTCTTAGAGTGAGGTGTGTACGTCCTGAAGAGGCTGTAAGAATACTTGTGACTCAGCTAAGATAGGAGTGTGCCTAGGCTTAGTGTGAGTGAGACGTCCTGAAGAGGCTGTAAGAATACTTGTATTGACTGGTTTGTCAATAGTGGAAAATCTCACAGGTTGTGGGGACTGGACGTAGCCCAAGGAGTGGGTGAACCAGGATAAGATCTCTGTCTTGTCTCTTACCTTATTCTTATATCTGCTTATCTTGAATCAATTAATACAGCTTGATAACTAAAGATACAGTTGAATTGATAATCAAGATAAGACTTTAAACTAAAGTCTAGACAAAGATCTTTACCAAAATTGATAAACTCCATCTTGTCTTAACAGAGACTCCAAGTTAACAAACTTGAGAGCACATCTCAACTATCAATTTTAGTGTGGAATTGCAGGAACAGATTCGGAAAGTCTCTATTCAACCCCCCTTCTAGAGACGTTCAGCCAACTTCAGTTGGTATCAGAGCTCGGCCTCTAGGGGTTGAGCACACCTCTGTGTGAAGAGGAAAAAGATCCATGGCTGGTCCAAGTACAAGTCTGTTCATTCCTGAAGGAGCTTCAACAAACAGACCTCCTGCTTTGATGGAACTGATTATTATTACTGGAAAGACAGGATGAGACTGTTCATTGAATCTCAGCATGCTGATCTTTGGGAGATCATTGAAATAGGCCCTTATGTTCCATACACCACAGATGAGCTTGGACTTAGGGCAGCTAAACCCAGAGAACAGTGGACAGATGCTGAGAAGGCAAGATATGTACTCAACTCAAGAGCTAAATACCTTCTCACTTGTGCCTTAAGCAGAAGTGAATATGACAAGGTAGCTGGGTGTGTCTCAGCTAAAGAAATATGGGATGCTCTTGAAGTTGAACATGAAGGGACAAATCAAGTTAAAGAAGCCAAGATCAACATACTGGTCAGACAGTATGAGCTCTTCAAGATGAATGAAGATGAAGGCATTGAAGACATGGTGAGGAGATTCACTGTCATAACAAATGACCTGAAATCACTAGGAAGAACATACTCAAATCAGGATATGGTAAGAAAAATTCTGAGAAGTCTGCCCAAACCTTGAGTACTCAGACTAGATGAACTTCTTGGATCTCTGAAGGTACATGAGCAAGAGTTGATGGAAGAAGATCTCATCAGACGACCCAAGTCTATAGCACTGAAAGCAGCTTCCAGTAACTCAAAAGGCAAAAAGATAAGCTCTTCTCAACAAACCTCACTCAACTCATCTCAAGATTCTGAAACAGAAGAAGATGAGGAAGAGGAAGATGATAGTGAAATGGATGATGAGCTAGCCTACATCTCAAGGAAGATCAGACGCATGTGGAGAGCCAGAGGGACTGGAAGAAAGAATTTTCCCTCAAGGAGAGGAGAAATAAAATCTGACAAGAAAGGACAATTTATCTGCTTTGAATGCAAGAAGCCTGGGCATTAGGTCTGAATGTCCTCAACTCAGAAAAGAAATGAAGAAAAGTCCTAGGAAGAAGGCAATGATGGCCACCTGGGATGACACAGATGAAGAGGAAAGTCAAGATGGACAGTCAGCTAACCTATGTCTCATGGCAAAAGGAGACTCATCAGATGAAGAGGTAAATGAATCTGACTCTGAATATTCTGTTGATGAACTTAAGTCTGCTTTTGAGAATCTTCTGTATGATTCAAATCTTCTTGCCTCTAAGAGCTCATTACTTAAATCAGATTTGAATACAGCTCTTGAGAAAATCAAATTTCTTGAAAAAGAAAATGAAGATTTAAATCATAAAAACAGTAGTCTCATGTTGTCTCACATGAAACTGTCTGAACAAGTAAAAGCTAAGACTCAAGCTCTCAATGGGCAAGATCAAAAAAGGCTACAAGAAGAAAATCAGCAGCTTAAACTGCAGAACAGAACTCTCATAAATGACCTAGAAAAATTTGTAAATGGAAAAAAAACCTTGAGAGACTCATTGGATCTCAAAAGGGCATTTTTGATAAAGCTGGGCTTGGTTATGAGAGATCATCAAATGAAGTTTGGTATAAAGATTTCTTCATTCCTGCAAGAAAAAAGAAAAAAGAAAGATGTTCTTGTTGTAGTAAATATGGTCATAAAGCCACAGATTGTTACATGAGACAAGTAGCATCTGAGAGAAAGGTAACTAACCATGCAGGACCCAAATACAAGTGGGTACCTAAAGCTAAATCTCTTGTTGTAACAGATGTGCCTGGCAGCAGCAAAGACCAAGAAAGAATGGGTGCTGGACAGTGGATGTTCAAGGCACATGACAGGAGACAAAAGCAAGTTCCTGTCACTTGAGGAAAAGACTGCTGGAGTTGTCTCTTTTGGGACAACAGCAAAGCCCAGATCAAGGGCATAGGTAAAATTGGTAAGGCCAATTCAGCTCAGATTGAAAATGTATTTTGTTGAAGGTTTGAAACATAATTTGCTGAGTATCAGTCAGTTATGTGACAATGGTTATCATGTTAATTTCCAGCCTACCTTTTGTGAGATCATAGACTCCAAAACTGGAAAAATCATTTTCTCTGGAACAAGAAAGAAAAATCTTTACTCAGTCTCACTAGAGGGTCTGTCAGATCTCACCTGTCTCATGTCTCATGATCATGAGAGATGGCTTTGGCACAAAAGGGTTGGACATATTAACATGAGAACTATGAGTCAGCTTGCTAGTCAGTCTCTTGTCAAAGGATTACCTAAGGTAAAATTTGACAAAGACTTGAAGTGTGATCCTTGTATCAAAAGCAAGCACAGCAAATCAAGCTTCAAACCCAAGAACTATGTCTCAACTACTAGGCCACTTGAGATCCTCCACATTGACCTATTTGGACCAACTAAGACAGTGAGTCTCAGTGGTAAAAAATATGGTTTTGTCATTGTGGATGATTTCTCACGATTCACCTGGGTTCTGTTTCTATCTCAGAAAGATGAATCATATGATTCCTTCAAAACCTTTTGTAAAAGATTCAATCTGAGAAAGGATACAGAATTGGATCTGTTAGGAGTGACCATGGAGGAGAATTTGAGAATGTTAAGTTTAGAAAATTCTTTGATAAAAATGGCATAACTCATAACTTCTCTTGTCCAAGGACTCCTCAACAGAATGGTGTAGTTGAGAGGAAAAATAGAAGTCTTCAAGAAATGGCTAGAACTTTGTTATGTGACTCTGGAATTGAAATGTACTTCTGGGCAGAAGCTGTCAATACTTCTTGCTATATTTTAAACAGAGTCACTATAAGAAAGATCTTAAATAAAACTCCATATGAGCTATGGAAAGGTAGGAAGCCTTCAGTTTCATATTTTCATATTTGGATGTGATTGCTATATTTTAAATACAAAAGATCAACTAGGAAAATTTGAAACCAAATCAGATAAAGGAATTTTCCTAGGATATTCACTAACCTCCAAAGCTTACAGAGTATACAATCTAAGAACCAAAACTACTGAAGAATCTATGCATGTAGTATTCAATGAAGTTCAGGGAAATACTCAGAAAGAAGTTGATGAGGAGATAGAAGAACTGATAAAAGATCTAAAGATCTCAACTCAGGAAGCTGAAGAGAGACTCTCACCTGAACAAAAGATGATGAGGTCACCTCTGTCTGAACACAGGAGAGAAGCTCAGTCTGAAGGAGTACCTCTCAGAAGTAGCCAATCTGAACCCTCTCATAATCCTCAAGAAGAAGATAAATCAGATAATCAAACCAGATCTCAAGAAACAAGACAAGAGAATGTTGAGATACAAAATGAACATGCATCTCAACTACCCAGAAGCTGGAGACTGGTAAGATCTCATCCAAGAGATCAGATACTTGGAGAAACTTCAGACAGAGTCAGAACCAGATCTTCCTTCAGAGACACAGAGAATCTAATGGCTCTTCTATCTGACATAGAGCCAAAAGACATACATGAAGCCTTAAATGATGAATCCTGGATTAAGGCCATGGAAGATGAATTAAATCAGTTTGAGAAAAGCAAGGTCTGGAATCTGGTTCCTCCACCATCTCATCAAACCATAATTGGAACCAGATGGGTCTTCAGAAATAAGCTAAATGAGAAAGGTCAAGTAATGAGAAACAAAGCCAGATTGGTGGCTCAAGGGTTTAATCAACAAGAAGGAATAGATTATGATGAGACCTTTGCACCAGTGGCAAGACTTGAAGCTATCAGGATCCTACTAGCCTTTGCAGCCTTCA
Organism: Sesbania bispinosa; assembly: GCA_026901365.1. Lineage (NCBI taxonomy): Eukaryota > Viridiplantae > Streptophyta > Magnoliopsida > Fabales > Fabaceae > Sesbania > Sesbania bispinosa. The sequence goes on from QLOH01000098.1 coordinate 833,102, forward strand.
AAAACTTCAAATTATATCAAATGGATGTAAAAAGTGCATTCCTAAATGGGGTCATAGAGGAAGAAGTCTATGTAAGGCAGCCCCCTGGGTTTGAAGACCTGACCATCCAGAACATGTGCTTAAGCTATCCAAAGCTCTATATGGTCTCAAGCAAGCTCCAAGAGCTTGGTATGACAGGTTAAGCTCATTTTTAATTAAAATGATTTTATAAGGGGTAAGATTGATACTACTTTATTTAAGAAAGAAATTAGCAAAGATTTATTAATTGTTCAAATTTATGTTGATGACATATCTTTGGATCAACTAATGAATCTTTATGTCAAGAGTTCTCAAGTCTCATGCAGGGAGAGTTTGAGATGAGTATGATGGGTGAGCTGAGATTTTTCTTGGGGCTCCAAATCAAACAATTAACTGATGGGATATTCATTAGTCAAGAAAAATACACAAGAGATCTTCTGCAAGTTCAAAATGAGTGAGGCAAGACCAATGAAAACTCCTATGCACCCCTCAACTCAGATTGATCAAGATGAAGATGGAAAAGCAGTATCAGACAAACTGTACAGAGGTATGATTGGTTCCCTTATGTATTTAACTGCCAGCAGACCAGATATTCAGTTTGCGTAGGAATATGTGCAAGATACCAATCTAATCCCAAAGAATCTCATCTCACTGCTGTAAAAAGAATATTTAGATACTTGATTGGAACCACTAATCTTGGCCTATGGTATGAGAAGGGAAAGAGTTTTGATCTCATAGGTTATAGTGATGCTGACTTTGCTGGAGATAAGATAGACAGAAAGAGCACCAGTGGATCTTGTCAATTCCTAGGAAAGTGCCTTATCTTCTGGTCCATGTAAAAAGCAAAACACTATTGCTTATCACAACAGAGGCTGAGTATGTCTCAGCAGCTGCATGCTGCACACAAGTTCTGTGGATCAAATCTCAATTGCAAGATTATGCAGTCAGGTATCTAAAATTCCTATTGATTGTGACAATACTAGTGCCATAAATCTTGCTAAGAACCCTTTATAATCATTCTAGGTCCAAACAATTGATATCAAACATCATTTTATAAGAGATCATGTGCAAAAAGGAAACATTAAACTAATCTTTGTAGATACTAAAAATCAGCTAGCTGACATCTTTACAAAGCCTTTAGTTGAAGAAAGATTCAATGAGAATTTAAAAATTGCTAAATATGTGTTCTCTTGAATAAACAATAGTTAGTTGAGACCAGCTCTACTATGGGCTATATGATTAAAGTCTCACCAGAGATGAGACTCAAGTGTCATCTGTAAAGAGACGTGGGTTCAGACGCATCTGTCACCAGACGTGTCTCATGATTCATCTCAACCAACGTCTCATGAAATTATTGAGACGTTTCCATGTACCAAAACTGAAGGATTGAGCCGTTGCTCAACGGTTAGTAACTGCCCACTACCTGGCAAACTAGCCGTTAGCCTATAAAAAGAAGAGCCAACCTCCCACAACTGCCATAATAACTCCCCACTAACGAGCAGTTATTACGTCTCTCTCTCTCTTTCCTCTCTTGTCTGAAGACTATTTAAGTCTCATCTCTCACTCCAAACTCACTTCCTGCTCTCCTCTTCTCTCAAATGCGAATCAAGTTCACAGCCTTGAAACTTCCTTACTCTGATAAATCATCATCCTCCTCTTCTCCAGACAAAATGTCTTCCTCTGAGCAATCAAAATCCTTGAGCATTCACTCCAGCCAAGAGACCCTGTCTCGTTCTCCATCTCCACAACCCAGCACTGAAACAGAGCCGTCTCAAACCACTCAACCTACAAGCCTTCACCATCCTCAAAATCCACATCCTCCAAGAGAAGCACTCCCTTACCTCCTCGCATGAAATCCCAAAGAATTGCTTGCCAAGTAGCCCAGACTTCAGCACCAAGATCCCCTGTCCACATTGACCTAACTCAAGCCGAATCTTCAAAGAAAGGAAAAGAGAAGGTTCCAGAGGGAAAGAAAATTTCATTTCAATCTGACCTCTTCTCTAATAGTGAGGTTGAAGAAAAATATACCAAGAGATTCTCTGAGAAGAAGATTATAGTGGGAAGAGTCATCTCTACCCAAGAGTTGAAAGATGAAGGGTGGGACCTGAGTCCTTATCTGAAGAAACAGGGATGGCAAGACTATCTGACCATGACAGATTATGTCTTCCCCAAGATGACCAGAGCCTTCTATGCTGCTTGTTACAAAGCTAAGGGATCTTCAGAGGAACACACATCATCTCTGACATCAAGGAATCCACATTGAGCTGACTGAAGAGACCCTAGGAGCCATCATTCAAGCACCTGTGACTGGAAACAGGTTGTCCATGAGGAGCATTGGTGGGATATACATTGGAATTCCTTCAGTCAATTTGGTACCTCCTCTTCAAAAGGTGGACTCATCACAGATGTTGCCCTCATCTCTTAACCCATTTGGAAAATTTTTGTTTCATCACTTGGTGGCCAAGTGCATCAATGCCAAGAGTTGGCACCTTCAACAAAGTTATCACCAATAACCTGATGGTGATGTACCATCTCAAGCATAGGGATTCCTTCCAACCTTCCATTCCTCATCCTAAGGCACATTGAGCATGTCACTTGCCTTCCCACAACTCCAAGATCAATGCCTCTCTTCCATTTGGGATGCTCACCACCATCATCATGAAGCATTTCAAATTTGACTTCAGCAGCTGTGAGAAGTGTGAAGAGAGACCTGAATAATATGGGAACAAGAATCTCAAGTCTCTTGGTCTAGATGGTAAGTCTATTCCTTCCCCACTTTTCCCTTAACTCGACCTACTCTCCACTCCTGTTGTACCTTACCACAACACAGGTCTCCTTCTTCCAAGATGTCTGAAGCCAAAAAGAAAAGGAAGAATAAGGCCTCAAAGGAAGCTATTAAGGGATCTCAAGAAGGATCTGAGATCCCTGTCAAAGAAAAGAAAAGAAAAGTTCAACCATCCATCTCTACAGAGACTGAGAAGAAGAAAAAGAAGTCCAAGTCTGAGCCATCTACTCAAGCTGGATAGACTCCTGCTGAAGATGAGCCACAACTGAAAAAGTGGCAGAAGAAGAAGCAATAAGAAATGAAGAAGAGAGCACAAACTGAAGGGGATATGGCCATGACTGAAAAAGAAGCACTGTTACTGAAGAAGAAGAGCTTCTGAATGCAGAAGAGGACCTTGGTCCACTCACCCCAGCATCAGTCACCTCCACACTCTCCACCAGAAATGATCATGGAAGGAAGTCTCTCCTGTGAGCAAAATAGTTGCTGAGACCTTGGTCAGCTTGGAGAAGGATACCACTGCCTCAAGCCATGAGACAGCTCTAGAGCAGCACAACTTGAGCATGGACAGTGGAAGTCACAACACTCAACCAGCCTTTCCAGTAAGAGCCTGAACAAACTCACTCCTTCCCTACCTCATTTCCCACTCCTGGGGAAATTCTTTGTGAGACCATATTCAACAGTTCACCTCTGCCCAAATATGATCAGTCGCCCCATCTGCTGCAAGGCCTAAGCCAACTGATCCACCTTCATCTGAACCAGCCAGCCCCACACATCTCTATCTCTCAACTTCAATCAATACTTTTCTAAACCAGCTAGTCATGAGGAACAACAAGTGTAGCAGCAAAAGCTAAGTCGCCAGATTTGAGTAAAACCAGATGATTCTGAAGAAGCGGAGACAACCTCACAGAAAAGAGGCAGGATGCCGGGTTTGAGGCCTTGAATACAGTAACTTCAAGCGATGCATGCAGCAAATATTTCCTCCACAGAAGAGGAATCTGGCACCGATCCAATCTGCCTCCTCTGGCCTGATATACCTCATACTGTGTGGCTCCCATCAAGCAGCCTGATTCAGACTCATCCTCTTCCCCACTCCTAGTTAGCTAGTTTTTTGTTTGATAATGTCAAAAGGGGGAGAGTTGGTTAGATATAATGAGAGTCTGGTGTTAGATTTTTTTAATTTCAGTCTAAGAGGATTAGTTATGCTTAGCTAGAGATGTAGTTTGCATCTCTTCACAGAACTTTGATGAGATGCCAGTGGCATCTTTTGTGAATGTAATCCTCTAATTATCTTTTTGATTAATGGAAGTGACTCTCTATGATTGCAGTATATCCTTGTTCAGTTCACTTAAATATCTTAATCAAAATTTCAAAACACTAAGTCTTAAGACAAAACAAACAGAAAAATAGTCTATGACTCAGGGGAAGCTCTTCTCCTTACATTACTTGTTTAACAAGAGTTTGCCATCTTAAGAAAAGTAAAATCATACATGCATCTATCTTTACTGATCTCATCAGATATAAACTTACAGTTTGCCATCATCAAAAAGGGGGAGATTGTTGAGACAAGCGCACCCTAAAGAGTTTTTAATATGACAAACTGAGTAAGTTTAAATATCCAGATGAGATGCATCTTGTGTCACTACTAGGTGTTCAAGTGTGGCAGAGACTTTTTACATCTAAAGTTGTTACCAAGGAATACATAAAGATAGAAAGGACCTTTAATCCACTTGAGAAAGCAAGGATACAGCAAAGTAACACAAGATCAGAATTCACAAGAGCTTCACTGATTAAGACATAATCTGAATCAGAACAATTGTGTTGCAACCAAAGCTTATGGCTAAGACTATGAGAAAACACTTTCAAAAATCAACACATCATGAGATGCAAGATTTGTATGTTCAGATGTCGTCTCATGGTCAGATGAGGACCCAGCTTGAGATGCAAGCCATGAACAGATGAAAGTTCAGCTTGAGATGCAAGAACAGCTTGAAGACGTCGTCTCAAGGTCAGACGTAGAAGGATGAGATCTTAGCACAGATGCAAGAAAAGTAAGTCAGACTCTGAACAGAAGCAAGAATTCAAGCTCAGCTGAGAAGACAGCAAGTAAAGTCAGCATGAAGACAAACAAGGACACAGGACACTGACACAGTACCTTAAAGACTGAAAAGCTGTTGTCTGCCTACTGTAAAGACTGTGCCTACTGTTGTAACCCTCCAACGGACTGTAACGGCCATATAACGGCTAGTTTCTCAAGTCTTGATATAAAAGAGACATTATCAAGAGCTGAGAAGTGAGGAGACTGCCTACACTTTCCAGTGAAATCATTAAGCATCTTATCACATCTCAACAGACATCTCAAGTGTATCTACCAGCTGTCTGAGCACAAACACATCACATCTTGAGATCATACATCTGTCTCTTCATCTCCTCTCTGTGAATAGCATTCCAATACTGTAACCAGAGTTGAGACCTGTCTAGCTCATTTACTTTTATATCCATACTTTGTATGAGCTTAGGCTAGACTTATCACAAACATCTATCTGTAACTTGTCTCATCTAAGATAGGAGTGTGGCCTAGTCTTAGAGTGAGGTGTGTACGTCCTGAAGAGGCTGTAAGATACTTGTGACTCAGCTAAGATAGGATGTGCCTAGGCTTAGTGTGAGTGAGACGTCCTGAAGAGGCTGTAAGAATACTTGTATTGACTGGTTTGTCAATAGTGGAAAATCTCACAGGTTGTGGAGACTGGACGTAGCCCAAGGAGTGGGTGAACCAGGATAAGATCACTGTCTCTTGTCTCTTACCTTATTCTTATATCTGCTTATCTTGAATCAATTAATACAAGCTTGATAACTAAAGATACAGTTGAATTGATAATCAAGATAGACTTAAATTAAAGTCTACATCTTTACCAATAGTGATAAACTCCATCTTGTCTTAACAGAGACTCCAAGTTAACAAACTTGAGAGGCACAATCTCAACTATCAATTTAAGTGTGGAATTGCAGGAACAAATTCGGCAAAGTCTCTATTCAACCCCACCCCCCCCCTTCTAGAGACGTTCAGCCAACTTCAGAAATAGGTGGACGTCACACTTTCAAAGGCTTGAAAGATAAGTCCTTGAGATCACACACACAAAGGCAAGGAACTTTGATAAATCTCAACTCCTGACTAGAAAGAAACTTAGATAAACACTCTCAAAGTATGATAAAATTTTCTGCATAAACATTCTAACCTTTCTTGCATGCATGAAGCATGTATTTATAAGAGTTACAATGAAAAATAAAGGCCATGCAACCAGCTAGTTTACACACCCAATCCTTCGTAATTACCCCTCATACACTTCCCATGCAACCCTAAATACATTACTAGAAATTAAATAAATTAAAGAGACAAAATAAGCTAATAAAACTCAACCTAAGTAAGCTTATTTGGCCGCATTTTCCAACCATAATTTTGGGCACATGTGATGTGAATTCCACCGGGTTTTAAAAAAAAATAAAGAAGATGGTGACATGGCTTTTAATGAAGTCCAGCTGTCATTAATTCCAAACTCCAATTGAAGACCAACCTAGAGGGAAAGGGGGCGGCCAAAGGTGGGGCGGCCAAGGAGGAGTTGTTGAATTGTTTTCTTTGTTTTATTGGCTTTCAATAAAATCATGTGGCTGTTACAATCTACAATAATGTGGTTGATTGTTATAAAAGAATATGAAAGAATCAAGGTTGAAACCGTTACAAAGGAGAACAAGACTTTATTGCATAGATGTGACAAATTGAAGAGCTTGTTGGGTGGTTACTCATGGGCATTGAAGTGAGGTCAACATGTGCATAAATTGGCTGAATTATGACCTTTCCAATGTGCAGCCAGCAAGTGATTAAATTTGGCAGAATAAAGCTAATAAAAAGGGCGGCCAACCCATATTGAAGGAAGCTATTAAATTGGTTGATTGAAGCTACTAAATGGGTGGCCAACATATGTTGAATATATCATTATTTCCACTCATTTGGAGCATTATTTGGCTGAATCATTTTTAATTTTGGACGGCCAATAGATGTTATATTTGGCTAAATTTATTAAGGCTTTGATGAATAGCTACAAAGGTGTAATAATGGGGAAGGCTACATGGGTAGTTATAAGCTGAATTAGTTTAATTTCTTGTTGGTAGTTATGTTTCTAAATTTTAATAGAATTATTAGGAGAATTAAGTGGCTGAATGTGAAAAGCCATATGCAAGGATTGTAGGCACCTTTAAAAGGGGCGCATCATGCATGCAGAATTTTCAAGACAAGTTTAATTTAGAAATTTTAAGAAATTGGAGAGTGTTTCTCTTATTCTCTCTTGTTCATCAAGAATTGAGGTTTATCAAAGGTCCTTCAAATCCCTTTGTGTGTATAAACTCTTAGGCTTATACTTCCATCCTTGGAAGTGTGACGTCTATCAAATTCCATTCCATCCTCTTACCTTTTTCCATTTGCTCATTAAAAACCATTTCCCAAATTTCTTAGTTTATGAGCATTCCAACCTAGATAGATCCGTAAAACGAATCCACCCCCTTTGGATTCTTGTCATTTGTATCAGAGCTTCGGCTCTAGGTTTGGAATGGCGATGGAAATTTACTATACAAGGAGTTTAATCGAAGGCCACCCATGTATATTTGCATACGATTATGGAAGCTGACAACAATGTTGTGAGTCAAAGATGGTGGAGAAACTCCACCTACCACGAGTTTTCATCCGAATCAAGCGTGGATCACATCACTGTGGGGGCAGTGTGAGAAAGAGTATTATGTGATATCACTCCCATGACTCTTGTCATTTTCTTTTAGGATGGTCATGGCTTCGTTATAAAACACTCAATCTGATGGAACGCTCGCTTTCTTTGAGGCATAAGGGACGTAAGATTAAGTTCAAATTTCTGACACCAAGCCGAGCCAGGGAGTATCAATGTAAGTTATGAAAGTAGAAAATAGAAAAGAAGAGGAGAGAAAAAGAAAGCAGAGAGAGTGAAGAAAAAATGAGAGAAAAAGAAGAAAAAGAAAAAAGAAGAGAGAGAGAAGAGCAGATGAGAGAAAAGAAAGAAAGAAGAAGAAAAGAGAGAAAGAAGAAAAGAAAAAGAGAAAAAGAGCGAAGAAATTTTATTTGTTATGATTTTTTCCTTCTACTGTTTGTGATGTTAATTTACAGGAACAAGAGGATGGGCATATAAATAAAATACACCAACTCCCATGTTTGAAGAGGAAGCTTGTTGATATTTTCCTAGTGCTCCATTATACGTTCAACCCACTATTGAGAGCCAAACTCATGAGGATATTGAAGACAAACACATGGAGTCTTTTGATTTTGAAAGCGAATTACATTTGTTTAACAAAGAAACTCTAACAGGTTTGTTTGACAAGAAGAATTTCCCTTGATCGTGGTGTTTGGGTTTGGAAATTAGTAATGTAGACTTCCTTGATGCATAAAGAAAGAATGACCAAATCTGAATTTTTATAGGTTGTGTTTAATCCTGGAGGTTGGGTTTGTTCGTTCCAATTTCAAGTGAATAAAGCCTTAAGATTCGGGACGAATCTTCTCGAAGAAGAAGGGTATGATGTGAATTCCACCGGGTTTTAAAAAAAAATAAAGAAGATGGTGACATGGCTTTTAATGAAGTCCAATTGTCATTAATTCCAAACTCAATTGAAGACCAACCTAGAGGGAAAGGGGGCGGCCAAAGGTGGGGCAGCCAAGGAGGAGTTGCTGAATTGTTTTCTTCGTTTTATGGCTTTCAATAAAATCATGTGGCTGTTACAATCTACAATAATGTGGCTGATTGTTACAAAGAATATTGAAAGAAATCAAAGCTGAACCGTTACAAGGAGACAAGACTTTATGTGCATAGATGTTACAAATTGAAGAGCTTGCTGGGTGGTTACTCTTGGGCATTGAAGTGCGGCATACATGTGCAAAAAGTGGCTGAATTATGACCGTTCCATGTGCAGACAGCAAGTGATTAAATTTGCAGAATAAAGCTTAATAAAAAGGGCGGCCAAACCATATTGAAGGAAACTATTAAATTGGTTGATTGAAGCTACTAAATAGGCGGCCAACATATGCTGAATATATCATTATTTCCTTTCATTTGGAGCATTATTTGGCTGAATCATTTTTTATTTTGGACGGCCAATAGATGTTATATTTGGCTAAATTTTATTAAGGCTTGATGAATAGCTACAAAGGTGTAAATGGGGAAGGCTACATGGGTAGTTATAAGCTGATTAGTTTAATTTCTTGTTGGTAGTTATGTTTCTAAATTTTAATAGAATTATTAGGAGAATTAAGTGGCTGAATGTGAAAAACCATATGCAAGGATTGTAGGCACCTTTAAAAGGGGCGCATCATGCATGCAGAATTTTCAAGACAAGTTTAATTCATAAATTTTAAGAAATTGGAGAGTGTTTCTCTTATTCTCTTGTTTATCAAGAATTGAGTTTTATCAAAGGTTCTTCATCCCTTTGTTTGTATAACTCTTAGGCTTATCTTCCATCCTTGGAAGTGTGACGTCTATCAAATTCCATTCCATCTTCTTACCTTTTCCATTTCTCGTTTAAACCATTTCCCAAATTTCTTAGTTATGAGCATTCCAACCTAGATAGATCCGTAAAACGAATCCACCCCCCTTGGATTCTAGTCAACATGTGGCTAAATTACTCCTTGAATTGTAACCACTAAACATGGATTAAAATGGCTAATGAATCAGCCAATAAGTGGCCGCATGTAACATCCTCCATTCATCAAGTTTCCATTCATTTTGTAACCTCCCTCTTCATGATGTTGGCCGCCACCTTAATAGCTCTTCATTCTCCAATTTACTTCCTTGTTGGCACCTCTTTTAAGACTCTTTATTCAGCCAATTGTCCACATGTTGGCCACACACTATGATGATGTATTAGGCTCCCATGTGGCTCCAAAAATGACCAGGTTCATGAGCATCTAGCAAATCTCTTCCAACGGCTAGTAGACAAAGTTTAATTCAATTAAACAACATTACAACCTTGTTTTGTAACCACTAGAAAATTAATCCCTTGTCTTTGTAACTCCCTAATCTTTATTGAAAGCAAATAAAAATAATAATTCAGCAAAATGATGAGTGGGTTGGCCGCCCACATGGCCTCCTCCAAAGCTCTTGATGGTTCTTCAACTTGTAGTTGCATTAATGGCAACTGTCACTTCATCAATGGCTCCTCCTTCTTCACCTTGAATTCAATTAATGAACTGATCACTTTCATTAATGTTCTTGATCTTTTGAAGTTGAGCATCTTTTATGATAAGTTGTATAGCCTCCTTTGCTTTCCTAGCTTGCGCCCTTGTCATGGGTCCCCCTAGCCTTTTGACTGCTTAACTGATGTCCACATCACGTCCCCCTTCTTGAAAAGGATTTGTCCTCAAATCTAAAGGGTCCTCACCTACATCAAAAAGAGTTAAATCAGAAACATTAAAAGTGGCACTAACATTATACTCACCAGATAAGTCAATTTTGTAGGCGTTGTCATTTATCCTTTCAAGCACTTGGAAAGGTCCATCTCCCCTAGGTAAGAGTTTTGACTTTCTTTGCTCAGGGAACCTCTCTTTCCTCATGTGTACCCACACCCAATCTCCAGGTTGGAACACCACTTTCTTCCTTCCCTTGTTGGCTTGCTTGGCATAACTCTCATTTTTCTTTTCAATTTGAGCTTTAACTTTCTCATGCATCTTCTTGACAAAATCAGCCTTAGCCTGCGCTTCTTTATGCTTAAACACAGAAATGTTAGGCAAAGGTAATATATCAAGTGGAGTTAAAGGGTTAAATCCATAAACTACTTCAAAGATGAGCAGTTGTAGTACTATGGACAGCCCTATTATAAGCAAACTCAACATGAGGCAAACAATCCTCCCAAGAATTAATGTTTTTGTTCAAAATGGTCCTAAGCAAGGTGCCTAGTGTCCTATTAACTACTTCTGTTTGACCATCAGTTTGGGGATGGCAAGTAGTACAAAATAATAATTTGGTTCCAAGCTTTTCCCACAAGGTCCTCCAAAAATGGCCCAAAAATTTTGAGTCCCTATCACTCACTATGCTCCTTGGCAATCCAGGCAACCTTACTATTTCTTTGAAGAACAAATCAGCTAAGCTACATGGCAGGCAACATCCACTTTCTTGCATGGTATGAAGTGCGCCATTTTTGAAAACCTGTCAACCACAACAAAAATATAATCTTTTTCATTCTTTGTTCTTGGAAGTCCCAAGACAAAGTCCATGGAAATATCAGTCCAAGGATATTCAGGAACAGGTAAAGGAGTATATAAACCATGAGGTTTAATTTTAGACTTAGCCTTTTTGCAAACAATACATTGGTCACACAACCTATGAACATCACGCTTCATATTAGGCCAATAAAAATTTTCTTACAAAATTTCTAAAGTCTTTTGGACTCCAAGATGTCCCATTAATCCCCCTTCATGTGACTCCCTCACAAGCAATTCTCTTATTGAACTTTTAGGCACACATAATTTATTTCCCTTAAATAGAAATTTATTATGCCTAAAAAATCCATTTTCAAATCTTCTTTCACATGCCACATATAAATCAGCAAAATCCACATCATCATGATACATGCTTTTCAAAGACTCAAGTCCATACAATTTAGTTTCAAGCAAAGCAAGTAGGACATGTCTCCTAGAAAGAGCATCAGTAACAACATTTCCTTTTCCTTTTTTATGTTTTATGACGTATGGAAATTGCTCCAAAAATTCAACCCATTTAACATGCCTTTTATTTAATTTTCCTTGGCCTTTTAAATACTTCAAAGATTCATGATCACTATGAATTACAAAATCCTTAGGAAGTAAATAATGTTGCCAAGTTTTAAGAGCCCTTACCAAAGCATATAATTCCTTATCATAAGTAGAATAATTAAGTGCTGGTCCACTTAATTTTCAATAAAATAAGCAATTGGATGCCCCTCTTTTAACAAAACAGCACCTATACCAACATTAGAAGCATCACATTCCAATTCAAAAGATTTTGCAAAATTTGGTAAGGCTAATATAGGCGCATGAGTGAGCCTATTTTTGAGGGCAGCAAAGGCCGCCTCTTTTTCTCCCCCCACTTATATCCCACATTCTTTTTGACAATGTCATTGAGGGGTGCAGCCAAGGTACTAAAATCCTTAACAAATCTCCTATAGAAACTTGCTAAGCCATGAAAACTCCTTACCTCACTCACATTTCTAGGCGTTGGCCATTCTTGAATAGCCTTCACCTTTTCTTCATCCACTTGAACCCCTTTAGAACTCACAACAAACCCCAAGAATACAACATGGTCGGTACAAAAGATGCATTTTTCAAGGTTGGCATACAGATTTTCTTTTCTAAGCACATCTAAAACAGATTTCAAATGTTCAACATGCATATCAAGATTGGTGCTATAGACAATAATATCATCAAAATACACAACCACAAATTTTCCTATGAATTCCCTTAAAACATGGTTCATTAATATCATGAAAGTGTTAGGAGCATTAGTTAAACCAAAAGGAATAACCAACCATTCATACAAACCATATTTTGTTTTAAAGGCTGTTTTCCATTCATCCCCTTCCCTAATTCTAATCTGATTATAGCCACTTTTTAACTCAATTTTTGTAAACACACATGCACCATGCAATTCATCGAGAAGGTCATCTAACCTGGGAATTGGATGTCTATACTTGATGGTGATGTTGTTTATGGCCCTACAATCAGAACACCTCCTCCAAGATCCATCTTTTTTTGGTACCAAAATGACTGGTACTGCGCAGGGACTCATGTTATCCCTCACCCATCCTTTGCTTATGAGCTCATTCACTTGCCTCTCAATTTCTTTGGTCTCTTGAGGATTGCTCCTATAAGCTGGCCGATTTGGCAATGAGGATCCAGGAATGAGGTCTATGTGGTGCTCAATTCCTCTTAAGGGTGGTAAGTCATCAGGAACATTTTCTGGAAAAACATCCTTATATTCCTGCAAAAGAGAATTAACTATAGAAGGCAGCTCAAATTTATCAAATTGGTTAGCAGTTAAAAGAAAATTTGTATCAAACAATAAGTAAAGAGGTTGTCTTGTGCATAACACTCTCCTCACTTCTTTTTCTTTTGCTAAACAAAGTTGTTTGCCCTCTTGTGTTTCACTCTTTTTCTTTTGGATCTCTTCCCTCTCAAGTGTTTCACTCAATCTCTCTTGAGTAATCTTTTCTCTCAATTTATTTTGGTCCTCACTAACCTCTCTAGGACTCAAAGGCCTCAAAATAATTTTTTTTATCATGGTACATGAAAGAAATTTATTGGTAAAGCCATCATGGATAGCTTTAGTGTCAAATTGCCACGGCCACCCAAGGAGAATATGGCTGGCCTCCATAGGTACCACATCACAAGTCACCTTGTCTTGATATTTTCCTATTGAAAAAGGAATTTCAGCTTCCTTCTTCACGTGCACTTCATCACTTTCATTAAGCCATTGAAGCTTGTATGGCTTAGGATGTGGCTCTGTGTCCAAATTCATCTTGTTTATCAATCTGGAACTAACCACATTAGTGCAACTACTGCCATCAATAATCACCAAACAAATCTTACCATTGATTGAACATCGAGTGTGAAAGATGTTCTCCCTTTGGCTTTCTTCTTTGCTCGCAGTTTGGAATGCTCATAACTAAGAAATTTGGGAAATGGTTTAAAACGAAAAAATGGGGAAAAAAAGGTAAGAAGATGGAATGGAATTTGATAGACGTCACACTTTCAAGGATGAAAAATAAGCCTAAGAGTTATACACACAAAGGGATGAAGGACCTTTGATAAAACTCAATTCTTGATAAACAAGAGAATAATAGAAACACTCTCCAATTTCTTAAAATTTCTTAATTAAACTTGTCTTGTTTCTTGCATGCATGTACATGGATATTTATAGTCCTTACAAACCAAGTCAAATAGGGCATACATTCAGCCATGCAATTCACGCCTACTTCTTCCTAAAATGCCCTCCATGCAGTTTTCATTCAATCTTATTTTAATCATTAAACTTAGGAAATAAAACTAATAAATTTCAGCCTACAATTCTCTACATGTGGCCGCACATTCAATATGGACATCGTAACAACCAACAAGGATTAAAAGTTGTATAACTCAGCCATCAATTGGCCGCCTTTGAAAAGAGACATAACGGCTCCAAAATCAATTGCTGGTTGCTCCCTTTAATTCATAATCGCCCTACATTTAATGTTGTCCCCATCCTTCAATTTGTAACAGCTCTCTCTCTTTGATGGTTGTGATTGCCTTATCCCTTGCATTAATTCAGCCGCAATTGTTTTGTAACAGTCTAGACAAAATAATTCAGCCAATAATTCTCAAATTGGCCGTCCACATGTAGCCAAATGCGTAGCCTTCCTATGCTTTTATTCAAACAAAATAACTTAGCCAACTTATTGAAAGAAAGTATGTTGTTGGCCGATCATCCCCTTGAATTGTTCTTCTGGAATTAAGATAACTGGGATTTAATTAAAACCATGTCACCATTTTTTTTAATTTTACCCGGTTAGATTCACATCATACCCTCCTTCTTCGAGAAGATTCGTCCCAAATCTTAAGGATTTATTTGCTGGTTAATTTATTTAATTCGCTAACTACTGCAGGAAATCAATTGCTCCCTCCTGGGTCGAAGACATGTTGCTTGTATCCATCTTTAGCTTCACATGTTGGTAAGCTATTGATCATCAACGAAACAAACAAAACCTCTTCAAACTCATAACCACGCACATACTCAATGAATTGGAATTGAATCTCATTCAAGTGGTGACTATGAAAATCGGTAACTTCAAACAACAAATGAACCCCACTCTCCAGGTGCAGGGTCTCTTGAATTTGATTCTGAAAGGTGGGCTGAATGTGTAAAGGTACGCTAGGAATGATGTCGACTTTCTTCTTCAAACAAGAAAACTTTTCCTCCTGTTCCTGTAAATTTAAAACATCAAAAGAAAGAAAGAAATGTAATGTTAGAGTTGTCATCTTCCTCTCTATGTTTCTTTTCCTTTTCACGCCCTGCTCTAATCTTCTCTTCTCTTCTTTGCAACCTGCTCAACATTTTTGTTAGTGGGTTTACCTTGAGAACTAGGCGCTGCATGGCTTGAGGATTCAACCAACTCCTTAACTTTGTCCTTCCAATTTGTAGGCAAATTAGTAGAACTTCGCCTGGTTGCTCCTTTTCTTTTTAATTGTTGCTCCACTTGAAGAGCCTTATGCAATAGGTCCTCCATCTCCACATACTCTTGTAACTCAACAATATCTCTAATGTCACTGTTCAAGCCATTTAGAAAATGTACCATAGTGATTTCAGGATCTTCTTCTATATTGGCTTGAATTTGCAACATCTCCATCTCCTTGAAGTACTCCTCCACTCCTTTACTTCCTTGAGTCAGTTTCTGTAATTTTAGCTTCAAGTCTCATTGAAAACTAGAGGGAACATACCGTTTCCTCATGATTCCTTTCATTTCAGTCCATGTCTCCACCAATGGTTCTCCATTTCTGACTTTCTCCTTCTGAAACTTGTTCCACCAAATAAGTGCATAATCAGAAAATTCAGTAGCAACAAGCTTTACCTTTTGCGCCTCTGTATAGGTGTTACAGGCAAAGATATGCTCAATCTTGAGTTCCCACTCCAAGTAGGCTTCTGGGTCACTTCGGCCTTTGAAAGATGGAACAGTCAGCTTGACACCTTGTATTTTTCCTTCATTTCGTGGTGTTCTTTCTTCTTCTGCGTCAGGTGTTGGTTTGACCTCCAGTTGGTCCAACCTAGCATGCAATTCATGATACTGTTGCTTCATCACTCTCTCTAATTTGAATAGAGAGCATCAATTTGTGCTTGAATATCACGATTTTCTACCACTCTCTGCCATGATAAAGAACAAGAAAACCAACGTAACAGAATAATAACAACGTTAACTATTTAGAAACCTCACCACACTTGTGTTTGCACACAATACTTGGCTTTTTCTATGACGTAACTCTCTTGCCTTTTTCCACTCTATTTCTCTTGGATTTCTTACCAAACTAATGAGGAGAAAAAATCATATAGTCACCAACCTGCGTGTAGTCAAGAAGAATTAAAACAAGAAAAGCTAAGAAGAAATAGTATTTGTTAGAAAGAAAGAATTCAGAAAATTTCTAATAATCGGAGCTCTGATGACCAAATGAAGAGAATCCAGAGGGGTGGATTCGTTTTACGGATCTATCTAGGTTGGAATGCTCATAACTAAGAAATTTGGGAAATGGTTTAAACAAAAAAATGGGAAAAAAAGGGTAAGAAGATGGAATGGAATTTGATAAACGTCACACTTTCAAGGATGAAAGATAAGCCTAAGAGATATACACACAAAGGGATGAAGGACCTTTGATAAAACTCAATTCTTGATAAACAAGAGAATAAGAAAAACACTCTCCAATTTCTTAAAATTTCTAAATTAAACTTGTCTTGTTTCTTGCATGCATGTACATGGATATTTATAGTCCTTACAAACTAAGTCAAATAGGGCATGCATTCAGCCATGCAATTCACGCCTACTTCTTCCTAAAATGCCCTCCATGCAGTTTTCATACAATCTTATTTTAATCATTAAACTTAGGAAATAAAATTAATAAATTTCAGCCAACAATTCTCTACATGTGGCCGCACATTCAACATGGATTTTGTAACAACCAACAAGGATTAAAAGTTGTATAACTCAGCCATCAATTGGCCGCCTTTGAGAAGAGACATAACGGCTCCAAAATCAATTGTTGGTTGCTCCCTTTAATTCGTAACTGCCCTACATTGTAATGTTGTCCCCCTCCTTCAATTTGTAACAGCTTTCTCTCTTTGATGGTTGTAATTGCCTTATCCCTTGCATTAATTCAGCCGCAATTGTTTTGTAACAGTCTAGACAAAATAATTCAGCCAATAATTCTCAAATTGGCCGTCCACATGTAGCCAAATGCGTAGCCTTCCTATGCTTTTATTCAAACAAAATAACTTAGCCAACTTATTGAAAGAAAGTATGTTGTTGGCCGATCATCCCTTGAATTGTTCTTCTGGAATTAAGATAATTGGGATTTAATTAAAACTATGTCACCATTTTTTTTTAATTTTACCCAGTTGGATTCACATCACTATTCAACCCCCCTTCTAGTGTCTCCTGTGGTCCTAATAGTTGGTATTAGAGCTCAACCTCGGGTTGAGCATCTAACAAGTGTTGAGAATAAAGATCCAGATGGAAGTCTCTACAAGCATCTCATATTACATCGCTGAAGGTACCTCCGTTTCAAGACCTCTTGCTTTCAATGGTTCTGATTATCACTACTGGAGAGATCATATGAAGCTCTTTATTGAAAGCAGCAACATAGATCTTTGGGACGTAGTCACAGATGGTGGCTATACTCCCACCAACAATGGAGTGCCCATTCCTAAGTCAGAATGGACAAATGATCAGAAGGCACGTGTACAACTCAATGCAAAGGCTAAACTCTACTTGATTTGTTCTTTGAGCAAATCAGAATATGGGAAAGTACATGGTTGTTCCACTGCTAAGGAAATCTGGGATACTCTGTTTGTGGCTCATGAAGGAACTGACAATGTGAAACAATCTAAAATCAGCATGTTAGTACATCAATATGAGATGTTCAAGATACATGAGACTGAATCAATTAATCAGATGTTCGGGAGATTCCAGACTATCACCAATGGACTAAAATCCTTGGGAAAGACTTACGACTCAAGCGATAACAATCGCAAAATCTTGAGAAGTCTACCAAAGATTTGGAGACCCAAGGTAACTGCCATTCAAGAGGCAAATGATCTCAACTCTCTAAGAATGGAGGAACTTCTAGGATCCCTTAAGGTCCATGAGCTGGAACTAGGAGAAGATTCTCCTAAGAAGAAGTCTCTTGCCCTAAATGCCAAGTCCAAGCTGGGAAGAATTGTTTCACAAAAGGCCCTGAAGGTAGACGAGTCCTCAGAAGACTCTGGAGACTCAGAAGGTGACTCTGATGATGATGATGACCTTGCTCTACTAAGCAGAAGGATCAAGAGGATGCTTTAGAAGAATGCCGGATTCAGAAAGTCATCCTCATCCGATAACAAGATGGGCAAGTTAGGAAAGGATACCTTTTCTAACAAAATAACATGCTTTGAGTGCAAACAACCTGGCCACATGAAGGCCGATTGCCCTAAGCTAAGAAGGTTTTCTTCAAAGATGAAGAAGTTTCCGAAGAAGAAGAAAGGGTACATGGAAACATGGGAAGATCTCGATGAGTTCACCTCTGATGAGGATGAGGAAGATGCTGAATAAGCCAACCTGTGCATGATGGCAAGCCTTCCTTCATCAGACAGCTCTGAATCAGAGGTAATACCACAAATCCTGCAAGATATGTATGATGATCTGGTGGAAAGTTCTAAGGAACTTTTTCATGAGTACAAAGAGCTATCAAGAGCATTCACTGAAGTGGCTATAAAAAATGAAGCTCTTGAAACTGAAAATTTGTCACTCAAGGAAAAGCTTCTTAGTTCTGATATTTGTGATTCAACAACTTTGAAAACTGTAAATGAGAAACTTAAAAAACAAGTTGTTGAACTCACAAAGGACCTGGCTGCTTTTGTCAATGGAACCAAGAATCTAAATATGTTTCTGGGTGTCCAGACAAATCCCAAAGACAAAAGTGGTCTCGGTCATTCAGAAACTTCCTCTGTGCATGATGTTAAAATTAAAAATGCTAATAAGGCTAAGAAAGGTAAGGGATGCCTTCACCGTGGTAAGCCTGGACATGATATGTCACAGTGCTGACACAAAAAAGGTAGACCTCCTGCTAACAAAAAAGGACCCAAAATAATATGGTTACCTAAAGTTTTAATTGTTCCTGTTGCAGATGTGTTTAACAGGACAAAGGAGACACCACAAATGGTACCTGGATAGTGGCTGCTCGCGACACATGACAGGAGAAAGGTCTTTGTTCCAAAACCTTAGACCTAAGGATGGTGGTGTGGTCACTTTTGGAGGAGATCAAAAAGGCAAAATCACTGGTGTTGGTTCAGTAGGTATATCTCCTTTATTTGTCATCCATAATGTTCTCCTGGTTGAAGGTCTCCAACATAACCTGCTGAGCATAAGTCAATTATGTGACAGTGGTTTTGTTGTATACTTCACTAGGGATGGCAGCATAGTCAAAAACTCTCATGATCAAATCATTTTTACTGCAAAGAGACACAATAATGTGTACAAGATTGATCTTGAGGACTTGGCTTATCAAAACGTAACTTGTCTTATTTCTATGAAAGATGAAAAACAGATTTGGCATCAGAAACTTGGGCATGCCAGCTTGAGATTAATCTCGAAGCTCACAAAACACAATCTTGTGAAAGGCTTACCCAAGCTCTCCTTCAAATCTGATATTTTGTGTGAAAACTGCTTAAAGGGGAAGTAACCCAGAAGTTCTTTTAAAAGCATAAATGTTGTTTCAACTGCTAGACCCCTAGAACTACTTCATATTGATTTGTTCGGTCCTACAAGAACTGAAAGTCCTTCTAGTAAAAAGTATGGTTTGGTCATTGTGATCATGAAGGTGATCATGAAAAAGGATTTTGCATTTCTGCCATCAGAAGTGATCATGAAGGTGAGTTTGAAAACTCAAGCTTCAGTATGTCATGTGATGAGAATGGGATCTCTCACAATTTCTCTGTGGCAAGAACACCTCAGCAAAATGGGGTTGTTGAGAGAAAGAACAGAAGCTTGCAGGAGATGGGAAGAACCATGCTTATTTCAAGCAATCTTCCAAGGTCCTTTTGGGCAGAGGTTGTTCACACAGCCTATTATATCCAAAATCGGATTTTGGTAAGACCAATTCTTAATAAGACTCCCTATGAATTGTGGAAAGGAAGAAAGCCCAACATTTCATATTTTCACATTTTTGGGTGTGAGTGTTTTATACTTAACACCAAAGATGATCTTGGGAAATTTGATTCCAAATCTGACAAAGGATTCTTCATTGGTTATTCAAAAACCTCTAAGGCATATAGAGTTTACAACTCCAGAACCTAAACTATTGAAGAAACCATTCATGTTAGATTTAATGATGCTAAAAAGACTGATAGGGAACTATCAGATCTAGAAGTTGATTTTGCAGGAATGGAGCTGAATCACACTTTAGAGACTTCAAAAGCGAAGGATGAAGCACCTGTTGAAGGACCCTCTGAAGTACCTGCTGATAAGACAATTGTCCAACCTGCTGTTACTAACACTAATAAGAAAGATAATGCTGAGTCTCAAAATGAACAAGTCTTTCCTCACTGGCGTGAGTGGAGATACATAAATAATCATCCTCCAGAGAAAATCATTGGTGACACTTCAGAAGGAGTTAGAACAAGATCAAGACTAAAGGAAGTCAACAATATTGCTTTCTCTCTGAAATTGAACCAAGGAATATTGAAGAAGCTCTGCATGATGAAGGGTGAATCCTAGCCAAGCAAGAAAAGCTAAATCAGTTTGCTAGAAGTGATGTTTGGACTCTTGTTCCTGAACCCATGGGAAAACTATTATAGGAACCAAATGGGTGTTTAGAAACAAACTCTTCGAAGATGGTCAAGTTATCCGAAACAAGGCAAGACTACAATCAGCAAGAAGGTATTGACTTCATTGAAACTTTTGCTCCGGTAGCTAGGCTAGAAGCTATTAGAATTTTACTTTCCTACGCAGCTAACAATAGGATCAAACTATATCAAATGGATGTAAAGAGTGCCTTCCTAAATGGTTTCATTGAGGAATAGGTATTTGTTAGGCAACCCCCTGGTTTCAAAAATGTAACTTTTCCCAATCATGTTTTGAAACTGAAAAAGGCTCTGTATGGTCTGAAACAAGCTCCTAGAGCTCGGTATGAAACACTGAGCAGCTTTTTACTTCAAAATGGTTTTGAAAGAGGAAAAGTTGACACAACTCTTTTTAGAAAAATGTCTAACAAAGACCTGATTCTGGTCCAGATATATGTTGATGATATTATCTTTGGATCAACAAACTCCTCACTATGCACTGAATTCTCAAAGCTTATGCAATCCGAATTCGAAATGAGTTTAATGGGAGAACTAAAATTTTTCTTGGGACTTCAAATTAAGCAAGACTCTGATTGTATATGGATTCATCAAGAGAAGTATAGAAAAGAGATGCTTAAGAAGTTTAATATGCATGATTGCAAGCCTATGAAAACTCCTATGCACCCCTCATCTGTTTTAAACAAAGATGAAGGAGAAGAATCTGTTGACCCAACTATGTATCGAGGAATGATTGGATCCTTATTGTATCTTACTGCAAGTAGACCTAACATTATGTTCGTTGTATGCCTGTGTGCAAGATTTCAATCTGATCCAAGAGTGACTCACTATCAAGCTGTAAAGAGGATCTTTAGATATTTGAAAGGTACTACTAATCTTGGTCTGTGCTATAAGAAGAGTAAGGATTGTAGGTTAGTAGGATTTTGTGATGCTGACTTTGCTGGAGATATAATTGAAAAAAAATCAACCAGTGGCAGATGTCACTTCATTGGAGAAAATCTAATAAGTTGGTCCAGTAAGAGACAAAGCACGATAGCTCTTTCAACTGCTGAAGCCGAATATATTTTTGCAGCATGCTGTTGTTCACAGCTACTATGGGTAAAATACCAGCTAGAAGATTTCAATATTCATATTAAATCTATTCCAGTCTTCTGTGATAACACGAGTGCAATTAACCTTTCTAAAAATCCAATTCAACACTCAAGAGCAAAACACATTGAAATTAAACATCATTTCATAAGAGACTATGTTCAGAAGGGAATTATTGATATGCAATTCATTGATACAAAACATCAATGGGCTGATATATTCACTAAACCACTTGCTAAAGATAGATTCAAGTTTATTTGACAAAATTTGAATATTCTCTCTATTTCGGACAATTGAATCTTCTTCTTATTTCACTTCTTCAGACACTATATTTACCCTTTTGACTGATGACAAAATGGGGAGTATTAAGAAACTAACAAAATCTGAAGTTAAGTGTGTTTCAGAAGCAATCTCAGATTCAGGGGGAGCAGAGGATTCAGGGGGAGCAGATTAAGAGCAAATTCAAGTCGAAAGTCGAAAAGCTCTGAATCAGTATCTAATTAAGGGGGAGCTTTACTCTAATATATTATTATCTCTTCCCTTCAAATATTTGATTTCTTAAAGCAAATTTGTCATCATTAAAAAGGGGGAGAATGTTGAGTCTCAAAATGTTATTCAGAGGATAATAATGTTTTAAGTCTCGCGACTCCAAAGTTTTAATGATAGACAAATTTGGCTTTAACGTGAAAGTATAACTTCTGCTGAAGGTATTTGTTCAATATTTCAGAAGGTACAGTCTGAAGAAATCATATCATCTGAAGTACGTGAAACCTTCCGAAGCAAGGAAACCTGCTGAGAGAGTGCTACCTGCTGAAAGTATTGAACCTCCTGAAGTTCTGAGACAACGTACCTTTGCCTGTCCGTCTTCAATATTATACTCTCAGAAATTCTCTTTGAAGACTCAAGTCTCTTGTAGCATTCCCAGATTACTTGTGCCTCTTTTTCTTCTGGAAAGTCAGAGAAAGTGTTTTTTGACATATTTCAAATTTCTCTCACCAAAAAGGCAAAGTTTGCAAAAAAAGCACATACGGCTCAGAAAAAGTGAAGTCTGTGAGCTGACTCTACTACCTGCTACTGCTGAGGGTTCAGGCTATGTGTCACAACGGGAGCATTTGCATTAAATGCTATCTCTCAACGGGAAATCGATTGGAGTTCAACGGATGAAAGATATTCTCTCTATAAATACCAAACTTCATGTTGAAAGAACTAGAGAAAGAAGAACAAAGAAATCGACTTGCTGAAACGCTGCAGAAATTTATACTCATCTGTTTCATAATTCTCTCATACTGTACAACAACTTCTATATCCTGAGTCTTACTCAGTCATTTGTACAAGTTTCCTAGTTCAAGCTCTAAACTTGTGTAGTTTCAGAGTTTGAGCATTCATCCTTTCAAACTGTATTTGTTGGGGTAGCCTGAAGAGGCTGTGTTAAAAGAATACTTGGGTTTTCAGCCTGGAGAGGCTGTGTGTACAAAGAATACTTGGTTGAGCCTGGAGAGTCTTGTCGGTAAAAGAATACTCGATATTGAGCCTGGAGAGGCTTGTCTGCAAAAGAATACTTGGTTGAGCATGGAGAGGCTTGTCGGTAAAAGAATACTCGGTGTTGAGCCTGGAGAGGCTTGTCTGTAAAAGAATACATGTAATCTTGCGGGATTAGTGAAAATCCAGTGGTGGTTTGCCCTGGGACTGGACGTAGCTCACTGGGTTAGTGGGTGAACCAGGATAAATCTCTGTGTTAAGTTCTCTCAACCCTTTACTATTTAATTTCCACTGCTATCTGTTTATTTCTAACTGTGGAGGGTTCTGAAAAGTAAGTTTATAATTTGCGCAGCATAAACAAATTATCATTTGCACAAATCTTTTCAAAAGGCAATCTTTACTGGACTTGCTGAAGTGTTTCAGCTAGTCTCCGGAAACTTATTTTTCAACAAGTAGTTTGAACATTGAAAATACCTTTGCTTGTTTCGAAAGAGATTTCACGAAAAATCTGCAAAGATTATAAAACACTATTCAACCCCCTTTTTCTAGTGTTTCTTGTGGTCCTAACAAATTAATTCATGAAAAAATACATTTTTCAACCAAGGTTACTTGTAGCTTTGGTCAAATCACATCCAAGCAACACCATGTTGTTGTTTGATTCAACACATCAAAAAGGATAAAATGAGGTCAAGGAATCTCCCTCTTAGTTTCTTTTCTTTTTAATTACCACTAAGAGTTAAGATTTTCTCTTCCCTCCTTACCAAGTTTTCTCTTTTTTAGATGATGAAGTTGATGTTGGAGAAGATGAAGAACTAAGTCACCAACCCTAGAATGACAAATATGACAAGAAACTTGCAACAAAGTAAAATCATCAAAGCCTTTCATGGTTAACACATGAAGATGTACCGTGGAACCAAGGTAAAAAATAAAAAGAATAAATGGATAGAATGGTCAAGAAATACCTACGAGCTTGATGAGTAAGAGAGGAGAAGATGATGATTCCTTGAGTCTTTAAGAAGAATGAAGTCAAGAATAAGTGTATGAAGTGTTAAGGAAGGTTATGTTCTTCCTTAACTTAGTGAAATTTTGAATGGAGAGAAAATGAAAGTTGATGAAGCAATTAAAATGGTAAAGGGAATTCAGCCATGCTATGTTTATATAGAGATGGGAAATAATTAATTTCACAAGCCTTAGTCCAATGGTTAGGTTTTTGACACCACACCAAATCAATGGCCAAGATTGGTTAGTTTTTAAAAAAGTAAAAAATTAAAGTTAACTTTTTTCTAACACATCTAAGCTTTTAGATTAAATAATTATATTTTAGGCATACTTACTATGCTATAGCTGAATTTTGAGTGTAGGAATGAGTCAATGATAGTTTGGTTGTTTAGGAAAATTACTAATGTCATTTTTATCTTTTTACCAATTAAAATATTATAAAAATTTCAAAATTTGTATTTTGTTATACTATATACTTTTCCAGGTTGATCATTTTGATGTTATCTCACTTCTAGAGTTAAAATTCCTAATAAATCTGAAAAAGTTATCAAATCAAAGAATATTAATTTTTTTTTACTTCAAATCATTAAGAATCACGACTTTGCATAATGTCCTAATCTTAGCATTGTTAACGGTAACTCAGAATGGGGGAAATACAGGTGTTACGTACATTATGTAACCTAACCATTTTTTATTTTTTATTTTGAATTTAAGTCACTTCAAATTTGTATTTAGCTCCATTAATTACTTTAAATGATGAGATCTTCTGTTTTTTGTATATAGACTTTGGTATATGCATGTTAGAAATCATATACATTTTTAATATGGCATAATAAATACACTCTTAGTGTTTTCAAAAAAAAATAAATACACTCTTAGTGTGAGAAGTGGACAGCCTTAATTATGATTAAATTTCGAGTAAAATTACCTTTGATAATAGAAAATATCTTTGGTTAAAAAAAAAAATAATGTGTAAATACCATTATTGTTAATTTATATGAAATAAATAAATAAATAATATTAAACATTCAAATTAGTTTACGTACAAAAGTATTATTACTTTATTTCATTAATTAGTTTGTACCATAACATTTTTATATTTATTATGATTTCACTTTTAATATTATTCACACAAAAATGGAAATTTTAATTTACATGAAATCATATTAAAATATAAACGGATTTAATGGATATACACTCTCAAAGTTAAAAAAATTTAAAATGTCATTCAATGATATATTGTCAGATTATGTATTTAATTTAAGGCTTAAATATGTTTATGGTACCTCGAAAATTAGTGAATTTTGTGTTTAGTCCCTATAAAATTTTTCAACTATATTGAGTCCCTCATTAATTTTCCGTTTCCAAGTTTAATCCTTGCCGTTAATTTGCATTGTTAAGTGATAATCTGACACTGTTACAGTACGCTGACGTGTCTATTTAGGCTGACGTGGTTGCCATGGTGGATTTTTCTGAAATTATTTTCCCCAATTTTTTTAATTCTTAATTCCAATATTAAAGTAATTAATATTGGAATTAAGAATTAAAGTAATTAATATTGGAATAATTAATATTGAAATTAATAATTAAAAAAACTTGGGGGAAAATAATTTCAGAAAAATCCACCGTGGCAACCACGTCAGCCTAAATAGACACATCAATGTATTGTAACAATGTCAGGTCATCACTTAACAATGCAAATTAACGGCAAGGATTAAACCTGAAAATGGAAAATTAATAAGGGACTAAACTTAGGTGAAAAATTTTATAGGAACTAAACACAAAATTTGCTAATTTTCGAGGGACTAAAAACATATTTAAGCCTTAATTTAATAATACATCATACATGATGTGAGAGCATGACGTGTCATATTTGACTTAAAATACACATCATGTATTTAATTTAATAATTTAATTTAAAATAAATCATGCATGATGTGTCATTTTCATCAAATAATATTTTTTTGTTGAACCACAGGTATCCTCCACGGGAGGCAATCCTGTTCGAGCCGGGAACATCTATGAGAACACATGATGTGAACACATAATTTGATGATAATATTAAACATTTTTACACGAACAATCCATACTAATTAAACTCAATCTAGATTATACAAATAAATATTTATATATAAATGAGAAAAAATGTTATATTACAATATATTAATTCATAAAAAAGTGAATCAAAATATTTTTTTTATTATAAATGAAGCTAAATATTTACATTATACAATGACAGTAAACTTTATATATATGAAAACATTCTATTATCTAAAGTATAGGTAATAAATCACATGAGATGAAACTTTTATTTGAAAATGTATTAATAATTATAATATTAAAGTAAATGTTTTCATGTTTATATAAAAATATATTAATATTTAAATCAAAGGATAATTAATTGCATTGTTCGAGAAAGTTGATTTTATATGAAAGGGCATTAATGTAACATATATCCAAAAAATCAGGACCTAGAGAACACAACGGAAGTATTAGGTTGTGAATCCCATTGCAAGAAGGAAGTTAGAGAAGCAAGATGAGGAATTAGGGATTTGAGGTGAAAATAATACGAGAGTTAGGGAATCGGTTAATAGTTGTGAGTTTTAAGGGAATTGAACAGGGGAAAACCAAGTTTTAAGTCAAACATGACTATAGAGTTAACTTAGGAGGAGTCGCACCCAGTGGTGGAAAGGCTAGTATGGTGAAGAGGTGAGGAAGGAAGTAGAGACATTGGAACTAGGGAATTAGATTGGGACGGAAGGAACTAAGCTTAAACGAATTGGCGGGAAGGAAGAGGAGAGGTGTAGACTCAAGGAACTGAGGTATAAAGGTGATTTTATGGAAAAGAACAAGGAATTAGAGGAGTGTAGTCTCATGGACACTTGGAACCCTTTTACCTTGGCCTTAATGAGGTGAATTGATGATTTACATCATGGTTCACGTGAAGAGTGCCCCGTTGGGCTTCAACCAAGGTTGTTGTTCCATTTTGAGTTTTAAGCCTAATGACCTTTGTGCACTAATTCGAAGATATCTAGGGTTGTAGGTGTCCAATTGAAGTGATTCCACTTGCATTAGAAAGCTAAGATTCGGGGCTTCAGTTTTATATGCTACATGATAATATTCTGATCTCATTTGCATCTCCAAATAGGCGTATTCTCTCTCAAGCGAGAAAGTTGTCGCCCGAGCGAAAATATCAGCAGAAACAGGGGTTGAAATGTTGTCGTTTTCGCTTGAGCGAGAATCCTCTCGCTCAAGCGAAAATTTGGTAGAATGTCACTGTCTTAATTTCGCTCAAGCGAAACTATTTCGCTTGAGCGAAACTATGCGTGGCCAGTTCTTAAAAACAGAGTTTTAGGGTTCTTTCTCATTCTTTTTCCCTTCTTCAACCTTAAGAGAGGAAGGGTCCTTGAAGCTTGAAGAAAGGAATCTCAAGTCAAGAACTCCATCTCCAAGTCTTTCCCAACCTTTATCCTCTTCCCTTTGAGCTCCCTTGAGGTGAGTGAAGCTCACACACAATCTCTCCATTTTGTATGATTGATCCTCCATGTACCCACTTCTTCCTTTTCCTTTCTTGAGGTTGTATGTGATTGTTTAGGACTATTTACCGATTGAATTTAGTTGTATTGTATGTATGAAGGAGATTGAGCTAGATACCCTTATCTAGGGTTTGGAATAGGGAATTCTGCCAAGTTTAGGCACTATTTATTGCTTTTGTTGAATATTATGAGTATGTTGGTTGTATTCCATGCATTGGTGGTGATTATGCTAGAGATTTTCATTTAGGGCTTGATAATGGAATTTTATAATGTTGAGCACTAATCGTTATTCTAGTTGTTTATTATAATTAAATTTTATATTTGTGAGTTCTATTGTGCCTGTTGAGAATTAATAAGACACTTGGGCTTTGCCTAGAGAGTAACAAAGAGAATGTTTAGATCTAGCAAGATTCATGTACTATATGTTTTGTGTGTGTGAATTGCATTAAGGCCTTTGGCCCAGATAATTGGAAAATGATTTTTGAGCCTCGGCTCCCAGATAAAAATGAGATTTGGCTTCGGCCCTAGAAAAATGGCTTAGGCCCCAGAGTTTTGGCTTCGGCCCCAGATCACCTTAATTAAACAAGATTGGACTTCGGTCACCAGAGTAATTGGACTTCAGTCCCCAAAGTAAAACTTGGACTTCGGTCCCCATAGTAATTGGTGGGATACGTCCCCAAGGAAGACGTTCCTTGTAGTTTGAGCTTAGGTCTAACCCCAGAGATAATGATAAGACCCCGTCTGCCAGGTAATGCAGATCATGCATAGCATATTTACTTTGAGTTTTGGCATTTGGCTACATGTATAGTTGAGTGTAGTTATATTGTGGTAATTGAAAGAGTTTATGTATGATATGATGAAATGTGATAGAACCAAACCACGTATGATTTGCTGAATGTTATGTTGCATGTCATATGCCAGTCTCCCCACACTACTTGTTGCATGCTTTGCTAACTGAGACACTTGTCTCACCCCACGTTGTGGGAACACATTTTAGTATGCAAGATGGTTTGATTGAACAACCGGAGAGAGGATTGAAGCTCGTAGAATGGTTCATCCACCCCAGTTGCCAGAAGGACCCTATGAGGGATTGAAAATTATTTTGAATTGTATTGTGTTGTATTTGTTGAGTCTCAAAATATTATTAAGAAAGTTAATAATGTTTAAGTCTCACAATCCTAAGTTTTAATGGATAACAAATTTGGTTAAAAGATTATTATTGAATTAGAGTCAATTCACTTAAAGGTATTTTGTTTAAATGTTTTAGCAATCTTTATGAAGAGCAATTCCCTGATAAGATCCAACTCTCCGAAGTTGAACATGCTGATATGAGGAACTCTCTGAAGAGCTAAGACCTGCTGAAGTCCACTCTACTTTCTGAAGTATTACAGTATCTGAAGAAATGCTGAAGACCTACATCGTAGCATTTGACTAAAGTCTGAAGGCTCTCTGCTTAAAGACTTTAATGCATCTTCAAACGTCTTATGCAAGTTTGATCCAGTTAAGGAATGTTTTCAAAAACCCTTTATGCTGTCAAAATCATATTACCTTAAAAGGGAATCTGTTGTACGTGTCAGAACTGTGTCACAGTCTGCACAACTGCTGCACACAAAGTCATAAGCTTTTTAGAGATTGTCTTACAACGTCTTTAACAGCATTTAATGCTATCTCTCAACCGTGGTTAAGCAATCTTCAACGGATTAATTTTTGGACTCTATAAATTGCTTCATGAAAGACTTTGAAGACGTCTTTAGGGACTTTTGTACATTGTAAATCTCTCTGATATTTTGTACATTGTAAATCTCATTTGTATCCTGAGTTATACTCAGTTATTTCCTTGTACATGATTATTTGTGTTTGAGTTCTTTAGGGACTTAAACAAAATTCTTTGTAAACAATGAAAAGTGTTTGAGAGCCTGAAGAGGCTTGGAGGAACAAACAATACTTGGTAGTTTAGCCTGAAGAGGCCGTGTCCAAACAATACTTGGTTGTTTAGCTTGAAGAGGTTGTGTCCAAACAATACTTGGTGTTTTAGCCTGAAGAGGCTGGGGTCAAAGAATACTTGTAACTGATCAGTTAGTGGAAAATCCAGTTGCATGTTTGCACTGGGACTGGACGTAGCTCACTGTGTTAGTGGGTGAACCAGGATAAATTCTTGGCTAAGTCTTCTCAACCCTTATCTCATATTAACTGTTATTTTATCTAACAAGAAGGGTTAAGATATTAGTGAATTAAACTATTTAAACATAAGCTTTCAAAAATACGTTTCAAAACAATTTAAGAAATCAGTTTTGGTGAACCTACTAAAAGATTTTCAGCAAGTACATACTCCGGTTTCAGAAAGTTGCTTCTAGCTTTTGTGAAAACTCTGTTTGAAAAAAAAAGGTTTCCAAGAAAATCTGTTTAAACAATTAAAATACTATTCAACCCCCCTTCTAGTGTTTCCTGTGGTTCCTACAGTTGGTATCAGAGCTCAACCTCGGGTTGAGCATCTAACAAGTGTTAAGGAAAGAAGATCCAGATGGAAACCTCTACAAGCTACAGTGCCTACATCTCTGAAGAAGCATCTGTCACCAGACCTCCTATGTTTAACAGAAAAGATTATTTCTACTGGAGAGAGCACGTGAAGCTATTCATAGAAAGCAACAATCTTGATCTCTAGGATATTGTCACTAAAGGAGATTACATTCCCATGAAGAATGGAGAGCCCATCCCAAGAACTAAATGGACTAGTGAGCAAAAATCAAATGTTTAACTCAATGCTCAAGCCAAACTCTACCTGGTGTGGTCCCTGAACAAATCTGATTATGAAAGGATCAAAACATGCATCTTTGCTAAGGAGATTTGGAATTCTTTAGCATCATCAATCCATGAAGAAACTTAAGATTATGGCTTTACCTCAGAAGAATCCACACTACGCCAAATTTATTATATAAGAGCACCAGCTTAAGGGCACTCCCGTGTTAGTTAGCGCCTAAAATGATCATTTTAAAATGAGGGCGCTTAAAATTTGGGCGGGAGCGCCCTTACAGGTAAAAGTTAGGGCGCTCCCTGTGAGCGCCCTCTTTGCCACCATAATTTTTTCTTTTATTTTTTAAAAATTCTGGAATTGAGGGCGCTCCTGAGGGCGCTTCCGTGTTTTTTAATAGGGCGCTCCCTGTGAGCGCCCTCTTTACCACCATAATTTTTTTTTAAATTCTGAAATTGAGGGAGCTTCCGTGTTTTTTAATAGGGCGCTCACTGTGAGAGCCTTCTTTGCCACCATAATTTTTTCTTTTTTTTTTAAATTATGGAATTGAGGGCGCTCCTGAGGGCGCTTCCGTGTTTTTTAATAGGGCGTTCCCTGTGAACGCCCTCTTTTCCACCATAATTGTTTTTTAAAAAAAAAATCTGGAATTAAGGGCGCTTCCGTGTTTTTTTAATAGGGCGCTCCCTATGAGCGCCCTCCTTGCTAATTAAAAAATCCAATTCTATTTAAATTTTCTCCTCCCGCTCGCTTCTAAAGCTCCCACACTCTCACTCACACTCTCAACCCTAGTCGTCCCCATCCCCCTTCTCTCTCTGTTTTTCATGATTCCCCCTCCCTATTCCCTCATCTCATCCTTCCTCTTTCTCTCTAATTTTTTCTCTGTTTTACTAAAGATTGGATTTCTCCCCATTCATCTTCTTCTCTCTCGGTCCAACTGTCTCCTTCTTTCTCCCATATCTCTCCATCTTCCCCTTCCTAGCGCGGTGGCCGCTACTCCTATCTTCCCTTCGCAGCGCGGTGGTAAAGGCAGTGGCGAGCGAGGCGCGATAGCTGTTGGCGAGTCGCAGTTACAGGAGAGACCTGTTACGCGGTTAGTAGTTCATTTTATTTTGTTTATTTGTGCTGATTAGTCTTAACAAAACTATTCCTTCTATATGCAGTGGCAAGAGTTCTTACGGTGCTTAGTCTGTGGCCCTTGCTGATGAGGACCATGGTGAGTGGTAGGAGAGATCTCAGTGGTAACAGAAGGACCAACAAGCAGAGGGAATTGTTTTTTTTTTTTTTGAATTTTTACCATTTTTTTGTTCCCTCCTTTTTTTTCGCTATCTGAAATTCAAAATTTTTGTGTTTCTTAAATAATAATAAACTAGGGCGCTCACCTGGAGTGCCCTCGCTAAGAAATAAAAATAGGATGCTTAGGGCGCTCACCAGGAGCGCTTTTATTTACAAAAGTCAGGGCGCTTCCGTGTTTTTTTTAGCGCCCTGAACTGACTTCCGTCAGGGCGTTTTTAGAAACGCCTTTCTTTCAATGATCCTATAAAAGCAGTTTCTATTAGTGCGCACGGAAGCGCCCTTTTATGATGTACGGGAGCGCCCTTATTGGCCTTTTTTGGCATAGTGCCACCTCAGGAATAGGAGAAGATTCATCTGATGAAGAAAATCTATGCTTAATGGCAAATCAATCATCTTCAGAAGATCTTGATCCTAAGGTAACATCCTTAACTCTTCTAGATGAATATGATGATCTAGTTGATAGCACCAAGGAACTCTTCAAAAAGTATAAGAAACTTTCAAATGCATATACTGCAATATGCAACAAAAACAACGATTTTGAAAAAGAAAATCTTATACTTAAAGAAGAGCTTCAAGTACAAGAGAATAGTAAATCCAAAAATCTACTTGAAGAAAAATAGAAACTTCAAGGACAGATTAAGGATCTTACCAAAGACCTAGCCAACTTTACTGAAGGAACTCATAATCTTAACAAGTTATTGGAAACTCATAAAAGGTTAAATGACAAAAAAGGTTTGGGTTTCTCTGGGAAACTATCACCTAAATCATCAGAATCTAAGTTGCCTAAAAAGGTTAAGAAAAAGGTTGATGGGTGTCCTCACTGTGATAAACATAGACTTTTGAAGTGTGAAAACAAGCAGAAAGAGGAACCTGTACCTGTAACTGACCCTGGTGAACCCAAGAAAATATGGGTACCAAAACTTCTTATCATTTCTCTTGCAAATGTGTTAAATAAATCAAAGAAAACTCCCAGAATCACTGCAGAGGAATGGATGAGAGGAACTCTTAATGAAAGGAAGGTTTATGTTCCAAGAGCCTTCAACATAAGCTACTGAAGCAACAAAGGCATCTCTGGAAACAATGTTGAGTCTCAGCAAATACATATCATCAACTCAAATGTTTAAGTATCTCTGCTGGTAACATTGTTTAATATTGCAATTTTTTAAATATCTGAGATTATTTGAAAATATGTGAAAATTAGTGTGCATGTAACTATCTGAAATACATGAACTTTCTGAAATGTGTGTCTACTGAAATTCATACCTACTGAATTGTATGAACTTGTTGAACACATATACTTTCTGATATTGGCACTTGATGACGTGGCATCCTGAGACACTGTTGGCTTTTCACCTATCCTCTGAAGCTGCGCGATCGTACGACTCCCCATGTCTGCGTAGCCTGTAACTGTCATCATTAATGCTATATGAGTCTATATATAGCACGTGGGAAACAATTTAAATCTTTCACTCTCTCTTTTCTTTCTCTCTACAGCTAAATGTTCCTACAACCTTTGAGCTCTCAGAAACTCTCTGCTCTCAAGTTTCAAACTTTCCCTAACCCTACTCACTGCATATTACCTTCTGTTCTTCAATGGCTCCCAAGAAGAGTGATGTTGCTTCATCAAAGGCTGGTGGAAAGATTGTCCCAAGCAGGTGTATCAACTTCAAAAGTCTTGCTAAAAATGGCTTCGACCTCCCGGATCACTTTAGGTGTGTTGTTTGGTTGCCATTCTTCAATGTGATTGACTGTGGCTGGAATGAAGCCAGTGTCTACCAGTTCTGGAGGACTATTAGAGAGGTTGAAGGAAACAGAAGGGTTTACCTGAAGGCTCAAGTGATTGGTCAAGAGATTGTGGTTGATAATGTTGTTCTGGAGCAAGTAATGGGCGTGAAGGCTGAAGGTGCTGTGTATATACCAGACTGGGAAGCTAAAAATGGTGGAGTAGGAAGATTCAATCAGATGCTGTTTGGAGCAGAAGACCCATCCAACCCAAAGGGCACTGGGATGATGGATATTCCCAGGTTGTTGTTTGCTATTCTGGGGTGCTGCATTATCCCCAAAGGAGGTGGCAAGGATCATATCTCTGAGTTTGAGAGATTCTGTGTTATCCACCTTCAACAGAAAAAAAAAGATTAATCTGCAATGGGTCATTCTGTATGGCATGATTAGAAGGGCAAGAGATTCAGCTGCCAACTTGCCTCACAATACCTTGATCATAAAGATTTTGATGCATCACAAGGTACCTGTTTAAAGTCTTTTCTATCACAAACCTCCCAGTTTCTTCAATGCAACCACTGTCAAGCAGATGGGAATTGATTTGAAGAAACCTGAGCAAAAGAGGAAGAAGGAACTTGCTAAGAAGTTCCAGAAGTTAATACTAGAAATCCTTGAAGATGAGCTGCAAGGAGACACCAAAAAAAAGGAGTTCAAACCTGCTGAGGTTACTCCAGAGAAGAAGTTGCTGAAAAGAAAAGGAACCAAGGTTTCACAAAAGATCCTTACCCCTGCTGATCTTGAAAGGGTAAGAGAGGTGGAGGCATCTTATCAGAAGGCTACTTCATCTAAAAAAGTAGTTGAAGCATCTACACAACAAGAACCTGAACCTGTTCAAAGGGTTCACAATGAACCTCCTGAAATTGTGAGTCAGGCTACTGAAGTGCCTGCTGATACTACAAAGCCTACCTTGACTCCCAAGGGACAGGCTATGATGGATGAAGCTGTAAGTGGAAGCTCCTCAGAACCTCTGTGTCAAACCTCTAGCCACTATGCATCCTGATCCAGAAATCCAGAAAGTGGTAGAGATTATTACTGCCATTGATGAAAAAGAGGCTAGAAGAAGAAAAGAACACGAGTAGAATGATAGAGCTCTTGCTGAAGCTGCTCAGAAAGCAATGTTAGAGGATGAGCAATTGGAGAAATCCTCTGAAAGAAAAAGGAAGAGACCTTCCAAAGCAGTAAGATCCAAGCACGGGAGATTGCTATCACCTGTGGAGAGGAAGGTCCTGCTTCTGCATAGATGATCACTAGAAGCAAGTCTATACCAAAGGATGATGGTGAGATCTTTCAGGAAGCTTTGAAGCAAGTCAGGACAAAATTTGTGTTGGGTTTGAAGAAAGAAAGGATTGTAAAGAGGAAAGCAAAACCTCCTACACCCTTTGTACTTTATGACTGGACCAAGACAAAGCTGTATCAAAGAAAGCTTCAAGAAGCTGCCTTGAAGCCTGTGCCTGCAGAGAAACCCTACAAGAAAACCAAGGTACTCTTTGACAATCTGGATCCTGCTGATCAAGAAGATGTTGTGAGTCCTTCTGAAGTCCTTGTGAAGAAGGTAGATGATGGTACCATTACTGATAATGGTGCTAAGGTTGAGAAACCTGAAGTTACTGAAGAAGTCATCCAACCTGCTGCTGATAAGGTTGAAGAGGTTACACTTGCTGACAACACCATAAGTGAACCTACTGAAGACATAGCTGCTGAAGAACCTTGTGCTGATAAAGTTGTTGCACCTGTTGATAATGAAAAAGGTGCAAAACTTCATATTATTGATCCAATGGAGACTGAGCAAGAGATTGTTGTGGTGAGTCCCATTTCTACTATTCCTTTGAGGACTGAACCTGCTGAGGTTAATGATCTATCTTCACCCAGTCCTCAACCTCTATCACCATTCAATGTTGATTTCACTTATGAGAGGATGCCAAATCAACTGGAACTGATACCTGCCTTATCCAATGTTGTTGATTGGAACATTAAGGGAAAGTTTGTGTGGAAAGAAAAAGGTTCATTTGTGTATGAAGGTGACTTATCTCCAAGAGAATTTCTGTGGAAGCCCAAGTCTAGGGATATCTCAAGAAGGCCAACCTTTGACAAAGCAATGCCCATACTCAGTTTTGAAGACTTGCTGAAGTCTGTTGAGTTTCCTCACAGATTCTATCAGAATACACAAGCTCAAAGGAACAGATTACCCACGTTTCCGAACTTCAATGAGGAGCTGTTGTATTTTAAAGATCATTTGCCACTGCAACCACCCAGGAAAATTGGTTTGCATTTGGACTCTCTTGAGGATGCCAGATTAAGGAGAATGGCCAAGGCTTTAGGGGGAGGGTCTGATCAGATTGAGAAGATTAGACAAGGTGTGCAACCACCCAGGAATTTTTGGAAGAGAATTGATGTTGATTCTCCTGATGTTATGAGAATACCTGTTGAAGATTGGATTCTCATCAGACATCTGAATATGGAAGTTGAAGTATACTCTAAGTATGTTACTGAAAATG
This sequence comes from Sesbania bispinosa, assembly GCA_026901365.1. Taxonomy (NCBI): domain Eukaryota; kingdom Viridiplantae; phylum Streptophyta; class Magnoliopsida; order Fabales; family Fabaceae; genus Sesbania; species Sesbania bispinosa. Next base: position 868,933 of record QLOH01000098.1, read on the forward strand.
CTGGATGCAGAGGTTTCAAGCCTCCAACACACCTCACCATGAAGCCTTCAACCAAAATCTATTGGCAACTTGACAGGATTGTGCCAAAGCTACCTTTTTCTGAAGGTGTTGAAGATAAGAGGAAGGAACCAAAGTTTTACTCTGCCTACTTAGAAGATCCCAAGCCCATGACTGCTACTGAATAGGAGAGAATTCCTGAAGACTTAGAAGATATGGTGGTTTTGACCACACATACAGAGACAGGATATGGGATTCTTATTGGTATGAAAAGGAAAAGAAAGGGTCCTGCTCAGGAACAAGATATGATTTTATTGATTCCATGACCAAAAGCCCCCTTTCTATTCAAGAATTCAAGACTTGGTTTCCAGCAACATTTCCAGGATGTAAGCGAAAGCACCCTTTATTGATTCAATGACCAAAAGCACCCTTTCTACTTGATGAATACAGTATTGAAGACTGGGCTACAGTAGTGTATTCTCCTACCATTTTCACTCACCAAGTAGTCAACCCTGCTGAATATGGGTTCTCTGTTGGTTTTGGAAGGAAGGAGTTTACTTGGAAACACATCACTTTTGTAGTCATAGAATCTGACCTTACACAGGCCTTGGAGATTCTTGAAAGAGAGATTCAGAGATTAAGAAGCAAGAACCTGAGACTCCAATCCTTAATGAGGCAACTACACGCTGCTCCTGTGCACATTAAAGAGGAAAAGCCTAAGCTTAAAAGGACCAGCAGTTTTTAATTGCCAAATTTCAGAAAGTTTTTGTGTTCTATATTTTGTTATATATATTTCTGCTTATACTCTCTGAAATTTTAATACTAAGTGCTTGATGTGTCTACGTATTGCTTTTAAAATTACTCTCTGCGTATTTATGGTGTTCTGTTATCTTCTGATGATTAGAAATGATTGCATTAATTGCTCTATCTTTCTGAATTTAATTGAGTACCTACTCTGCATCTATATCCTTGTAATACATTAAATGCTTCGGCAACTCTGAACTGCTTCAATTTATTTTAAGGGGAAATACAAGAAATTATTACCCTAGTATCTTCCTTTCATCCTTTTGATTGATGACAAAAAGGGGAGTATTAAAAAGAAAAGGAGTTAAAAAGAAGGTAACAAGGAAACAAAAATCTGAAGTTAAATGTCTTTGGAAGAAATCATTGTTTCAGGGGGAGCAAAGTATTCAGAATTCAGAACAAGTATCTGAAATAGGGGGAGCAAATTTGAAACTCACACTTTTATTTCCCTTCAGATATTTGTTGAGTTTCTTTTTAAACAAATTGGTCATCATTAAAAAGAGGGAGAATGTTGAGTCTCAAAATATTATTAAGGAAATTAATAATATTTAAGTCTCACAATCCTAAGTTTTAATGGATAACAAATTTGGTTAAAAGATTATTATTGAATTAGAGTCAATTCACTTGAAGGTATTTTGTTTAAATGTTTCAGCAATCTTTATGAAGAACAATTCCCTGATATGATCCAACTCTGCGAAGTTGAACATGCTGATATGAGGAACTCTCTGAAAAGCTAAGACCTGCTGAAGTCCACTCTACCTTCTGAAGTGTTACAGTATCTGAAGAACTGCTGAAGACCTACAGCGTAGTATTTGACTAAAGTCTGAAGGCTCTCTGCTTAAAGACTTTAATGCATCTTCAAACGTCTTCTGCAAGTTTGATCTAGTTAAGGAATGTTTTCAAAACCCCTTAATGCTGTCAAAATCATATTACCTTAAATGGGAATATGTTGTACGTGTCAGAACTGTGTCACAGTCTGCGCAACTGCTGCACACAAAGTCAGAAGCTTTTTGGAGATTGTCTCACAATGTCTTTAACAGCATTTAATGCTATCTCTCAACGGTGGTTAAGCAATCTTCAACGGATTAATTTCTGGACTCTATAAATTGCTTCATGAAAGACTTTGAAGACGTAGGCCAAGCTCAAAAAGAATACACAATATCAAGCCAACACGCTACAAAAACTTTGTTGCAACTCTCTGATATTTTGTACATTTTAAATCTCATTTGTATCCTGAGTTATATTCAGTTATTTCCTCGTACAAGATTATTTGTTTTTGAGTTCTTCAAGGACTTAAACAAAATTCTTTGTAAACACTGAAAAGTGTCTGAGAGCCTGAAAAGACTTGAAGGAACAAACATTACTTGGTTGTTTAGCCTGAAGAGGTTGTGTCCAAACAATACTTGGTTGTTTAGCCTGAAGAGATTGTGTCCAAACAATACTTGGTTGTTTAGTCTGAAGAGGCTATGTCCAAACAATACTTGATGTTTTAGCCTGAAGAGGCTGGGGTCAAAGAATACTTGTAACTGATCAGTTAGTGGAAAATCCAGTTGCATGTTTGCACTGGGACTGGACATAGCTCATTGTGTTGGTGGGTGAACCAGGATAAATTCTTGGATAAGTCTTCTCAACCCTTATCTCATATTAACTGTTATTTTATCTAACAAGAAGGGTTAGGATATTAGTGAATGAAACTGTTTAAACATAAGCTTTCAGAAATACGTTTCAAAACAGTTTAAGAAATCAGTTTTGGTGAACATGCTGAAAAGATTTTCAGCAAGTACATACTCCAGTTTCAGAAAGTTGCTTCTAGCTTTTGTGAAAACTCTGTTTGAAATAAAAGGTTTCCAAGAAAATCTATTTAAACAATTAAAACACTATTCAACCCCCCATTCTAGTGTTTCCTGTGGTTCCTACAGTATTAGGCTGAAAGTTATTTGTTAGGATAGATTGTTATTTTGAGCCACTGAGTGGCAAAGGGATTTTGGAATGTATGTTGAATGTTCATTGTATTCGGCTTATGTAAACGTTGGATTTACATTAAGCTTTTGGAAGTGTTTTTGTTACGATACCGATAATAAAGCGAAATAATTTCAAAATTTCGAGAATGGTGTCTCCAACGAGCATTAATCTTGAGTTAAGAAATTAGGACGTTACATTATGGTATCAGAGTAGTTCAATCCATTGGACTGTGGTTAGGTTAGTTTCCAATGACTTCCCATGATCCTATAGTACCTCGTACACCTTATAGGGACTGATTACCCCCATATTGTGTGCGTTGTATACAGGATTATGGTTACTGACTTGAATAGGATGCCTTGGCCAGGGATTTAGGAGGTGTCCCTAACAAGGTTAGTACCAACCACCTGTTAGAGAGAGAAGTACATGGAACTATTCCCTAGGACAAGACACTAATCCAAGGTATCCTATAGGATGTCACCGTTAGAACTGAGTGAATAGAAGCCTCAGATAAGGAAACCAGCTTAGGTAAACCACCTGATGGGTCAAGTGGTGAGGATGTGTGTTTTGTTGCGAGGTCTATGCTTAGTTCTTAGATCATTGGCAACATGATATGTGGGGTGTATGTGTCAAGTATTGTGGATCCTTTGGGGTTAAGGTTTAAATGATTTTGGACGTTATTAGGACTGGATAGGATTGAGGGAGTTGGTTGGCTTGCAAATTGATGCTTGAATCCTCTGAATGATTGAATATTTTGATTTGTGTTTTGTTTTTGGATTGAATTGTATGTTCCTTGAACTGTAGTTGATTGAATTTAACCCTTTAGAACGTAGTAGAGGTAAGACTAAAACGGTTGGCATGGATTGAAGTCAGAATTGTAGTTGTAGTAGAGCATATGTGGTTAGAGTTGTGAGGGGGAGATTAGGATTGCAAGATATCATTGGGGGAGAGTTTAATCTCCGATTAGCAGGGTCGAATCCGAATAGCATCTGCACTAGGTAACCTAAAACCCACACATAATCAATTCAGAAACAAACGAGGTGACCCCAGTAGCACTAAGCAAGGGCTTGAGGCTAGAATCTCATCGGGATAGGAATAGGACGGATGAACTTCCCAAGAATGTCTTGGGATAGTCATGGGCATTGTGAGAAATTACTGATGTCATTTGGCTAACCAACCCTTAGCTAATTTCATAAATCAAATTCATAAATGAAAAAGGGGAGTTACAAAAAGGAATTAGGAAAAGAGAGGAAAAACTCAATTAAAGGTAATTAAAGTGAGAAACTAGGAATTTTGGTCCTGATGTTCTCGCTCAAGCGAGAATAGCAGCAAAAAGGAGAAAATTGGGAACTAATGTTCTCGCTTGAGCGAGAAGGCCCTCGCTCAAGCGAGAATAGGGGTGAAAATTGAGTGTTATCTGGAAGATTTTCGCTTGAGCGAGAATAACTCAGAGAATGGGTACTCTCTAGAGTATTCTCGCTCAAGAGACAAGCTTCTCGCTTGAGCGAGAACGCGAAAACAGAAACCCCTCAGCACTCATCTTTCATACTCTTGTAACTCCCACAGTCATTCTAGAGAGAGGTAGAGAGGAACCAAGTCAAAGCACCACTCAGGTGTGCCCAATAGGAGCCTATCAATACTTATAGTAAGTAGTCTTTATCTATAGACCCCCTGTAGTGCATGAGTCGAATCGAGGGAGCAGAGGGAATTACGCCTAGGTGACGGAGGGAGCGATAGTGAGAAATCAATCTGATAAAGGTGTACAATTTGAAGTAAATCACCCTAAGAAGTAACGTCGAAGCTCCAAGCCGAAAGAACCACACCCTAGTTTTAGAACCTAGGGAGGGTATGAACCCCTTCCCAGTTGGGGTTTTATCCTTAAGGGGGTAGAGTTGGGCAGAGACTTTCAATGGCAGTTACAACGAAATTAAATTGGTCAACCGTTGACGTGGTGTTAAGAGGGTAAACAAGGGAGCTAGAAAACCGACTAGAACCACCATGACCTCACAAAAACCTTATCAAGAGCTAGAAGTATCAGGTTAGGACCTAACTGTAAGGGATTAAAGCTTTGAACCTAGGATCTGATTACTAATCAACGATAGTGGAAGGTTAAAATCCCCAAGGAAAATTTCTAAGTTGAGTTGGCTTAGGTAGCTGCTTGCATATCCTCCTGAGTCTTTTACCAAGAAACAAATGTGTTGGGCCTCTAGTGACTTAGATTACAGTTTTGAGCGTGACTATCGATTTTGTGATGCCTTCTAGGGTTAGGTCAAGTACCTCCCTTAAGGCTGGGACCCTCCTCTACCGTCAGTCTCCTAGGTACCCTATGTATAGCCACTTATGATGCGCATCCTAGGAAGTAATGGAGAATCTTGGAGAAGGAGTCAGATGGGTAATGTAAATCGTTCGGGACTAGGGACGATTTAGGGGAAACTAGATGATGTCGGAATTATTAGAGGAAGGTGGAGTAGAATGCCTAGTGAGTAGTAGAACACCCACAAGTCAGAATGTCGAACCAGAGAGGAAGCTATCGGGCCAGGGGTAAGATGCTTTAGAGAAAAGAGGTTGATAGTAAATTTGTAACATCCTAAATTTTATTAAGTAAAATATTAATTAAATTAAATAAATAAGTAGAGGAAATAATTAATTAAGTAGATGAATAAATAATAGGATTAATATTATTATTAGTTTTATCCATAAAGCTACTTCATTTTAAAAAGAAGATAAGGGGGTTGAGAGTGGGCCCAAGCCCAATAAGGCATTCTAGTAAGGAGGGGTTATCAGTTCACCCTAATCCTTATTCGTATAATCTTCAGAGAGCGAAACGCAAAGGAGGGGAGAAACCGAGTCTCAAGAGGGGATTGTTGCAGAGTGAGCATCAAGAACCAAGAAAGGGACTTCCTTGCAGTTAATCGATCTTCGCTTAAGGTACAGTGGGGAAGAGGGTGCTGCTTGTATATGCATGTAAGGGTGCTTGGATAGTAATTTAGGACTAGAAATTCGTATTGGTATATGTTATAACTGAGAACGAATGATTAAAACTGTTGATTCATGATTGATTGGATGAATATTGATGATTTATTGGGTGAAATTAAAGAGGATATTGAGAATAATGAAAAGGGGGAAATTAGGGATTTGAGGATTTGGGATTTTGATGGATTGGTTGTATAATTTGTGAAAAGATTGTTGTTTTACTGAAACGCATAAGAATGATTATTTAACAAAGATGATTGGTTAGGGATTGAAAAGAGAGGTTTAGAGATGATAAAAACCGTGAGAACTACGATCTGCGTCGCGGATAATCGATTACCAGGGTGTGTAATCGATTACCAGTGTGTTCTGGGCAAACCCAGAAGGGTTGTTTGTTCGCTGGTAATCGATTACTGGATTGTGGTAATCGATTACCAGAGAGATTGCTTGCAGGTAATCGATTACAGGGATGTTGTAATCGATTACAAGGTGGTTGTAATCGATTACCAGAGACCTTGTTTGCAGGTAATCGATTACTGGAGGTTGGTAATCGATTACCATAGTGGATTTTGAGATCCTAAGTGCTTGATGATGATTGATGTTGTTTGATAATGCTTTATTATGATTATGGTGTTGATGATTAATGATGTTGATGATTAATGATGTTGATGATGATTTGGTGTGTATAACGATCGGTGAATATGCAATGTGATTGATGATGATTGGGTATGCATAATGATTGGTGAATATGCCTTGTGAGTGATGATATTTTGGTGTGCATAATATGCAATGTGATTAATGATGATGGTGAATGTTATGATGATGTTAATTATGATAGTGTAAATCACTTATTGATGATGATGTTAATGATGATAGTGTATATCACTTATGATGATGGTGCTTAATGATGAGCATAATAATGCATGATGATGATGATGATGATGGTGTATATCACCTTTTGATGATGATGTTACCTAAGTTGTGCTGGCCCATAGAGGGGGTACAACTTAGGAGAGATGCCTTGAGCATATGTGATGAGACCTAAATTGTGCGGGCCCATAGAGGGGGTACAATTCAGGAGGTGAACTGAGTTGTGCGGGCCCATAGAGGGGGTACAACTCAGGGGATCAAGATGGGGCGTTCGATGCACGGGCCCATAGAGGGGGTGCAACCTAGGGGTGATTTGTACTGGCCCATAGAGGGGGTGCAACCTAGGGTCGAATGTCGTTGTGCGGGCCCATAGAGGGGGGTACAACCTATCGGATGGTGTGTGGTGACACCAGTAGACTATCTTGGTACTAACTAGAGTGATTGACGAGGTGCACCCATCGTGCGGAGTTCCAAGTCATGATCTTTGGGTAGGTGAGGTGATGAGTTTTGGTGCATATGATGATGCGTTATACTGAATGATGAAATTGAGTTATATAATAATATTGATGAGTTTTGGTGCTTATGATGATGGATGTATATATGAGATATATTTGATGATGAAACTGAGTTAAATAAAGATGTCATGAGTATTAATGATGAATGAGCATTATGTGTGAAAATAGAGTATATGATTCCTTTGGTGAATGATGGTATGAGATTTATATGAAGATATAGATGAATAGTTATATGTTGATTTATAGATGATTATTATCTGATGAATTATGTGTTGTTTGGGGTATGTGGTGTGGCGAATGATGATGTTCTTTATATGTGGGTGAGGATAGGGTAGCCTCCTATGTGTATGTATGAGTAGTATTCTTTTCCTCAACATTATACTGTGGATATTTTTACAGGTGATGATGATGACATGACTGGTGTCGAGTTTTGATTAAAGGGAGTGTGCTCTAGTATATGTGACATCAGGGCATAATTTTGGGGTTCTTTTTTTATGTTTCTAGTTAGGACGGTTTTTTGTAAACTGTTTTGAATGCCCTGCACGACATGTAGGATGTTTAGTTACTTTTATTCCTTTGGAGATTCAGCTGCATGAGTATTTGAATACATTTGAGTTTTATTTTATTTTAATTAAGTTGTTTTCGAACTAATGAGGTTTTTAATAAGAGAGTTATGTGAACCTTTTACCCATTGTGGGACGTTACCTTTTCTACACTTCGATTTATTAAACGTATAAGAGCTTGGGGTAGAAGGGTGTCACATTAGTTGGTATCAGAGCAGGTCGGATCACCGGCCTTGAGTTATGAGTTTACTATGCTTTTGTGGTGTTGTTGTGATGATTGATTGATTGATTGAATTGTGCTGTTTGACTTGATTGAATTAATTGTGTGGCTTATTTACTTTTCTGTGAACCAGAAGAGTAATGGCTGGGGGTAGAAATGATCAAGCGATAGCCGACGCCTTAATGGCTATGGCACAGGCTGTTGGCAACCTAAACCAACATCATGAGGTGGATTGGCTTGCTCGGTTCCAGAGGAACCATCCACCTGCTTTTCGTGGGGGTTACGATCCCGACGGTGCTGCCGACTGGATATTCGAGATCGAGAAGATCTTTAGAGTGATGGACTGCCTGATGATACAAAAGGTGACATTAGCCGCATTCATGTTATCAGGGGATGCCGAGTTCTGGTGGCAGGGCACTTATCAGAGGATGATCAATGAGGGAACCGCGTTGAGCTGTGATAACTTCGAGAGGGCGTTTCTTGAGAAGTACTTTCCTCATGACGTTCGTAACAAGAAACATATCGAGTTCCTTGAGTTAAAGCAAGGGGATGGCACCGTGGCAGACTACGTATCCAAGTTTGAAGCGCTAGTACGATTCTGCCCTACATATGAGGGAGCTGCCAATGAAGAGTCCAAGTGTGTATAGTTTCTCAGTGGTCTTCGTCCAGAGATCAAGCAAGTGTTCAACTACCAAGGGATGACGCGCTTTCACGAGTTGGTGAACAAGTGCAGAATTTATGATGAAGACAGCAAGGCTAGAGCGGCACATTACAAGAGTGGAGGGCCTATGAGGAATCAGAACAAGTTCCAATCAACTAACAAGGGCAACCCGTATTCTCGTGCAACGGGAGGCTCCAAGTTTGGAGGTGTCAGTGAGGGTACAGTGTAGAAGAAGTGAGTTTCTTAGGTCATGTGATTTCTAGATGAGGTATAGGCGTAGATCCTTCTAAGGTAGAGGCAGTGCTTAAGTGGGAGGCTCCTAAGTCAGTGAGTAAGATTAGAAGTTTCCTTGGGTTGGCTGGGTACTATAGAAGATTCATAGAGGGGTTTTCTAAGTTAGCTTTACCTTTGACTGAGTTGACTAGGGAGAAAGTTGCCTTTGTGTGGAATAGTAAGTGTGAGTCTAGTTTCCAAACCCTTAAGGAGAAGTTGACTAGAGCACCAGTGTTAGTGTTGCTTGATCTTAGCAAATCCTTTGTAGTGTACTGCGATGCCTCTAAGATGGGTTTAGGTGGGGTGTTAATGCAAGAGGGTAAAGTAGTAGCTTATGCTTCTAGGCAATTGAAAATCCATGAGAGAAACTACCCTACCCATGACCTGGAGTTAGCGGCTGTAGTGTTTGTATTAAAGATGTGGAGGCATTACTTTTATGGTTCCAAATTTAAGGTTTTTAGTGACCATAAGAGCCTTAGATATTTGTTTGACCAGAAGGGGCTGAACATGAGACAGAGGAGGTGGTTAGAGTTTCTTAAGGACTATGATTTCGAGTTGAGTTACCATCCTGGTAAGGTTAATGTAGTGGCTGATGATTTAAGTAGGAAATCTATCCATGTTAGTTCCTTGATGATAGGAAATGGATCTTTTAACTTAGTTTAGGGATTTGAGTTTAGCTTGTGAGGTGACTTCTGATAGTGTGAGGTTAGGGATGATTAGAGTAAGTAATGATCTGTTAAAGGATATTAGTAAAGCTCAATTGGAGGACCCATTTTTGGTAAATAGGCGAGAGGCTATAGAAGGAGGTAAGGGTGGAGAGTTTGTGATAGGTACCGATGGGGTAGTGAGATTTGGAGACCGTGTGTGTGTGCCTAGTGAATCTACTATTAAGCATTTAGTGCTAGAAGAAGGGCATAGAAGTAAGCTTAGTTTTCACCCAGGATCGACTAAGATGTATCAAGACTTGAAGAAAGTGTTTTGGTGGCCTAGGATGAAGAGAGACATAGAAGAGTTTGTGAGTGCTTGTTTAGTTTGCCAAAAGTCTAAGGTAGAACATCAAAAGTCTTCAGGATTGCTTCAACCCTTAAGTATACCTGAGTGGAAGTGGGATAGTATTTCCATGGACTTTGTAGTTGCTTTGCCTAAGACTGTGAGGGGGCATGACTCCATTTGGGTTATTGTGGATAGGTTAACTAAGAGTGCACATTTCCTTCCTATTAACATTAAGTACTCCTTAGAGAAACTAGCCCAGTTGTACATCAGTAAGATTGTGAGGTTGCATGGCATACCATCTAGTATAGTTTCAGATAGAGATCCCAGATTCACTTCTAGATTTTGGGAGAGTTTGCAGCAGGCCTTGGGGACCCAACTTAGGATTAGTTCAGCTTATCACCCTCAAACTGATGGTCAGACCGAGAGAACCATTCAATCCTTAGAGGATTTGCTTAGGGCTTGTGTGTTAGACCAAGGGGGTAGTTGGGATAGCTTTTTACCTTTGATAGAGTTTACCTATAACAATAGTTTTCACTCTAGCATAGGTATGGCGCCTTATGAGGCATTATATGGTAGGAGATGTAGAACACCTTTGTGTTGGTGTGAGCCGGGGGAGAGCCTTGCGTTAGGACCTGAGATAGTGCAACAAACCACTAATAAGGTTAGGGTAATTCAGGCGAGGATGAGGACAGCTCAGAGTAGGCAGAAGAATTATGCTGATAAGAGGAGGAAGGAGTTAGAATTCAAAGAAGGAGATCATGTATTCCTGAAAGTCACTCCGTGGACTGGGGTTGGCAGGGCTATAAAGTCTAGAAAGCTTACACCTCGATTCATTGGTCCTTACCAAATTCTTAAAAGGGGGAAATTAGGGATTTGAGGATTTGGGATTTTGATGGATGAATTTTGATGATTTATTGGGTGAATTTTGATGATTTATTGGGTGAAATTAAAGAGGATATTGAGAATAAGGAAAAGGGGGAAATTAGGGATTTGAGGATTTGGGATTTTGATGGATTGGTTGTATAATCTGTGAAAAGATTGTTGTTTTACTGAGTTTTGATGTTATAAACGCATAAGAATGATTATTTAACAAAGATGATTGATTAGGGATTGAAAAGAGAGGTTTAGAGATGATTAAAACCGTGACAACTGCAATTTGCGTCGCGGATAATCGATTACCAGGGTGTGTAATCGATTACCAGTGTGTTCTGGGCAACCCAGAAGTGTTGTTTGTTCGCTGGTAATCGATTACTAGATTGTGGTAATCGATTACCAGAGAGATTGCTTGCAGGTAATCGATTATAGGGATGCTGTAATCGATTACCAGAGTGTTTGGTTGCAGGTAATCGATTACAAGGTGGTTGTAATCGATTACCAGAGACCTTGTTTGCAGGTAATCGATTACTGGAGGTTGGTAATCGATTACCAAAGTGGATTTTAAGATCCTAAGTGCTTGATGATGATTGATGTTGTTTGATAATGCTTTATTATGATTATGGTGTTGATGATTAATGATGTTGTTGATGATTTGGTGTGCGTAATGATCGGTGAATATGCAATGTGATTGATGATGATTGGGTGTGCATAATGATTGGTGAATATGCCATGTGATTGATGATGTTTTGGTGTGCATAATATGCAATGTGATTAATGATGATGGTGAATGTTATGATGATGTTAATGATGATAGTGTATATCACTTATTGATGATGATGTTAATGATGATAGTGTATATCACTTATGATGATGGTGCTTAATGATGAGCATAATAATGCATGATGATGATGATAATGGTGATGGTGTATATCACCTTTTGATGATGATGTTACCTAAGTTGTGCGGGCCCAAAGAGGGGGTACAACTTAGGAGAGATGCCTTTAGCATATGTGATGAGACCTAAATTGTGCGGGCCCATAGAGGGGGTACAACTCAGGGGATCAAGATGGGGCGTTCGATGCACGGGCCCATAAAGGGGGTGCAACCTAGGGGTGATTTGTACTGGCCCATAGAGGGGGTGCAACCTAGGGTCGAATGTCGTTGTGCGGGCCCATAGAGGGGGTACAACCTATCGGATGGTGTGTGGTGACACCGGTAGACTATCTTGGTACTAACTAGAGTGATTGACGAGGTGAACCCATCGTGCGGAGTTCCAAGTCATGATCTTTGGGTAGGAGAGGTGATGAGTTTTGGTGCATATGATGATGCGTTATACTGAATGATGAAATTGAGTTATATAATAATATTGATGAGTTTTGGTGCTTATGATGATGGATGTATATATGAGATATATTTGATGATGAAACTGAGTTAAATAAAGATGTCATGAGTATTAATGATGAATGAGCTTTATGTGTGAAAATAGAGTATGTGATTCCTTTGGTGAATAATGGTATGGGATTTATATGATGATATAGATGAATAGTTATATGTTGATTTATAGATGATTATTATCTGATGAATTAAGTGATGTTTGGGGTATGTGGTGTGGCGAATGATGATGTTCTTTATATGTGGGTGAGGATAGGGTAGCCTCCTATGTGTATGTATGAGTAGTATTCTTTTCCTCACCGTTATACTGTGGATATTTTTACATGTGATGATGATGACACGACTGGTGTCGAGTTTTGATTAAAGGGAGTGTGCTCTGGTATATGTGACATCAGGGCATAATTTTGGGGGTTCTTTCTTTATGTGAACCTTTTACCCATTGTGGGACGTTACCTTTTCTACACTTCGATTTATTAAACGTATAAGAGCTTGGGGTACAAGGGTGTCACAAAATTTGGGGTAATCTATTCAAGTGTACCTTAGAGTCCCGTTAAGCGCCTAGGATCTGAGTTAGAAAGGACATGTTCAACTGGTTAGGACATGATCCTTGACATGTGCAACTGAGTGGTTAGTAATCATGGAGATCGAGCGATTCCGACAAGTATGTAGAGATTGCAACTTAGGACCTACAGGCTAGGCACCGGGAGAAAGCCTTATGAAGAGGGAGAGTAGGGACACCATACTAGTTTGCTATATCCTTATGGACATCATAGTAAGGTAGTTGAATTTAAAATTAACAAAGCAAATTTTGAGGACAAAATTAATTTAAAAGGGGTAGAATTGTAACATCCCAAAAATCAAGACCTAAAGAATACAATAGAAGTCTTAGGTTGTGAATCCCATTGCAAGAAGGAAGTTAGAAGTAAGATGAGGACTTAGGGATTTGAGGTGAAAATAAGACAAGAGTTAGGGAATCGGTTAATAGTTGTGAGTTTTAAGGGAATTGAATAGGGAAAAACCAAGTTTTAAGCCAAACATGACTATAGAGTTAACTTAGGAGGAGTCGCACCCAGTGGTGGAAAGGCTAGAATGGTGAAGAAGTGAGGAAGGAGTAGAGACATTGGAACTAGGGAATTAGATTGGGACTGAAGGAACCAAGCTTAAACGAATTGGCTGGAAGGAAAGGGAGAGGTGTAGACTCAAGGAACTGAAGTATAAAGGTGATTTTATGGAAAAGAACAAGGAATTAGAGGAGCTTAGTCTCATGGACACTTAGAAACCTTTTACCTTAGCCTTAATGAGGTGAATTGATTATTTACATCATGGTTCACGTGAAGAGTGCCTCATTGGGCTTCAACCAAGGTTGTTGTTCAATTATGAGTTTTAAGCCTAATGACCTTTGTGCACTAATTCGAAGATATCTAAGGTTGTAGGTGTCCAATTGAAGTAATTCCACTTGAATTAAAAAGCTAAGATCCCGGGCTTCAGTTTTATATGCTACACAATAGTATTCCGATCTTATTTGCATCTCGAAACAAGTGTATTCTCGCTCAAGCGAGAAAGCTGTCGCCCGAGCGAAAATATCAGCAAAGACAGGGGTTGAAATGCTGTCGTTTTCGCTTGAGCGAGAATCCTCTCGCTCAAGCGAAAATTTGCCAGAATGTCACTGTCTTAATTTCGCTCAAGTTAAACTATTTCGCTTGAGCGAAACAACGCAAGGCCAATTTTTAAAAACAGAGTTTTAGGGTTCTTTCTCATTCTTTTTCCTTTCTCCAACCTTTTAGAGAGAGAGATTCTAGAGAGAGGAATGTTGGTCCCAAAGGGAATCTAGAAGGGGGGGTTGAATAGATTGAAAAAACTTGGTCCTTTTATAAAATCAAAAATTGTTTTCCCCTTTCTAATTTTCCTTCAAGATTCTTTCAAATTGAGTTTTCAAAAGATAAATTTTCAGAGTTTAAAACCAATGTGCAGCGGATCAATATGTTGCAGAAGGTAATTAATTACCAAGACTGATTACTTCAAATTTCGTGATTCAATTTTCAATATTCAGCTCAGTATTGCATTTAGAATCAATTTACTCTTAACAATTCAAAATTATCATGCAGATCAAGATTCAAATTTATAAGGCAAGAAACTCAATTCAAATAGAGCATGGATAGAGAAAATGACACAGTTGTTTTACTGGCTCAGCCACAAAAGGGGGCCTATATCCAGTTTAGATTTAGCACACCACTAAACCTACTTTCACTATAGAATTGATTACAAACACCATGCACGTACAATCCTAAAGAAAGACTTACTAACAACAATCAAAGGTTTGACTCTTGCATCCCACAAGAGCATGTTCTTCAATGACACCCCGTCATATGAACATCAACCTTACTCATGACACCCCGTCACAAGATTTCAAACAATCTCTATGAACACCCTATTCAAGAGATAACACAATTTAGAAAAATCAATAAAGAACTGAGTTTAGAACAATAGCAGCTTGTTTGTGCAGATAAACTTCATGAATCATATTAAAAACTTTCTTCCATTTGTCTAATCATCTTGAGTTAAGAGTTCTTGGAACTGCAGAATTTCTGAACTTTCTAAGTAAAATTCTTGGAGAGATTTTCTAAAGAGATACTTGCATTCTATTGAAAAATTAAGCTCTCTCTTTTTTATTTCGAAAATCACAGATATAAATCAGTTTTAGTTAGTTAGAAATTGATAAGTTTGTTAAAAATAGTTTTGAAAACATCTAGTATTATGCAGACTCTGTGGTAATCGATTACTAGCTTTGTTAATCAATTAAACCAGAGCAAATCAACAAAGAACTCTTATCAGATTATGCAGGTAATTGATTACCCACATTAGGTAATCTATTAAATCGATCCTAATCTTGAATTCAGGCAGTTTCCAGTTTTTGGTCAACTTGGGGTCCATTACCAACTGAAGTAATCGATTAAACCAATGGCAAATCAATACTAAGTTGAGTAATTTAGCTACCAATCTATCCAAACTTGAAAACTCGATTTTGAACTCAATTTTCATAATCAAAAATCAATCAAGGAAGAATAATCAAACACACATATTGCCTAATTCTAAAAGCAATCAATATAAGTGCCACATCTATTGAAACATGTTTGGCACTGCAAAATGAATTGTAATTTAAAGCACCTACTTTCTACAACAAAACCAAAACGTTCAATACATGAGAGACTTGAGGAATAACTTGTATCTTCCACTGTAGCTTAAGTCCAACAATCTCCCCCTTTTTGGTTTTGATGCGCCAAACACTTTCAATAACAATTACGATGAGCACATAGGCAATTGATATTCCTTCAATCAAGGGCTGTCACTACCCCATCAATCACAAGATCCTGTTTATCCCTCACATACAATTAACTTTCAATTATGTTACTATCAATTAACTATATGTTCCTATAGATGCTCCTATGAACGGGCTGTCACTCACCAAAACAATCCAATCATCAGATCCCACCTATATTTCCATATAATTAACGAGTACTTTTAGCAATCGGAGGTTAGGTTTCCTATGTCTAGGCTCCCCTAAACTCTAATACTAGCCGGAAATCTCATTCTGTGTTATCCTGATCACTAGCCTACGACTCCGGCGCACGCGCGGAAGTAATGCATTAAGAACAGCATAAAAGTACCAATATAATTAAAAACAGGGATTTATAATTAAAAACAAGAGAATTCACATGCACTTGGGGATTGAATCCACTACATCCAATCCTACTGGAGAGCTTAGCTACTCATGGTAGCCATCACAAACCACTGAAGAATCTGTCACCTTCTCCAATCCTTGTGCGTCTATCTTTCTATTCTATCCCTCTCTCCTCTTCGTCGTCCCCTTGTGTTCTGTACAAAAGGTCCTATTTATAGACTGGGAAAACCTAACCTAAATCAGGAAGAGATCAATCTGTATTTGCATTTTAAAAAGTTGGTGCGTGACTTGCGCTTCACCTGCGCTAAGCGCAGATGAAGCGTGTCTTTCTGGAAGTTGCGCTCCACCTGCGCTAAGCGCAGGTGAAGCGTGAAACACGCTGTAGACTTTCTTCAAGTCCTCATTTATCCACTTGATCTCTTTCTGATCTTGTTTTTGCTTGATTGGTTTTCCTTGTTTACCATTTCTGGCTTGATTTTGTATTTATTTGAACTTGAACTCAAATTGGGGAAAGTTATCCACATGATCCTTTGTTTAAATGGCTGCTGATCTCATCTTTATTTTGTCCTCATTTAAACTTCAAATCTGCAAACAATCTCCCCATTTAATGCTATTTTCTCTTCTATTTCAAATCTTCCATAAATCTGCACAAAATAACAGATTTCTAATCAAAATAGCATCAAATTCAAATTCAAACCAAATAATTACAATTATTACAATTATTCATAAAAGGGATTATTTTGGGGCATAAATCATTATTTTAGCCTTGATAAGTGTAATAAAAACATAGGAAAATATCACATAATTTACACTTATCAAATACCCCCCAACTTAACTTCTTGCTTGTCCTCAAGCAAGATACCTTTTGCAATCAAAATCAAATCACCCTCATGTACAATTCTCATAAACAACTACAAGGAAAAATTTACATCATCTCTTTGTTAGGCAGAAGTCACTTTCCAAATATCAGAAAAAATCATAATCAAGAGACGTTACCAATCCTCAATCAAAAACAGAACACAATCAACAGTTGAACTTTTTCAAAAGTAGCAATTAAAGCAATAAATGATAAACCAAGGAATTTCACTCATGCTCACGGGTACTGTTTCCCTCAATGTTTTCACCACAATTGAACAACTAAGATTGATAGTCATTTCTAGTTCTTAAACATGCTCATGGTCAATATGGATCAAAAGGTCTTTTTATAGTTGTAATGAGGCTGGGCTATCAAGGAATCATGGTTTTTCTGGATAAACAATGAACACTTGGAAAAGAGAGCATCTTTTGATGTTGCTTGACTTGAATTTCTCTCCTTCCACCATTTCCTTCTTGATTTATTTCAATTCTTTGCAGGTCTTTTTCTTTGTTTGAAAATGCACCCCCCCAACTTATTCAATTTATTCATTTTTTTCTTTTTTTGATTTTTGGAGGAGTGATCTTCTTTTTGCTTTCATGTACCTGCTTTTTGAATTTTAATTCACCAACCTTTTCTTCCCATTGTCTCCACTTGCATCTTGCTCTCTATCCCAAATGTGTAAGGGACAGGATATAAATATAAATTTTGGCTTGGGTGCATAAGAATAATCATTAAGGCTCAAATGGGTAACCAAAAATTGGAAAAATTATATCAAGGGTTGGCTTTTTTGGCACTGAGCAAATATATTGAAAACAAAAAAAATTGCCTTTGTCACTTCCATATTTTCCATAAGCAGAATAAGATCCAAAAACTCAATCAATAAAAAATTGACAAGCAGCGGTGAAAAACTCTCAATTCAAGTGTTTGGGCTCTCAACTCACCGGCTTTTTGGCTAAATTCCTTGATAAAGCATTTACTGGTTTTAATTAACTACCCTGATAGGTTCTCCTGTGAAGTATCCTAATCCTAACTGATTATGGAATTAATCACAAGACCCTTTCTTCTTTCCTAATCTAGTTAGTTAAACTGCCTAATTTCAGAAATTTTGAAAAAATTTCCTTTTATTTCCTAATTCCTAAATCCTAAAAATTTTAAAAATCCTAAAATAAAAAGAAAAGGAAACAAAATAATATACAGAAAATGTACTACATAACAAAATATAGAGTGTATCAGTGGAATATATATGTAGTACATATCAAAAGAAAAATAAAAGAAAAGAAAGAAAAGAAAAATAAGAAAAATGAAAAGAAATAAAAAAAATAAAAGAAAAGCACCAAATCCAAACAATCACTCCTGGTCCTACTGGTCCATGTGGTCAGCATCAGCTCCATCTGCAGCTGCTCCACCCTCTCCCGGAGGAATAGGCCTATCCCCAGGCCACTGAATATAATCTCTGAACTGAGCAGGTGTCATGCCTAGGTAAGGGTCTGGTCTAATGGAGTAAAGATACTCCTGCAGATGAACATGAGATCTGTGGAGTGATATCAACTGCAAAGTGGTATGCTGAGCCCACTGCCTAAAGGTAGGGTCTGCTGCTGCTGGTGGTTGTTGTACCTGCTGCTGGGCTGCTCGTCCTCATACTCCTCATATGGGATACAGTAGGTATCAATGTATCATCTAGTCATGGGGTTCAAGATGCGAACCGTGGGGTTCACATCCACACCCCTAGCTCTGCAGAGTGCAGTGTTAAGTGTTGGGAAGCCTAATCTGATCCTCGTGATGGCAGTGCGGCGCGCAATAGCAGAGACGAAATCTGATATCTTCTGGGTAATGACCCTGGAGATATCGATGTCTGCGCCTGAGAGGATGGTAAAAATGAGATGAGCTACCGGCATGGTGATGTCAGAAACATGGTTGGTGAGGCAGATGTTGGCTAAAACCAACACTGTCCACATCCTCGCAATAGCTCTCATATGTTGTCGGTAGATGCGAGCAGCCTGCCTGTATGCATTCCTCTCAAAAGTGTATCCTGGTAGACATAGTACCTGTGCAGTCTCTGTATCCATGGGGTCATTACCATTGAGCCCTACCTCTCTCATCCTTGAGTGGTACTGGCACTCCATAAGTGCCCTATCCAAAGGTGTTGGATACTGAAGCAAAGCGTTGATTGCGTCGCAATCAAATTTAATCTCCTAGCCTTGCACATAAGACCGTCTCCTAGAATCCACACCATGATCGCCAATGGCGTTGGCGTAGAACTCTCTTACGATGTCAGGGTCAAAATGACTGTCTGGGCTGCTGAGATGCACCCAGTTCCTCCTGTAAATCTCTACCCTGAACTCCTCATACTCATCTGGCTGTAGTCTCACCGGCCTCTCTATTATGAAGTTACAGTCCATGATGGCACTGTAAGCTTCAAAGGCCCTAGCATCCTTAAATCTGTGAGCATCAAACTCAGACTCCTCCTGAGGTGTCTGTCTGGATCTCTTGGCGCCCTTGGTGCCTCTCCTGGAAGATCCTGCTGCATCAACGATCTTACTGCGAGCCATCTGTAAAAATTTGTTACCAAAATTATTTTTGCAAAATAATAGATTATTCAAAATTATTGAAATGAATGGCCAATTTAAATCAACATTTAGAATAATCATCAAATCAATCACTTGCACAAAATTTTGATTTTAGGGTTTCCCAATTATCAGTTAATTAATTTATTAAGAACATGCTAAAGTGATAAATTAAAGCAAGTCCTAATCAATCATTTAAACAGACAAAAGTTGGTAACAAATAGTAGGCTCAAAAATCATGTTCTTTAAAACATGCATATCAGCACAATCATTTTTATTTTGGTCATGCAAAAATATCATAACATTTATTAAGCATTCATGTACCAAAATTAAATAATTTGCAATAAAGCAATGAGCACTATAAAAATACCACCTAAACATGCAAAATATGTTACAAATAAGTTCCTAGCAGCATATATACTAAACTAAGACTTTATGAACAAATATTTCTATCCTAAAAGGTCCTAAAAGCCTAAGTTTCCTACCCTAAGGTTTCTGCTCAAATAAAAACAAAAATGAAAATTCTGATCGGTGCAAAATGACAAAAACTATAAAAACATACCTGGTATAGCCTCGGAACTGGAAAAAGTAAGGATATGGAAGTAAAAAGGGCAAAAAGAAAGTTAGGAAACACAGAGAAATGGAAGGAAACTGAGAGGAAAGGTTTTGAAAACCATTTCCTCGTCCAGAATTTAAAGAAATTGTGGACGCGCGCACCTGCGCTGCACCCTTGCACCTGCGCTGCACCCTTGCTTAGCGCAGGTGCAGCGCGTGTCTTCAGAAGATGAAGCGCTGCGCTCATGCTTCACTTGCGCTGTAGCGCATGTGAAGCGTGAAAGTCAGAGAGCAACATTAATTTTGCGCTTTATCTGCGCTAAGCGTAGGTGAAGCGCAGGTACCAGAATTTTATTCTCTCCCTACTTTTCACTGTTATTCATACCCTTTTAAATTGTAATCCTTTACTTAACCTTGTCCTATTCTATACAGGTATAGACTCAACAAACAAAAACTAAATAATCAAAAACAAAAACAAAATGAAAGCAAATTAAAAATTGCTGGGTTGCCTCCAAGAAAGCGCTTGTTTAACGTCTTCTAGCTCGACGCCTGGTTCTTTTATTTTTTTATGGTGGCCTCAATTGGAGGATGATGGTTGATTTTGTTCCTGTCCTTCCTTTAAGCTCCCATCCTCCATGCCACTTGATCAACCTTCCTTCACTTTCTTCACTACTTTCTCCTTCTTCAGTGTTTGATGTTGCTCTTTTTCTATTTTTATACTTGAACTCCCAAATAGATTCTGGCTGCTTTACTCTCATTCTCGGTTTCCTCAGAAATCCGAAAACCTTCTTTTCTTCTTTGGCTCATTATCAGCAATGAGCACTCCTTTATTCTTATCTTTCCGCAGCTTTGCTTGAAATTGATAGATCCCATCAGTAGGATCTATTCCATTCTTTTCTGGAGTTTTCAAAATATTAGGGCTTCCTCTATCAATGTGAAAGATGATACTTTCATTATTTGAGCTTACCTGGTACTCCCCTTTATCAACATCAACAATTATTTTGGCAGCTTTCATAAATGGTCTTCCTAATATGAGGGGGACATCAGTATCCTCCTCCTTTGTCTCTGCAATATAGAAGTCCACTGCATATACAAACTTATCCACTCTCACTGCTAGATCCTCAATAATCCCATAAAGGCTTTGAGTAGACTTATTTGCAAGCAATAACTTTACATTAGCAGGTTTAACCTTCAAAACACCCAACTTATTAAAATACGATAGCGGCATCAAGTTGATACTCGCTCCAAGATCTAGTAAAGCATGAGTGGTAGGTAAGTCTCCAATAGACAAAGGAATAGTAAACTTACTTGGATCAGGTGACTTTCTTGTAATGAAGACCTCCTTGGGTTCCTCTTCCTCTTCTTCTGATGTTGCCTCTTGGATTTCTTCTTTCTCAAACTGTATCTGGACTCTTTCCTCTTGGGGTAACTGTTCTTCAAAGATAAGGCTCTCCTCTTCTACCTCACTATCTTCTGACTTGTTGCCATCAGTAGCAATCAAGTTGCAATGTTCATTGGGGTTGGTAAGAGTATTCGCTGAAAAGTGACCTTTCTTAAATTCTCCCATCTCTTGTGCTAGCTGGCCCACTTGATTTTCCAACACTTTGATTGATGCATCATTATTCTTTTTAAAACCTTCAAATCCTGATATGACGGTATCAATCTTTTCTTCCAAACTAGCGAGTTTGTCATGCACTGATGGTTGCTGCTGCTGATAAGGAGTCTGTCTATTTCCACCATTATGCCCCCAACCAGAGTTGGTTTGGTTGTTCCTCCACCCTTGAGAATATTGGTTGTTGTTATTGGAGAAACTTCCTTGCCCCCTCTAATTTCCCATGAAATTGACTTGCTTTGCTTGTGTGTCTTGGAAAGAACATTGACCATTTGGATGGTCTCCTCCACAGAAGTCACATATCAATGGTTGGGTTTGGACTGGTTGAGATTGAACAGCTTTGAGTTGCTGAGGGAGTGCTTTCAATGCCTCTGTGAGTGCCTCCTTTGTCTCTTAATCAGTTTATTTTCAGCTAACATGGCATCACTTGAATTAAGTTCTAGCATCCCCTTTTTCTGAATCTGAGATGGTTGCCATCCACATTAGGCTTGTTGATCGTTTTGGGCAAAATTATCAATGATTGCAACAGCCCTTTCAGCATCCACTAACAAGATAGTCCCTCCCGCTGCAGCATCAATAAAGGACTTGGAATCTGGTCTGAGTCCATTGCAAAAGATGTTCAATTGGGCAATGTCATCATATCCGTGATTCGGGCATTTTCGCAGCAAGGTCTTGTATCTTTCCCAGGCTTCATAGAGTGGCTCATCAACTCCCTACCTGAATGTGGATATTTATGTTTTTGTTTGGATATGTTTCCTTGTTGGGAAAAATCTATTTAGAAACTTGTCTTCAACAACTCCCAAGCATTTAGACTTTGATTTGGATGGGACTGCAACCATTCCTTCGCTTTACCTATCAAAGAGAAAGGAAAAAGACGTAAGTAAACATATTCTAAATCTCCTTCTTCAAATCCCATAGTGCCTATCAATTCATAAAAATTAGAAAGGTGAGTATGTGGATCCTCGTGATCCAATCCTGTGAGTTGATTAGAATTTATGAGGTTGAGATGAGCAGCTTTTAATTCCAAGGTCTTTGCAGTTGCAGGTACTACAATGCTAGAATGATAGTGAGGGCCCCGGTGCATAACATAATCTCCTAGAGTCCTTCTTCTGGGTTGTTCCCCTGCCATGTCCTTAGGTTCTTCAGCTAATATCCTTCTTCTCCTTCTTCTATTTCTACTTCTATTTCTCCTGGTTGTCCTCTCGATTTCTGGATCGAAATTTAATTGGCTTGGGAACACATGGCCTCTTAAAAGCATAAACAAAAGAACTCGAAAAGGATAAGGTAATAGATAAGATAAAAATAAATTTGAATTTTAACTTCAAAAA
Organism: Sesbania bispinosa; assembly: GCA_026901365.1. Classification (NCBI taxonomy): domain Eukaryota; kingdom Viridiplantae; phylum Streptophyta; class Magnoliopsida; order Fabales; family Fabaceae; genus Sesbania; species Sesbania bispinosa. The sequence continues at coordinate 891,620 of QLOH01000098.1, forward strand.
GTATTTTAATGGGCATAATGCCTTTACTCATTCATCAAAGTTATGAATTACAAGTGAGGAGCCTCCTATATATAGGAGTGGGAAAGGGGCGGCCAAGTGGGGAAAAAATGGGGAAAATAAAAGATGAGTGGGAAAGCTATCCTAATGGGTCTTGAACCCATGTCCCCAAGGCTAATTAGCTAAGCTAATGCTTAAGCCAATAATGCCACAAAATTAGCGCCCAACATTGGAAGAAATAGAAAAATTACAAGCATATCCTAATTACATCATAAATCCTAATTACATCATAATTCCTAAAATTATTAATCCTAATTAAGAAGAGTCTTGGGTGTTGACTTGAGTCCAAGGTCAAAGGTCAATGGGTTGACCATGTTGAGGATGACTCATGCTTGGCTCAGCTCCAAGCAATTCTAGCAGCACCATGCTTGATCCTAGCCTCCAGCTGAGAGCTCAGAGTTCTACTGGCAGGTGCCATCAATACGCCCATCACATTGTATCACTTTCAGTTTGCTATAATCACCCCCCAATTCCGGCACCTCCAGAAGATCCTTCCAGGGTTGCTGCTAGTCTTCGAAGTAAGGAGCAAAAGCTAATCTCCACAGTTACACGTTTTTGCCTTACAATGTGATGAAGATTGAAAAGACCTGGAGGAGGCCTCATCGTGGGTAGTGAGCGAGACCCCAACGTGCGTTCCCTTTTCCTTCTACTATCCATTCTAGAAAAATTCTTCTTCGACGGACCACGAACGACAGCGAACCTTCCTTCTCCCCTTCAATGGCTTGTAAAATAATCCCAATTTTAACCCTTCTAGAAACCCTAATATAAAGAGGAATCTGATGTGTGTCCTAGTTGTGCAGTAATTGTCACATCAGACTGTTGAAAGTTGACTGGGAAATGATGACATCAAAAAATCTTAGCCACATAAGCAGCTCTGTTAACAAAGTTAATGGAGGGACCAAAATTAAGTGATTTTAGAAGATCAAGGACCCATCTCAATGATTTTAAACATTAGGGACCAAATCCAAAATTGGGTGAAAGCTTAGGGACCAAAAACATATTTGACCCAAATTTTATATAAAAATGTTTTATTTTAGTCCCTAAAAGTATCTTATACTGATACAATGCCAACTCAACAAATGCCACGATGGCAGTTCACATTACACATCAACCTTATTATTAATATCAACTAACACACAATAATAAATGGACTAAAGTTACCAATGCTTAATACTTTTAAGGATTAAAATGGTGGTTTACTCTAAAAAATTTATATAAAAATATATATTACTAATTAAATCATGGAAATAAACATTTACATCTCTTGGCATACAAATTTTATTCATTTATAATATAATTAACTACTATTTATATTATTTATTCACATATATATTTTAATTGAATTCAAATTGTTTTCTTCACAATGATAGGCTTTTGTTTACCCGTTGAGTTACAGACTTCTTCAATCTTCACTCTAAATTTTTGTCATCGGCAATTTAAATAATAAAAAATGAGTCAAAACGACATAGCAAGCCTCGTTGCCTTAATTCATTGATTTATATATATTAAAGTACTGGATATTTCTGATAACTTACACTGTTGGGCTGAGTGGTTTCATTCGTGGTATCTGGTCCTGCTTCACCAAGTGGTCTTGAGTTCAAATCTCACCTCAAGCACATGGTTAACCAGGCTCTGATACCATGATGATTAACCTGTCCACTTTTTCTTCTGCTGATTCTTGCTTTGAGCCAATTTTTTGTTGGACAGTGTTATTAGTAAATTACGTGGAATATTTGGTAATATCAAACGTTCAGTGTACGATATCTCAATCTAATTTGTTTGACGAATATTCTTTTCGTTCGGTGTACTGTTGCCGTCATGCGAATCCAACCCAACAATTCAAAGGATTAATTTTTACTCTAATTAAGTTTCAGGAGAGCAACCATGATGCATATGGTACAAAGCATTTGCCACACCTTTGACCCTCTTATTCCAATCAAACATTATTGCTTGTGCATCCATGTTTAGTACTTTATCCAAGCTCCCTCCTTCTACGAACTCAAAAACTAATAAAGGGTAGCGCGGATGGGAACAAAATCCATACAACTTCATAATGTTACGATGTTTGATTTCTGTCAAGGCTCGAACCTCATTTGTAAACGCTTTAGGCATTTCTCCATCAACTGCATCATGAAGTTTTTTCACAGCAACAACCTGGGCAGAGGGTAAGTTAGCCTTGTAAACGACCCTCCTTTTCCAATGAGATATTTGTCAGAAAAATCCTCTGCATGTGGCTTCAATGATGTTTTCATTTTCCATCATAACTCCATATGAAAAACAAAAAACCAACTCATGTAAAAAAAAGTTGCGTCACACAACCCATTCCACAATGATAATCACAACTACAACAAGAACAATGTTGTAGCAAAATTTGATTGCTTGCCTGTGCACAAAAAAGCTCTGAAATTCTCAACTGTTTTAGGAACAACCTCCCCAAATAGGACAAAATCTAAAAGCCAGAACAGAATTAGCTATCCAGGATTCATAAAATTAGCAATAATTAAAAGTCAAAGGGGGATATATAACATTCATAAAATTAGCAGTAATTAAAGCCGAAGGGAGATTACTTCTACAATCTTCACTTTGAAGTCGTCATCATCATTACATTCTGAATCTAAATCCTCTCCTTTCAGTGCCAATATAATCAACTCTTTCAAGGGGACTGGATCACTTAGTTGAATAGCATTGAAATGGGCAAAACGGCTCATAACTTGCTTATACATTAACTCTTTGCTGCAAAGGAATTAAGGATTTAACATAATTAATATCTCTAACATGGTCCATCATTCAAGAGACATAAAAGTAAGTTGAGTGGAGAGTTCACGGCCCACATTTGAAAAACCATGGAAGTAAGGTTTTGGTAATACCTGCAATCACAAATATAACATAAAAAAAATGGATCAAATTACACTAGTGTAAGTTACGTCAAGTATTACACCGTTAAATAATTTTTTAATGGAATATTGTATTAAGTAATCTACCGTTAGATTGAAAGTTACTATTATATAGATTATACGTATAAAACTTTACATTAATTCGAAATTATTTAATATCTGATGTCACAAGATTAACGTTATATATACATTTGAAATATATGAAAAACCCAACCATTTGATTATCAAGTTATTAATGTCAAAATTTTACGAAATTTTACACATATAATCATGATGATAAACAAACATAATTCAACGGTTGGATTATTAAAAAATATATTCGATTTATAGTTATCAACGATATAATACTTAATGCAACTTACACCGATGTAAGTTGAACCCTCCTAAAAAAAATAAGGAACCTTAGAAATTATATATTTATATTCATGTTGCAAATATTGCATTGTAATATAAAAAAATAAGGAACCTGATAAATTATTTCTTTATAAATTATAATCATCTTACATATTCCTTAGAATTTGCATTTAAATAAACTAGTACTACTCTTAATAAAATAAAAGGTGTTTTAATAACATTTGGCATTTTGTAATTAATAGTTATTAGGTATATAAATTCAAAACAATAACATGTAAGTTTATTAATAACTAAATAATTGAACCATTGAACCATACATCTAATAAGAAGTAGAACTAAGAACCACACCACAAAAGCTAGCTATTGTAGTTGGAGAGCCCAAGGCCTTATAAACCCCATACGGGAATCCCATATTTTTGATATGGGACTCAAGTCTCATACATTGCAATTGGATCCTAACAATATCTTGTATGTCATTTATTCTAGTACTGAAAATTATAATTGGAATAAATTATCCATGTAACATTATATTCCAATTTAAATAAAAAAATATAGCAATATGTATAAGTTATTTTATTTTATTGCACCTTCACCACACTATAAAGCTTCTTATTGCCTTCCCGTAATGAGGACAAATGATTTAATTGATCTTCAGTAATTTAAATTAGGATCTAATAAATTTTATTTATTCATTAATGATTAAATCACAAAAACGTGATTCAGTAAATTATTAGTTGGACAATTCTAAAATTCCATTTTATTTATTCTTTAGCTCTTTAATGGATCATGGAAGTGGTGCTATGAAACTTGAGTGTTCTAACTTGTTATCGCCTATAATAATTATATATTGCATGTATCATAGACTAATTAAGAAAATAAATTACACATTGACAGAATTTTAAGGTAACAGAGGAAAGGGAATACAAGCTATGTTTTGGCTAAGCTCAAGATGAAATGCAGTTGTTCATGTTAATGGTTCTCTACTAATTCTTTTTTCTTTCCATTGACTAACAAAATTTTCATTTGATTTATATCTATTAACCTATAACTTTATGAGATTTGTGTTAACTAACAAAAGGCTTGTAATTGTAAATCAAATGAAAATTTTGTCAGTCAATATTGACTGACAAAATTGCAGAGAAAAAAAGGTCGTTACGAATTTTTCCCCTATATACAGTGAATCCAAGTGTTATGAAATTTCAAATAATTGAATACATAAAAAATTTATTTTTTTAAACCCACGAAAAGTTTCAAAATTTCAAGTGTAACAATGCAGTGGAAGCAAAAGGACACTGTGATGTTGGATGAGAATGAAATTGAGGTAAAAAACCAAAAAAAATTATAGGGACTAAAACCAAAAGGATCATATTTATAGGAACTAAAAACAAATTTAAGTTGGGCAGAAATAACACAAGTTGCATGCTGATGTGGCACTGCTAAAAGTTAACGGCAGGGACAAAAAAGCTAACGAAAAATTTTGTAGGGATGAAAAACCAAAATTTTTTTTAGAGGGACTAAAAACAAAATGACTTATATTTATAGGGACTAAAAATATATTTAAACCAGAAATTAAAGTCTCACCAACTAATTTTATCTTTGTTCCCTTAAATTAGTAATTACTCATATATATATGAGTCAAGATTTGAGATGTCAAACTTTAAGAGTTACACTACTTAATAACTTTTTGTAAAATGAGAATTTGACCAATCCAACCATTGAATTGAAAGTTCTTATAAAGTAGATCAGACTTATAAAATATCATAAAAATTGAAAACTAATTGATACTTTATCAAACTAATTTATTTTAACATATAATATGTTTTTTAAAATATAAGTAAAAATTCATTGTTAGATAACATACCTACGAATGTCCAAATTATCTGAAATTTGATATACATGATCATGAAGGCAATATAATGTGATTCAACAGTTGGATTGGTCAAATTCTTATTTTACAAAAAGTTATTAAGTGGTGTAACTCTTAAAGTTTGACATCTGGTGTCAACAAATCCTGACTATATATATATATGGAATTGTCAAACTTGTAGGGTTACACAAGTTAATAACTTTCGGTAAAATGTGAATTTGACCAATCCAATTGTTGAATCATATTACCTTCACAATAATGTATATCAAATTTCAGATAATTTGGACATTTGTAGGTATATTATCTAAAAGTGAACTTTTACTTATATTTTAATATAATATGCATTAAAATAAATTAGTTTGATAAAGTATCAATTAATTTTTTATTTTTGTGAATTTTTATGAATTTTATCTGATTTTTAAGAATTTTCAATTCAACGGTTGAATTAATTAAATCACATTTACAAAAAGATATTAATTAGTATAACTCTAAAAGTTTGACACCTGGGTCGGGTTGAGTTGGATTTAGAAGTATTTTGGACCCGGCTCGATTAAAGAAGTTCGTGTTGGGTCGGTTTTCTTTGTTTTTTAATTGAAACCCGACCCTAACCAACATAATTATGTTTGGGTTGGGTTGTGTAGTCGTGTTCATATAAAAAAATAAAAGAAATGGATTAGATCGGGTTGAGTTCAATTGTAAAAAATTTAGATATTTTAGTATTTATATCATTTTTATTTATTTTTTATTTTTTATTTTTTATATTTATTGTCGGGTGGAAATGCGGAAACCCGGTACACAACCCGAATCAATCAGCTGGTTCCACTTAAACAAATTCAATGACCCAACCGACCCGTTATTTTTACCTTGGGTTGGGTTGGTCGGGTCTACCCAACCCATGTGCAGGGCTACTGGTGTCAATTGATCATGTCTCATATATATATATATATATATATATATATATATATATATATATATATATATATATATATATATATACGGGTTTTCTAACCTATGCAAAAGATAAACCCCAATAAATACACCACTTAACTAATCTATATTAATTGTTTTATCATGGTTTTTCTAAAAAAATTATTTTTTTCTCTCCCCTCATTATTCTTTTCATCTTTCTCTTCCTATACTACAATGTCACCTACCTTGTTAATTTCTTCACGCGCTCAACTTACTGCTGGAAAGTGAAAAGGTGCCTAGCTAGCTACTGTACAGGACCATGCTCATGTTATGTGTTTCCATTTGTATAAGACCAAAAAGGCAATTTGGCTTAGCCACTTTGCTCCCGGAAGAAGCCAAAAAGGATTTTGGTTGGCTAAAAGCAAAGATATATAGCAACAACAAAAGTCTATAAAACGTAGTTGAAATTTCAAACTGGAATTGGTACAGTGAAGTTAATAAGGAAAGAAGGGGAGAAAGAATTTCTCACACTAGAAACACATCTACGGTATTTAACAGGTAATGCATTTTTATCATTGCTTTGAATTTAACCAGTACAAATTAAATTATATTTTTTTTATCTTAGATGGTCTTGTTCCTCCAATTTGACAACTCCACAAGAATATATTAAACAGATCAAGATCGATAAATTAAAATAACATATATAAAAGGATGCTTACTTATTTGGAATATATTAAATTGAAATGTTAACTTGATTTTACTTATTTGGAATATATTAAATTGAAATGTGAATTTGATTGACCACTAAATTTGAAAAGTACTGGTTGACTTACTCCACCTCTATTATGTATGATCAATATAAATGCTATTGAAAATTTTTACATGTATATGTTGGATGATGTTGTTGCTGTCACTATTTTTGTCATATACCTTAAATTTCCAGGTTTATAATACTGTTCTAGTTTTGCTTGCATTGGTATGGTACTCTATTTGGGGGTCTTTTCCTCTAGAAAGGAACAAAATAGGATTGGATTACATTTATTATTTTCTTTGTAGTTCTTTATGTAATTATTAATGGGTTGGAGTACCCTTATAAAAAATCATAATCATATCAATTTATACTCATGTAGAGAGAGTAGCATATTTGCTTGATTTAAACCAATTACCTGACGAGTCTGTACTTGAAATAGTTGATACAAGGAAAGATTATGAAATGACTGACACAAGAAAAGAATTTCAAGAAGATGTTGTTGGGCATGAAACAAATGACACAATGATAGGTTCTTTTTGATCATGTCGTTGATTATGAAGCAGATGACACAATGATAGGTTCTGATGATAATGTTATTAGACATGACATAGTTGATACAAAGCAAGATTCTCAAGAAGGTGAGGTTGAAAACTGCTTTGAACCTTTTGTTGGACAATGTTTTCTAAGTGAAGAAGAAGCCTACAAGCAAGGTTGTCAAACTCGAGAGTCTACACAAACTCGTGGAGCTTTCGTAGACTCGACTTGCAGACTCGACTCGTAGACTCGTAAGAGTCTACCTGATATAAAAATAATATTAAAAAATCCATAAATAGTGAACAAACAAAATATAATAACATCAATTCAACATTATAAGTCCAAAATAAAGCAAACAATAACATTAAAATGTCATGGTACAAATCTTAATCATACACATACGATCAAATCACAAGTTCACAATGTAAAAACATTTAAAATATGAGCTAATTATATGTGCCTGTGATTCCAATGGTGGGGTTTGAGTATACAACGTTGAACCTATTATGTGCAGCGAAAAAATTAAAACAGTTTGAGCTGGAAATGAGCAAATTTAAAAGAACCAGTTTTGAAAAGAAGATGGAACAAATCAGATTTGAATTCGAACAAGTATATGCAGTTGCAACAACGTAAATGCATATGTTTAGGCCACTTTAGTGAGTGCAAATGGTCTTGAGGTTGTGAACAAGTTAGAAGACACAAACCCTAAGTGAAACACAACTAGTTTTTTAGCTTCATAAACTGTTTTCATCAAACTCGTGAACTCGGCAGTAAACTCGCGAGTTTAAGCAAGTCTATCCGAGTCTGTCTGAGTCTACCCGATTTTTCCCCAGTCTGCTTAGAAACAAGTTTGTATGCGAGTTAACTCATTTTCGCTATTAAACTCGTCCGAGTTTACGAGTTAACTCGCGAGTTTGAAAACCATGCCTACAAGTTTTATGAGAATTATGCCAAGAGGAGTGAACTTTCAATCCGAAAAGGTCGGTTAATTAACAAGAATGGAAGGATAAATAGGCGGGATTTCTTTTGTCACCACGAAAGATTCCCTGATAAAATTTTTTTGACCCATCTAAGGAGCAATGGAAGAGACCATCTTCTAAGTGTGGATGCAAGGCTAAGGCTACCATGACAATCAAATTGAAAAAGTCCTTTGAGATTTTCCCAGAAGAATGGCAAGTGATTGAATCTACATCCAACCACAATCATAAATTGTTGCCTCCAGAGCAAGTGTGTTTCCTTGCGTGTTACCGTAACATTTCCACTGAAGATAAGAAACAAATTTTGTTTCTAAAAGAGGCTAGTCTTTTAGTAAAGCAGATAATGCGTGTTATGGAACTTGAAAAAAATGTGAAGCATGGGGATCTTCCATTTCTTCAAAAAGATATTCATGGCTTCTTTAGTAAAATTCGTCAATACAATATGGATGATGATGCTAGTGAGCTTCTGCAACTTTGTAAGTGTGTCAAGGATGAAAACTCTTGTTTGGGGATTGAAAACACTTGTTTAGGGATCGTCAACCCTTTTCGTCAACATAGTATGGATGATAATGCTAGTGAGCTTCTGAATTACTTTTTGTGTGGAAATTAATATTTTATGATTGTGTTTTTGTTGGACTAATGACAATTGTTATGTTTAAAATATATATTTGTATGCACTATACATGTTAATTATGATATTGATATTGAAATTGAATTAGTATGATGTTTTTTTATCATGAAATAGAATAACGTTAAAATAGAATTAACATGACAATGAAATAAAATTATCATGATACTGAAATTGAAATTAAATTAATATGATGTTGAATTTAGTCTTGTACAAATGGAAACACATAACCCATGTTGTGGTCCTGTACAGTAGCTAGCTAGGCACCTTTTCACTTTCCAGCAGTAAGTTGAGCGCGTGAAGAAATTAACAAGGTAGGTGACATTGTAGTATAGGAAGAGAGAGAAATGAAAAGAATAATGTGGAGAAAGAAAAAAATAATTTTTTTAGAAAAATTGATAAAACAATTAATACATATTGGTTAAGTGGTGCATTTATTGGGGTTTATCCTGTGCAAGGTTGCATAGGTTAGAAGACCCGATATATATATATATATATATATATATATATATATATATATATATATATGAGTCAGGATCTGTTGACACTAGGTGTCAAACTTCAAGACTAACACCAATTAATAACTTTTTGTAAAATGTGAAATTGACTAATCCAACCGTTGAATTGAAAGTTCTTATAAAGTAGATCAAGCTTATAAAATTTCATAAAAATCGAAAACTAATTGATACTTCATCAATCTAATTTATTTCAACGTATAATATGTTTTTAAAATATAAGTAAAAGTCCACTATTAGATAACATACCTACGAATGTCCAAATTTCCTGAAATTTGATATACATGATCATGAAGGTAATATAATATAATTCAATGGTTGGATTGATCAATTTCACTTTCTACAAAAAGTTATTAATTGGTGTAAGTCTTGAAGTTTGACACCTGGTGTCAACGGATAAAATTTGATCTAAAGGCTAAAATTTATTCACGGAGAGCTAAGATAATTTGAAATTAATTGATATTAATTAAGATGTCTTTTGGAATTAATGTGAGTAATTAACGGGAATTTATAAATGCACTCTCATTGTAACAATTGCCAAGAGGACCGATTATGGTGATTCTTGCATTAATTCCAGAAAAAAAAAACATCTCAATTAATATCAATTATTCATGGGAGAGCTAAAATAATTAATTTATTCACGGGACCGATTATGGTGATTCTTGCCAAGTATAAATTTTGGCCTTTATAAATTTCTTGCAGGTTAACAGAAGGATATAGTTTGCTTTAGTTATGCAAAGCTATTCTTTTTGGTAAAACCTATACATTGATGCTATAGCCATACAGAGATGAGAGACAAAGCATGGTTGACTAGGGAATAAGGTAAATGAAATTAGTGAATGATAACTTAATCAAAATTTTCTGAGACAAAATGTTTTAGCTTTTTCAATTATAAAACACCTTCTTAAAGTGATCTCACAATAAACTAAAATTGAAATATGAAATGAGAAAGATGCAAGCATACGCAAAAAATAACCATATGGTTATATGGACTTCCCTTGAAAAAAATATTGAGAACTATTAAAGAATTATCTTCCTCTTTTGCTTTTTTTTCTTTTGGAATTTCCTTTGAGATTTTTTCACATAAAAGTGCTTAGAAATTTTTAGGAATAATTGTTGTGATTATCTTATTCCCTTTTTCTGAATTTTCCTTGAGATTTTTTCATGGAAAACTTCTGCAAGAATCACCATAATCGGTCCTCTGGCAATTGTTACTATGAGAGTGCATTTATAAATTCCTGTTAATTCCTCCCATTAATTCCAAAAGACATCTCAATTAATATCAATTAATTTTAAATTATCTTAGCTCTTCCGTGAATAAATTTTAGCCTTTAAATCAAATTAAAATAAATGGATAGGATTTAGTGTAAGTATAAAATTTGATACCTAGTATCAATGAATCCTACCTCATACACACACATATATATATATATATATATATAATCACTTTGAATAGAATTAAATGAGGTTTTTAATCTAACAACCAATTGAATAGAAAAGTTATTTTTTATTTTTTTAATTTTTAATTTTTTTATTGAATAGAATTAGTTTATAAAAACCCCCATTTTGCACCACTTTTATTTTTCTAAAGGATTTCATAAGTTGTTAAGTTTTACTGGTGAAAATGTAGCCTATGTAGGCAGTTGATAACTCATTACTTAATATTGACTTTCAAAAAGATCTAAGTTAACTTGTGATTAGAAGTGATTGATAAAATTAGTTATTAGAAAAGCTAATAAATATAAAATAATTTAATAGAATATATTTATTAGGAGTGTTCGCGGATTGGATTGGATTGGTTTTGAGGGAAAAATCATCCAATCCAATAATTTCAGTTTTTTATTTAATCATCCAATTAGTTTTGATTTTTTTTCCAAATCCAATCCAATCCAATGCAATTTTAATCGGTTTGGATTGGATTGGATTTCGGTTTCTCAAATAAACTAAAAAATGAAGTTATGAAAGCAAAATTATGATAAAAACATACAATTATCTTATCTTATTTTATAACATACAAATTACTTAATAGCTTCCAATCTCATTATTAAATGTTATTTGTTAAATATAGTTACACAATAATAATTTTTACATCATCACAGAAAAATAATATCAATAATGATAATATATCAATATGTTCATAAAACTTTGAATCGGTTTGGATTGGATTGGTTCTCATAGGCAGATTCGAAATCCAATCCAATCCAATTAAAAATATCGATTTTTTTCGGTTTGCAATTTTTTCGGTTTGCGATTTTTTAGATCGGTTGTTGCGGTTCCAATTGGATTGGATTTGAACACCCCTAATTTATATAGCTTTTTTTTATAAATCCTGTTTTTGTGTGAAAAAAAATATATTTTGATAATTATAATTTTAGATTTTTTCACATATTTTGAATTCTTATCATTTTTTTAAAAAAATTAATATAATATAAAAACATGAGCCTAAAAAATATTTAAAATGATAAAAGAAAAAAATAAAAAAAAATTGTAAGAAGATAATAAGAATAAAAATTGAAGAAAAAAATAAGAAGATATAAATTATAAGCTTGTGAGATAGTTCGTTTACAAAATACTTTTATTTCATATAAACAAATTTATAAGTTAGTGAAATAAGCATAAAATATATGATAGAATAAGTGCCCGTTTGTTTTAGATTTTGGAACAGTCAGAATCAATTCTGCAGAATTGATTTTAAATCACTCCCGTCCAACGTATTTCATAAAGCGTACATCATCCATCTCAACTATTCATTTTTAGAATAAATTCTAATTCTACTCAACTGTGACTTGTCAAATACCACATCACGTGAGTATAAGTAGTCTCTAAAAAATGGACAGTCTAGTAATCTTGTAACTTGTTTAAGTTTCTGTGTATACTTTTAATGTAAAAATTCAAGTATCACTTTCCCTAATCTTAGCAATTTAAATAAATATTTGTCTGAGCTTCTTGTATTGCAATTGCAAAAATTGAGCTATCATTCATAACAGAGTAGATAAAAGGGGTGATTTTAGGATGGACCCTCTTAAATTTAGGTCAACATATTACTACTATATAAGGTAAATTTATTTTTATAATGTATATTATTAATTTTTTAATATTAAATTTATATTATTTATAGTAAAAATCTACCCTAATCACTTTTTTTTATCTATCCTAAAATTCCCCTAAGAAGAAATGTTAGCAACTTGGTTGATGTGCTAGGATTTGTCTTTATTAGCCCTTAATCATTCTTGTCATTCGGCTCCAGGTGACAATTGAAATAAAGGAGCAAGCTTGACATTCAACAGAAGAACAAGTTTCCCAACCCGAATCCTACAAGCCATTAATTTGGAGGTGGTTGTCGGAAACTACAGAGATGCCTTGGCTGGGGCCACTACGGGAATAAAGGATGCACACTGTAGACTACGAGTTTGTTAAAAATGAATTAAAAAACTAGTTGACCAGTTTCCTCATTTTTTGGTATCATTCAATAACACTTACAATATAGGCATGGCCAAAATTGAACTATGAAACTCAAAATGGGATGGCACATTGAATTGGTATCTATTACAGTTATAAACATGGAATCCAAACCCAATAAAAAGCTCAAAGTATCAGAAATCCCACGAAAGAAATTCCTACTATATAATTTTAGCCATCAAGATGTCCTACACCACAAAACATTAACACAAATCCAATTTGTCTCAGAAGACCAAAAAACAAACTAGATAATATTCACCCCTGCATCCAGAATTACCAATCCACATGAAGACTCCCAAAAAGCATTAAGCCTGTAATGACAGATAATCATGGTGAAAAATATAACTTCAGTAAAATTGACGATAATTTAAACGCTTTCTTTTTTTCTAAATAATTCATAAAACTCGAAGGGCAATGGACAAGTAATTTAGTTAATGTTATGATGATATTAAAAATTGCAAACAAGATTAACAGATAAATACATAAATGCAAACTGCTTGTAGTGCAATTTTATTACTATCTCCAATGAATTAAAAAATTGAACAATCTCTATAACATGCAATTTCAATCAAAATTTGCACAAGAAATAAAGCAACAAAGAAATCAATAGCTACCTTGTTGGCGATGTTGTTGGAAAGCCAGTCCAAACCCTCATAAAGACCCTCTCCAGAGGTTGCACAGGTGCTCTGGATGTACCTGAAAGAACCACAAGAGCATGTTAGATCTCAACAGGAGAACTATAAATCCTGGACATTAAGGGCATTATGATCAAAATATTTACCAGTGGCGCTGTCTGAGAGAGTGGAGACCCAGCTTGTCAGTAATTTCAGCAGCATTCATTGCATTGGGTAGATCTTGTTTGTTAGCAAATACAAGTAACACTGCATCTCTCAGTTCATCCTGAAAGATAATTAAAATATACCATTTCCAACATTATGCCATTTCATCACAAGAATATAACAGACAGCAACAGTATAAGGGTGCTATTGATTCTGGTCCAGATGCTAATGAGTATTAAAGTGAAACAAAGAAGCCCAATCAATAAGAACTAGTCTTCCTAGGATCTTGACTAGCATGAACTGGTTATTCAACATATCAACTATCAAGTACAAGTGTACAACATCTATTACAGATATTACAATCAATAAAAAAACAGGTCTAGTGACAAAGTAAAAATAAATAGAAATATGCTTTCTGTTATGGATTCCTCTTCATTGATAGAAAAACACCCATTTCTGAGCAACTGAACATATCAGCTGGTAGACTACTGTATCATCATTTAACAGCATAGTATCAGCAGCAGCAGCATAGTCAGACCAATAGCAGATACAGAAAATTACTGACTGCTTCAGCTGAATTATTTTAATAAGAATTTTGTTATTCTATATCTATATACTTTACAAAATAGAAGTTTCATGGAACTTCCAATAGGTCACTGTAGTTGCACTATTCATGCAGCTTTATTTAACATGAACACACATGAAACAAAAATATCAAATATCTTGACCCCAAAAACCAAACTAAATTGACTATTGTACCTCATTCAACATCCTGTGCAACTCATCTCTGGCCTCAACAACTCTGTCCCTGTCATTGCTGTCTACAACAAATATAAGACCCTGTGTGTTCTGGAAGTAGTGCCTCCACAGGGGACGAATCTGCAAATGAAAGTATTCAGCCATTGGCCTCCATGACATAACTCAGAACCATAAAGGCTTTATCAAGAAACTTCTAAGAATTCATAAGGATAAAACTGTATACCTTGTCCTGGCCCCCAACATCCCAAACAGTGAAGCTAATATTCTTGTATTCCACAGTCTCCACGTTGAACCCTAAAATAAGAGAAATAAAAATAAATTCATACAGATAACAGCAGCATAAACAACCAGTAACAGCATCCTGATAAGCTGCAATTTCACCCAATACTACAACAAAACTTAAATATAGGAATCTAACAATCTGTCACAAGATTTATAAAGAAAAAGTTTATTTGAAGTAACATGAGTAGCTATGAATAATTGTTACAAATTACAACAGGTTCATCCAGGATTTCATATCAGGCATCGCATATTGAGAAGCCTCTGATATATAACCAACATCATATGAGCTCTCTCAGTCTTCAATTTTCAAGATTTCTTTACAGACTTAGTAATGTATGTCTCATCTTAAAAGCTTGTTGAGAAAATAGCCACTGAAATCATTTATTTAACTATGACAGTTTATTAACAAATTACAGAGGATCAATAATGAATATGTATGCATATTAATATTCCTACTGGTGAAGAATCACAAACATGCACACACGCACACAATATTGAGGATAAAGAAGAATAATTGTTACAAGTTTACAACAGGTTACATCAAGGATTCCACATCAAACATCACATATTGAGCAGCCTCTAATATAACCAATATCACTTGAGATCTTAATCTTCAATTTTCAATTTTTTATTGACAAAAATGCTTCAGAAATCGGTTATTTAACTACATTAATTCTACAACGGATCAATGATGACTATGTATGCGCATAAATATTCATATAGGTGAAGAATTGTGCAGATACGAAAACACACAGAATTGTAAAGATAAGTTTAACAAAAGAAAACCCCAGAAACTTACCGATGGTAGGAATTGTAGTAACGATCTCTCCAAGCTTGAGCTTGTAAAGGATGGTGGTCTTACCAGCGGCATCAAGACCAACCATCAGAATTCGCATTTCCTTCTTGGCAAAAAGTCGACTGAAAAGCTTGGTGAATGTCAGCCCCATTTCTCCTTCAGCTAGTGGATCCCTACATTCTCAAATTCCATTAAACATTGACCAAAAAATTTCAATCAGCTAAGAGAAGCACCAAAAAAAATTAAAAAGATGATCTAATTGACGCCACCAGATCTCAAGCCAAACGACAAAAACAGCGACATACATTTCGATTCCTTGCACCGCATAAACACGACACGAGAAACGAAATGGATCGAACAACAGAAAATTAATAAATTAACACTACATTTTCGAAGATCCCCCTGCGTAAAGCGGAACGATCTAAACATCTGGATCCCGAAACCCTCAGATCAAACGATGCAAAGAGCCATAACTAACCAAAGCATCTAAGAAAACTAACGAACCCATCCCGAATTCAATTGCGACTGCGTCAAAAGAAAAAAATAAAAGAGCATAACACGCAATAAAAAATATCGAACGCGAAACATCCAAAATGGAATGGTATCTGGAAATGAAATGGAATCAGGGAAGGGTGAAGCGGTTTCTATGAATGCAGAGGAAGAGATTGATGGAACAGAGAAGAAGGTCTAAAAATTTAAAATTACCTTGAGGGATCTAGAACCAGAAAGCGTAGAGAGAGGCACGATAGGAGGGAAAGAGAGAAGCGAAGGATGCTTAACAACAACGCAAAATGAGAAGGGTAAGAGGGTTTTATAGTCCAGAGACAAGAGCGGGGGTACCCGAAATATTTGCGCCTTTTTGATCAAATAACCACGGCACCCCTCGATCTGACACACTGCATTGTTTGGAAGCTTCCAATCCAAAACTAATAACCGTTTTAAAAAAATATACAAATTACACTTAACATATTTGTATGCTAAGCAATAAATTTTAGGGTCACAATATGCTACTCTCTAGCCCGAGAGAGTTTTGGTACCTTCTTATTATATTTTTTATTGAATTGAGACATAAAGGCCAAAACTACATAGGAACAAGTCGTGTACTCCGCCCTACATTATTTCAAAGACATAAAGTAGATTTTAAATGAGACACATGTGTATCACAAATGAGAATGTGAAAAAATGGGGAATACAATAAAAAATACAGGATAATGGTTATAGGGGGTCAAAAAGTCTTTATAAAAAATAAAAATACAAATTCTAATAATTAAATATTGTCCGGTAACTGTAAAAATACTAAAACCATTTAAGAAAGTGAAGAGAAATTGATTAAATGATCAAAGAAGGTACCAAAACCCTCTTTCTTTAGAGGGTAGGGTAGAATTTCCCTAAAATTTAAACAAATTTTTAGTTCCTATAAAATATAGGTCATTTTGGTTATAGTCCTTATAAAAAAATATCTTGATTTTTTATTTCTACTTAATTTCTCGTTAGTCTATTTAATCCCGATAGTTAAATCGAGTCTAATATGGCTAACAGAGTGCCACATCAGATTGTCAAGTAAGCTTTAAGTAAAATGAAATCCTATGTTCCCAATCTGAGTGATAGTCCCAATCTTAGACCACTCTTTCTTCCCCAATGGCTAGTTGCTCGAAGTCATCATCTTCGTCTGTGTGATCACGTAAGAGGTGGAGCTACGGTGATGAGATGGTTGTTTTCACATATGGTAGCAGGGTGAAAACTCAAGGAAAAAGTTTCTAATGTGCCCTAACTAGAAGATTTGCGTCTATTATTTTCATTTTTGTATCTCCACCTCTCTCATTTCTGTTTTTGAAATTTGTTGTGTTTGATATTGGGTTTTAGGGAAAATACAAGACATGAATAGGAGTTGTAATTTATTTGAGTGGGTGGAGAAACATAACAACATACAAAACTGTGGAGGAGGAGGTTGTTGCCACTCACATGAAATGTTAATTGAAACATTGAAGCTTAAATATGTTTTTGGTCCCTGTAATTTGAGCGAGTTTTGCTTTTCATCCTTGCAAATTTTGTTTTCATTTCATCCCTACGAAATAGAAAATTGGTAAATTTCGTCCCTGTTGTTCACTTTCGTCAAATGAGTGTAACGAAGAACCAGCGTGGCAATGACGTGTCAATTTACCATTATGAATTTTTTTTTTGCTAAAATTCCCTTTAGATTAAAAGACATTTCATTTTGTGGTTTCACTTCCACTTCCTGAATTAACCCTAGCAGAGCAAAACGTGAGTGTGTGGTGCGTGGAGAGAACTCGTGTGTGCTACTCGTGGAAGACATTGACAAGGCAGCTACTTGTGAGCGCGTGGTGAGGTGTTTTCTAAAGTGGTAGGCGAAGGCGAGAACATGTGGGGCAACGCAAGTGAAGTTTGTTCTTAAGGCAGAGAAGGTAAGTTGTTCATCACTGTTGGGGTTGAACTCGTGTTGCATGTGGGGACATTAGGTGAGATTCTTTATTGTTTGTGTTAAAAAGGATTTTGTAACAGTAAGTCCTTTAGGGTTTAGACTTGAGAAACCTAATTTTTTTAAACCCTCACCCGAATGAATGCTATGTTGTTTGCTTGGTTTGACTTGGTATGCGTAGTTTATTAATTAGCTTGTACTGTTTGTTGACTGTAAATTAATTTGTATTCTTCAAGATGTCATTTTTGTAGTTTTCCATCACAGAGGAACTTTTGTTACTCACCCAAACCATGATTAGTTAGGTGGTCAAGTCCATGTCATGCATAATATAGACATAGATAATTGGTCCTATTTTGAAGCTTTAGGAATTCTGAAAGAGGATCTAGGGTATTCTGGGAATTGCAAAATGTGGTGGAAACCTAAAGAATCCACTTTGGAGGGAGGTTTAAGACCTATTAGAGATTATGCTAGTGCACTAGAAATGGGAAACTTTGCCATTGAAAACAAGTGTGAAGTGGATGTGTTTGTTGAAGATGAAGGTGGGTTTACAAAATGCTGTGAGTAGTAATGCATTGGTGAACCTAAATACTAGTGGGAATGGGGATGGGACAGTTGTTGATGTTGGGACAATTGGTGTGAGTAGTCATGATGATGGGAATGATAATGATAATAGTGTTAAGGACATACATTTTAATGACAGCAAGGAGGAAAGGGACTTAGGTATGGAGGATGGGTTTGATGACACAGTTGACAAACCTATTAAGCAAGCAATTGTAATTGTTGATCCTAAGCCTAGGAAGAAGTCAATTCCCCCCAGAAGGCCCATTGGGCCCAAGAAAAAAATAGTTACTAGGAGATCAAGTACTGCTGGTCAGGGGGCTATTGTGAAGGATGAAGGGGCTTCTGCTAGTGGTGTGCATAACTATGTTCCTGTTATTGTTAGTGATGTGAGTGGATATATGTGCAGAATCAGGAGGCTAGTAGTAGCCATGTGCATAATGAGATTCTTGTTACTGCTACTGGTGTGAGTGAAAATATGCAGAATCAGCAAGCTTCTGCAAAGGGGTGTTGACATTTCAAATGAGCAGGGGGATAGGGTGAACTTAGAAGACGTGGCTGCTAGTAGAATAGAAAATGTAATTGGGATCGCTCTTGAGGATGTTCCCAATGTTCATTCTTATTTTCTGTATGGAAATCTTGTAGTAACGCATGATATGGAAGCTGATTATTTGTCTCATGATCTTGAAAGTTTGTCTGGTGATGACCGTGAAGGTGATGTAGTGAGTAAAGATAATTTTCCAAGGTTTTAAAAATAAGACATGTGTAAAGAGTTTAAATTCAAATTGGGAATGGAGTTTAATTAAGTCTCTTAAGGAGTTCAAAGAGGCTATCTTAGAGCACTCGGTCTTAAATGGCAAAGTGGTGAGATTTCAGAAAAATGACACAAAAAGGGTAAGAGTTAAGTGTAAGCAAAACTGCAACTTTCTCATGCTTGTTAGCAAGATGAGGGGTAGCCAAACATTCAGATGCAAGACCTTGATCCCTACACATACTTGTGGGAGAGTTTTTAATAACAAAGATGTAAAGTCCAAGTGGGTTGCAAGAGTCCTAGCTGATAAATTCAGAAGTAACTCCAACATGACCTTGAAAGATGTAATAGCTGAGATAAGGCTTACATATGTTGTTGGAATTACAGTAGCTATTGCTTGGAAGGCAAGTACTATTGCTAGAGGAGTAATTGAGGGTGATGCAGAGAAACAATATTCATTGCTATGGTAATATGTTGCTGAGCTCCATCCTGCAAGTCGTGGGAATACAATAAAAATAGGTCTATAGAGAATAGCCCCTACTTTGCCACCAAAGTTTGGAAACTTCTATATGTGCTTGGAAGGCTGTAAGAAAACTTTTGTCAGTGCTTGTAGACCATTCATTGGTGTTGATGGTTGTCACCTGAAGACAAAAATATGGTGGTAAGCTTTTAATTGCAATAGGAAGGGATCCAAACGATCAATATTTTCCACTAGCTTTTAGATTGGTTGAAAATGAAACAAAAGAGAGTTGGAGATGGTTTCTTACACTATTGCTGGAGGATATTGGAGACATCACCGCCAATAGGTGGGTTTTTTTATTTTAGATCAACAAAAGGTATGATGATTTATCCCTAATTTAATTTTGGTTTTTATCTCACCTAACAACCACTTGAAATGTTGATGTTTGTCTTCTATTCCTCACAGGGACTGATTCCAACATTTGAAGAGATGTTAGAAGGGGTGGAACACAGACTCTGCTTAAGACATCTGTATGTAAATTTGAAGAAGAAGTTTGGTGGTGGGACATTGCTGAGAGACCTCATGATGGGTGCTTCCAAAGCATCTTACATAGAAGCATGGGATGAGTAAATGACACAAATCAAGCAGCTGAATCCAAAGGCACATTAGTGGTTGACAGCAGTTCCAACAAAACATTGGTGTAAGCATGCTTTCTCATACTACCCCAAGTGTGATGTATTAATGAATAATCTAGCAGAAGCATTTAATAGTACAATATTGTTAGTTAAGGACAAACCCATCATTACCATGTTTGAATGGATAAGAACCTACGATATGGGTAGATTTGCCACACTTAAGGAGAAGGTGTCTAAGTACAAGGGTGATGTTATGCCTAAACCAAGAAAGAGGTTAGATAGGGAAATTCAAATGTCAGCTAACTGGTTTCTAGCATGGGTTGGACAACAACTATTTGAGGTTACAAATATGCATTTCACAGATAAGTTTTTCATAGATATATGGTAGGAATGCTTGTATTTGTAACTTTTGGCAAATAGTTAGAATTCCTTGTCGACATGCAGTGGCTGCCATAATCTATATGGGGGATAATCCTAAGAAATATGTCCATGGATATTATAAGAGAGAATGTTATGAGTTGTGTTATGATCAACTTATTTCACCCATCAATGGCCAAAGTTTGTGGCAAAAAACTGATCAAGGGGTGATCCTGCCACCAAACTTTAAAAGAGGACCTGGACGCCCTAAAAAGCTAAGGAGAAGAGAGCCTGATGAACAACCTGCACCAACCAGATTAAAAAGAGCAAAACACAAAGTACACATGTGGTTTTTGCCACTCTTATGGGCAGAGCAGTAGGAAATGTAATTTAAAGCCAACAGAAGAAGCACCTTTAGATGATGCACAAATTAAAATTCAGTTACTATGGATGGCAATTCTGCACCACAGACTCAGATTATGACCCTAAGTTTTAATTTACTATTTCACTTCAAACCACACTTTCATTACTGATTCAGATAATTTTTTCTCAGACTGTAGGGGAAGTCCCAGGTCATGAGGGGATTCAATTGCCATCTGGTAATGCTACTGGGTCTAACACTGGTAATGGTACTGAATCTAACCCCGGAAATGGTACTGGATCTAACACGAAGAGACCAAGGAAGACTGTTAATCCAAAGAAACACATTGATAAGTCAGCATAAAAGGAAGGACAGAAGAAGAGAAACTACAACAAAGGATCCATTTCTAAACAAGTTCAGGTGAGATAAAACATAATCCTTGCAAAGTTAGCTTTATTTTTAAGTTAGCACTAAGTTAGCTTTTTTTTTTCATACATGTTCAAAAGCATGGTGAATCCAGTAACAATGAAAATATCCCTAAGTCTACCAGGTTCAGCTTCATCTAGTTGTAGCACTATCTGAAAATTTGAATTCCTCTCTTGCCAATGTGGTAATCCTTTCAATCTACATCGATTTCATAATATTTTGTATTTCTCCTCATTCTTCATCTTCTGTTTCTCATTAGTGGATGTTAATTGATATTGCAGAACCGGACAATTACATCCCCACCTACAAGTTACATTAAAGCTATAAATGATATGCAGACAGTAATGGTATAATGTCCCTTAAACTCACATTTATCTGTTATGATATACATTGTGCATACCTTTTCATTAGCTATCATCTACGGGTTGCGGGGTATTACAAAACAAGTGCTTTCTGGTAAACAACCAGATTGGAATGTAGTGACCAAGGATATAGAGACCGTTACAAATCTTCTCCATACATACAACTGGGTGAAGCAACTAACTGACCTAGCCAAGAGTATAAGCACTGTTGAAAGAGGCACCCAACCAAGTCAGTCAACTAATGTGGCCAACCATGATGCTTTCAATCACTGTTATAAGAACCGGACCGGACTGGCCAGTTCGACCGGTTGGACCGGAAATCGACCCCAGGCCAGTCCGGTCAAGATCTCCAACTGGATATGCTAGTGAATCGACCTTCATGCGGTTGAACCGGTCAGAAACCGCCTAACTTGGTTAAAACCGGTCCCAGTTCGCTCCTCTAGGAATGATTGATGCGCTGCTTCTTATTAAAAAATTCAAAGCGTAACAAGGAGGCTGAGCAGATTCGAACCCGCACGCCTCAAATTGCAAGATTATTCCCTTGTGTCGCTGAGCTGCAACGCATCTTGTAACATATTGTCTCTTTATATATATATATATATATATATATATATATATATATAGCTTTGTAAAGAACAAATAAAACCTATTTGTATTACAATAATTATTATTATTATATAACTTATAAATTTTATATTTATTGCTATGTTATAATATTTTATATTACTTTATTTTTGTAAAAACATTTAATTAACACCTATTTAAACAAGATTGAACGTATAAATAATAAATCAATTTTTCACTAGTTTAATAATATAAAATAAGTAAAAGTATATCATTATTATTTTAATGCACTTATACTATTATAATATTTTTTTATAAATCTCATAAATTTAAATATAGCATTCACATATTTTGATATATACCGGTTTAAACCGATTCGACCAGTGACTCACTGGTTCGACCATTGACCCATTGACCCAATGCCTCGACCGAGTCGATGACTGGTCCGAGTTTTATAACACTGCTTTCAATACCTCTCAGAATGATGCTGCCAGAACAGATGGAGTTATTCCCACTCAGACAAGTGGGACTGAAAATTGAATTTTTCCCTAATGGAGTCACATGGGACTATGCTTCAATGTAGCATATTGGACAAACTTTGAATAGACATAAGCATTGGTTTTTGGAAAAGTGGACCATGGGTTATCAAATTGGGTCACATGGGACCATGGCTTTTTTTTTGTGTCTTTTTTAGTAAAGCTGTAAAGTGCCTAGTCACATTTAGTACTTTGACGTTTCTGGAATATCTTACTGTTTAATGATGCAAACAACATTTGGCTTCTAATTTTTAGTTGGCATATGCAATTAGTCTTTCATTCCCATACTTCTTCACCATTTACTAGCACAATCAATTACTCAAGCGCCCAAGTCTGTATTTTTCATATTACAATCTTCTTAAACATGTGGATAAGAGACTTAAAATGTGGCAATTACAAATTCTGCAAACATCACATTAATGAGTGAGGTAGAATAGATACAATTCATTAATAAAGGATGGCCTTACATCAATGAGGTTGGTAGATTAGATATAATTCCGCCTACCTAAAATCATTAACCTTAAAGTACCCCCCTAAGCACTACAAAGCATTCAACTCCCTAAAATCTAACCTAAGACAATTGTCATTAATTTTCTAACAACTCTCTCTTCAATCTTGCAACTTTGTGTTGGTGTATGCCCTAGAGGCCAATGGTATATTGACCCCTTTTAGCATACAATATATGTCATGTTAATTATAAAAGGAATTATTTATTATATTAATTAATTAATATGATAAAGTCCTTAGAATGACTTTTTCGTGGCTGTAAGATATCAAGTTTGACTTGATAGTGAGATTCTATAGGCCACTTCAGAACGTCATTCTCAAATCATCCCTAGTCAAGTATTATTGTGAAAAGGACAACAATAATACGTCAAGATTAGTATGTGAGTAAATTGATGACTATGTCTCACTAGTCATGGATATGTGATATCAAATCTTTCACATGGGTGCACATTAAAGGGTTTTAATGGTGTATTGGATTGACCCACAATGAGAATGCTACATGGATTATTATGTATGTCATTAGCGATTCTCATAGTGACAATGGTGTATGTGATCCTTTGACCTGATGTCACTACGGTTCCCAACATGAGGAGTCGTATGCTTTGGTGCCATCAAACGTCATGCCTAACCCGGTGACTATAAAGGTGGTTACCGAGTATGCCACAAATCATGTGGAGGGATGTGAGTGACTAGATGGGATTTGTCCCTCCCACATAATGGGAGTTATATCTTGGGACCCTTGATTGAGTGAAACTAAAAAGTGCATGGTCGTGCCCAAATAATATTAGTATGAGATATTAATATTATTTGTTAGAAGTCTACTCGGGAAATCAATAAATTGAGATTGAACTATACAAGGATGACACATTCCATGCCTCGTGTTCAATCTAGATATATGGACAAAGAGACTATACATACATGGTAACATTGGTCGCAGATTGGTTATATGTCAAATCACATTGACATTCCTGTTATTTGGGTAGTAGCGATGTTTTGTTAGATATCATTCGCTACTTGTAATATTAAAATAAGATTTTAATGTTACTGCCAACATAATGGGAACCTACAGGGTCACACACTTAGAACGAGCTGACTTGGACACTGAAGCCATTAGATGGTCTTAATTGGGCTTTTAATTTTATTAAAGGTCCATGTGATGTGAAGCTCAATTAGTAAGACTAAATGAGCCAACCCATTAGTTTGGGCCTACACATGGGTAGGTATCACTAAAGCCTAATGCTCACTATGAGGGTTAGCCACCACAATATATAGAATGTATTGATGGTAGCTAATATGGGATTACTCTAATACTCTAAACACAAAGAGAAAAATGTTTTCTCTAAATCATATCACCATCCCTCATAATGAAAGAAGAGGCAATCATCCCTTCGTCGTTGCTAGCACTGCGAAAGAGGGAGTCCTAGTATCGCGTTCGTATGGATACCGGTGGAGGCATAGCTACTCTTGCATGCCCGTGGTTGGCAAAAAGGAAAGCACAAAAAGGTAAACTCTATAACACGATTTATGGCTTTTGCATGGATCCTTGGAGGGTTTTGGATATATTTAAATTTTAAAAGTTTAGTTCTTCCGCTGCGTTTCACCTTCCAAAACCCAACACTTTGAATTCCAGATCTTAAATCTCTAGTTCAAACCATCTCCGCCCTTCCTCACGCCCAACTGTCTACACGTCTTCTTCCTCGCACCAACGAAAGAAGTTGCAGCTTTGGTTACTCTGTACAGATTTTTAACAACGTGAAATTTAGGGTTTGCAAAAAGAACTTTGAACAAGGAAACAACTCTAAACAGGAAGAAGAGTAATATGAAGAAGAAGAAGAATCAATTACGTTCCAATTAGGACACCTCCAAAACGTTTTCCCTAGGTTAGTGGAGGTGCTAGATGTGAGCAAAATCACCTCTTCTCCACACTTGCAGAGCATGCGTCGCGGCATAGAAGAAGATGAGGATGACCTTGTACATGAATGCTTATTCTCTTTCCTAGACCTTCGAGCCTTCATCATTGTTCCTTGCTTATGGAGGAAAACAAAATCTATACAAAGTTTTGGAGTCTCAATAGTTTTGAGCTTTGAAGATAGTGTGAATTAGGGATTCCATTTAATTTTGTTAGTAATTCTGATTTTTATCAAGAATTTTAAATTAAAATCCACGTAAGAAAAGCCAACTTGGTTCTCCGTTACACTCATTTGACGGAAGTGAACGGCAGGGACGAAATTTACCAAATTTCTATTTTACAGGGATGAAATGATGTTTTTTTTTGCAAGGACGAAAAACAAAACTCACTCAAATTACAAGGACCAAAAACATATTTAAGTCAAAATTTAAATATATTTTCAGTTCCTATAAAATATAGGTAATTTTGGTTATAGTCCTTATAAAAATATCTTGATTTTTTATTCCTGCGTAATTTCCCGTTAGTCTATTTAATCCTGGTAGGTAAATCGAGT
The DNA here is from genome assembly GCA_026901365.1 of Sesbania bispinosa. Classification (NCBI taxonomy): domain Eukaryota; kingdom Viridiplantae; phylum Streptophyta; class Magnoliopsida; order Fabales; family Fabaceae; genus Sesbania; species Sesbania bispinosa. The sequence goes on from QLOH01000098.1 coordinate 917,597, forward strand.
CTGATATGGCTAACAGAGTGCCACATCTAATTGTTAAGTAAGCTTTAAGTTAAATGAAATCCTATGTTCCCAATCTCAGTGATAGTGAAATCCCCTTTTCATTTGGTTCCTTTCCCCAATCTTAGACCACTCTTTCTTCCCCAATGGCTAGTTGCTCGAAGTCATCATCGTTGTCTACATGATCACGTAAAAGATGGAACTACGGTGATGAGATGGTTGTTTTCACAGATGGTAGCAGGGTGAAAACTCAAGGAAAAGGTTTCTAATGTGCCCTAACTAGAAGATTTGCGTCTATTATTTTCATTTTTTATCTCCACCTCTCTCATTTTTGTTTCTGAAATTTGTTGTGTTTGATATTGGGTTTTGGGGAAAATACAAGACATGAACAAGAGTTGTGGTCTATTTGAGTGGGTGGAGAAAGATAACAACATATGAAATTGTGGAGGAGGAGGTTGTTGCCACTCCCATGAAATGCTAATTGAAAAATTGAAGCTGAAGAACTCTAAGTTGCAAGGGATAGTTGGAGAATGAGAGGATTTCTGGAAGATTAACAAAGAACTTGCTTATAATTTCTTGGATAATACTTGTTGTTGTTGTGTGTGTGGTGTTTGTTAAAATGTCAATGTATTAGAAGTTGGGTTATTTAGGTGGTACTGTGTAGGAAAAATTTATCCAAGTTGTAAATGAATGGTCTATCTATGTAGCAAGTGGTTTTATTTTGTTAGTGAATGGTTTATGTATGAAATGGTGTTTGAAATTGTATGGTTTCCGTTGTTACAAATTTAAGGAAATGAATTTGACATCTCCCCGTGTTGTATATGAAACTTATTAAGTGCTTTGGAGTTTAACAGATTATGAACCTCAAGTTTCTAAAACACCAATCAATAAGGGTAACAAATCATAAATGATGATAATTTTTCTTTGAGAACTTGAGTTATTTTAACTAAAATATTAATTTTGTTTGAGAACTCTTTTGGAATCTCTACATCCCTAGTTTGACTATCTTGAATTTTAGCTTATTTCCTTTTCCAAGGATTTTTATCTTCAGAACCAATAGGTCTCCCACGCATCACACATGTTTCAAACTCATTTGTAGTCGTAGATTGTCCAATAAGTAAATTAATTTGATTAGAGCATTAGCAACTAATACATATATGATTTAGTCACAAATCTCGGGTCAGTGAATACATCTAGTAATTGGCTGGCTAAATTTTGCAAATGATCAATTGAACTTCTATTTCACATTATTTTTTTTCAGGATCACAATGAGATCATGATAACTCATTCCAATTAATCTTTTTTTCCAACTGATTATTTTCTCCCCTTAATATTTATAAAAACTAGTTCATCAAAATAACAATCGATAAATCAAGTCGTGAAAAAATCTCATGTCAATGGTTCAAGATATTTTATTATGGATGGAGATTCGTATTCAATATGTATTGCAAAACTTCTTTAAGGACCCTTTGTGCATTGTGGTGGAGCAACATGTACATATACTACACATCAAAAAATTCTTAGATGGGAAATATCAGGTTCCTAACCAAAAACTAATTGTGTATGGGTTAACTTATAATAGCTTGTTGGTCTGATACGAATAAGTTTCACACCATGCAAGACTACATGTCCCCAAGTAGAATATGGAAGTTTTGGTTTCATTAGTAATGGTTATGCAATTAATTTCAGACGTTTGATGAATGATTCTACAAATCCATTTTGTGTATGAACGTGTGCTAGAGGATGTTCAATATTAATTCTAATAGACATACAATAATCATTAAAAGTATGAGATGTAAATTCACCAACATTATCAAGACATATTGTCTTAATTGGATAATCAAGGAAATGAGCTCTTAAACAAATTAGTTGAGCAAGTTATCTCGCAAATGCCTAGTTGCGAGTTGATAACAAACAAACATGTGACCATCGAGTTGATGTATCAATTACAATCATAAAATATCTAGATGACCTACATGATAGGTATATTGGTCCACAACTAACACCTATATATGTTCCAAACATATGATATACTCACTTCTAAGTTTTATTGGTGATGATTGAATGATCAACTCTACTTGGGAATAAGCAACATATGAGAATTTATTGAATTGAAGAATCTATTGGCTATTCAATCAATGTCCACATAAACTTCCAATTTTTTTTTCATCATAATAATCAAGGATGGCCATGTCAAACAACAAATTATATTGCATCATAATTTTTCACATCATAATTATGTTGCATCCACATTTCTTTACATGAAATTTGATTGGAAGATTTAATTATTTTGTCTCAATGTTATAAATTTGGATCCAATGTGATTGGACGAATGACTTAGTATTTATTTGTTTTATATAAAAGAAATGATTAAATACTAATATAATTGAAGCTTTTGGATCTACTTCTCTTCACTTTTTAGAGTGTTCAACCTAGAGGCTAAACTTTGATAGCAACCGAAACATCACATAAAACACGAGAAAATTGTATTTATAAACTTTTGTTGAGCAAAGTCTTTTTCTCAAAGCTAAGTTAAAGACGGGACTTAAAGACAAGCGTAATAAATAAGAGTTAAGATAAGTCACTTGCTTGAATCTTCAGACAAGTATTTTTATAAAATGAGTTTGAAACTAAGATGTTCACAAGCAAATTTAGATGTGTACTTTAACCCAATGTCAGTCAGATTTTATAGGACGAAAAACATAATTAACACTAAAATGAATATGTGAGACAAGAATAAATAGGTACCAAATCAATTTTCTTCCCTATAGATATTGGATGGTCTAGAGGTCCATGCCTCAAATTGATAACAACAATGACAAAAACACATTTGAATTTATGGTCGCCTTTGAAACTTAGAGAAGTCCGGGCGTCTACGCTGCATATATGCACTCTTTCCTTCATTGGCTTCCTCAGTGCCATAAAATATCAGTGTTGCATTCCCACCAATTTCCTATAATTAAGATAAATGCAAATTAAGTAAGCACGCATATGCATCAAGGGAGGGTGAAAAAATTTACCAAGTAGGAATAAATAGACATTACTGTCTGAAGGAAATATAGATAATAGATCATTGCAAAGCATTGGTATTTTCAGAACAATTATCTTTCTTGCTTAGAAATTTTACATTATATAGCATAGCATATTGATAGATGAAATCATGAATCCTGATATACCTGTAGCCCAGCATGCCCATCATCCACTGCATTAAGAGCTGACTTGAGAACCCGAATTGCAGTTGGGCTGTTCCTGAGTATCTCCCGACACCATTTTATTGTTTCTTTCTCTAAATCCTCTAGCTAGACCAAACCAAAACATTACATTAACTGTCTGTAAGTACGAGGTTGATGACTGAGCATATGTCCCTCTGTTATTGCTGCTATTAGTAGCTTCCTACTTTTTAAGTGATTCGTTTAAAATCCATGTCAATTTAATTACATTTCAAATTAGTGGAGAATGATATATATCAGATTGCTTTGGACAAATGGAGAAATTAAAATTACAGTGTTATAGATTCCTGAGATGATAAAGAACTTACTGGTACAACAGTATTGACAAGGCCCATTTTCTCTGCTTCAACAGCAGTATAGAACCTTGTCAGAAACCACATTTCACGTGCTTTCTTTGGACCTACCTGTATAAAGAAGTTTAAAATTTTATCTTTTGGATTGAAAATATCAAAATCTACCACCTAGAATAGCAATATGGTGGGGTGAATTATCAGCAAAATAAGTAATATTTAATCCTTACCAAACGGGACATGATAGAACTTCCATATCCAGCGTCAAAGCTTCCTACCTTTCATAGGTATACATACAAAGACATTACAAATTTGTGATGAAGTATTAGTATGTATCTGCTTTCCTATATAAATTGAGAATATCTATCTATTCGTTTGATTAGTATGTATGTATCCTAAATGAAAAGCAAAGGGTTGAAGCACCTTACCTTAGGACCAGTTTGACCAAAGATGGCATTATCGGCTGCAATGGTTAGATCACAAACCATATGTAAAACATGCCCTCCTCCAACAGCATAACCTGCTACCTGTTTTAACGTTAGAAAAATCGTCTGCACATAACAAGAATAACAAAGAACCACCCCTCCCTCATGATATCATTATTCATTAACTGGAATTTTTAGGCCTAGTATTGTAGAAAAATAAGGGGCAGGGGGTGATTAAAGATCAAATTTATCAAAACAATGAAATGTATGTGGAAGGCTTTAAGCAGAAAAGGAATTGAGTTTGAGAATAAGGTTGCAAAGAGAGTACCATTGCAATTACTGGTTTTGGAAGGCGGCGGATTTGCACCTGCAATATGAAAGAAGAATGAAGAACAAACAAGGGAGAAATGGTTATTATTGATAAATAATAAAGCATTGACAATTGTCTGTGTCAGAAAATTCATCCATGCTGCATTGAGAAGAATGCCTGAGAATCCAATCCCCAAGGATTTTGATTCTTCTGAATGAAAGTACCTGCAAGTCTAAGACATTAAGGCGGCCAATATTTTCAAAATCAGAATAACCATCTTCGGTCCTCAAAGCCTGGTCACCACCACTACAAAATGCCTCGGTTCCCTACAACATGAATCAATATGTGATTCATTAACTTAACACGAATTCTTCTATTCTACGTACCACCAGAGTTAGTGAGAAGTAATTAATTAATTAATGTAAGAGGTAGTACCTTGCCAGTGAGAATGATGACGCCAATAGAGGGATCGTCCCTAGCATCATTGAAAGCACGAATAAGCTCCTTAACGGTATGGGGTCGGAAGGCATTCCTTCTCGCTGGCCTATTGATAGTAATCTGCCAGCAAGCCAGACTCCACAACCAATTAGAATGAATTAAAGAATGGATTAAGCAAGCAAGAAATTAAGAAAGTACTGGAACCTTGGCTATTCCTTCCCCAACAGCTTTCTCGTAAAGGATGTCAGTGAAGTCGTTGGCAGAGTCAATCCTCCAAATGACGTCCTGAGAGGGAACATTACCATGGACCCGTTGGTAGCTATCATTTCTGGAAGTGGAAGTGTGGCACAAGGCAAGTTGATCAGCTGGTGGTGAAGTGGGAGAGGAAATGAGGTGGTTGGCTACAGAGGTGACCCTTCTCATGACGGAGTCATGGGCTTTGTTATCTGCCATTAGACCTCTCCTCTTAGCTATAGATAGCGCCAATGGCAGACGGTTGACCCTTTTGGTTATATTCACGGACCTTGAAAGCACTTCTGGATAAGATAAGGTGTGACAGTGCTGATTTCTAGTAAGTGGGAATTCCAACTGGATAATAAAATAAAAGATGTGAAAATCATATAAAAGAAAAATAACCGTTAGTTCATGTTTGATTCTCTTTCAATAAGTCTCGGTTTGAGTAATATAAATGAAAAAAAGTTCCCGCTGAAAGAGCTAGCCACAGATATGTCAAAAATACCCGTACCAATGGGTATCCACATATTTATATAATGGGTGAGAACAAATATTATACTACCCACCTCGCGGGTATCCGCATACTCATTAAAACATATTTTTCAATTAAATATCTTTGAATATTAGGATTTTTTATTATTTTATGATGAGATATAATTTATTTTATATTATTTTATGATGATATTTTTAATATATTAACACGTAATGGTATTATATAATGATTATTTATATATATAGTATGATATTATAATATATTATATAACATTTCATATCTTTCTTTTTATAAAATTTAAATTCTTAAACATTAATGGATACCCGTGAATAATCAGCATACCCGTTACCGGCATTGGTACCCGTTAATTTTAACGGGTATGTATACGGGTAGACACCCACTCCGCCCCGTTGACATCCCTAAGCCACAAGATGTGGATGTTCCCAAGTTCATTGGCAAGCTTCGAAACCTAGAGACTCTAAACTTGAGACATACTCGAGTGCATGAATTGCCAAAAAAGAGTTAAAAGTCTTGTCAAACTACGACATCTTTTATCATATTCATTCAATTTTGACATGTGGCTTGGTGTGAAACTAAATGAAGGCATAGAGTGTTTAACGACCCTCTAGAGTTTAACAGAGGTTTTCATAACTGAAGGGGATGACATTATCAAAGAATTGAAAAATCTGAAGAGGATAAGAAGGTTAGGCATTTTTATAAGAAAAATCAACGGAACTGAAGTATGTGGTGCCATAAAGAACATGTCACATTTTTGCTCACTATCAATCTCGATAGTTGGAGATGAAAGGGATGAAGTTTTGGAGTTGCAGTCATTAACTGATCCTCCTCCCTGCATCCAACGTCTTTACCTAGAAGGGCATCTTGACAATTTACTAGGATAAAACAAAAGTTTGTTGAGTCTCAAAATATTATTAAGGAAATTAAAAATGTTTAGAGTCTCACAAATCCTAAGTTTTAATGGATAACAAATTTGGTTAAAGGAATTTGGCTAAAGGATTATTTTTATAAGAACAGTTTCACTTGAAGGTATCTTGTTTAAATGTTTCAGCAAATCCTTCTAAAGAGCAACCCTCTGATATAATCCAACTCTCCGAAGTTGAACCTGCTGATATGAGAAACTCTCTAAATAGCTAAGACCTGCTGAAGTCTACTCTACCTTGTAAAGTGTTACAATATCTGAAATGAAGAAGAACTGCTGAAGACCTACAACGTAGTATTTGACTAAAGTCTGAAGGCTTTCTGCTTAAAGACTTTAATGCATTCTCAAACGTCTTCTACAAGTTTGATCCAGTTAAGGAATGTTTTCAGAGACCCTTTATGCTGTCAAAATCATATTACCTTAAAAGGAAAGTTGTTGTGGTATGTGTCAGAACTGTGTCACAGACTACACACCTGCAACACATAAAGTCAGAAGCATTTTGGAGATTGTCTGACAACATGTTTAACGGCATTTAATGCTATCTGACAACGGTGGTTAAGATATCTTCAATGGATTAATTTCTGGACTCCATAAATAGCTTCATGAAAGGCTTTGAAGTGGTCGGCCAAGTTCAAAAAGAATATACGATATCAAGCCAACACGCTGCAAAATTTCACTGCAACTCTCTGGTATTTTGTACACTGTAAATCTCATTTGTATCCTAAGATATACTCAATTATTTCCTTGTACAAGATTATTTGTGTTTGAGTTCTTCAGGGACTTAAACAAAATTCATTGTAAACACTGAAAAGTGTCTGAGAGCCTGGAGAGGCTTGAAGGAACAAAGAATACTTGGTTGTTTAGCCTGGAGAGGTTGTGTCCAAACAATACTTGGTGTTTAGCCTGAAGAGGCCGGGGTCAAAGAATACTTGTAACTAATCAGTTAGTGGAAAATCCATTGCTTGTTGGCATTGGGACTGGACGTAAGCTCACTGTGTTGGTGGGTGAGCCAGGATAATTTCTTGGCTAAGTCTTCTCAACCCTTATCTCTTTATCTTTGTTATTTGAGCTAACAGGAGGGTTATGAATAATCAATTTTATAAGCTTGAACTTAAATCAATCTCAAACGCTTTATAAAACAAGTTTTCAATACTATCTTTTGGACCTGCTGAAGTACTTCAGCAAGTCTCTGAAAAACCTAGTTTCAGCAAGTTGCTCAAAACTTTTGTTAAACTCTTTGCTTGTGAAAAGGTTTTCATAAAATCTGTTTGAAATTATAAAATACTATTCAATCCCCCTTTTAGTGTTTCCTGTGGTTTCTACAAAGTTAAATGAAAGAAACGAATAAATGAACTTCAAACAGATGAAATAAAATTGGAAATTGACAAAAAAGAAGATTAAAGAATTGAAATTAAAGAAGAAAAATCCAGAAAATAAAAGAGAACTTTAAGGAAAAAGGTAAACAAATTTCGAATAAATATTATTGAATTGAAAGTTGGTAGATTTACATACATTTCTCTCACGGTTACCAATAGTCACAAAATGATGAACGTGTTTGGTTTGAGAGTTTCAGAAATGAAAATTCAACCCCTATTCTAACAATGATTTGCCTATAGAGTTGGATAACTTAACGACTAAATCATTACAATTTGACACGTATAAGAACTAACTAACTTTACAACGGGAAGAAAAACACGTGTCTTAAACTAAGCCTGAAAAGAGATAACTTCTTGTAACTGCTTCAACGACTATCTCATGTATCTTGAAGTTTTCCTAGAAATAAATACTTCAAACTCATCAAAAAATCTTCTAACTTAACTTTAACCATCGAAATCTCTTTTACAACGCCATTCAAAATATCAAAATATTCAAACTACATCATGACTTCGAAATCAAGTTCGAACCTTTATCCTGGATTTGAACAATCCAAAACTCCACTCATTCGACCAAACCTTATCTTTGCAATCGAATAAAAAATCACAACCCATAACTTAAGAAAATTTCCAATTTTACACCAACAAATGCCCCCTTAAAATATTAGTTTTGAGAAAATTTCAATTTTTTCAAAGAAACAAATACTTCATCAATTTTAACAAATCAAAATCTCAAGAGATTTTATTTATCCACCATAACTGCCTTATCTCTTCAGTTTATTCAAAAATCGGTTATGGGGATAAAAAAAGTAATCTCTCACACAATAAATGTGCCACTATTGCATGATAAGATTCAAAAAACGAAGCAATCATCACGTCTTCTCTCTCTTATAAATACTCCAACTGAAATGTCAATCTTCTTCACAGTTTTTTCTCTATCCTTTGAAACTCCTTGCTCATTGAACTTCTTTTGCGCAAACTTTCTGCTCGTTCACACCATCATCACAGACGAGCTTCCACAGCTTCTAGTTTCTTCCTCATAATCAAAGGTATATTCTACTTACTTTAAATCTTCTACAAATTTATCTGCAAATGTTTCTACCCTTCAAGTTTCTTTTTCCTTTCTATACTTTTTCCACAAATTCTGACATTTTTCCTTAAAAGTATCCAACTTTTCACCTTCTATAGATAGATTGTGTTAAAAATGCTTCTTTTTACTTAATCTGTTTATCTTCTTCGTAAAAATTAAAACTTTTAGCCAAAATTGCCCCTGAAACAACTAAAGTTCAGAGCTTTTTGCCATGAACAAATCCCAAAAGTTTTTCTGGGTTTCAATTTTGAAATCCTTGCAAGTTTTATTTGATGTCTATTTCAAATGTTGAATCAAATTGAAATCTCACAACCCCACTTATGTTATAGGAATTCAAAAGGCGTCTCAAAACATAATTGAGCAATCTGAACAAGTCCCAAAAGCTTTCACGAATGGGAAATTAATTGTTGTTAACAACTCTACTTTTGTCCCAAAACCAAAAAATGATCCAAGTAACTTGCCTATCTAGAGAAGTTAGGTATTAATACCCTTCTCGATTAAAAACAAAAAGTATAGTTTCTTAGGTCATTTCCCTCAGCCAAGAAAACTTGAAAAATACACCTTCTTCCCAAGCACAGAGGCCGAAAATATTTTAGTCTTCCAAGAACCAATTCGAATTGACTTTTTGAACTCCCTTCCTTCCATATTTCGAATTGCTCCTCCTACCATAAAAGAAACCTACATCAAATGGTTAGACCAAGTTCAAAAAAGTAAGGGAAGCTACTAGAAACAAATTAGAATCTTCGATTTGATCTAAATTGAGCAGGTTCGATCTTTCTTATGATCTTGTTCTCGTATTGGTATCCTGTTTTTTCTAGAACTGATAACAGGGAAGTATAAGATCTAGAATTGAGCAAAAACAACCGGTTAGAATCAAGAATTAGCACTTAAAATGCGAAATATAGGTGCAGCGCAGCAGCTATATTGTAACATCCTGAATTTTATTAAGTAGAATAAAATAAAATTAAATTAATAAAGTAGAGGAAATAAATAAATAAATAATAGAATTAATATTATGAGTAGTTTTATCCATAAAGCTAGTTCAAATTTAAAAAGAAGATAAGGGGGGTTGAGGATGGGCCCAAACCCATATAGGCATTTTAGTAAGGAAGGGTTATTAGTTCACCCTAATCCTTATTTTTCAAATCGTCAGAGAGCGAAGAGCCAATGAGAGGAGAAACTACGTCTCAAGAGAGGGTTGCTGCTGATTGATCAAGAATCAAGAACCAAGAATCAAAGATTGTTGCAGTTCGACCTTCACTCCAAGGTAACGGGGGGGGGGGGGGAGGGGTGTTGCTTGTATGTGCATGTGGGTGTGTTTGGGTAGTGAGGGCAACCATAAGACCCTCTAAGACATTTAAATTTGACTTGATATATGTATATGTTGAGTATGGTATGATGAAAACTGTTGATTGATGACTGATTTTATGAATCTTGATGAATTCTTGGGTGAAATTGAAGAGGATATTGAGAATATTGAAAGGGGGTAATTAGGCATTTAATGATTTGGGATTTTGATTGAATAACAGTATAATCTGTGTTAAGATTATTGTTTTTTATGAGCTTAATCGATATAAACGAAAATGATTGAAGTATAAACGATGAGGATTGAGTAGGGATTGAAGAAGGGGAGAAAAAAGGGTAAAACGTAGAACAGACGCGTTCTACGTAACTTGCGCTACAGCGCAGGTTGAAGCGGGAACTCTCTGGAATCTGCGCTGCAGGTTGCGCTGCAGCGCAGGTTGGAGCCCAGATCGCATATTTCTGTTTTGATGTAATTTTGATGAGTCTTCCAGAGTGGTTTTGATGATCTTAATGTTTGAAGGTGATTGTTTGATGTGAATCCAAGGGGGGTGGTTTAGGATTCTGTTTAGGACCTTCCAGGAATTAGGGGCTGACTTGCACAATTGAACAAAAAGAGATCAAGAGTTAAGTGCGGATTACAATAAGAATTTATGAGAGAAAACCAAACAAAGAAACAATAGCAATTTGGTGTCAAATCCAATAAAGACAAGAAGCAGAATTTATCCTGATTAAGCGTGCAGTAAGATTGAAGACAATGCATAATTGAATTCAGAATTTGGTACAGTTTTTGATCAACAACTCAGCGCATATATAGTCCAGAATAGGTGCAGTATTTTGATTCTATTTCAACGCTTTTGTAACCAATAGAAAGATGCAAAATTAATTGAATCAAAAGAACAGAATTATGTGTTGAATGGTCGTGAAATTAATTACAAAATTGGTGCAGAATTTATACACCAACCCAGTAACCCAAATTGAAATCAAGTTGCAATTCTGTATAAAAAAATTAAGCACTCTATGAGACCAAGGGGTGCAGCCAACTTGCATTCAAATGGCAGAATAAACAAGCAGATTTTATAAGACAACTCAGCGCTCAATACATAGGCAAAGAACATAATTATATGTGGTTGGAAAGGAAAAATAAAAGGAAGAAAATGATGGAGTGAAGGGCGTCACACTTCTAAGGATGGAAGATAAACCCGGAGATTGAACACGCAAAGGTATGGAAATCCTTTGATAAATCTTAATAGATGGATTGCCAAGAATCCAGGAGAATTTCCTTCTCAAAACTGAGTTTTTTTCACAAAATGATAATCTGTCTTTTCTTGCAGCCTATGCGCAGAATATATAAGGCTCTATACATTCAGCCTATGCGCAATTCACATGTCTCTTAGCATTCAGAAATGTTATAAATAAACTCTAATGAAAACTAATAATTGGCAGCCTTGAAAACAAAAGTGTAACTGCCAAAGTAAATTAAACGCAGCCTACAATTGATAACCATGTTGGCCGCAACTTTAATAGGAAATGTAACACCCAAAAGTAATTTAAATTGGCAAAACAATTCAGCCAATTTAAATAAGCATTCTGGCCGCAATTTTAAAAGCAAATTGTAATAGTCACATTCCCTTTTATTTGCATAAAAATTCAGCCTACAATGCCTCCAAGCTGGCCACTCCAAATCAACAATCTTAATGCTCCTTTCTTGAGTTGAAATTATTGCAAGTTACCCTTCAAATGATCAATTTGTGCTTTAGTCTTCAAGGTTTTATTCTCTTGAAATTGAAATGAAATAAAAGGCTTTGCATCATTCCTTATTCTCATCATTCCCCCGCTCTTGAAGAGGATTTGTCCTCAAATCAGAAGCATTAATATCTGCATCAAAAAAATTTCAAGTCATTCCTCATCTCATAATTGAAACCAATCCATCCTCCTGGATCAAACACAACTTGAACAAATTCATATTTTGCCTTTTCTTCCTTATGCATTAAGGAAGCCTTCTTTTTCAGTGTCCAAACCCAAACGCCAGGGTCGTAGACAATTCTCTTGTATTCCTCTTTGGTTTTATCCTTATACATGTTAGTCATAATCATCAAATCAAATAAAACCAAATGGAGATAGCCATGAATATTTTCAATAAGCAACAAATCAAGAGTATTCAAATGATTATTTCGAAAAGCATTTTCATCACGTAACAAGTTAGCCCCAATATGCTTATGATTTTCCTTTATGATTTTAACCACACAATTATTATAACATGTAACATTATATAACAAACCATAAGACTCCATGTGCTTGTTCTCAATTTTGCCATGAGTTTGGCTTTCAAAAGTGGGTTGAACGTACAATGGGGCGCTAGGAATGATATCAACATACTTCTTTCTCAAACATGGTAACTTGTGGTGTGTTTCATTCACAATCACATCCTCTTGCTCCTGTAAGATAACATCACAAACAAGAGAAGAATTAACATTAGAATTTAAAATTTCCGTGCTCATTTTCTCTCTTTCTTTTTCTATTTCTTCTCTCCTCTTTTCTTCTCTTTCTCTCCTCTCTTCTTCTTTTTCTCTTCTTTCTCTCTCAATCTCTTCTTTTTCTTTTCTTTCTCTTTCTATTTTCAACTTCAACGTTTGTTGATCCTCACATACTTGACTTGGTGTTAAAAATTTTAACTTAAGCCTGCGTCCCTCATGCTTCAAAGAAAGTGAAAGTTTATCGGGATTGAGCTTTTTATTTCGTAGCCAAGACCATCCTAAGAGAAAATGACAAGATTCCATGGGAGCGATTTCACATGAAACTTCATCCACATACTTCCCAATAGAGAATCCAAACTTTGTTTGCCCAGAATGAAGATGTGTTGGTAAGCTGAGTTTCTCCACCAATCTTTGACTCACAACATTGTCGTAGCTTCCGTAATCGAATGCAATCAAACACACATTACCTTCCACTAAACACCTTGAATAGAAGACCCCTTTAGAATATGCTATTGTAAATCAAACAAATTAAAAGTAACAAGATAACATGTAGTTGTTGTTTGAGAAACCTTACCCACTCAAGTGTTTGCACACAATTTAGGCTTTTACAAAAAATGAAAACACTCTTGCCTTTTCCCTCTCTATTCCTCCTTGAATTCTTATCAAACCAAGAAGAGAAAACACAAAGTAATCCCACCAATTTATGTGCAGCCAATAAACACAAGAAAAGCTAACAAAAAGACTCAAAAGATGAACAAAAAGAAGGAATTAAACACTAGGACAACAACCAGATTTTTTTTTGACACAAACAAGGAAAAGAATTTGACTCAAAATGAAAACAAAGGAAGCAACAAAAATAGGCCAAAACAGGTGCAAGAATTAACTCAAGGTGCAGCCACAAAAACTCAGAATTTGCGCAACAAAATTGAACCAACAAGGTGCAACCAACAAACAGAATTTATGCCCAAATATGAATCAAAAAAGGTGCAGCCAAACAGATAGAATTTGTGCACAAATTGCAGCCAAGAATTCAAAAATTCTAACTAACAAGGTGCAGTATTTCTTCCTTCAATCAACCACAATATTACCTTAAGAAATGAGAAATTTCTAGCATGAACCATTCAGCCCAATTTTTTTTTAACTCAAATGCATGCTTTCTTTTTAATTTTCCTTGCTCTAATGTTTCAGACTTTCAGAATTATTTTTCTAAGGCTTAACTTTTTCAATGGTTCAACCTAAGACAATTACAAAAGGTAATATGATGGTATGATAAAAATTAAGGAAAAAAATTACTCGGAGTGCAGCCTTGCAATTCCTAGAAACCAGAGCTCTGATGACCAAATGATGTGAATCCAAGGGGGGTGGTTTAGGATTCTGTTTAGGACCTTCCAGGAATTAGGGGCTGACTTGCACAATTGAACAAAAAGAGATCAAGAGTTAAGTGCATATTACAATAAGAATTTATGAGAGAAAACCAAACAAAGAAACAAGAGCAATTTGGTGTCAAATCCAATAAAGACAAGAAGCAGAATTTATCCTAATTAAGCGTGCAGTAAGATTGAAGACAGTGCATAATTGAATTCAGAATTTGGTACAGTTTTTGATCCACAACTCAGCGCATATATAGTCCAGAATAGGTGCAGTATTTTGATTCTATTTCAGTGTTTTTGTAACCAATAGAAAGATGCAGAATTAATTGAATCAAAAGAACAAAATTATGTGTTGAATGGTCGTGAAATTAATTACAAAATTGGTGCAGAATTTATACACCAACCCAACAACCCAAATTGAAATCAAGTTGCAATTCTGTATAAAAAAATTAAGCGCTCTATGAGACCAAGGGGTGCAGCCAACTTGCATTCAAATGGCAGAATAAACATGCAGATTTTATAAGACAACTCAGCGCTCAATACATAGGCAAAGAACAGAATTATATGTGGTTGGAAAGGAAAAATAAAAGGAAGAAAATGATGGAGTGAAGGGCGTCACACTTCCAAGGATGGAAGATAAACCCGGAGATTGAACACGCAAAGGTATGGAAATCCTTCGATAAATCTCAATAGATAGATTGCCAAGAATCCAGGAGAATTCACTTCTCAAAACTGAGTTTTTTTCACAAAATGATAATCTGTCTTTTCTTGCAGCCTATGCGCAGAATATATAAGGCTCTATATAAATAAACTCTAATGAAAACTAATAATTGGCAGCCTTGAAAACAAAAGTGTAACTGCCCAAGTAAATTAAACACAACCTACAATTGATAACCATGTTGGCCACAACTTTAATAGGAAATGTAACACCCAAAAGTAATTTAAATTGGCAAAACAATTCAGTCAATTTAAATATGCATTCTGGCCGTAATTTCAAAAGCAAATTGTAATAGTCACATTCCCTTTTATTTGCATAAAAATTCAGCCTACAATGCCTCCAAGCTGGCCACTCCAAATCAACAATCTTAATGCTCCTTTCTTGAGTTGAAATTATTGCAAGTTACCCTTCAAATGATCAATTTGTGCTTTAGTCTTCAAGGTTTTATTCTCTTGAAATTGAAATGAAATAAAAGGCTTTGCATCATTCCTTATTCTCATCATTTTTATACCTTGATTTTGGTGTGATTATGATGATATGAGTGTGTCCTTGATGACAGATGTTTATTTTGATGATGATTGATGAATGATTGATGATATACTTGATGACTATGATGATGATGAATGATGATGCCTTGTAATATTTATGATGATTATTATGATGATGTTTGATGATATTATGATGATTAATGATGACTAACGACGATTGATGATGATGATGATGTATATGAACTATATGATGTTGATCGTGCATTGAGCATATGAGAATTGATTTGATGTCGTATATGCCTTGAGCATGTACATCAGGTACACGGACCCAACGAGGGGGTGTATCCTGATAACTGAGTTGTGCGGGCCCAACGAGGGGGTACAACTCAGGTGTACTACACTGAGGGGGTGTAGTGACCATGATGGACATTCGGTGCATGAGCCCAACGAGGGGGTACAACCTACCGGCCTGTGTGGTGTTTAACGGTAGACATCATTGGTAACAACTAGGGAGATTGATGAGGTGCACCCATTGTGCGGAGTTCCAAGTCATGAACCTTAGGAGGTGTTGATGAGTTTGGTGTGCATGATAAATGAGCATGCATTGCATTAATGATGAAATTAATTAATACTGTGATGATATGAGAATTATTGATGATGTGAATATTATGTGTTGAGAGTAGAGATGTGCTTTCTTGGTGAAATATGATGTGTGAGTTATATATTATGATGAATATATTGAAGAGTTATTAGATGATGATTTATTGATGAATACGATGTGATGAGAATATGATTAATGATTATGTGATTGAACTTGATGTTGTACTATGTGTGGTGAGGATGGGGTAGCCCCTATGTGTATGTATGAGTTGATGTTCCTTTCCTCACTGTTACTGTGGTTAATTTCAGGTGATGATGATGATACAACTGGTATCGAGTATTGAGTAAAGGGAGTGTCGCTCTGATACATGTGACATCAGGGCATATCATGGGGATTTTTATTTTACGTTTTTTTATTAGGGTGAGATTTGTGAACTGTTTAAGTACCTTGCATGGCTAGTAGGATATTTTAATATTGTCATCTGAGATTCCGCTGTTTCGAAAACCGTTGAATATTATTATTATTTTAATTAAGCTGACTTAAAGATTATTTTACGTTTCAAACGATGAGGAATGTGAACCTTTTTACCCAATGTGGTGCATTATTTTACTAAGTCTTCCGCTTCGTTGATATATAAGAGTTTGGGGTAGAAGGGTGTCACATATATTCACGTATGAAAATGAAGGAAAATGAGAGAAAGTGGAAGAGAAAGAGATGGTTGGGACGCCACTGAAGCAGGAATCCACCCACAACAGATAAGTCCAATCGATACACGCCACTGATTCAGGAGAACCAGATAAGTCTCAGGTTGGTTTAAGCAAGAACCACCTAGCCTACTCTCAACTCACACTTGAGGAGAAAAATGGGCATAATGCCTTTACTCATTCATCAAAGTTATAATACAAGGGGTGTGGCCTCCTATTTATAGGAAAATGAGGTGGCTAGGTGGGAAGGAAAAATAGAAGATGAGTGAAAACTATCCTAATTTAGTCTTGAACCCATGACTCCTAAGCCTTATAGCAAGGCAACCTCCTAACCAATAATCCACTTAAAAATAGCGCCCCTCATTAGGAGGAGGATTAAGAAAATTACAAATAAGTCCTAATTACAATTAAAACTCTAATTAAGTTCCTAATTAAGTGGAGTCTTCATGTTGACTTGGGTCAATTGGTCAAACTCAAAGGTTGACCATGGGAGGGTTGACCCAACATGGTTGACCAAGGCTTGACTCAGGTCCAAGCATCCCCCAACAGGTCCAACTTGTTGAGTCTCAAAAATATCATAAGAGAAAATATGATGTTTAAGACAACTCAATTCCCAAGTTTTAATGCTTAACAAATTTGAGTTAAAATATTTATCATAGATACATATATGTTTTAATGATTTATCTATGATTTCAGCAAGAGTCACTATGAGCCTACATAAAAAGACTAAGTGTTGAAGCTGTCTGAAGAAGCAGAACTCGTCTGAAGAGTTGAAGCTGTCTGAAGTAGTTCAACCCGTCTGAAGTATCAGTGCTGTCTGAAGTCTCATTAATGACGTGGCACTCTCTGCTGAAGTTTGTGAAGACTTTTCTGAACCTCTGCTGGACGTACCTTTTCAAACACGTTTATGGCAAGGAACACAGAGACCTTTCTTGGTGATTTTGAATTTCATACACCACTGAGGAAATCTTTGCAACGCAGCCTCTGCAACAACATTTGTAGCAGCCTTAAAGCAAGAGAAACCTTGTATCGTGTCAGAAATATCAGAGCTCTCAGAAGCATGTCTCACAACGGATTAAATAACATTTAATGCTATCTCTAAACGGTGGTATTTCAACGGATTAAAGTTTGGGTATAAATACCCCTCTATGAAGACCATCAAGAACGACGAAGAGAAAGAGAAAAAATCAATATACAAGAAAGCCAAGAGAAACATCACGCTGCAAGTTTTTACTCCGTAAAAACTCTCTGATAGAATTCTTTGTACACATTTGTATATCCTGAGCATACCTCAGTTTTTATTGTACATTGTATTGGTTTGAGCTTCAAACTTGGATAGTTTAAAAGCTTAAACCCCTTTCTTTGTAAACCTTGGTAGAGCCTGAAGAGGCTTGACAGAAAAGAATACTTGTGGTAGAGCCTGAAGAGGCTTGACAGAAAAGAATACTTGTGGTAGAGCCTGAAGAGGCTTGACAGAAAAGAATACTTGTGGTAGAGCCTGAAGAGGCTTGATAGAAAAGAATACTTGTGGTAGAGCCTGAAGAGGCTTGACAGAAAAGAATACTTGTTCGTGTCTGGAGAGACTGTACTCGTGGTGTCTGGAGAGACTGTACTCGTGGTGTCTGGAGAGACTGTACTAGTGGTGTCTGGAGAGACTGTACTCGTGGTGTCTGGAGAGACTGTACTCATAGTCAAGTTTGTAATCTGAATATTCATATAGTGGAAATCCAGTGGTTGTTTGCCATTGGGACTGGACGTAGCTCACAGTGGTAGTGAGTGAACCAGGATAAATTCCTTGGCTAAGTTTTCTTACCCTTATCTCTTGTGAATTCTTTTTATACTAATCAAGGGGTTAGAGTAATTAATCTGATATGTTATAAAGGCATAAAACATTGTTTTAAATCAGTATTTTTATACCGTCTGAAAACTTCAGACAGTCCTTTAAGAGCCTGTCTGAAATCGTGTTCTTAACACCTGTTTGCGAAAAGCTTTCAAAAATATTCAGAAACACTATTCAACCCCCCTTCTAGTGTTTCCCTGTGTTCCTACAGTTGGTACCAGAGCTCTACTCAGGGTTGAAGCACCTAACAAGTGACTGAGGACTGAAAGATCCAAATGGAAGCTTCTAACAGCAACAGGCAATACATCACAGAAGGAGCCTCTATCACAAGACCCCCAACATTCAATGGAGTGGATTACCACTACTGGAGAGATCGTATGAAGTTGTTCATTGAGAGCAACAACATTGATGTTTGGGAGGTGGTCACTGATGGAGATTATATGCCTATGCAAAATGGTTTGCCTATACCTAAGACTGAATGGACCCTGGAGCAGAAGACTAGAGTCCAGATGAATGCTAAAGCCAAACTCTATCTGATATGTTCCTTGAATAAATCAGAATATGAGAAGGTCCATGGATGCACTTCTGCCAAGGAGATTTGGGATACTCTTGCAGCAGCCCATGAAGGGACTGAAACTGTCAAGCAATCCAAAATCAGCATGCTTATACATCAGTATGAGATGTTTAAGATGGAAGAAACTGAAACTATTGACCAAATGTTTGGGAGGTTTCAGACCATAACCAATGGACTCAGGTCCTTAGGAAGAACCTATGAATCTGGAGACAACAACAGAAAGATTATAAGAAGTCTACCTAAGTCCTGGAGACCCAAAGTCACTGCCATTCAAGAGGCAAGAGATTTGAACTCTCTGAGAATGGAAGAACTGTTGGGATCTCTCAAAGTCCATGAACTTGAGCTTGGAGAAGATGACAACAAGAAGAGGTCTCTGACTCTAAACTCCAAGGTCAAACAGTCTAGGCATGGCAGCATGAAGGCTATGCAAGCTGAGGACACTTCAGAAGGAGATGAAGATTCTGAAGACAGCTCAGAAGATGAAGATGATCTTGCTCTTTTAAGCAGAAAGATCAAGAGAATGTTGCAGAACAGAGGAAAGTTCAGAAAGAACCAACCGTCATCATCCAAATCAGGTAAGACAGGTAAAGAGTCTAACCCTGATAAAATTTCTTGCTTTGAATGTAAGCAACCAGGACACATGATGGCTGATTGTCCAAGACTGAAGAAAAACAACTTCAAGAAGAAGTTTTTCAAAAAGAAGAAAAGTCTCATGGCAACATGGGAAGATCTTGATGAATCAACCTCAGAAGAAGAAGAAGAAGATACTTCAGAGGAGGCAAATCTGTGTCTCATGGCTAGTCTACCATCCTCAGACAGCTCTGAAGCTGAGATGTGTTTAACAGGACAAAGGAGACCCCACAAATGGTACCTGGACAGTGGGTGCTCGCGACACATGACAGGAGAAAGGTCTTTGTTCCAAAACCTTAGACCTAGAGCTGGTGGAATGGTCACCTTTGGTGGAAATCAACAAGGGAAGATCATTGGAATAGGGACTGTAGGTATATCTCCTTCATCCCTTATTAAAAATGTACTTCTAGTGGAGGGACTACAACATAACTTACTGAGCATAAGTCAATTATGTGACAGTGGTTATGTGGTATCCTTTACTAAGGAATGATGCATAGTCAAAGACTCCTCTAAGCAAATCCTCTTTACTGCTAAGAGACACAGCAATGTGTACAAAATTGATATAGAGGATCTAGCAAGTCAAAATGTAAAGTGTTTCATTTCTGTTGAAGATGAAAAACAGATTTGGCATCAAAGACTTGGGCATGCCAGCTTGAGATTAATCTCAAGATTAGCAAAACACAATCTTGTTAAAGGATTACCCAATCTTTCATACAAATCTGACATTTTATGTGAAAGCTGTCTGAAAGGGAAACAAACAAGACACTCTTTTAAGAGTAAAGATGTTGTTTCAACTAGCAGACCACTAGAACTTTTACACATTGACTTGTTTGGTTCTATTAGAACAGAAAGTCTTAGTGGTAAGAAATATGGCTTGGTCATTGTTGATAACTATTCTAGATTTACTTGGGTGTTATTCCAAAGAAGCAAGGATGAGACTTTTAGGAATTTCACAATATTCTGCAAGAAGGTACAGAATGAAAAAGGATTCTGTATTTCTGTTATCAGAAGTGATCATGGTGGAGAGTTTGAGAATGCAAACTTTCAAATGTTTTGTAATGAGAATGGGATCTCACACAATTTCTCTGTGGCTAGAACACCTCAACAGAATGGGGTTGTTGAGAGAAAGAACAGAAGTTTGCAAGAGATGGCAAGACCCATGCTCAACTCATGCAGCTTACCAAGATCCTTCTGGGCAGAAGTCGTTAGCACAACATGTTACCTTCAAAACAGAATATTGGTAAGACCAATTCTGAAAAAGACTGCCTATGAACTGTGGAAAGGAAGAAAACCCAACATATCATACTTCCACACCTTTGGATGTGAATGTTTTATACTCAACACCAAGGATGATCTTGGAAAATTTGATGCAAAGTCTGATAAAGGATTTTTCATTGGATATTCTGAAACATCTAAAGCCTATAGAGTGTATACCTCTAGAACTTTAACTGTTGAAGAAACTATTCATGTTAAATTCAATGATAACAAAGAGACTGATAGGGAACTATCAGATCTAGAGGATGACTTTGCAGGAATGGAGCTGAATGACCACAGCAGCTCGAAGGATGAGCAGCTGTCTGAAGTACCTACTGTTACTAAACCTCTTCAGACAAATGTTGAGTCTCAAATAGAACAAACAGATGTGATACTTCCTCAGAAACCTGATTGGAAATACAAATCATATCATCCTAAGGAGAAAATCATTGGCAGCACTTCAGAAGGAGTTAAGACAAGATCAAAATTCAAGATTCTGAACTCTCTTGCTCTCCTATCTGAAATAGAGCCAAAGAAAATTGATGAAGCTCTGCATGATGAAGGGTGGATCCTAGCCATGCAAGAAGAGCTGAATCAGTTTGCTAGGAGTGATGTCTGGACTCTTGTTCCTAAACCCCATGGGAAAACTATTATTGGAACCAAATGGGTGTTCAGAAACAAGCTGTCTGAAGAAGGCAAGGTAGTCAGAAACAAGGCAAGATTAGTTGCTCAAGGATACAACCAGCAAGAAGGTATTGATTTCACTGAAACCTTTGCCCCAGTGGCCAGGTTAGAAGCAATTAGAATTCTTTTATCTTATGCTGTAAATAATGGCATCAAGCTATATCAAATGGATGTTAAAAGTGCCTTCCTCAATGGTCTCATTGAAGAAGAAGTCTTTGTTAAATTGCTTTTCCTGAACATGTTTTCAAACTCAAAAAGGCTCTCTATGGTCTGAAACAAGCCCCAAGAGCTTGGTATGACAGATTGAGCAGTTTTCTAATATCAAATGGTTTTGAAAGAGGAAAAGTGGACACAACTCTTTTTAGAAAACAGTCTAACAAAGATCTTATACTTGTTCAGATATATGTTGATGACATTATCTTTGGTTCAACTAACTCTTCATTATGCAAGGAGTTTTCAGAGTTAATGCAATCAAAATTTGAAATGAGTTTAATGGGTGAACTAAAATTTTTCTTAGGACTTCAGATTAAGCAAGATTCTGACTGTATATGGATCCATCAAGAAAAATATACAAAGGAAATGCTTAAGAAGTTTAACTTACATGATTGCAAACCCATGCCAACTCCAATGCATCCCTCTGCATCTTTAAATAAAGATGAGAAGGAAGAACCAGTGAATCAAACTTTGTATAGAGGAATGATTGGATCATTACTATATCTAACAGCAAGCAGACCTGACATAATGTTCAGTGTATGTCTGTGTGCTAGATTTCAATCTGATCCAAGGAGCACTCACTACAACGCTGTAAAAAGAATTTTCAGATATCTTAAAGGTACTACTAATCTTGGTCTGTGCTATAAGAAAAGTAAGGATTGCAGGTTAATAGGTTACTGTGATGCTGATTTTGCTGGAGACAGAATTGAAAGAAAAAGCACTAGTGGTGGATGTCATTTCTTTGGAGAAAATATGATTAGCTGGTCAAGCAAGAGGCAAAGCACAATTGCCTTATCAACAGCTGAAGCAGAATACATCTTAGCAGCCAATTGTTGCTCACAACTGTTATGGGTGAAGTATCAGTTAGAAGATTTTAACATTACTATATCTGCTATACCTGTTTTGTGTGATAATACAAGTGCTATTAATTTGTCTAAAAATCCCATTCAACATTCTAGGGCTAAACATATAGAAATAAAACATCATTTCATTAGAGACTATGTTCAGAAAGGTATTTTTGATATTCAGTTTATTGATACAGAGCATCAATGGGCTGATATATTCACAAAACCTCTGACTGAAGATAGATTTAAGTTCATAAGAAATAATCTGAACATACATGCATTTTGAATGTGTGTGATCTGATCTGTCAAAAATGATGTATCTGAAATTTCAGCCTGTCTGAAACAAGTAACTTGTCTGAAATTTTTGGTTGTCTGAAATTCATATGGGTTTCTGAAATCTGTCACTTGTCTGAAGTAAACAAATGACGTGGCTTTATGAGACGGTTTAATTCCATTTATTTTGTCTCTTCCACTTCGCACGTTTTCCTATGTCTGCGCACCCAGTACATGCCATCATTGCTTTATGGATCTATATATACGGAAGCTAGTGGATCACCGAATTTCACCGTTCACTATTCAGTAGTCATCTCTTGAAATCCTTCTTCTACAAGCAATTCTTTTTCCCTCTCAAGTTCTTCAGAAAACTCTCCAATGGCCCCTAAGAAATCTGCTGGAAGCAACATAGTGAAGACTAAGGGTGTAGTTCTGGAGGATCTTCAATCTCTGGGAATGGACTTGTTTGCTGAGTTCGATGCAGCTGGGTGGACTCCGTATTTCAATCACAACTTGACACAGTGGCATGAGCATAGTGTGCTGGATTTCTGGGCTACTGCCAGAGGAATACCCAATCCTCAGGGTATCTACACTAGCATCAAGGCCACAGTACGTGGTGTTCCTATCTTCGTTGATGAAGATATCATTGCTCACATCTGTGAGGTTAGAACTGAAGGAGCTGTATTCACTCCTGGCTGGGAAGCAAGAAATGGAGGACAGAAGCAGTTCACAGAGTTTCTGTATGGCACCTTTGAACCAGTAAGCTTGGATGCAAAACATATGTCAGACAAGGCTAGGGTTTTGCATGCCATCTTAGGGTGCTCTATAATCCCTAAGAATGGAAGCAGAAACCATGTTTCTGAGTTGGAAAGATTTTGTCTGATTCACCTACTACAGAAGAAGAAGGTGAACCTCCCCAACATCATAATGTACCACATGCAGAAGCGTCTCAGAGACTGTGCTGGGAGCTTCCCTCACAATACCATCATCACCAAAATCTTGCTGCATTTCAAAGTTCCCATTGAGCGGCTTTTTGATCGCCTTTCACAACCTGTGTTTGGTGAATCAAACCTCAAGAGCATGGGAGTGAAGCTGACTCCAAGACCTCCCTCTCCGTCCATGAAGGAGAGCCTTCTTCTTGAGAAAGCTGCAAGAAGGCAGACAACAATGGAGGTTCTTGAGAATGAACTCAGAGGAGACATAAGGAGGCATGAGTTCAAGCCATCAAAACCCTCTCCTCAAGCAAAATTGAAGAAGCTACCTGTAAGGGGTGCTGCTAAGGTAGCATCTGCATCTGTGCAGAGTCAGGTGTCTGAACCTGTTCAGAAGGCATCACAAAGGCCATCTGAAATTGTGGGTTAGTTGTCTGAACCTGTACAGACTCCACAGCCTACTTCTGAAATGGAAGGACAGGCTCAAGAGGCAGATGAAACTGATGTAGTTGTAGCGGAACCATTGGCTGCATGCCCATCTGATCCTGAACTCATTCAGGTGGCAGCATTGGCTACTGCCTTGGAGCAGGAGGAGCTGGAAAAGAAAGCAGAACAAGAGAAGACTGATAGAGCTATTGCTATTGCTTCACAATTGGCCTATGCTGAAGATGATAGGCAAGCAACCATAGCTGAGGGAGCAAAGAAAAGGAAGAGGTCAAGTGCACCTCAGAGAAGGAGAACCAAAGGCAAGCTACTTCAGACTGCACCTGAACCTCGGGTGACTAGAAGTATTGCCTCTCAGCTGATAGCAGAAGATGAAGCTGAGAAGTATCAAATTTTGTTAAAGCTCAACAATACTTTAAAAGGAAAAGGGAAGAAAAACAAGCACAAAGGGAGAAGGAAGAAGCTAAGGCAAAAGAATCTGAGGTAACCAAGCCTCCCTACAAGAGAATTAAGGTGAGATTTGATAATGTAACTCCTTCACCACCCTCCTCACTAGAAAAACAAACACCTCATAAACCCTCTGAACCTACCTCACCACAACCTTCAGAGAATCAACTCTCTGAGGCTACATTACCTTCCCCACAAACCCATGACCTTGCTCTAATACCACTCTTACCTTCTTCACCTCCACCTCCTACACCTTCTCTGGAAGAAGAGCTCTCTGTTGAAGAAGAGCAAGTGCTTGCTGATCCCTGCTCACTGCCAAAGTTTAGCACCCTGTCTGAAGAGCTACAGTATTTCAGATCAGCACCTGCTGTATCCTTGCATCATGGCTTAATCAGGAAAACTGCTGCTGAAGTAAGAAATCAATACAATGCTTCTTCAGGTGGATTAGACAAGATCAGGAAGGGTGTCCCTCCTGCACATATTTTGGCTCCCATTAATCCATTCTCAAATGATTCCCTGAGGCTGTCTAATGATGAATGGAGCTTTGTGAGGCAGCTGAACACTGAGTCTGAGCTGTTTCAGAGGGATCTGCATAAGGGAGTTGGGATGAGAGGCTACAGGCCACCTAGAACTTGTTCAATCAGGCCAACCACTAAAATCTTGGTGAAACCTGATAGAATAGTTCCTAGGTATCCCCTACAGGAAGAGTCATTCAAAGAAGCTAAAATCTATTCAAAGAAAAACTCACCTGTGTCTGAAGTGATGAGTCCATCAGAGTGGGACTCTTTACCAGAATTCATCACAAATCTAGGAGGAGGCCTGGATCATCTACTTCAAGATTGGATGTGGTCCTCTTACTGGAAGATCAGAGAAGATGCTGGATCTTCTTCTGGATCAACTGGTCCTGATGCTGATTCTGGTGTTGGACTTGGAAAGTCAACCACTGTCAAATATCACTATATGAGAGATCACTTTCCCCCACCTGCTGACTCTTTCCATGAAGATTGGGTTCTGCTAAATCCTATTGGCACCTTCTTTTGCCCTGTGTTCAGCCCATCTGACTACAGACTACAGCTAGGATTTGGAGTGCTTAGATTTGTTTGCCCCCACACCCAGCTCATCTTCTATGAATCTGAGCAAGACTTGGCTAAGGAAAATCTGAAGCTGAAGTCCAAAGTACAGAAACTTGAAAAGAAGTGTGCTGATCAAGAACAGAAGACTAAGCATCTGATTGCTCAACAAGAAAAAATTCTTCAAGAACAACAGCTTATCAGATCTGGTCAGCAAGACTTGAAAACCTCAGTGGAAGCTGCAATAAAAAAGGCCAAGGACGACTTGATTTCCTTTCTCACTGAGGCCTTGCTGAAGAAGAAAGATTAAACTGTTCATTTTAGCCATTGTCTTTTGCTTATTTTCATGCTTATGACAAGTGTCTGATTGTTTGTTTCTTTATCTGAACATTCCCATATATACAATCAGTGGCTTATCTCATCTTTTTGTGAGTTCATTGTTAATACTATGATATATGTTTTATCTGAATTTATTGCTCTGTTACTGTTTAGCTCTGATATTCCCTTTTGATTGATGACAAAAGGGGGAGTTATTAAAATCTAACAAAATCTGAATCTGAAGTGATTACAGGACTCAGGGGGAGTAAATAAGAAATTGATTTTTGATCCAATCAGTTTAAGAGATCACCATATGAGGGGGAGCTATTTATACTTTTATCTTTAAAACTCCTTTCAGATTTATGTATTTTAAACAAATTTGTCATCATTAAAAAGGGGGAGAATGTTGAGTCTCAAAAATATCATAAGAGAAAATATGATGTTTAAGACAACTCAATTCCCAAGTTTTAATGCTTAACAAATTTGAGTTAAAATATTTATCATAGATACATATATGTTTTAATGATTTATCTATGATTTCAGCAAGAGTCACTATGAGCCTACATAAAAAGACTAAGTGTTGAAGCTGTCTGAAGAAGCAGAACTCGTCTGAAGAGTTGAAGCTGTCTGAAGTAGTTCAACTCGTCTGAAGTATCAGTGTTGTCTGAAGTCTCATTAATGACGTGGCACTCTCTGCTGAAGTTTGTGAAGACTTTTCTGAACCTCTGCTGCACGTACCTTTTCAAACACGTTTATGGCAAGGAACACAGAGACCTTTCCTGGTGATTTTGAATTTCATACACCACTGAGGAAATCTCTGCAACGCAGCCTCTGCAACAACATTTGTAGCAGCCTTAATGCAAGAGAAACCTTGTATCGTGTCAGAAATATCAGAGCTCTCAGAAGCATGTCTCACAACGGATTAAATAGCATTTAATGCTATCTCTAAACGGTGGTATTTCAACGGATTAAAGTTTGGGTATAAATACCCCTCTATGAAGACCATCAAGAACGACGAAGAGAAAGAGAAAAAAATCAATATACAAGAAAGCCAAGAGAAACATCACGCTGCAAGTTTTTACTCCGTAAAAACTCTCTGATAGAATTCTTTGTACACATTTGTATATCCTGAGCATACCTCAGTTTTTATTGTACATTGTATTGGTTTGAGCTTCAAACTTGGATAGTTTAAAAGCTTAAACCCCTTTCTTTGTAAACCTTGGTAGAGCCTGAAGAGGCTTGACAGAAAAGAATACTTGTGGTAGAGCCTGAAGAGGCTTGACAGAAAAGAATACTTATGGTAGAGCCTGAAGAGGCTTGACAGAAAAGAATACTTGTGGTAGAGCCTGAAGAGGCTTGACAGAAAAGAATACCTGTTCGTGTCTGGAGAGACTGTACTCGTGGTGTCTGGAGAGACTGTACTCATACTCAAGTTTGTAATCTGAATATTCATATAGTGGAAATCCAGTGGTTGTTTTCCATTGGGACTGGATGTAGCTCACAGTGGTAGTGAGTGAACCAGGATAAATTCCTTGGCTAAGTTTTCTTACCCTTATCTCTTGTCAATTCTTTTTATACTAATCAAGGGGTTAGAGTAATTAATCTGATATGTTATAAAGGCATAAAACATTGTTTTAAATCAGTATTTTTATACCGTCTGAAAACTTCAGACAGTCCTTTAAGAGCCTGTCTGAAATCGTGTTCTTAACACCTGTTTGCGAAAAGCTTTCAAAAATATTCAGAAACACTATTCAACCCCCCTTCTAGTGTTTCCCTGTGTTCCTACACAACTTGCCATTAGCTCCCCATCTCCCCGTTGCCAGCTCAGAAGTCCACTGACAGATGTCATCATTCCCTCCCCCTTAGAGAGGATTTGACCTCAAATCTGAAAATTCAGAAAGAAGCCATAAGGAAAAGAATAGGAGAAGAATGGATGGATGACAAGAGTAGAGAGAGGTAGGTAGGTACTTCCCTTAGAGGATGGAGAGCCCTTCCTAGATTCCCCAACCTATGAACAACTTCCTTGAACCCAGTCAACAAAGAAAGATTCATTAGTATTATTCCCAAGTAAACAAAGTGAAGATTCATAACAAAAATACTTGGGGATCATAAAGATTGGCAAAAGAAAAACATAGGATGTGAACAAGAGGTAGTTGAGATAAGGGTTAGAAAACTCCCTCAATGAAGATTGAACCATTTTGTCCATGTACTATGTGGATTTAGATCCTGGATCAAATACTAATCTTTTGAAGCCCTCCCTTGCAAGTAAGAGAAGTAAGTGGTCATGGAGAAGGCTTAGGAAATAAACTCCACACAAGTACAAAATGTGTTTAAATGTGTGATATTCATCAAAATATTCTACACTGTGTTCCCAAATAAATGCACAAGTGAAACTATGTGGCATAAATGTCTTAATATTTTTCAATAACATCCCAACATTTGTATTGAATATAACACATGCATCTTGAATATGATGGTCAAAAGAATATTGCATATGTTCATGCCACGAGTCACAATTTATCCTAATGAACTTACTCAAGCATGTTGGTGCCTTACTCAAATCAAAAGTGTCATTTCTTTGCAAACAAGGCAAAACAATTAAGGAATCACTTTGAGTAAGCAAAACTTGAGGCATACCATCATGTGATTTAGGTGTCATGCAAATGTTTTGACATGTGATAGCCTTATCCCAATTTTTATCATTTTCTTTTACTAGTTCAAGAGTATAATACACATCTTTATATGAAACAATTATTTGAGGCCCAAAATGTGTATTCAACTTACAAACACAAACCAAAGGTGCATGCATATTCAATCCAACTTCGTTATCATTCCTATCATGCAATCTAAATTGATCAAAGGAATTGACTAAACATGCATCTCTAGTAAGTTTCATGGTACTCTTAGTTGATTTTTCTAAACATGCAATAGGTTTCAAAGCATTATCTACATTGTTTATTTCTTTCAAACATGTAATGCTTTGTGACATAAAATTGTGCATAGAAAGAGGCATTTCATGCATAAAGAAGGTAAGTTTAGGAAACTCCCTTTCAACAACTTGAATTGTACTCTTTGCAACACTAGAAGTATTTTCCATCAACCTATTCATGTCTTCACACAAAGGGTTAGCATTCAAATGATCATAAGATAAGATTAGTTGCTTTCCCAAATCTTGGTTTTTCTTTTCTTCTATTTGCACTCTTTCTACCTCCTTTTCTTTTTCTCTCCTAAGCTTTTCTTCTTCTTTTTTTAATTGTTCATTCTTTTCTAATTTTCTTCTCTCTTCCATTTCAATTAAGAATTTTGAAAAGAATTTTGAAAATTTATCTTCGATTTCATTAGAAAATTTTTCTAACTTTCTTCCAATTCTATCTTCAAAAGAATCTTTTTTACTTTTCCTATTTTCTCTTTTATTATCCCTATATTGATCCTTTCTTCTATGTTCTCTTTCTTTATACCTTTGTCTTTCTTCCCTCTCTTCATCATATCTTCTAAACTTTCCTTCTTCCTCATATTTTCTTCTTTCATGATTAGAGTTATCATAACTCCTTTCCTTATCTTCAAAATGATATCTAATTATTTTTCTCCTTTCTTGCCTATACCTTTCATCAACTTTATCAGGAGAAGAGTGTCTTCTCACTTCTTTTTCTCTTCTAAATTCTCTCCTATCTTCATCTAGCCCCTTCCTCCACATTCTATATGACATCTTAAATTGATTTTATTTGAAAGCTTTTAAAGGACCTCACCACCCACTAAGTGTTTACACTCAATGGAATGTAATCACTCGTGTATGTCACTATTTTTGGCTTTTTCTATAACGAAAACTCTCTTGTCTCTTCTACTCGGTTGAGGTTGGTTTGATCTTGCAAAGACCAACAGTGAGACTAAGTCTTAACCCTTCCCAAATAGAAGCGCACTAACAAAAGAAAAATACCTACTGAAAGAGGATTTGAGATTTCCTAAGACAAAACAAAGAGTTGATAAGACAAGCAAGAAAAGTAAGCACTCAAGAAGACTTATACACAAGAGTAGAAAGCAAACAAGACAAGACGGAAGAAATTGCAAAGAGAATTGTTTTTGGTGATTTTTAAAAAGAGTTGCCAAAATTTGTCGTTTTTAGAAAAACAACAATTACAACTCAAATTACAGTATACAAATAAATGAAAAGAAAAATTACAGTAAACTGTCAACTGTGTTGTTGGGATACTTTCTTTTGTTTTTCTTTAATTTTTTTGAATTTTTTTGAATTTTTTTTGACTTTTTGGGTGTCTTTTGACTTTTTCCCTTGTGGTTGACTTTTGCACTCTTTTTGCTTTTTACACCTCTTTTTGTATTTTTAGCAATATAGTTTTTTTGTATTTTTCTTTGCCTCTTTTCTTTCTTTTTGGCTTTTTCCCAACAGAATATTACAGAAATTTGTACAAAATTACAGAAAACCAAACTGCACCTACTGTAAATTTTTTGAGATTTTTGACACT
Organism: Sesbania bispinosa; assembly: GCA_026901365.1. Classification (NCBI taxonomy): domain Eukaryota; kingdom Viridiplantae; phylum Streptophyta; class Magnoliopsida; order Fabales; family Fabaceae; genus Sesbania; species Sesbania bispinosa. Next base: position 948,079 of record QLOH01000098.1, read on the forward strand.
AAACTGGTCCAAACGGTACCAGAAAAACAAAATGGACAAGCTGAATTCTAAAAACTGTAAAATAAAAGGGTATGACAACCTGATTTCAAAAAATTCCAAAAAAATTTCTTAGCACTTCTTTGTTGATGATACAAACACAGTACAATCACAGAAACGCGCTTGGTTCAATTTTAATTTGAGAATTAAATTTTGAAGGAAAATCAACAATTGGAATTTATTGATTTTCTTCCAACTTTGTGAACCAAAAAGTGGTCAAATGGTGAGCGTTTTGCATAATCAAACAGGGAAAGTCCAAGGTAGAGATAACAACCAATTCAAATTTGCAATCAGAATGCTAAACAGACAAACAGAACAGGAGTAGAAAATTGAACAAAACAATGCCCAAGAAAAGCACAAAAATGGCAAAAATAAGAAGAAAATTGTGCAAAATGAAATTAAAGGGGGAAGCTGAAATTAAAAGGATGGGGAGGACAGAAATGTAAATGGCAGAATGTAAAAGGCAGAAAGTAGAGGGGATGACAGAAATTAAAAGGATGGGGAGAGCAGAAATGTAAATGACTGAATGTCGAGGGGGATGGCAGAAATTTAAAGGATGGGGAGGATTGAAATTAAATGACAGAATGTAAAGGGATGGCAGAAATTAAAAGGATGGGGAGGACAAAATTTAAATGGCAGAAAGTAAAGGGGATGACAGAAATTAAAAGGATGGGGAGAAGCTGAAATTAAATGGCGAAAAATTAAAAGCGAAAAGTAAAGAGATGAATATGGGGGATGAACAAGTAATGGTGAAGGGGAGAAAATGTAGGTGAACAATCTTTGGAAAAATGAAGACAACAATGCCTCCTCTTACCACACTTCACCAACAAACAAGCAGTTATAACAATCAATTTGCAAGAATCACTCAAGAACAAGTATGAGCAATTGGAATAGGCATTTTAACAAACACCTAAGGGGTGGGATTAGCGGCCCAAAAACAGCCCCATCTAGCAAGAAATTCACCCAATCAATCAAGACAAACAAGTGCTGGAAGCAGCAGAAAGGCACCTCGGGCCTGAGAACAGTTCAGAGTCCAAGTTACAATTGAAACAAAGGGATGAATTACACTATTTTTGATGAAAATTCTGCACCAAGGACAGCCCCAATGCAGCGCACAAACAGCCCCCAAAATGCTCCAAAATTGCTCAATTCAACAAAGCTCTGATGACCAATTGATAACAAGGAAGTATAGGATCTAGAATTGAGCAAAAACAACCGGTTAGAATCAAGAATTAGCACTTAAAATGCGAAATATAGGTGCAGGGCAGCAGCTATATTCACGCATGAAAATGAAGGAAAATGAGAGAAAGTGAAAGAAAAAGTGGAAGAGAAAGAGATGGTTGGGACGCCACTGAAGCACGAATCCACCCACAACAGATAAGTCCAATCAATAGACGCCACTGATTCAGGAGAACCAAATAAGTCTCAGGTTGGTTTAAGCAAGAACCACCAAGCCTACTCTCAACTCACACTTGAGGAGAAAAATGGGCATAATGCCTTTACTTATTCATCAAAGTTATAATACAAGGGGGGGTGGCCTCCTATTTATAGGAAAATGAGGTGGCTAGGTGGGAAGGAAAAATAGAAGATGAGTGAAAAACTATCCTAATTGAGTCTTGAACCCATGACTCCTAAGCCTATAGCAAGACAACCTCCTAACCAATAATCCACTTAAAAATAGCGCCCCTCATTAGGAGGAGGATTAAGAAAATTACAAATAAGTCCTACTTACAATTAAAACTCTAATTAAGTTCCTAATTAAGTGGAGTCTTCATGTTGACTTGGGTCAATTGGTCAAAGTCAAAGGTTGACCATGGGAGGGTTGACCCAACATGGTTGACCAAGGCTTGACTCAGGTCCAAGCATCCCCCAATAGGTCCAACTTGCCATTAGCTCCTCAGCTCCCAGTTGCCAGCTCAGAAGTCCACTGACAGATGTCATCAAAAGTTCAGGGACAAAAACACACAAGATTTAAAGTACAGGGACGAAGACTAAAATTGACCAAAACTATAAGGACGAAAAATATATTTATCCCTAAAATATATCAACTATATTAATCCTCAAAGAATACGCCCTCTGTCTCTGGTCGTCGTGCCATTTCCCTTTTCATTTATTCTTGCTTGGTCAGGAAATAAAGCAATTTAGGGGGTTCTCCTTTTTGGTGAAAGCTTCGCTGATTGCCAACAATTGTTTATTCCCTGTACGCTGTACTGTCAGGCATGCTTGTGCTGGCTCTGCTGCGCTGTGAAGGTCAGACGCGCTGTGCAAGTTGCTGTGTTGTGCAGGATGCTTCCAACTGCTCATTCCTTTCTCAGCTCATGTCAGAAGGGCAGGTTGTAAAATTAGAGGAAAATGTCTCCTCTTTTTGGTGTAAAGAGTTCGTTGTCCACCAAGTTCACTCTGTATGCTTGCCTTGTGCTGTTAGGTCCGCTTCTACATACTTGCGTTGTGCTACCGGGGTTTGCCTTGTGCTCTTGTATGCTTTAATCTTGTTTTATATAAACCGATCTGGAACATTAAATGTTTCAGTACATAATTGAAAAATAGAGATGGAGATTGAGAGGATGGAAAATGGAGATTGAGATTAAGGGTTTCATGTCTCAAAGGAAGCATAGTTGCAAAATGATGGGATTTTCTATTCATGTTCGGTTATTCCATTTGATTTCCCCCTAGTGCTTATATAATGGCACAAAACTTGGGGTAGAAGTCTTACATTGGATTCTATTAAAATAACTCAACTATATCAATCCTCAAAGAATACGCCCTCTGTCTCTGGTCGTCATGCCATTTCCCTTTTCATGCATTCTTGCTCGGTCAGGAAATAAAGCAATTTGGGGGGGGGGGGTTCTCCTTTGCGGTGAAAGCTTCACTGACTGCCAACAGATGTCTGCTCCCTGTACGTTGTACTGTCAAGCATGCTTGTGCTGGCTCTGACGCGCTGTGCAAGTTACTGTATTGTGCAGGATGCTTCCAACGGCTAATTCCTTTCTCAGCTCATGTCAGAAGGCCAGGTCGTAAAAGTAGAGGAAAATGTCTCCTCTTTTTGGTGTAAAGAGTTTGCTGTCCACCAAGTTCACTCTGTACGCTTGCGTTGTGCTGCTAGGTCCGCCTCTGCATACTTTCGTTGTGCTGTCGGGGTTCGCCTTGTGCTCTTGTATGCTTTAATCTTGTTTTATATAAACCGATCTGGAACACATAGTTTTCTCTTTTTTTTTGGTTTAACCATAGGTATCCTCCACGGGAGGTAATTCTGTTCGAGCCGGAACATCCACATCATGGTGGGGCCAGCTCTCCCAGTGGGGATTTTTTCCATTCACAAGACTCGAACCTGAAACCTTACTTAAGGGGAATCAAGCATGTAGCACTTTAACCAACCCCTGATGGTACATAGTTTTCTCTTTTAAGCATTGGTTTCATTTTTTAATGATATAACAGGCAAATAAGCTTCACCTTTGGTCATAATCTATCTATGTTTCATACAATCATACCAAGAGAAAAAGAAATATTTATAGTCATAATAATTGCAACATTACCCTGTCCCGGATGCAATAACGTTTTTTAAAAGTAGTATTGATACTAACTTTGGCAATATGGATATGGTGGAATAAAATGAAATCAAAGTTAGTATCAATACTACTTTTCAATAAGTGTGACGTGACAATTGAATTACAAATCAACTCATTCAGACAGTTTTATAGCCTTCTCTATTCATGAAAAATATGAAGTTTTAAATTCAATAAAACTCTAAATAAAATTTGACAGGATGAGCTGGGGTGTAATTTAATTGTCACAACATGGTCATTGTAACTGGTTGGACAAACTGACACAAAAATTTGTTTATCATGCCAACATCAAAATTAATGGTATTAAGAAAATGAACTTAAGTTACGTGATTTCAGAATATGAGGAACTAAAATTACGTAATTTCAAGATATTAGGGACCCAAACCAATGATTTTAAAGTTTAGGGACTAAAATCAAATTCAAATCAAACTTCAAGGATTGAAAACATATTTAATCCTTACTTATATATATTAATAAGTTTCTGTTCAAAATAATTATTTATAATACTAAAATATTGATATTAATATTTTTATTACTTTAACTGAATTTAGGCTTTGTTTGGTGGGAGTAGAGAAATGGAGAGAAAAGAAATGAATAGAAGAGAAGTGAGAAAAAGAGAAATGGAGGTGAAATAAAGGTTGTTTGATGTGAGTGAAATGAGTGAGAAATAGAAGAGAAATGTGAAAGTGAGTTGTTTGGTGGGTGAAATAGGTGAGAAATAGAACCAAAATAATCGATTTTTGATACAAAATAATCGATTAAACATAATTGATTATTTGTATCAAATCACACAAAATAATCGATTATTGATACAAAATAATCAATTATTGCGTGACCACAACTCTATTTCTCTGCATTTCTCCATAACTTTGGAGAGAAATACAAAAGCCGTGGGACCGACCGAAAAAGTGCATTTCTCCTCATTTCCACTATGGCACCAAACAGGGGAAGTAGGTCTATTTCCTCCACTTTCACCCATCTCATTTCTCTTCCCCCTATTTCTACAACACCAAACAGGGGTAAAAGTCGGGGGCGAAAGTGATAGTTTACAACAAAAATCATATTTTAAAGGTTGTTGACTCAAAGGATTGACCGGCGCAGCACATATAGGAAGAGTTCAAAACAATGAACAAGGGAAGAGTACCAAAGAAGGAACGCAAGGAAGAGTACCAAAGAAGGAACACAAGTTTGCTCTCTCTTATCCCTATCCCTATATATAGTATATTCATATACTGCTAAGTGCTTAGTAATCAAGTAGACGAAAATGAAGAGAAACAGTCGTAGAGGACAAAGGAACATGAAGGAGAAGATCCCTCATCTGTCTCAGGAATTGATAACAGAAATCCTGTTGAGGGTGCCGGTGAAGTCTCTTGTACGTTTCAAGTGTGTTTGTAAGTCATGGTTTTCTCTTATCTCTGACCCACACTTTGCTACATCACATTTTCAACTTGGTGCTGCACCACCTACCCATAGAATTGTCTTCATAGCTCCTGAAACTCACTCTATAGACTTAGATGCATCCCTTAACGATGATTCTGCTTCTGCTGCAATAAACCTTAATTTTCTGCTTCCCCAATCTGTTATTTATAACAATGTTGGAGGTTCATGTAGGGGATTTATACTTTTGGATTGTTATCCAAACTCTTACATATGGAATCCATCCACTGGTGTCCACAAACAAATACCTCGCTCTCCTATTACGGCCAATATGGATATTAACTTTGCCACATATCTATATGGTTTTGGGTATGACTCATCACAAGATGACTACTTGGCGGTTCTGGCATCCTACGATCCCACCTTGGTTGATTGTGTAATCCACTTGGAGTTTTTCTCATTGAGAGCTAATAAATGGGATGAAATTAAGGGTTTCAATCTGCCTTATATGAACGCCTCTGATGATCCCCGAGTTGGGTCATTCTTGAATGGGGCTATTCATTGGGTGGCTTTTCGTCATGATATATCACTGAATGTCATTCTTGCCTTTGATTTAATGGAAAGGAGTCTTTTTGAGGTACCTCTACTAGAGAATTTTGATCATGAACTTGATCCTACATATTGTGATTTGTGGGTATTTGGAGGATTTCTCAGTCTATGGGTTATGGGGAACACTACAGTTGATATATGGGTGATGGAAGAAAACAGAGTAAAGTCATCTTGGACTAAAACTCTTGTTCTCTCTATTCATAACATTCCCACTCAATACTTTTCCCCAATATGCTTAACAAAAAATGGTGACATTGTTGGAACAGATGGTAATACAGGATTGGTTAAATATGACAACAAAGGACAGCTGTTAGAGCATCGCTCATTTTGGGATGATCGACATAGATCCGAAGTGGCCATGTATACAGAGACTCTACTTTCAATCCCCGGTCATGTTTGACTTCATGTATGTTTCTTTATTTATGCATTTGTAATTTTACTTCACTTAATTGGTGAAAATATGTCTCTAATTCTCCATATACTGCAACATAGCATGTTCTTTTGTCTAGTCCTTTGATTTAAATTCCTCAATTCACAAGTTATATAAATAAAAGGAAGATATTTTCTTATATAGATGTTAACTTGTATAATAATACTTCACACTCAGGCAGCACCATAACTACAAAGCTTCCTATCACACTATTATTGACCTCTTGCTAATAGTAGGGCCAATATGCTCTCTTACAAAGGTAAATCACTATCACACTAATGAAGAAAATTTCCTACAAAATAGGACTTTATCTAACTAGCTAACTATTTGAATTCATATATAATTAAGATCAACATATATCATGATCAGTCTGAATCCGATTGTTTGAAGGCTTCCCAATCTGGAGACAAGAAATTGGGGGGACTGTTGGAGTTTTTAATTCCCCATAAGTCTGCCAGCAAAATGGATCATACAGATGGTATTGTTCTTGGACTGGTTCCAATTCAATAGAGGTTAAAGAAACATCTACGCAAGGAAGGCTATCACTACAGGCAAAGTGAACTGGTTTAACTGTGTATGTCCCCTTTATCCTTTCATAGTTGATTCCATTGAGAGCCACAGCGGATGATTGGTTTGTGCAGGTTCTTTTATCACAGTAGAATTGGTCAATCACAATAGGGAGTTGAACTTCTGAAACTTGTATATTTGAGAATAATACTCCTTGTACAGAACCTGATCCACCCTGTTGAAGATATGTTAATTTGTAAGAGATCAAACTTTTCCATAAAAACTCTAATGTTGGAAATGATGGGAGTGCTTGGATTGAATAAGAACTTTGTAGGATTTGATTGAATCATATTTAGCATTGTCAACAACACACAAAATGTTCAATTAAATGTATTTGTATTGTATCAGTAATCATTATTATAAGAAAAACAATTCACTTAGTGGTATGAAATGGTTTTAAGTCAAATTTGCTAGTTAGCTAGTGGAACAGATATTTGTTCTTATAACCTTCAAATTAGGAACATTTGTAACTAATAGTATTGCACCTATTTTACCTGCCATGTTTTAATTCTGACACCATTCATTGTGTTGTGCATGTTGACATCTCTAACAGTAATGTTTGAGACACAGGCTCTAGTATTATCCTTTCCTAGACTCCCAATGCTGATTCCATGTCCTGGTCCGCAGTCCACATTATGTACAAAAACGTTTGAGCACCCAGTTTGTATGGAAATACAGTCATCTCCTGCACAAACAATTGAAAATTGAAATTCAAAACAACACTTGGCCAATTTGAACTACTTAATTATGCTTGTAAGTCTACAAGATGTGTTTTGCTTTTGTTTATTGCTCATTCATTAGTGTTGGCACCTACAAAAGTCCTTACAAACATAACATATAGGCTGGATTGTTCAAACAATATGGGAATATTACCGCAAGCTAAAGTACTTCTGTATATTAATACATCTTTGGAGTTCTGAAGGTGAATTCCATCAGTGTTAGGACTGTCACCAGGAGATGATATGCTCACATCATGGACAAGGACTCCATTACAGTTGTCAAACTTGAGGTGGCATTGTGGACTATTTTGAATTGTTATGCCTGTAACTGTTGGATTAAAACTCCCATAGAACCGCAATGCCTGTGCACAAAAATTACTTTAATTAATTATGTTCCAATAAACATGAATCAAATTGGTTTATGAAATGGTACTCACAGTGGGCTTGATGCCTGGCAGTTTTCCTCCCAACTCACTTTGAATCTAGTACAATTGCAGAGCAGAGGTATAAATGATTAAGCATAAGCATCAAGAGAGCAACAAAATTGCTATGTTAGGTGTGCAGGAAAAAGGACACTTACCGGTATTGGTGGGCTCCCTACTGTGTTGTTTAAAGGGACTATGAGTTTTTCTTCACCATCTATAGGATTATCATAAGGATGATCTTGCCACCATACTGACCCTCTTCCATCAATGATACCATTTCCTTGAATGGTAATTCCCACCAGCTTTGTAAATTCCAACCACTGTAGTAGTCCTCTGCCCCAAGCATTGGGGTTCGTTGGTGCAACTATGGTGCCATCAAGCTGACAAAGCATAACCTTATTAATCTCATTTGCTAGTATGCAAGGCATAATCGAATGAGACAATCATGTGTAGAAGAGTAAAAGGAATAAGCATTTACAATATCTGAGAATATATGTTAAAGTGATACAACTTTTTAGTTTATTCTATTTTAAAATTATACTTAACTTTCCTCTTTTTAAAATTCTATCAAATAAAGTGGAACTTTTTTTTTTTTTTTTACAATTTTAAAAAATATCCTATCCAAATTAAAAATATTTATGTAATGCAAAAAAAATACTTATTAATTTTCTTAAAGTGCCAAATAGTCCTGCTATTTTTTACGTTATTTTCTCATATCAAATCATATTGGGGCATCATGTATTCGGTTTTTCTTTCCTTTTTCCCCTGTTGCTTCCGCTATTTTCTTTGTTACCTGGAAAATAATGTTGGGTTTACAGTACGGGCCTGAGAATGAAATGGGCCCTACATAAAAGACATAATCTGCGGGGATGAGCATGGTTGATGCCTCTACTTTACAAGCTTCAGCCCATGTTGCTTGAAATGCCTGCATTGCATTTCAAGGTATAGCTACAATTCAATTACAGTACAAGCTTGCACCAAAAGTAATAAATAAAACACCAAATGAAGACAACTGTAAACTATATGTATAGTGTGTGTCACATATATATACAACAGTAACATATTAGTGAGATTGTCATTTTTATATGAGAATGAATGAATGAATAAATAAATCTCTATCATACAAATATAAATGGATGGTAAAGAGTACAAATTGTGATTATTTTAAAAAGTCACATAACTTAATATTTTAATTTTAATGGTTCATAATTGAAATCAATAGCCAAAATTTATTCCTTATATTCTAACATAAAAATGAGATTGTCACTTAATATATATGTTATATTAACTAATAGGTGAAGTTGAGATTACTGATTTTGCAAAATAGGTTTATTTTATTCAGAAAAAGCCTAGCTTTCTACCCTTAGATGAGTATGTACATATGATATGAGTGTGCTATAAAAAACTATTCAAGGAATTGTGACCTAACTGTCATAACGAGAATAATTTCTCAAAGTAGATCCCACTCCTTTGGTTTGTTTTTGTGTCTTCACTTTTCTGCATTTTACACTATTTATCTTTCAATCAATTGTCATAGTAACCTTTCTTTAATGGCATATTGCTAACAGGAAAGCTACATCTCAAAAGGATAGAAGCGGTTGGATTGTTTATGGCCCTAATGGCATATTACGTCACCTATCAACTTATGTTACATATCACTTTTGTTCAATAACTAGCTGAATGGAACCCAAATTGCAGGAGCATAAACTAAGATGGCGTAAGTATTTTTTTTTTCTTTTATTGGAAATTCCCCACAGGAATGAACTCAGAATTCTCGAATCCTTAACCTTACAGCTAAAATTCTTAATGCTTTGTTTGGTGATATTGTAGAAATGGTGAGAAGAGAAATGGGTAGAAGAGAAGTGGGAGGAAAGAGAAATAGAGGTGAAATAGAGGAGAAATAAAGGTTGTTTGGTGTGAGTGAAATGGGTGAGAAATAAAAGAGAAATGTAAAAGTATGTTGTTTAGTGTGAGTGAAATAACTGAGAAATAGAAGAGAAATGTAAATTTTGTTCTGTATTCCAGAACCAAAAAAATCAATTTTTGGGGGTCAGAAATCTATTTTTTTGCCGGTCAGAATATAAGTTACTTGTTCCTGACCAAAACAATCGATTATATATACAAAATAATCGATTATTGTATCACACCACACAAAATAATCGATTATTGATACAAAATAATCAATTATTGCATCACAAAACTCAATTTCTCTGCATTTCTCCACATTTCCATTGTGTCATCAAACAAAGGAAGTAAGTCTATTTCCCTCCACTTCCACCCATCTCTCCCCCATTTCTACTGCACCAAACAGGGTGTAAAAGTAAAGTTTGCATGAGTCACATCTTAGTGTGACCAAACACACACGTAAGTAATTTAAAACCCGTTTACAATTGGGCTCTTCTAAATTGTAAGGAATGCTCTAATAGAATTTAATTTATATACATTATCAATATAAATTTAATAATGTGTTTTTATATCATCACTTTCTCAGTAAAATTCAGTGATAAGCTGAAAAGTCCCAGTCTAGTCTTACATGTTAATTAACTTGTAAGCAGTAGGTACCTTGAAAGCATTTGGTAAGTGTAATGAGATTCAAAGTTTTACCTCTGTATCGTCAGTAATTGCGTCTCCCTTAGCTCCAAAATCTAGCACATTAAAGGTGGTAGAATTATAAGCTTGTGGGGGCGGAGATGAGGGGGTATCTTCTCCTGGCTCAGGGATTGGTGGTGGTGGTGATGAGGGTGTGCTTTTATGTGGTGGGGGATTTGGTTTTGATCCTCCACCAAGGTGGTTGTGTCCATTGCCATAATTCTTCCCTTTCTTCTTCAACAGAGAAGCTCTGTTTTGCCTCCAATGCTTGCCTCTTCTTGCAGTGCAGGCTTCAAAATTGGAAGACCAAATAAGAAATGCAATGAGAAGCATGTATGTGAAACCCCTAAAACTCAAACCACTCATTTTTCTGAGTAAAAATTCAGGAGAGAGAAAAAATGAAACGAAACAGAGAGCTTCTTTGTATTTCCGAAAAAAAACAAGTGACGGTTATGTTTATATAAGGAGAGCACGAAGGCTAGTAATAATTGTTTAGGGAAACACTATACATTACAATATTCCTGATATTGCCAGGCATTTATGATATGATTCATTCATTCTCTTTCTTCCTTTCATCTTGTATTAATTGGCCTGTTTTCCTTTGTGTGAACTTCGGTTAGAATTTGTTTAGCGAGCTGCGATTCTCTTGCCACATATCCATAGTTATTACATGTGACCAAACCAAGGGACAGTTGAGTTGAGGGGCCACAATTGTATTTTAAAACCATGTCATCATAATTATCCTATTGGACGATCTACCCGCTGTCTTTTCCAACTAAAATCCATTTTTTTACCTAGCTAGCTAATTTCATTGGTTTGCTTGCTTCAAAAGGGCATGAAGCTATATATGTCAAAGAAAAGATTTCTTATTATAGGTAGAAACGAGCTTGACATAAATATTACTCGCGTTGGGACTAACCAAGAAAAAGTGGATTTTGGATCCCTATCCCTTTCTTGCTTCCCCATTTTTGTCAGTGACAAGAGGTATGTATGTATAGTATCACATTTCCCCTGCTTGCTTTCTTCGCACACATTGTGTATATAAAAAATTGACTTGCATTACCAAAGTAAAGTAATAAATCAAGATTTGGTGCAAAAAAAAGGAAAAATAAATCCACGGGAGTGGGTCTCGTGTCAGGGAAGGTTAGGGACACTAATTATAACAGCAGCTCTTTTATGATCACGTGCAATCTTCACGGGCCAAGATTTTTGTCACTTGTCTTCTTAAGTTAAGCCATGAGCGACTCATATATATTATAATACTGATTTAGTGTTGAAATGGATTAAAAATATAAAATTATTATGCTTTAAACACTGAACCAAAGATGTTATTAGCCTATATATTTCCTTCAATTTCGCTTTTTTCTTTTCCAATATTGTTTAATTTGTTAAACTGAAAGTGAAAATTTGCTGGTGAACCCCATGAGATCGAAAGAAGTAAAAGTGAATGATGAAAAAGAAATTCATTTATTTCCGAGAGGGGTTTGTTGAAACCCTCTTAACACCCATTGATTTGCAGCATTTTTACATGTTTATATGCTGGACAACATTTTCTCGTACATAATAAAAACAGACAAAGTACGATGCTACGCTCCTCCTGGACAAATTTGCTGTGCATAAGGTTCTCAAATCTATTGAGGCCCTAAAAACAGGAGTGAAAAAAACAAAAAAGTTCAATGAGCTCAAACGAACAAGAAAATTCACTTTGATTAGATGTAATATGTCAAAATCCTAGAGTGAATGGGGAATGCACTGGTTTAATGGTTCAATAAGAGGCGCAATAATATTTTCAATAAACGGATTGAGGGTTGGATATATCGGGTGATGATTCTGAAATCTTATGTTACTGCTCAGCTTAAGTTACCAAGATCTGTCATTTCTCTTGTATTTTCTATTTTGCCACACCCTCCATGCATAATACATGGAAACAATTATTTCTCCCATTCATTTGGTACCTGCAGGCAAACTACTATCATGTAGTGAAGGAACGCTGTTATTAAATTCAAATTGCTGGATGAAGATTAGACATTTGAGATTTTTATCCTAGCAAATTAGATTTAAAACACTATTTTTTTGTATTCATAATAACTCAAATTCCAGAGTTTGTTCAAGGAGATCAATTAAACTCCTTTGATTAAGATAAGAAGTTTTTTATTCTCAAACTTATGATTAAACCACTTATCCATAACAAAATTAAAAATCTTTTTTAAATATTTATGACAAACCATTCTTAAAATTATATATACAATAAATTTGTTTTTTTTGGTGAGATGGTGATGGGCACGAGGTGGATATTGGACTATATCTTATGCAGTCATCAATCATCAAATATGGGTTTTGTGTATTTCCATGAGTTTCTTTCTACAGTACATGAGGTGCTGGTCGAAGCAAATGTCAATTGCCAGATACATATTTACATAAATGCCACTACATGAAAGTCATTCCTCAATCCTCATTTTCATCATCAATACTGTTTATCTGTGACTCCCTTGAGCTATTCTACAAGTCCCTTTCCCAACCAGATCTTTGCTTCCAACAATGATCTTCCTCTCATGAACATTAATAATTTTTCTCACATTCTTCGCCAATCAGTGTTGCTTAATATTGTTCTTACTCTTATTATGATTATTATGGTGCATATACTATTCGATTTGAATAATATTACGGTCCCAAAAATTAAAATAAAACTGAGATGCTGCTACAAACAAAGAATAATTAGTTAGTTAATTTATTATAGTAATTTTGCATAATTTCCAATGAATCCTGAAGGAAGGGGAAATAACGTGCTAGCTCTTTCTCATTCAGCCATTATGTTACCTTTTATCCCTATCCGTGACTCTGTTTGTTCCATTGGTGACAACTGACCAGTTTTCCTACTTTTATAAATATACATTATTTCATTTTCCCTGAAACTTGAAAAGCAGGCATGATGAACTCACATCTTTCAACTAATATTTATATGGGTTAAATATATTTTTTTATCTAAAAATATGGTGAAATTTGGTTTTGGTTTCTCATTTATTTTTTTATTGATTTTGGTCCTCCATTTTTTAAAATCACATACTTTTAATCCTTGTTATTAACTGTACTCTGCTAAGTGTTAAGTCACCTTCGTAGCTCCACTACGACTTTTTTCGGGTAAAGATTCACCGGAAATTTTCTTGTAATTTTTGTCTTGAAAAATCATGTGTAGTAAATTTTCAAAAAAACTACAAATTTTTTACATAAAAAATGCTGCTATAAAATTTCCTTGTTTTGTTGTAAAAACATCTATAGTAAATTTTCCACAAATTTTAGAAGCTGAACAAAATTTCCTTTGAATTTTGAAATTTGTAGGAAAATTGAAAGGAAAATTCATAGAAAAATCTACAAAAAAAAAATAATGTTATGTCATCACTTAGCGTAATATAACTAACGACGAGGACTAAAATCATATGATTTTAAAAAATAAAGGACCAAAACCAATGAAAAAATAAATGAGGGACCAAAACCAAATTTCACTATATTTTAAGGGACTAAAAACATATTTAAGCCTATTTATATTTTTGTTCGTAAAAAATTAATTAATATTATAATTATATCCATAACCAAAAGAGTTGTGGCTCATTTGACAACGCAGACTGAGATTGTGGGAAGAGCTCCCGGTTCGATCCCCACTAAATACACTCTTAGAGATGGGTGAGAGCCTTAACTGTGATTAATCTCCGAACAGGATTGTCCCTAGTAACAGAGGATACTTATGGTGAAAAAAAAAATATTCATATAATGCCTAGGTAGGCATTTATAAGGGGAAAATAAAACTTCAACACTAATTGAAGGGAGTGTAAAGAATTTGAGTGTGGAAAAATTAGCACTTTTTTTAATTATTATGATATTTTTAGTTAGATTTATATAAAATTATTTCAAATATAACTTAAAATATGCAAGTTCAAGCAGGAATATAATAACTATTTCAAAGTAAATAATATATTTTTCAGCTGATCACATGAAAAAACCGACATGTAAACTTAATTATTAATTCTGTTTATTAATTTTTTTAATTTCCGATTAGCCAGATGTATGTTTTTTTTTTTTACCTCTATCTATCTGTAGTGACAAAAATCAGAAAATGTGGTATGAGAGAGCAAGCAAGAGAGAGAGAGAGATGAGCACCACACATGCTTGTTAGCCGTCTTTTTGTGTTTATGCGCTCGTGAAGTATATATTAGTATTCTCGTGAACTTGATCTTGATGCACAAGAAGATGATTGGGTTAGCTTCTGATCCATTTTTTGTGAATATGTTTCAGCCACCAACAATTCCATGCTAGGTCCATCCATTCGTCCAGCAAAATTTGTCCCAACCAATTAGTTATGTAGATTCCTCTCCAACCTTCCACCAACCTCCAAATTAGTGTGATATCTATCTAAATTAATTTAACAATATACACCAATGTAATTTTGGGTCAAAAATGAATTTTAAGATTGGACATTTTAAATTAATAAATATAATTTATTAAAATTATTATTTTATTATTTAAAATGTATTTTTTAAAATATAAAACTACTTATTAATAAACTAATATTTCAGGGACGTAATTATTAATTTATAATTAATAGGACGAAAGACCTATTTTTATATAAAAAATATTTATATTTATTAGGAAAATTATTATAATTTTATTGAAATATATTTTTGAGTTATTTATAATGAATATTAATGGAAAGAGAAAATATCACATTAGATAATTAACTTATTTTTAGAAGAAAAATATTTAGTTATTATTAATAGAATGATATTTTGGGGGCCAAATTATTAGATTTTTAATTTTATATTTTAAAATAATTAGTACATTAACTCACATAATATATAATTAAAATTAAATTTATAATAAATTAATATCTTTAGAATTAAAATAAGAAATAACCACTAATCTTTATATGTTTGGACTTATATGAACCAACTATTTTAAAAGTTGTTGGGTGGGATGTACATTTTTTTTTATTAGAATAATATGACAGAACTATGAAACTATGATGACTATACTAGCAAATTAGTCCCTGGGAGATTTATGATCGTACAGTTTAGTCCTTCAGAGATTCAAAATTTCAAAATGGTTCTTGAGAGATTGCTCCGTCATGCAAAATGATCCTTATAATGCAAAATATAAGGACTAATTTGAATTTTAATGTCTCAGGACTAATTTGCTTGTTTTTTAGGGACCATTTTGCATGAAGCAACAATCTCTTGGTGACCATTTTGGGATTTTGAATCTCAGGCACTAAATTGCACACCAGAATCTCTCGGGACTAATTTCCTAGTTTAGTCAAACTATGATATAATGTCATGAACAACCCATTCCAAAATCTTAAGTTGTTTGGTGATGGAGGACACATGAATAACTTTATATAATATTATTTGTAACATATACCTCTTCTAAATTCCTAATTAAAAAAGTACATACATGGGAAAGTTCATGCCATGTATATCATTCAAGCAAAGACGAAGAAAGTCATTAATTATATCATCATTTGCTTTCGGACCCCTGCCCTCCAGTTAACAGAGAAAACTGAAGGAATTTGTTCATTGTAACAATAATTAGATTCCTCAACAATGAATCGACATGTTTGTAGAAAATGTGCTAGCTACACTGGTGGAAGTGTTCTTTCTAGATTTTGAAGCTGAACTCGTAACAAAACGTACATTTTTAAAAAGTTACATACGAATTCACATCGAACAATGCAGATGCAACCTGAGTTAAGTTGGTGCTGATGACGTTATAGTTTTGTGGTGCATGTGAATCTTTAGTTGAGAGGAGACCCATTTGTCCTTGTGAATGATCTTCATTTTTTTATTAAATTAATTTAGCTAAAAACAAAAGTGTTTTTTGTCTCTATGGCTCTATTTGTGTTCCATGGGCCTTGCCACTTCTTGCTTGAATGCAAAAAGCCATTTTAGCAACATATATTCACGGACCTCTTTGAACCCCTAAAGCTTTTTGCTTCATCAATAATTTCATTGGAGGAGATCTCAAATACCTTTATCTGTTAATTCTTGGCCTATAATGCAGGTCATTGACCCTTATCTCACGGCTGAAAATGAGACACAATCACACAATAACAACAACCTCAATTTGGCTATGATTAGTGTGTGCACTGTGCTCTGCTCATCCATGTGCCCTTTTGATTTTTCCTACTAAGGAATGTTCATTGTGTCACTTAGATCAGAGCTTCCATATTAAGTGATATATGATATGAAGATGTACAATATTTATGCAGCAGAGGGATGCCGTACGTTTTGAAGAAGCTGCAAAACAATGGCTAGTTTTAAGATCATCAAAATTAAGAAATGGTATCATTGGTTAATCAATGTATAGATCTCTAAATCCTGGAGTCTCAATATTAATTGTTGTCATGTTGAACAACATTTCATACATATATCACATTGGACACTGGCCTACAACATTAAATTAAATTGTTTATAGCATGTTTCTTAATACAAAGTTCTAACATATCATTATCACAGAGATATAATTTTTGCTCTAATGAGCTGTACATATAGAGGTAAAAAGCAGGGGACCAGAAGTTTTAATAGTAACATTAATAATGTATACAATTATAAAGAAAATTAAAGTAGGTATACTTTTTATGTTTTTGGTTTTAGGTGGCTTTATTAATCTCAATTCAAACATGCAGCACTGAAAGCATTTAGTATGTGTTTGATTTAGTGTTAAAATTTAAAATTGTCCACACAATTATTTATAACATTGAAATCATGAGTTTATATGTTTTAACATTAAACCGAACTTACTCTTAGATTTTCATAATGTTGCACTTAAACTGTTTTTTCACTTTCCTACTACCTGGACAAACATGTGGCTAGGTGGTCCAAAAGCCAGCCAGAGAGGAATGTGCTAAATTAGTATTCAGAAAAACTATATGAGAGCCACCTGTTAGATAATGGATACACAAAACTGGGCCTTTACATCCACATATGGAATATTGAACTTTTGTCTTTGTAGTCACGTCTATCCAATCTGATCCTAAGTGAAGGTGCTAAGATCAGCACCTTGTTGAAACCCATGTGGCATGGTCACTGCAGGCCTAATCATCAGCCTTTTGCTATGAGTTTTCTACAGATCAGTTATAACATTGAGCCAACATTTTGTTAGCACCACCATCATTTTGTTCTGATAGATGTGTAGTCTTGTTAAGAACCAACTGAAAGAAACAGTTTCTTTCAGGATGCTACCAGCTCCAACCGTATATCATCAACATCAACATACAAATACAAACCAGTAAAGCTATGCAACAGAGACTGCTGAAGAAATAATTCAATTTCTCTTTGTTTTTGTTCCGTTTCAAGAATATTTTAGTATTAAATTGGCCTGTCAGTTCTTTGGACCACATTGTCAATGCCTTTTTCTTTGGAGGCATATAAACTGTCATGCAGAATTAGTCTCTATTTGTTTTATCGTTGCAATTATGCAAAACCATGATTTCAGAGAATTGATTTTAAATCATTGTCATCCAACATGCTTCGTAAAATATGTATCACTCATCTCAACCATTTATTTCTAGAATCAATTATACTCAACTGTAAACTAAACGAACACTTGTACGTTTGTCGCTTTGTAATGACTGACAAGTGACAACCGAATATCAGTGAACTGAACACATAGCTAATAGCTTCTTATTTATTCATGTATATATGTTCCTGCCAGCCATTAAGTAACAAACAAATTTTAAGGGTAATTATGGTGCTGGATTGGACAAGAGTATCGTCTTATTGGTGAGTATTTGCAGAAATATTAAACATGATTCCATAACATAATAGCACTACCATGCCATGCAAATTTGCAAACATATATAATACAAGGATTTAAGTAAAATCTGAATTAATATCAGATCAGCCACATTCTCTATTTTGAGGAATAAATTTCTGTCTAATTATTTAATAAACAAGACATCATATCATATCCCTTGCTTTGTCTCCGATGGACCTCACCTCAAACCTCATCCAATCTAACATAGCCCCCGTTTGATTTGATATAAATTATAATCAAAGGGTTATTGTATAATGCATATCCATTCATTCATGTAAAGTTAGTTATAGTTCATCAGTGTGGCGAATATCATCCTGAGAGTGAGCAATTTGAGAGATTTTATCTTCAGAATTAAGGCAATCAGCAGAAGGATGGACAAGGCCATAGCCAAAACCCTGAGCTGCATGGCAGTATGTTTCGACAGTGCCATCCTGTTTCTCTAAGTCCACATTGCTAAGCACTAAGTTGCTGCAAGGAACTGTGTCACTGCAGTCAAATTTAATGGCCTTAGCACTCATTGTAGTCCCACTTATATTCTGGTACATGATCTCGCTTATCTCCAAACCTGACGTCTGACAAAATCATAACATTACAAAATGTTCCTCTCTTGTGCTTGTGGGTGCATTCAATTTCCAAATCAAATATATATTTTATGGCACTTAGCTTATGCATTAGTTTTGTGTACCTGGTTTACACAAGTGGTTGGCGAATCACAGTAAAATTGATCTATAATAATGGGGTTTGATACATTTTCCACCCTCACATTCTGAAAGCGTACCCCTCGAACATATCCAGAACCTCCCTGTATGCCACCAAAACAAACCAAACCTAGTCATTCTCAAACATTAATAGATTAAAGTGTAATGTGTATTTAGTGTAAATTTTAAAGTTAAAAAGGAAATCAATATAAATTAATGAATTTTTGTTTGTTTAACCACGGGTATTCTCCACTGGAGGCAATCCTGTTCGATCCGGGAATATCCACATCATTCCACAAGAGTCGAACCCGAGATCTTGCTTAAGGGAAATCAAGCATGTACCACTTGAACCAACCCCGTTGGTATATAAATTAATGAATTTAAAAACCAGAATACAATTTTTAATTTCATTATAAAACAATTTAAATTAAATTATTATGAAAGATAACTAAGATTTTATCATTCAAATTAAATAAAATCAGTTATATATAAATAACATTTGAAAGTTTTTAAAATTAAAATAGTTAAAGAAAATAAATTTATAAAACAATCATATATATTTAACATTTTGCATGACATCATTCGCATTAATGTTTTATAGAATAATATATAAAGAAATTTAGATTGAGTCTTAATTTTCGTATTCTGAAAATACAAATATTACTACTTCAGTTTTATTATTTGATTTCTTTTTCTAGTTTTCGTTAAGAAGCTGTCTGTCATTGCTAAGGTTGCACACTATGTCCAATAAATAATTTTTGTAACAAAATACGAAAATCATGATTTTCGAAATTATTGAGATTAAATAATAAATAAAACTTTTAATACCAAAATTTTGTTGAGATTGAGAACAGTACCTGCCAAGTCTTTATGCGGACACCATTGGTAGTCTCCCTAAGAACTGCTGTATCCAAAATCACTTTTGTGACTATGCCAGTTGAGTTATCTTTGCCAAGGCTTCCAATGCTGGAAAAAGTATAGTTAGAAGGGTAAATGTATCTGTACATAAAATATTACTTTACCACATTTACCCCACAGTTGTTTTATAAAGGAAGAGAGAAATAAAAAATCGTGGGGATGTGTTTTCTAGGTGTTTCTTAAGCAGTATGGTAACAAAGTGGTACCACTGTTTTATGTACATCAATCATTGTCCTAGTTAGAGAAAGGGAGAAACAACTTTATCAAGAGTATAGTTGTGTCACCAAAATCACATTTTAAACTTGGATTCAATTGAATGTCACTAAGAGTAACGTAAACCCATATTTACGTTTAAAAAGTTGATCAAGTGCATAGATCCAAGTTTGTAATATGATTTTAGTATAATTAAAACATTCAATAAATTTGCTTTACTTTGAATTTGTTGTAAGAAAATAACTGACGTAAACCATTAAAAAAATCTTATGTGCGGTTCCTGTAACAAATACTTCCAGAAGAAAAAAGAGGTGGGAACCGTAGTATGAAATCAATAATTGATTTGATCAAGTGACATAAAAATTGATACTATAGTGTCACTCTCAGACGCAAAAATTTAATGAATGGTGTTCCAGACTTGGCCCAAAAGCCCAGATCCACGTCCAGCATCAGTGGGTTGGGTTACCCATGCCAAGACCAAGATGGGTTGCACAACTCAACTGGGATCCGACCCGACCCGATCCGATGATCACCCACCTCACATTGCTCTTCTAGAAACTGCATTTGCTCAAAGTGATGTTTTGTATACCAACTTTGAAGGTTCCCATCTAAGGATCTCCTTCCCTTCCTTTCTCTGCCCTCACGAGCAGTTGGAGGGCTTGGTCCCAGTGACTCACAACTTTGGACGTCACCGGCTCTTTAAAGGGGAATCCATTCCCTTCCCACCTTACAGTATGACTATGAGAGTGTATTTTACAAGTATCCATCATCACACTTTATTGCATTTTGTCCAATATATCATCACACTTCATAGTGTGTGAACCTATCATTACAATTTTTTTAAGATATGCATATGATAAATTTGACTCCATATTAATTAATGAGATAATCAAGCAAATAGATTTTAACAAAGTCATATTCTAGTATACATATGCATGTAATATCAAATAGGGTAGTGGGCTCTAGTTAATAAATCAACAAATAAAAAAAATTCATTGAAAAATATTGCCTCCAAACTTAAATATAAGCAAAAAAAAAAAAAATCATATATGATGGATTTAGATATAAGCCAATCTTAGCTAATTTCACCCTATTTAATGAGATCATCTCAAAATATCATTTATTTAATTCATATTTTATTTTTCAACCACTCTATTTAATGAATTATGTGCCAATAAAAAGAGAGTATGTTCACTTAAAACAAGTTTCAATAAAATTGAATGTAGGATAATTTAGACAATGCAGTTCATTTTTAGACAAAAAAATTAAATGTAATTAACTAACTTTCTTAATTAGTGTGAATTTAATATTTTTTCTTATATTCAAGTTCAGAGGGAGTATAACATTTCATGTATTAATAACATCAATTCTGATTTTTCCACACTCAAATTTCATATTTTCCCTTCTACACTTATTAGTTCTATCTCTCTCCCTATCAACTATCCAATCTTTCACTTTTTCTTTCTTCATTTTTTTTCTCTCTCACTCTCTTCTCCACAACTTCTACACTCAATTTTTTAGCGTAGAAATTTTATTTTCTTAATAACATCTGACACTGCATTTGTCAATAAAAGACTTTTATTCTTTATTCCTTAACTAGTAAAGTGCGGTGATACATTTGCCGATTCACTAGTGGTGAAAGCATATAAGTTGGGATCTATTATTTTTTTTTTCCTCTAAAATTAATTAATAATTTACTTAGAGGAAATTACTATGGGTGAAAATTTTTCATTCTTTCATTTAAATAGTTTTGTGTAGAAAATCTGTGTGCAACCATAAATACTTTAATTTTTAACGTACGAAACAAATATTAACATTGTTTCCGAATTAAATGTAGGCATGAAGATTGGATGATACCTGATTCCGTGTCCTGGTCCGCAAAAAATTCTCTTCATTTTGATACTGGAGCTAGCATTGACAATTGATATGCAATCATCCCCTGAATATAACACAAAATCAATCATTACGACACTCCTAAAAACAAATTAATCTCTGTTTCTGGAACGCGCGCACCATCCATTTGTATGCTATTGTTAGCATAGCTATTCTGTTGTTGATTATTGTTTCTAGTGTTGAGCAAAATGATAGTACAACAAAGTTGAAGTTGAGAACCTGTTCCAATTTTGCAGTCTTGGACTATAACATTTGTTGATTCACTAATATGAATTCCGTCAGTGTTTGGGCTGTCTCCTGGTGATGACACTTTGACGCCATAAATTCGAACAGAATCAGATCGTGATATGGTAAAATGCATCTGTTGGCTATTCTGGATAGTTAGTCCTTTCACCTTTATAGCTGAGCTTGAATCAATGGTTAATGCCTGCAATTACGCCTCAAAGTTAAACTATCTTGCAAATGCAAAGAATTATACAATACAATAGAATAGTGGTTAAGAAAGCGGTTCTTACTGTTGGTGCACCTCTGCAAGGCTGTGAAGAAGAATAGGAGGAAAAACAGAAAAGTTATTGTCTGCAGCTATAGATTTTATGAACTTGTAAAATGACTCAGACCAAGCAAGTTCTGAAAAATTACATTTGACTTGTTCTTTTTGCAAGATGCTGCCCACCATTTGCTGCCTGAGCCATCGATGACCCCAGAACCTTGGAAAACAGCTTTATTCAATTTAGAAAAATCAAGCCAAACCCGTGCAAGTTTTGGATCCCAGTTCTTAGGCTCATCTGGAGCAACCAATGTTCCATCAATCTGGAAATGCAAATAAATACATTCATTGTTAATAATCAAATCATTCATATACCTCTGGAGTCTGGAAACAATAAAATAAAACTAAATCAAATATAAACACCTGGATGATTAGCTTGTCTGCACAAGGCCCTTTGAATTTGGTTGCATTCACTAGGTAACGCCGTCCTTGGGGAACTAAGAGAACAGATTTTGGTGTAGAGCAAGCAACCTCCCATGCTTTTTGAAAAGCCTGAGAAAAGAGAAATTATCACAGATCGAGTTGATCCATACATTGTTAAATGTTGAGGTTGAGCAAAACACAGAACAGGACAGGACTACAAATTTGCAAGCCTCAATAACAATAATGAAAGAAAGAAAGAACTCACTCACCTCAGTATCATCAGATTCTCCATTTCCAGCAGCACCAAAGCTATCAACATTCACAAGAACCTTCCCACCACGCTCACTTGTCCATGAAGGGATGTCAGAAAGTTCTACCTCAGCTTCTTCCTCTACGTCCAGGCTTTTAAGCTGTTCAAGCATGCCAATGTTGTCACACATCATGCTTCCTGCAACTCCTATCAGCAAACCGAGTAAGGACACCAAGAAGAATTTGTCCATATTTTGCCCCTATTGGCTGTATTGCAAGGATTTGATTAATGCGAATGAATACTTTGGTTATAATTTATATGCATAGATTAGCTATCAAAAATGAAGGATTTGGAGGGCTTTTATGGCTTGGCTTGAAAGTGGATGAAGGTGTTACATTTTCTACATGCCCACACTTAAAGTACAAGAAATATATTTTTCTAGTATTTTGCTTTACTCATCAGCCAATTACAGCACTCACAAGTAATAGTAACGGTTGCACTATCTCCACTTTGCCGCCTTGAAATAGAAGGGAAGAAGAGTCCTATTGCATTGCATATTCCAATCTATCTCAAATTGCATTAGTATATAGTGCGATACATGGTTTTTTTTAATATAGGAAGCCGTCAGTTAGTTACACCAAACAAGGGAACACAAATGCATTTTCTTGGCATGCCCACCAAAAACTCCTCGCAAAAGAAACCTTTCCCTTAGATTGTAGGATAGCCCAAATAGACAAGACCTTACCGTCTGAGGAAACCTCCACTCCACTATAGCTAAATATGCCTGCAATGATTGTTTTCTCTTGTGTGAATAATGCTTCCTCAATTCAGGAACTCTATTTTCCCCAGTCACTGTCTCTTATCTCAATTAAACTATGACCAATCTCCCTAGTCATCTTCCTTGCTACACCAACCTCTCTGATTTGCCTTGAGGCATCAAATTTCCCTATCTCTGCATAAAAATTTGAAGCTTGCAACCACACTGAAGGGTCATCTGGGTCTAGCTCAAGTAACACTTGTGCTGCTCTTGTTCCAACCTCTTCATTCTTGTGAACCCTGCAACTTCGCAGCAAAGAGCTCCACATAAAACAGTCTCTTTTTCCCGGTGCCTGTAGCAGCAACTCTTCAGCTTCATGTAAAAGTCCTGCACGGCATAAAAGATCCACCATGCATGAAAAATGCCGCCGATCTGGGTGAACCCCATGAAGAGATTTCATTGAGTTAAAGACTATTTTTCCTTCCTCAACCAGTCCCGTGTGATTGCACCCTGATAATGCACATAAGAAGGTGACTTTATCAGGTTTTAGGCCCTTGTCAATCATAGCATGGAGCACTGCAAGTCCTTCTTTCCCCATCCCATTTCGGGCATATCCATTGATCATAGATGTGAAGCAAATAGCATTTGGGGAAGGAAGGGTCTCGAAAATCTGACGACAAAGTTCCACATGACCACATCTTGAATATGCATCCATGAGGGAACAGGCAACTGCTGCATCTCTTTCAACTCCAGATTTTAATGCAAAACAATGCAGTAACGTGAAGCTTGTTGAAGTAGACATTGATAATAATGCCTTTAGTGTGGTGGAGAAGGTTACTTCATCTGGCATTAGACCTTCATCGACCATTAAACCAAACAATTCCACCACATCTTCAGTGGCATCACAATGAGACAAAGAGGTCATCAATGAGTTGCAACACTCCACAGTTCTCTTGGGAAGGCATTCAAATACAGCTACAGAACTCTCAATGTCCCTGCATTTTCCATACATATCAATCAAAGAAGATTGAACATGCACATTCCTTTCATCCAAACCCAATTTTAGAACATGACAGTGAATCTGCTTCCCCAAACGAATTTCTTCAGTTCTACTGCACAAATTCAAGAAAGCCACCAACGAACGAACAGATGGCCTGTGTCCCCAAAGTTGCATAACAGTATATAACTCCAACGCATCAAACAACAAATTGTTGTGTGCATAAACAGAAACCAACGAGTTCCATGAAATAACATCCTCAACTGGTATGGCTTCAAAAGATTTCCTTGCACCAACCAAGCACCCACATGCAGAGTAAAAATCCACCAAAGCATTGGCAACAAAAATGTTAGAC
Source organism: Sesbania bispinosa (assembly GCA_026901365.1). Lineage (NCBI taxonomy): Eukaryota > Viridiplantae > Streptophyta > Magnoliopsida > Fabales > Fabaceae > Sesbania > Sesbania bispinosa. Next base: position 973,188 of record QLOH01000098.1, read on the forward strand.
TCCACCAAACCCTTCTTCAAAATGCTGCTCTGAAGCTTCTTCCCTTGTTGGAACCATCTCTGGTTACTACAGCCCCTAAGCAAATAAGAAAAGGAAGTCCCATTTGGCTGGACACCTTGAAAACACATCTGTGAGTAAAATCCAAGCAAGTCTTCCACAAGACCCAGTTCACAAAACCCACGGAGCATCACATTCCATACAGCTAAATTTCGCTCTGGCAACTCATCAAACAATTCGAGTGCCAAGTTACTTAGTCCCGCGTGCATGTAAAAATTGACAAGTGCACCACTAACGATGACGTTCCATAAAAATCCAAACTTGAGGACCCTGCAATGGAGCTGAGCACCTTCTCTACGGAAGCCAGCGTTGTTGCAAACAGCTATAACAGAGGAGAAGGTGGTTGAGGTTTGTCTTATTCCGAGGGAACACATTTCAGCATAGAGACGAAGAGAGTGTTCCGATGGCCAAGAGCACGCGGAAATGAACAAGTTGTAGGTGACACTGTCACGCAGTGGCATGCTGTGGAACACTGCAAGTGCAGCGTTTGGGTTCCCAGATTTTATGAATGCATCGATTTCGCGGTTCTTCAGGTAGACAAAGTCACTGCCCAAGGGGTTTGAAAGCACCGGTACACAAGTTGTTATAGCTCTCAATCTCATGAAGGAGAAGGGCACTGGTTGAGGCTTTTTCACTCTTGAAACTTGAAACCAGAAAATATTGAGAGACTTGTGCATCATTCATTCCCATTTGTTTGTTGGTCACTTCTATGGAGTCATTAAAAAGCTCTGGTAACCGTAATGCAATATGGAAAAGTTTAAAAAGTTAAATTTAAAATTAATGATCCAATTTTTCAAATTGCTACGAAGACCCTACATTTCCACCATGTCACAACTCGGATCTGGATCCTCTCCAGTCTTCCTGCCTCTCCGGCCAACTTTAGCTACGGAATAACTAGGAAATCAAAATTCATAGTTATTCCGTTGCTAAAGTTGGTTGGAGAGGGCTGGAAGGCCGGAGAGGATCCTTACACGTCACGACCCTACATTTCAAATATAGATCAATTTTGATCTTTTTAAAATTTGATTGAAATTAGATTGGATTAGATCGATTTTTTTATATTTTTTAAGATGTAATAAATTATAGATAAAATTTATAAAATTATGAAATAATAGTAAATAATTTTTTTATTGGAACTTATATTTATTAATATAAATATAAAATTAAATAAAAGAAGAACATGAGACATGAAAATCAATTTAAAATTGATATATTGATAGAGATTAAAATGATATTAGATAATAAAATCATAAAAAATATATTAGTATAAGTAATTTCATAAATAAAATTGATATATTTGAACTCACTAGGCTAGTTTCTTGCTTTTATTATTATTTTTTTTAATTTGAAAGTCAATTTTGTCTTTTCTCTAATAATAGTATCAATTAAGTATATTTTTTCATATCACGCTTCATTTTTTCATATGTATGATGTTAATTATTATTAATTTTATTTCTTAAAATAGATTGCACCCATTGACTTAGGGTTCTGGATTTGCCACTACCTTGACAACTATTGATCTCTTGGCAAGCATACCAATAGTCAACTGTAGTATAATAGTTTTAAGTACGAGTGTTGATCCCATGAGAAACGGTTTCAATTAAAACTCAAAGTATGATTGCTCACTAAGTATATATACAAGAGAAATTGAATTGGTCATGATTATTTCGATAACAAACTAAACTAAATTTGCATAAAAAGTAATAAAAGGCAATGTAAAAGTTTAGAGAAGACTCAAGTGGAGAGACTAGGATTAAATTTCAACTATCTCACCCATCTGTATTCTGGATAAATATAGATACATAGCATTTGAAACTAACGATATTGATGCAACACAAAAAAATCATTTATACCGATTCCTCATATATAAAATTCATAAGATTAATCCCCTGAATATTGATTCCTCAAATATCCAACAAATTATCCAACATTACATTCAAGTATTATAAGCAATCGATATATTGAAATCTATTGCTAGCATTACAACACTGTTGAGTCTCAGAATTAATTTAAGTATTCAAATTAGATTCAAGACTCATTATCCTTGGTTTTAATGATTAACAAATTAGACTAGATAAAAAGAAAACAGGTGCTACTAAGAAAGGTATTGTTTTGTTGATTGTGTTTAGGTTGGAATATTCGTCTGAAGTATCAGAATCAGAAGAAGAAGAACCTGTGAAGAATCAGAATCAGAAGAAGAAGAAGAATCAGTGAAGAATCAGAAGAAGAAGAACCAGTGAAGAATCAGAAGAAGAAGAATCAGAAGAAGAAGAACAAATCAGAAGAAGAACGTAGGAAAATCAGAAGATGAAGCAATACAAAATCTGAAGAGAAGAAAAGAACCAGTGAAGTATCATCTGAAGCATATTCATCTGAAGCCCAGAAGACAACAAAGGAAGAAGAAATCCACAATAAAAATGAAGCAACTAGAAGCAAAGGAAGCTACGAAAAAGAATAGAAAAGATTCAACTATCTGAAGACATGAAAGACTCAGACCGTCTCAAGACCCATCATCATCTGAAGCATATCCTCCATCTGAAGAAGTGACTATCATCTGAAGACTCAAAGACAAACTAAAGACTAGACTCCATATGAAGAATACCTATCATCTGAAGAATTGAAGCTGATCAGAAGCACTCTGTATGACTGAAGGACTGAAGGCGTCAGAACCAAGAAATGTTCTCATGAAGATATTGTCAAAGCATGGAGAACACTGTATCCAATGGACTATTTCATTTCGGCACAAAAGTTAGGCATACTTTTCTGCCTCGATCAAAAGACTTGCACAAATAAGGAAATCCTGCAACGACTGTTGCATCTGCAATAAAAAGGTACTGTATACGCAGACATACTGCACCTGCTACTGTCCAAAAGCAAATCAGAAGTCTGGACAAGAAAATATCGAGAAAGATGTTTGAACTAATATTATTTAATTCAACATCTATCCAAATATCAGAAGAACTAGAAGAGACAAAGATGAATAAAGCTAGGATCGTCTGAAGTAAAGAAAGAAACATTCTGCTGAAGTAAAAAGGAAGAAGATTTCTGCTAAAAGGAAGAAGCATCTTGCTTTAATCATCTGAAGAAGAGAAGAATCATATTGTCAGAAGAAAGGAGCGAGTTGAAAGCATTTCAATCTGAAGAATTAAAAGAAGCTTGAAGCTATCATCTGAAGGAAGTTATAAATGGCTTAACAGTCTGAAGAAATGAAACTCTCTGAATGCATGGAACAGATTTCAACATAGAAGAAGTCACAAGAGAAGCTGAGACCATATGATTCAACGGTTATAATATCATATGTCTTTATTCAAAGAGGAAATAGCAACAACAGCTATTGTCCTTAGGACAAGACACCTCACTCAAAGAAGAAAGAGGAAACTGTGTCAGGAGCAAATGAAAAGGAGTATATACAAATAAGCAAAAGGACAAATCCAACAAATACCTCCTCATACATACTCTAGAAGAAAGCTGAGGAAAGCAGAAGAAAGCTGAGGAAAGCAGAAGAAAATCAAGAGAGAGAAGAAGCATAAAAATATCAAGGAAATCTCTCAAAGGAGCTCATCAATAGAAGTGTCAGAACAAGATCGTTTGAACACTTATTTTGCTTAAGAAGAAGCAACCGTTTGAGAAGCTATTACACAATGGCTATATGAGCCACATCATCAACATCTCAACGGTATTATCAACCATCTTCAACAGCTATATTCTATCAGAATATAAATAGCCTCAAGTATGAATCTGAAGGTGCCGACTTATTGTCATTGTAAAAAGACAACCAAGTTTGAGCCAATTTCTTAGTATCACATCCACAAGATGTCAACCAGAAAGGTTTGGCATTGAAGCCCAAGGCAGAGATTATGCCAAGAGTGAACTGGCTGAAGCTTAATTCAATATTTTACTTAGCCAATTCCTTGAGGATGTTATACCTCACTTAGAAGACGAGATTGTACCCAAATTCATACACTTGTATCTCAGTTTACCCCTGTACTTAGAATCCATTTCGTGTATCCTGAGTAGTACTCAGTTGAACTGTAAGTATAGGATGAAATTAAGTTTATGTTTCGTGGAAACTTAAACTTAGTTTAGTTTGTAAACACTTTATGTGTCTGAGAGCCTGGAGAGGCTTGGTGGAAGAAAGAATACTTGTTGAGCCTGGAGAGGCTTTGTAAGAAAAAATACTTGTTGAGCCTGGAGAGGCTTGTCTGTAAAAGAATACTGCACTGAGTTGCCTGAAGAGGCAGTTGAAAATAAAAGAATACTTGTGGTAGAGCTTGAAGAGGCTTGATAGAAAAAATACTTGTATCTGTGGTTTCAGATAGTGGACAATCCAGTGGTGGTTTGCCCTGGGACTGGATGTAGCTCATTGGGTTGGTGGGTGAACCAGGATAAATTTTGTGGCTAAGTTTTCTATCCCTTGAACTCCTTAATTTATAGCTTTATATTTCTGATGGGGATTGAACAATATTTTTCATAATAAACTTAACACAACAATTTCAATAAACTAAGTTTTCCAAGATAATAATTCATTCAGTTAATCTTATATCGTTTGGAGTATTACAAAGAATATACTTTGAAGAACGTCTGAAATAACTCTTTGAAGTGGATCTGAAACAGTTTCAGTTCAGAAGTTAGAAGTACACTTCAGACGATGATCAATCATCTGAGGTTACTCAGAAACTGTTCTGAAAAGATTCTTTGTAATATCTTTCAGAAGGTATCTTGAGATGCATCTGAATATCTAAATCGATTTAATCAAAAGTCCAAACAAGTTTTTGATCTAGTCACGTTTTCTTAGTCTCTATGCTTGTCCTTCTTATATTCCGCAATTTAAGTATTAATTCTGATAATAAGCTTTTCTCATTAATTTGTTTTAATAAATTAATAACTTATGTTAAATATTTCCAAAATGGTAAAAATATTCAAAACACTATTCAACCCCCTTCTAGTGTTTCCTGTGGAACTAACAAACACATCGAGTATTTTTGTTCAGATCAAATTTTCAGAAATACTTTCCAGTTAGATCTAAAAATCGAAATCAAGAATCTATTGATCAGATAGAATCAAGCATAAAGAACATAATGAAAATGCCAACATCTAATAGAAATGAAATTACTATATATAAATATCACCAGAATACATCCGAGTTTGAATCAATTACATTCAATCCCAAGAAGAAGTTAGCTACTCATGGTAGCCATTACAATCACAAGATTGGGGAAGAAATGAAGAAATTCCGCTTCCACAGCCTTTTGTTCGTTTCCGTCCACTTCAGAGAGTTTCTTTAATTGGAAAGTTTTGATCCGGAATTGTGAACCCCGTTTTCTAACTCTGTTTTGTCTCTGAGTAAGTGATTTCTCGCTTGAGCAAGCCAATTCTCGTTCAAGCGAGAAGAGTACTTCATGGTGAAGAAAAATGTACTCTCGCTCAAGCGAGACTATTCTCGCTTGAGCGAGAATAACACCCAAAATCACCCCCTCTGTGTAACACCCGCGTTTTACCGTTTTTGCCGTTTTATTGGATTTTGAGTGATTAAAATTATTTTTAATCATCAAAATTTATATTTTTGGATTTAGAATTAAATTTCCTATTTTTAGGGAATTTTTGGGAATTTTTGGGGTTTTTCTGTGAAAATGACCTTTTTGCCCCTCCTGTCTCTTGAACCGGGCCCGAATACTCTTGATCCGGGCCAGAAAAATTTGCACAACCCTTCCTTTCCTCCTTCTAGAAGCCGTGCATGTCTTGTGTGTGTGCATGAAGGACATTTGTCCACTTCACACTTTGTTTCTATACAAGTGTGCAAGCAAATAAGCCATGTGTCATTTATGTTTCCTAAAGCAAAAACTCCACTTTCTTCCTTTTCCTTTCACATGCAAACCAGAATTTTTTTCTCTCATTTCACTCATTCTCATCCACTTGCAGCTGTGAGCTTCCTTCCCATTTTCTCTCAAGTTTTCCATTTTTCTTCCAAACACATTCAAGCTAAAGGTTCCATTTTTGAACCTAAGCTTAAACACCTAGCCTCCAACCTTGTAGAAGTCCTTGTTGGTGATCAAGAGGAGGATCTTGGAGCTGTTTTTGGGGCTGTTACTGCACCTTATTTTTACAGAAAATTCCTTAGGTAAAGGGGGGGAGAACTTGAACTCTAGTAGGATTGGTAACTAGAGTCAAGGATTTGCCCTTAAAATCCTTGTTTTTACTCTTGTTCTCCTTGAAAAAAATCACTTTTTGAGCTTTTCTTTAAGCAAATATTTTGGATTCTTGGAGCTGGGTTGTTTACATGTTTTTAAGTTTGTTTTGATGCTTGGAATGTGCTTGGATTGTGATTGTTGGTGCATGCAAGCCAAGAAACAATTTTGGAAAATTTTTCCCCTTTTTCCTTTAATAGCTCTCGGCCTTGAGGGATTTTGGGGCTGCATGTGTTTCAAAATTTTTTTGGTGCTTGGAATGTGTTTGTATGATGAATCTATGAACATGCATGAAGTTGGTTGAAGGTATACAATTGTTTTGGATGATTGATCTTTGAAAAATAGTGTTTATGAGCTTGAAAATGGAGTTATGAACTTTAATGTGTATGTTGATGATTTTGAGTGGATTAGTATGATATTTGGCATTTAGATTGTTTGTTGATGAATGTGTGAAGTTTTGGTGAAGATTGGACTTTGTGAAAAATTTGAAGTTTTGATGAACATTCAAGTTGTTCTTGATGTTCATGAGTTGTTCTTGATGAAACTCATCAAGAATACCTTTTTGATCTTAAAAAGGTCAAGGGTATGTTGAAAACATGTTTATGGGCTTTGGTGGTCCAAAAGGACTAAGAAGCAATTTTACAAGTAAAAGGACTAAAGTGAAATTAAGAATAAGTCTTTAAAAATAAATAAAACAAATTCGGATTTCCAATTCCAACCAAGTAAAAGTCAACTTAAAGGTCAATATTTTAGGTTGCCATGACTAAAAATAAGTTCCTAAGAGTTATAAAACCTTTAGGCTTTTAATTTAAGTTTAAAACCTTTAAGAAAGCGAGTTAAAGACTCATTAAAAGTCAATCAAGATTAGATTATGAAATTAAAAGTTAGATTGGAGTTGGACTTCAACTCTAATCCAAGTTATTAAGAAATTAAAACTTAGAAATTAATTAGTAGACTTAGCTAATCTAATTACCTAAGTTAAATTAACATAATCTACTTAAGTTAATTAAGTAACGGATGATTAATTAAGGTTAAAGTTAATTAACCTTAATAAAAGTATTAAGTAATTAATTAGTAATGATGATTAAGAATTAACTAACTATGATTAACCTTAATCAAATGTAATTAAAAGCTTAGTCCAAAACTAAGGAAGAGATTAAGACTTAATTAAGGAGGATTAAGATTAATTATAGCCCAGTTAATGAAGATTGATTAAAAGTTAAATCTAATCTTAATTATTTATACAAGAAGAATTAGGATAAGTAATACCATCCATAAGACACCATTATAAGTCTTAGTAAATTATAGGACTTAAGTGGACATGATTATTAAGAACATTAGTACAAACTACTATAAAAGATTATAACCAACACCCTCTTTCTTCATAAAACTTGAGAAGCTTAGTGAGAGAGTGCGGTTCCAACCCAAGGTAGGGTTCGGTTTTCCTTGAAGGAAAGACATTGAATTCAGGCCGTGCCACGGGGATGTGGTGACGTTGAATGGTTCAATGGGCTTTGCCTGTAAGGATGTGAATGTTGTGAGCATTGTTGTGTGACATGCATCATGAAGCATTGTTGATGTTCGAGGTTGAAAACCTTATGACCTATATAACAGTAGCACTTGGTACAGTGTGAAATCGGTTGGGAAGGGTGCAACTGGGTTTTGCAAAGAACGCCAGTGGGTCCTCAAAAGGGACGCCAGCCCTGAGGATAGCCTAGCTCCCGGAAGATCTCAGGTGACGTAGATTAGCTCCCTACTGTCGAGATTGGGGAACCCAGCTTAGCTATTCCTGTCGCTCTCATGATTTTCGGGTCAGTTGAGATTGTCTGGAAGAACGCTTAAATGATTTGGCCAAAATGTATGAGCAATGCTCTTTGTACCAATGCTAGTACAAACTCTAACTCCTGACGTGCTGTGTATATATGGTCGGGCAGCTGCTATGTGCTCTGCCTATGGTGATGTTTCCCTGGGCCCGCATGCATTAGATATTGCATTATAATAGTAAAAGTTGTGTTCATATGAGTACACCATGATGAGATGTCGTGATTGCTTATTGATTCGACTGTGTGGATTTCCTCTGTGTGTGTGTGCTCTAGTTTGCTGTATCCTACATGCTGTGAGTTCATGCGATGTTCTCACCCTTCTTTTCTATCTCTTCTTTCTATGCTCTTCTCGTCACGTTGACAGTCGGTGTCGAGGACTTCCGTCATGACGTCGATGCAGGTGCGAATCAGATGGTTGCCGAGGGGCACCCGGAGGGTGATGAGTATCCCGCCCAGGTGTGAGTTCTATGGGGGGGGGAGTTTGTGTCACCATCACGCACCCCAGACTTCCTCTTGTACCTGAAAAGGACTAGGTTGTGTTGAGTCTAGGTAGTACGCAGCTCTGATTTAGGAATCTCTTCTTTTGTATTCTGTTAGAGGTCTCATTTATTTTACTACCGGAACTTATGTTTTAATGTAGTCATGTGGGTATTCGAGAGGTACATCGATGCTACTTAATATGTATGTATGTATTTATGTTCTCTCAAGGTCTTTAACCATGTGTATGTTGTGGATGCGCGTAAGGTGTTAATTCTTTCGACGCTTACGGAAAGATAAGTTTTTGAAAGTGAAGGAAAGGATATTTCATAAGTACTTAAAATAAAGCTAGAGAGGTAATAGGTCAATGACACCTAAACCCTTTTCAAAAAAAAAAAAACTTCCGCATTTTTTTACGTTCTACTTCGTTGGTCACGTGTAATGCATGTGGTACTTTTAGTGGTAACTAGGGATATCACACTCTGGACAAATCTCGCTCAAGCGAGAGCATTCTCGCTTGAGCGAGAATATGGCAGAAGCTATCCTTTTTCTCTTTTTCTTGATTTCTTCATAACTCTTTCAAGTCATTTCCTTCTTCTATCCTTAATTACCTGAAAAATACACAAAATGGGATCAATCAACTTCATTTAGATCAAGACTCGGAAAACATATAATTGGATTCAATGATTCTTAAATTAGGGGAAATTAATATCAAATAAATACAATTAAAACCATAAGTGCCTGAATTCCATATTCAAATTCACTAATATTTGGCACTTATCAACTCCCCCAACCTAGAATCTTGCTTGTCCTCAAGCAAAGTAACTGAATCCAACACAAATATTCTATTTTCAATCTCTGAAATTGGTCATTTAGAAATCAATCTCATGGTTCAACTTTCCAGACAGCTTTCATGTTCCAAACTACAAACTCAAAATCAGAAGCATGTGGTGACTCCAATTTCAAATAAAAACAAGATATAAGTGCAATCAATCTTCAAGAGAAGTAATTGTAACAATGAACATATTCTATTCAAGGAAAATTCTCTCTTAATCCTTGTAGGTGAGTGTTTCTCTCATTTTTCACTGAAATTGAACAGATCAAAATTGCCAGTCATTTCCAATTTAATTACAAGCACATAATCAGTATGGATCTTAAGGGCTTTTAAAGGTTGTAATGAGGCTAGGCTTCCAAGAATAATGGTTTTTCAAGATATCAAATACACAGCTTAGAAAAGAGAGCATATCTACATTTTAGACCTATTTCCAATCCTTCTCTCAATTCATCCAATTCAATCTTGGATTCCAATTCCTGAATACCAAACATTTTTCTTTTCTTATGTAATTCCTCCTTTTTTTTTCTATTGTCAAATCTTTTTCTTCTTTCTCTGTCTCTCTCTCTCTTATATATATATATTCCTATACTATACTAAGGAGTGAATTATATTACTCAACACTTTTCGTTACATATGTACAATTCCAACCATCCTATTCCCATTTTTAGTTGAATAAAATGCACCTATGCTCTCTATCCCTAAGTGTTCAAAGGGAAGGAATCAAATTTAAAGTTAAGGTTAGGGTGCATAATTCAAAGAACTATCAGGCTCTAATGGGCTATCAACAGAAGATATGATTATTATGTACAGGTTGGCTATCTGGCATTGAGTTTCTCAAGTTAACAAAAATGTGCCTTAATCATTTCCATGTTTCTTATATGCAATAACTAAAATAAAAACTCAAGCAAAATCGACTGACAATTAACAGTGAAACTCTCAATCTGTGTATGGGTTCACACACTCACTGGGCTTTCTGGCTAATTTTCTTGATTATATCGGCTATAGTTATAATTATTTGTCTTGATTAATTATCATGCACTAACATCCTAATCCTATTTGATTATGAATTCAACCACATTTTTCCTTTTCTCATCTTTGTTTAGTTCATTTAGTTGTTCTAGACTCGGAATACTTACTAGGATCTGATTTCTTTTCAACCAATTTCCTCAAGAAAAAATTTTCTATGATTCCCAAATTTTTTTTTGAACTACCTATATACAGAAATCTAAATGAACAATAATTTAGCTAAAAAGAGACAGATAATTACTAACTACTAAAGAACTGAAATAACAAACAGCTAAAGTGAAAAACAACTGGAATGAAATACTAAACTGATATACTGAAATAGTCAGACTAAATACTGAAATAACTAGTAATGTAAACTGAAATACTAAAATAAAATACTGAAATAACAACACAAAACAGTGAAACCGTATTTTCACAAAATTCAAAAGGATGGAACAATGATATATCAATCTCCTCTCATGATCCTATCGATGTCAATATCGAACTCCTCATCCTGAAAAGTGGCTCCAGCTCCTTCCTCATCTGCTGCAAATTTAGCTGCAGCTTCAGATGGTCCAACTCCTGCTCCTGCATCAGCATCCGTGAAATGACCACCATCTGCTGCTCCAGCTCCAGCTCCCCCCAGGCAAATAGGACTGTCCCCAGGCCACTATAGATATGTCAAAAACTGATTCGGAGTCATGCCAGGGTAGGGTCAAGTGTGGAGGTGTTATGTTGGCACACATGTTGTAGCTCTAACCTTAATTGTCTGATCTGCTCAACTACCTCATCATTAGTTGTGAGGTTTAGTGGTGGTGCAGGTACTGGCTCTGGTTCTTCTTCTACTGCTGGGGGTGAGGGAGGTTGATCTTGCTGTGACCCAACTTGTTGATTCTAAGCTGGGTTTGTACAGTAGTACTCAATGTACCTCTTGTTGATGGTTGGTCGGATTTTTGTAGTTGGATTGACTTCCACCCCTTGTGCCTCACACAATGTAGTAATAAGAGCAGGAAACCCCAAAACTCTATTTTCCTTTTCATTGTTCTTGTTCATTTCCTTAGATATGATGGTAGCAACATCTACTGTAAATCTCTTCTTCATAATGCAGTAGAGGAGATGGCTCCTGGGGACATTCAAGTCAGAGACATGTCCTATTAGCACTATGTTGGCCAATAAGAAAGTCATCCAAACTTGAGCAAGTGTCTTCATGTCCCCCCTTAGTATTCTGAGGGGATTGTCGCTTTGCCCTAGCTGATAAGAACGATTGCTGATGCATATTTTTCGTGAAACGTCCCTTTCATCATAGGCATCCCTAACTCTTCTCAGTCTTGTATCTGTACATTGTCCCCTTCTTGTAACTATAGTGCATGGCCTAAAAATTCACTTATTGCATCCCTATCATAAGCTATCCACCTTCCTCTTACCTTTGATCTTTTGTCTCCATGACCCTCCAATGGGTAAGCATTGGCATGGAACTCTCTGACTAGCCTCTGGGTCAAACTTAGGTAGAGGATCATCTAGCCTCCTCCAGTTCCTTCTGATGATCCCATCTAAAAAGGGGTCATATTCACCAGGAAACAGTTCAACCCTCCTCTCTGGTATGAACAACCAACTCTTGATCTCTTCATAGAGCTCTTATCTCCTGTCATCCCATAATAGGTTCCAGTTTGGTCGTTCAGGAGAGGGTGTGGCAGTTCTGCATCTTTTGCCTTTGTTGAGCCTGGTGGGATTGAGCCCAGCCACAGTCTTAGTGTGAGCCATCCTGAAATAAAAGTACAACAGACCACCAACGAATATTGATTAAGTATCAAGCAATGTTACAAATAAGCCAAGGTACAAATTCAAGTTTAACACACAATGTTACAAATTCAAATTCAACAAAAGTATGCCAAGTAACATTATTAAAAACAAGCAATGTAACAAGACAATGAGTACCAAGCAGCAAATAATGTGACAATAATAGATGGCATTGAAGACCATAAGCAACAAACCAAGCAATGTGGCAAGTAACATTGAAGATAATAACCAATATTGTGACAACAATCAACAATGTACCCTTAGCATGGACCACCAACCAATAATGTGACATCAAGGCATTAGAGCTTAGCAAACAATGGCAGTTAGCATTTCATCAAACCACCAACATTCTGTTGAGTCTCAAAAATATCATAAGGAAGATTATGATGATTTAAGACAGCTCAATCCCTAAGTTTTAATGTTTAACAAATTTGGTTAAAAGATTTATCATAGATACATATATGTTTTAATGATCTATCTATGATTTCAGCAAGCCACTATAAACTTATATAAAGACTATGTGAAGTGCTTTCAACCTGTCTGAAGAGTTAAGCCTTTTGAAGGTTCAACCCGTCTGAAGTGTTGAAGCCGTCTGAAGTGCACAACCCGTCTGAAGTGTTGAAGCCGTCTGAAGTCTCATTAATGACGTGGCACCCTTTGCTGAAGTTTGTGAAGACTTTTTTGAACCTCTGCTGCACGTACCTTTTCAAACACGTTTATAGCAAGGAACACAGAGACCTTTCCTGGTGTTTTTGAATTTCATACACCACTGAGGAAATCTCTGCAACGCAGCCTCTGCAGCAACATTTGTAGCAACTTTATGGCAGGAGCAACCTTGTACAGTGTCAAAAATATCAGAGCTCTCAGGAGCATGTCTCACAACGGATTAAATAGCATTTAATGCTATCTCTAAATGGTGGTATTTCAACGGATTGAAGATTGGGTGTAAATACCCCTCCATGAAGACCATCAAGAGTGGTAGAAAAAATCAATATACAAGAAAGCCAAGAGAAACATCACGCTGCAAGTTTTTACTCTGTAAAAACTCTCTGATAAAATTCGCTGTACACATTTGTATATTCTGAGCATACCTCAGATTTTATTGTACATTGTATTTGTTTGAGCTTCAAACTGGTATAGTTTAAAAGCTTAAACTCTTTTCTCTGTAAACTTTGTTTAGAGCCTGGAGAGGCTTGGTTGACAAAATAATACTTGGTTATAGAGCCTGGAGAGGCTTGACTGCAAAAGAATACTTGGTTGTAGAGCCTGGAGAGGCTTTACTGAAAAAGAATACTTGGTTGTAGAGCCTGAAGAGGCTTGACTGTAAAAGAATACTTGGTTGTAGAGCCTGGAGAGGCTTGGTTGACAAAAGAATACTTGGTTGTAGAGCCTGAAGAGGCTTGACTGTAAAAGAATACTTGTAATCTTGGTGAAGATTAAGAGAAAATCCATGTTCTAGTTGGCATTGGGACTGGACGTAGCTCACAGTGGTAGTGAGTGAACCAGGATAAATTCCTTGGCTAAGTTTTCTTACCCTTATCTCTTGTCAATTTATTTATACTAATCAAAGGGTGTTGAAAAGCAATTTTGATATTTTAAAAGCAAGAAAACCTTTTTAAAATACATTTTCAGAAGCCGTCTTAAGGAACTTCACACAATCTCTCAAAAACCTGTCTGAAATCGTTTTAAACTTGTTGTTTACAAAAAACTTTCATAAAATATTAAGAAACACTATTCAACCCCCCTTCTAGTGTTTCCCTGTGTTTCTACAGTTGGTATCAGAGCTCAACTCAGGGTTGAGCACCTAACAAGTGTTGAGGACTAAAGATCTAGATGGAAGCTTCCAACAACAACATGCAATACATCTCTGAAGGAGCCTCTATCACAAGGCCCCCAACATTCAATGGAGTGGATTACCACTACTGGAGGGATCGTATGAAGTTGTTCATTGAGAGCAACAACATTGATGTCTGGGATGTGGTCACTGATGGAGACTATATGCCTATGCATAATGAAGTACCCATTCCTAAGGCTGAATGGACCTTGGAGCAGAAGGCTAGAGTACAAATGAATGCCAAAGCCAAACTCTATCTGATATGTTCTTTGAATAAATCAGAGTATGAGAAGGTTCATGGATGTACTTTTGCCAAGGAGATCTGGGATACTCTTGCAGCTGCCCATGGAGGGACAGAAACTGTCAAGCAATCCAAGATCAGCATGCTCATACATCAATATGAGATGTTCAAGATGGAGGAATCTGAAACCATTGACCAGATGTTTGGAAGGTTTCAGACTATAACTAATGGACTCAGGTCCTTAGGTAGAACTTATGAATCTAGAGACAACAATAGAAAGATTCTAAGAAGTTTGCCTAAGTCCTGGAGACCCAAAGTTACTGCCATTCAAGAGGCAAGAGACTTAAACTCTCTTAGAATGGAAGAACTGTTGGGATCTCTCAAGGTCCATGAGCTTGAGCTTGGAGAAGATGACAACAAGAAGAAGTCTCTAGCACTAAACTCCAAGGCCAAATAGCCTAGGCATGGCAGCATGAAGGCTATGCAAGCTGAGGAAACTTCAGAAGCAGATGAAGATTCTGGAGATAGCTCAGAAGATGATGATCTTGCTCTTCTAAGTAGGAAGATCAAGAGAATGCTGCAAAATAGAGGAAAGTTCAGAAAGAACCAACCTTCAACCTCTAAAGCAGGTAAATCAGGTAAAGACTCTCAAAATGACAAAATTACTTGTTTTGAGTGCAAACAACCAGGTCACATGAAGGCAGAATGCTCAAGACTGAAGAAGAACACCTTCAATAAGAAGAAGTTCTTCAAGAAGAAGAAGGGTCTGATGGCAACATGGGAGGATCTTGATGAGTCTACCTCAGATGAAGAGGAGGACACTTCAGAAGAAGCCAACCTGTGTCTCATGGCCAGCCTGCCCTCATTAGACAGCTCTGAAGCTGAGGTATTTCCCTTAACTCTTCAAGAGATGTATGATGACCTGATGGAAAGTTCCAAGGAACTCTTTCAAGAGTATAAGAATCTGTCCAAAGCTCACACAGAAATGTATAGTAAATATGAGGCTCTTGAGATAGAAAATATTATGCTCAAGGAAAAGATTCTTGTGACTGAAGTCAGCAGTTCACAAACTGTATCTGAAGAAAATAAAAAACTTCAGAAACAAGTTTGAGGAACTAACAAGAGACTTAGCCAAATTTGTCAAAGGAACAAAAATCTTAATATAATACTTGGAAATCAAAGGCATTCCCTTGACAAAAGTGGTTTAGGCTTTTGTGATCACAACATCTCTGAACCTCCTACTATCTTAAATTTTACTAAAGGCAAAAAGAAGGTTATTGGGTGTTCTCACTGTGGCAAGCCTGGACACAATGTGGCTCAGTGCAAACACAAGAGAAAAGCAAGGCCCAAAGCTAACAAGAAAGGACCCAAAAGAATATGGGTACCTAAAAACTTGATCATTCCTGTTGCAGATGTGTTTAACAGGACAAAGGAAACCCCATTAATGGTACCTGGACAGTGAATGCTCGCGACACATGACAGGTGAAAAGTCTTTGTTCCAAAACCTTAGACCCAGAGCAGGAGGTGTGGTCACCTTTGGTGGAAACCAGCAAGGGAAGATCACAGGAATAGGGACTATAGGTATGTCTCCTCTCTCCCTCATTAAGAATGTTCTTCTGGTAGAGGGACTGCAACATAATTTACTGAGCATAAGTCAATTATGTGACAGTGGATATGTGGTCTTCTTTACTAAAGAAGGATGCATAGTCAAAGACTCTCTTGATCAAATCCTTTTTACTGCTAAGAGACACAGTAATGTGTACAAAATTGATCTAGAGGAGCTAGCAAGTCAAGATGTAAAATGTTTTATCTCTGTTGAAGATGAAAAACAGATTTGGCATCAAAGACTTGGGCATGCCAGCTTGAGATTAATCTCAAAGTTAGCAAAATACAACCTTGTTAAAGGACTGCCCAAGCTTTCTTACAAATCTGACATTTTATGTGAAAGTTGTCTGAAAGGGAAACAAACAAGACACTCTTTTAAGAGTAAGGATGTTGTTTCTACTAGCAGACCTTTAGAACTGTTACACATTGACTTGTTTGGTCCTATTAGAACAGAAAGCATTAGTGGTAAGAAATATGGTTTGGTCATTGTTGATGACTATTCTAGATTTACATGGGTGTTATTCCTAAGAAGCAAGATGAGACTTTCAGGAATTTCACAATATTCTGCAAGAATGTACAGAATGAAAAAGGATTCTGTATATCTGTTATCAGAAGTGATCATGGTGGAGAGTTTGAGAATGCAAACTTTCAACTGTTCTGTGATGAGAATGGGATCTCACACAATTTCTCTGTGGCTAGAACACCTCAGCAAAATGGGGTTGTTGAGAGAAAGAACAGAAGCTTGCAAGAAATGGGAAGAACCATGCTCAACTCTTGCAACCTACCAAGAACCTTCTGGGCAGAAGCTATTAATACAGCTTGCTACCTTCAGAACAGAATATTGGTAAGACCAATTTTGAAAAAGACTCCTTATGAATTGTGGAAAGGAAGAAAACCCAACATATCATATTTTCATCCTTTTGGATGTGAGTGTTTTATACTCAACACTAAAGATGATCTTAGTAAATTTGATGCAAAGTCTGACAAAGGATTTTTCATAGGTTATTCTGAAACATCTAAAGCCTATAGAGTTTATAACTCTAGAACTTTAATTGTAGAGGAATCAATCCATGTTAAATTCAATGACATGAAAGAGACTGATAGGGAACTATCAGATCTAGAAGATGATTTTGCAGGAATGGAGCTGAATACTCATGACAACAGGAAGGATGAACAGGTGTCTGAAGCACCATCTGAACCTCTTCAGACAAATGTTGAGTCTCAGACTGATTTGATATCACCTCAGAAACTTGACTGGAGATACAAATCACATCATCCAAAAGAGCAAATCATTGGTATCACTTCAGAAGGAGTTAAGACAAGATCAAAATTCAAGAATCTGAATTCTCTTGCTTTCCTGTCTGAAATTGAGCCAAAGAACATTGATGAAGCTCTGCATGATGAAGGGTGGATCCTAGCCATGCAAGAGGAGCTAAATCAATTTGCTAGGAGTGATGTCTGGACCCTTGTTCCTAAACCCCATGGGAAAACTATTATTGGAACCAAATGGGTGTTCAGAAACAAGCTGTCTGAAGAAGGAAAAGGGGTCAGAAACAAGGCAAGATTGGTGACTCAAGGGTACAATCAACAAGAAGGTATTGACTTCACTGAAACCTTTTCACCTGTTGCCAGGTTAGAAGCAATTAGAATTCTTCTCTCTTATGCTGTAAATAATGGCATCAAACTATATCAAATGGATGTCAAAGGTGCTTTTCTCAATGGATTCATTGAAGAAGAGGTTTTTGTTAGACAACCCCCTGGTTTTGAAGATATAGCTTTTCCTGATCATGTTTTCAAACTGAAAAAGGCTCTTTATGGTCTGAAACAAGCCCCAAGAGCTTGGTATGATAGATTGAGCAGTTTTCTTATCAAAAATGGTTTTGAAAGAGGAAAAGTAGACACAACTCTTTTTAGAAAACAGTCTAACAAAGATCTTATACTTGTCCAGATATATGTTGATGACATTATTTTTGGTTCAACTAATTCTTCTCTGTGCAAGGAGTTTTCTGAGTTGATGCAATCAGAGTTTGAAATGAGTTTAATGGGCGAACTAAAATTTTTCTTAGGACTTCAGATTAAGCAAGATTCTGATTGTATATGGATCCATCAAGAAAAATATACAAAAGAAATGCTCAAGAAGTTTAACTTAAATGATTGCAAACCCATGTCAACTCCTATGCATCCCTCTTCATCTTTAAGCAAGGATGAAAATGAAGAACCAATGAATCAAACTTTGTATAGAGGAATGATTGGCTCTTTATTGTATCTAACAGCAAGCAGACCTGACATAATGTTCAGTGTGTGTCTTTGTGCTAGATTTCAATCAGATCCAAGAACTACTCATTACAAAGTTGTTAAGAGAATTTTTAGATATCTTAAAGGTACTACTAATCTTGGTCTATGCTTTAAGAGGAGCAAAGATTGCGGGTTAATAGGATACTGTGATGCTGACTTTGCTGGAGATAGAATAGAAAGAAAAAGCACCAGTGGAGGATGTCATTTCTTTGATCAGCTGGTCAAGCAAAAGGCAAAGCACCATTGCATTATCAACAGCAGAAGCAGAATACATCTCAGCAGCCAGTTATTGTTCACAACTGCTATGGGTGAAGTATCAGCTTGAGGATTTTAATATTCCTATTTCTGCCATACCTATTCTTTGTGATAATACCAGTGCAATTAATTTGTCTAAAAATCCTATCCAACATTCTAGGGCTAAGCATATAGAAATCAAGCATCATTTTATTAGAGACTATGTTCAGAAAGGTGTTTTTGATATTCAGTTCATTGAAACAGAGCATCAATGGGCAGATATATTCACAAAACCCCTTGTTGAAGATAGATTTAAGTTCATACGCAATAATTTGAACATACATGCATTTTCTAATAATTGATTGTGTATGATACTGTCTAAAATGTTAAGAGCATCTGAAATTTCAAGGTGTCTGAAATTGTGACATGTCTGAAATTTTAGGGTTTCTGAAATTTTATATGTGTGTCTGAAATTTCTCACTTGTCTGAAATGACTTGCTGACGTGGCTATCTAAGACGGTTTAATTCCATTTATGTTGTCTCTTCCACTTCGCACAATTACCCAATGCCTGCGCAACCAGTACTAGCCATCATTGCATCGTGGGTCTATAAATGCAGGAGTAAGAGTGTCGAGGAAGTCTTACACTTTCTCTCAGCACTGTTTGAACTTCTTCTTCTCTCTAGCAACCGTTTTTCTCTCAAGTTTTCTCTGCAAGTTCAATGGCACCAAAGAAGTCTTCCAGCTCTGGTGGGAATGTGGTCAGATCAAAAGGTGTGGACCTTGAGGACCTCAGAAACCTGGGAATGGACTTAACTGAGGAATTTGATGTTGTTGGCTGGACTCCATTCATTGACTACATCTACTGTTCATGGCACGAGCAGAGTGTCATAGATTTCTGGGCTTCAGCTAGAGAAATCCCTAACTCCAAGGGAGTGTATGAAAGCATCAAGGCTGATGTGCTAGGAGTCCCTGTTTTTGTTGATATAGGGATTCTCTCCACCATCACCAAGGTCAAGGCTGAAGGAGAAATCTTCACTCCAGGGTGGGAGTTGAGAAATGGTGGGCAGAAGAAGTACACCAAAATGTTGTATGGGACTGAAGAACCCAAGAACCCTGATGCTAAGTACATGCTGGACAAAGTCAGAGTTCTACACTCCATCTTAGGATGCTCAATAATTCCTAAGAGTGGAAGCAGGAATCACGTCTCTGAACTGGAGAGATTCTGCTTGATTCACCTACTACAGAAGAAGAAGATGAATCTTCCAAGCATCTTAATGTTCCACATGCAAAAGAAGATTAGAGATTCTGGTGCAAATCTTCCTCACAACACCCTCATAACAAAGGTACTCTTGCACTTTAAAGTAGCTATTGAGAGGTTGTTTGATCACAAGTCACCTGCTTTCTTTGGTGAGTCAAATCTGAAGAGCATGAATCTGAAGAACCCTCTCACTCCAAGACCTCCATCTCTTACTCTGAAGGAGAGTGTTCTAATGGAGAAAGACTCAAGGAGAGGTAGCACCATTGAGATTCTGGAACAGGAGCTTCAAGGAGACATCAGAAAGGCAGAGTTCAAAGCCTCCAAACCATCTCCTCAACCTAAACTGCAAAAGCTACCTGTGAGAAGTGCAGCAAAGGTATCTTCAGCAACTTCTACTTTGCACACTCAGGCATCTGAACCTGTTCAGAAGGCTTTGCAAAAGCCGTCTGAAATAGTGGGTCAGGGTTCTGAAGTTGCAAAACCTCTTAAGCCTACTTCTGATCTAGAAGGAAAGGCTCATGAGGAAGAGATTGCTAACCTTGTTGATCCTGAAGCTGTAGCAGCTCCACCTCTGGTAGCTTGCCCCTCTGATCCAGAGTTGATTCAAGTAGCAGCCATAGCTACTGCCTTAGAGCAAGAAGAATTGGATAAGAAGGCTGAGCAAGAGAAGACAGACTATGCTATTGCTGTGGCCTCTCAGCTAGCCTTGGCTGAAGATGAAAGGCAAGCTACCTTGGCTCAAGGTAATAAGAAGAGAAAGAGGTCTAGTGCTAAGCAAAGGAGGAGAACCAAGAGCAAGATTCTTGAGACAGCTCCTGAACCTACTACTAGGGTTACAAGGAGCATTGCTAGCCAAATGGAAGCTATGGATGAAGCTAGCAAGTACCAGAACTTTGTAAAGGCCAATCTCTATTTCAAGAAGAGAAGAGAAGAAAAACAAGCTGAAAGGGAGAAGGTGTCTGAACCTGAGAAGGTCAAACCCCCTGTGAAAAGACCAAGGGTGAGGTTTGACATTGTGACTCCATCACCTCCTTCCTCACCAGAAAAGAAAGAAGAAAAAGAGAATGGAAGGAGCTACCAGCAAAGGTCAAGAGACAAGGTGGAGGCATGGATCACAGTTTCAGAGACAGAGTTTGGTCATCTTACTGGAAAATCAGAGAGGATGTTGGATCCTCTTATGGGTCAACTGGACCAGATGCTGATTCTATCATAGGGCATGGGGAATTCATGAATGTGAAGTATCATTACGTCAGAGGCCATTTCCCACCTCTGTCTGAACCATTTCATGAAGACTGGGAGATTATGTGTCCCATTGGAACATTCTTCTTTACAGTGTATTATCCACAGGAGTATGGTTTGCTTTCAGGTTTTGATGTGCTGAGATTTGTGTGCAGACACATCTAGATTATTCTTTATGAAGCACCACCTGATCCTGAAGAAGAAAACAGAAAGCTCAGGCTGAAGATAGAGAAGCTAGAGAAGAAGAATGTTGATCTCTTTGTTAAACAAGATAAGATTCTTCAAGAGCAACAGCAGATTAGAAGTGGCCAAGAAGACATGAAGACTGCTCTCATCTCTCAGATTGACAAGGCCAAGGATGAGCTGATTTCCTTCGTGAAAGAAGCTTTGCTGAAGAAGGATGGGTAGTCAATGATATGTAGCCATGTCTCATGTTTATTTATGCTAAGTGATTAATTTTTTTTTGAACAGTTTGATTAATACTATCAGTGTTTCACATCATGCTGTGTTTGTGCTGAGTTTGCTGTTTACTTTCATACTTCATGATTTTGCTATGATTGCTGTTGTTGTTATGCTCTGGAATTCCCTTTTGATTGATGACAAAAGGGGGAGTATTAAAAACTAACAAAATATGAATCTGAAGTGATCACAGGACTCAGGGGGAGTAAATAAGAAATTGATTTTTGATCAAATCAGTTTAAGACATCACCATCTGAGGGGGAGCTATCTATTCTTTTATCTTTAAAACTCCTTTCAGATTTATGTATTTTAAACAAATTTGTCATCATTAAAAAGGGGGAGAATGTTGAGTCTCAAAAATATCATAAGGAAGATTATGATGATTTAAGACAGCTCAATCCCTAAGTTTTAATGTTTAACAAATTTGGTTAAAAGATTTATCATAGATACATTTATGTTTTAATGATCTATCTATGATTTCAGCAAGCCACTATAAGCTTATATAAAGACTATGTGAAGTGCTTTCAACCTGTCTGAAGAGTTAAGCCTTCTGAAGGTTCAACCCGTCTGAAGTGTTGAAGCCGTCTGAAGTGCACAACCCGTCTGAAGTGTTGAAGCCGTCTGAAGTATCATTAATGACGTGGCACCCTTTGCTGAAGTTTGTGAAGACTTTTCTGAACCTCTGCTGCACGTACCTTTTCAAACACGTTTATAGCAAGGAACACAGAGACCTTTCCTGGTGTTTTTGAATTTCATACACCACTGAGGAAATCTTTGCAACGCAGTCTCTGCAGCAACATTTGTAGCAACTTTATGGCAGGAGCAACCTTGTACCGTGTCAGAAATATCAGAGCTCTCAGGAGCATGCCTCACAACGGATTAAATAGCATTTAATGTTATCTCTAAACGGTGGTATTTCAACGGATTGAAGATTGGGTATAAATACCCCTCCATGAAGACCATCAAGAGTGGTAGGAAAAATCAATATACAAGAAATCCAAGAGAAACATCACGCTGCAAGTTTTTACTCTGTAAAAACTCTGATAAAATTCGTTGTACACATTTGTATATTCTGAGCATACCTCAGATTTTATTGTACATTGTATTTGTTTGAGCTTCAAACTGGTATAGTTTAAAAGCTTAAACTATTTTCTCTGTAAACTTCAAAATGCACAAATATGCATATTTAGCACTAATGAGATGATCAAATGCTGAAAATGACTAATTAACACACAAACACACAAATATGCACAAAATCACAATTAACACACTAAAGATGAATTTAAAGTGCAGAAAAATTGGGTTGCCTCTCAGGAAGCGCTTGTTTAATGTCACATAGCTTGACGCCTGTATCATTATGGTTCTTGCAAATGAATGACAGTGGCAAGCCTTTCAACCTCACCACCCTGATAAGGCTTTAATCTTTGCCCATTAACTACCCAGCTTCTTTGAGATTCAAGGTCCTCCAATTCAACAGCCCCATAAGGTCTGACTTGCTTGACAAGAAATGGTCTGACCACTTTGATTTTAGTTTTCCAGGGAAAAGCCTCAACCTGGAATTAAATAACAGTATAGATTGGCCCGGGTGGAATTCTCTTTTGAGAATTTTCTTGTCATGATAAGCTTTCACTTTCTCTTTATACAGTTTGGAGGATTCATAAGCATTGAATCTCATTTCCTCCAATTCGTGCAGCTGTAATTTTCTTCTTTCACCTGCTACATGAGGATCAAAGTTCAAAAACTTCAAGGCCCAGTATGCCTTGTGTTCCAACTCCACCGGTAAGTGACATGCCTTACCATATACCAGTTGAAATGGGGAAAGACCTATAGGTGCTTTGTATGCAGTCCTGTAAGCCTAGAGTGCATCATCCAACTTGAGTGACCAATATTTTCTTGAGGATGTCAAAGTTTTCTCCAGAATATGCTTGATTTCTCTATTTGACACCTCTGCTTGACCATTGGTCTGTGGATGATAAGGTAATTCAATTTTGTGTCTGACTCCATAATGCTCCAAACATTTTTGGAGTTGGGCATTAGAGAAATATGAACCTCCATCACTGATTAGTACCCTCGGAGTACCAAACTTGCAGAATATGTTCTTCTTGAAAAATTTAATGTCAATTTTGGCATCTGCTTTAGAGGCTGCAACTGCTTCAACCCATTTTGACACATAATCAACTGCCACCAGAATATATTCATTGGAAAATGAAGATGGCAGTGGTCTTACAAAATCAGTCCCCCACAGCAGTCAAACACTTCAACCTGCAGAATGGTATTCAGGGGCATTTCATGTCCTTTTGAGATTCCCCCTATTCTTTGACAATTATTACACTATTGTACATATGTGTGAGCATCCTTGAATAAGGTGGGCCAGAAAAAACCAGATTTGAGGACCTTTGTAGCAGTCCTCTCTCCATTAAAATGCCCACCATAGGGAGAGTTGTGACAGTGCCACAAGATGCTTTTTTATTCTTCATTAGATAAACATCTTCTCAGCAGTTGATCAGCTCCGATTTTAAACAGGTGAGGATCATCCCACACATAGTGTTGTGCATCTCTTAGGAATTTCTTCTTCTGGTGCCAGTTAAGATCATCAGGAATGACACCTGCATCTTTGAAGCTTGCCATGTCAGCAAACCATGGCCTTTCCTGCACCATTAACAATTTTTCATCTGGAAATTCATTTTGCACTTCTGATTGATTGTTGGTCACCTCATTATTAACAAGTATGGACAGATGATCAACTACATAGTTCTCACTGCCTTTCTTGTCTTTGATTACAAAATCGAATTCCTGTAACAATAAAATCCATCTGATCAGTCTAGGTTTAGAATCAGATTTGGTCAATAGGTAGGTATTTAATGGCAACATGATCGATATATACAATTATAGAAGAGCCAATCAAATATGCTCTAAATTTTTCCAATGCATACACTATAACTAACAATTCTTTTTCAGTTGTAACATAATTGATTTGTGCTTCATTAAGAACTTTGCTAGCACAATGTATAGCATGAAAAACTTTAGATTTTCTCTGTCCTATAACTGCTCCAATTGCATAGTCACTTGCATCAAACATCAATTCAAAACCTAAATTCCAATAAGGAGAAATTATAACAGGAGCTGAAATCAATTTATGTTTTGAAAGTTCAAATGCATGCAAACAATCAGCATTAAAATTAAAAGGTGTATCTTTATTAAGCAGATTGCTGAGTGGATTTGCTATCTTGGAAAATTCCTTGATGAATCTCCTGTAAAATCCAGCATGGCCTAGAAAAATTCTAATACCCTTCACATTGGTTTGTGGTGGAAGCTTTTCAATAATCTCCACTTTAGCTTTATCCTAGTACCACACCCTCAGTTACCATAAAATGGCATTTTTCCCAATTTAGAACAAGGTTGGTATCAACACATCGCTTCAGCATAGTGTTCAAGTTTTCCAAGCATTTATCAAATGAAGCACCAAAAATAGAGAAATCATCCATAAATGCTTCAATACATTTCTCAACCAAATTTGAGAAAATTGCAAGCATACATCGTCGGAATGTTGTTGGTGCATTGCATAGCCCAAATGGCATTTTCCTGTAAGCAAATACACCAAAGGGACAAGTAAAAGTTGTTTTTTCCTTATCTTCTGGATCTACTGCAATCTCATTATAACCTTAATAGCCATCCAGAAAACAATAAAATGCTTGTCTTGCTAATCTTTCCAACATTTGATCCATGAAAGGTAGTGGAAAATTATCTTTCCTAGTGGCTTGATTCAATTTTCTATAATTTATACACATTATCCAGCCACTGGCTGTTCTAGTTGGGATTAATTCATTCTTATCATTATAAACAACAGTCATACATCTCATTTTAAGAATTACCTGGATCGGGCTGACCCAGGCACTGTCGAAAATTGGATATATCATTTCAGCATCAAGTAACTTCAACACTTTTTTCTTTACCACCTCTTTCATGGTAGGGTTTAATCGCCTCTGAGGTTGAGCTACAGGCTTGTAATCCTGCTCCATATGAATTTTATGCATACGATAAGATGGACTGATACCCTTTAGATCAAATAAAGTCCAACCTATTGCTCCCTCATTAGCCTTGAGAACTGAGATCAATTTTTCTTATTCTGAAGTAATTAGAGCATCTCTAATCACCACTGATTTATGTCCTCCATCTGCAAGAAAAACATATTTAAAATGTAGAGGTAATACCTTTAACTCCAGCTTCTGATTCTCAGTTTTACCCTCCCGCTGCAATTTTTCAGATTGTGCTTCATTTGGTGGAATCTTTTTTGCTGAATCTAAATTCTTCAAATATTTATCAGCTTCTTTTTCTTCTTCCTCATCAAATTCTTCACATGCACCTATCAATGTTTTTTCTAGCAGGCTTGATTTGGTCAGTTGCTTTCTTGCTGCTAGAAAAATTTCATCAACGACATCCATTCTGAAGCATTGTTGTTTTTCCTTGGGGTGTTGCATTACTTCAAAGACATTAAAATTTACCTCATCATCATGCACTCTGACCTTTAATTTTGTCATCATCTACATCAATAATAACCTTGGTTGTTTTCATGAAAGGTCTGCCCAGTATCAATGGAACTTCAACATCCTCTTCCTTATCCATAACCACAAAATCTACTGGGAACATAAACTTGTCACCTCTAACCAAAACATCCTCTGCCACACCATATGGATATTTCATGGATTTGTCAGCTAATTGTAAAGTCATTCTTGTTGGTCTCACTTCCAAATCCCCAATTCTCTTCAGCATGGACAAAGGCATCAAATTTATACTAGCCCCCAAGTCAAGTAAGGTTTTCCCTACTGGTAGAGTACCTATAGTAACTGGAATAGTGAAACTGCCAGGATCCTTGGATTTCTGTGGTAGTGATTTCTAAATTATGGCACTGCATCCTACCTTCAGTTCCACTGTCTCTTCTGTGAATCTTCTTTTCTTTGTCAGGAGCTCTTTCATGAATTTAGCATATGTTGGCATTCGCTCTATAGCTGCTACAAATGGAATGTTAATCTACAGCTGCTTAAAAATATCCATAAATCTTGCAAACTGCCTCTCCTTGTCTTTCTTTGAGGGATTATGATGATATGGTAGATTTTTCAATTATTGTATTTGTATCTCACTCTTCTCCCTCTTTTTCTCACACTTTTTATTTTCTCCCTCTTTTTCTTATTCTTGTTCTCTATTTTTCTCACTATTTACATTCTCACTTTTATTGTTTTTTTTCCTCCCCCTCACACTCATCTTTTTCTATCTCATTCTCCTTGTTCTCCAAAACCTCCTCCTCCACAGCTAGGTTGTCACCAATCCTTCTACCTACAACTTTACAACTCCTTATAGTGATTGATTTGCAATGTTCCTTGGGATGAGTCTGAGTGTTGGCTGAAAAATGACCTCCCTGTTGATTTGATAGTTGTCTTGCCAACTGTCCAACCTATGTTTCTAAATTTTTGATTGAAGCTTCTGTATTTTTCTGATTTGACAAAGAAGCTTGCATAAATTTCTCAAAAGTATCCTCGAATTTGGTTGTTCTTTCATGTACAGAAGTATAATGTTGTTGTTGTTCCTGATAAAGAGGTTGCATGTTAGATGGACCAGCATCTTGCTTCCACCCAAAGTTCTGATTCTGATTATTTCTCCAACCCTGCGAAACATTGTTAGGGTAATTATTATTGTTGGAGAAATTACCTGATCTTCCTTGATTACCCATGTAATATATCTATTCTTCTTGTGGATTGCTTTGATAAGAATAGGGACCATTTGGATGGTCACCTCCACAGAAATCACATATCATTTGTTGTTGTCGTTGACCAGGATTGGAATACACGACATGACGTTATTGAGGCAACTTGGACATCTTCTTAGTCAGTGCTTCAATCTACTGAGTCAATATTTTGTTCTGAGCTAAGATAGCATCAGTAGTGTTCAGATCAAGCATTCCCTTCCTTTGAATAGTTTGCCTTCCATGTTGAGCTTGTTGGTCTGTAGAGGTTAATGCTTCAATAATTCTTGTAGCCTGTTCAGCATCTATAGACATGATTGTCCCTCCTACTGCTGCATCTAGAATCATCTTGGAATCAGGCCTCGGACCATTCAAGAAAATGTTTAACTAGGCTATATCTTCAAATCCATGGTTCATGCATCTCCTTAACAGGGATTTGAATCTTTCCCAGGCTTCATAAAACGGTTCATCTGGTCCCTGCCCGAAGTTGGAAATATCTGTTTGCCTTGATGTAGCGGGAAGGTGGAAAAAATCTATTTAAGAACTTCTCCTCTACATCAATCCAACTGGTTAGGCTCTGATTTGGATGAGATTTCAACCATTCCTTTGCTTTACCTGCCAATGAAAAAGGAAATAAACGTAAATATACAGCTTCTAAGTCTCCTTCTTCAAAACCCATTATTCTTATCAATTCATAGAAAGTAGAAAGGTGAGTATATGGATCTTCATGATCCATTCCCGCGAATTGATGGGAATTAATTAATGTTAGGAATGTTGGCTTCATCTCCAGTGATTTTGTAGTAGCTGGTATTGCTATGCTGGAGAAATGTCTTGGTCCCTGTTGCATAGCATAATCTCCAAGTGTTCTTCTTGGTGAATTTTGTCATTCACCAGCCATATTTTCAGTTCTTTGATTTGATTGATATGGTGTGAGTTGAGAAATGGCGGATTCTACTTTTGTTTGTCCTTGCCTTTTCTTTTTGTTGTTACTTCGATTCTTTCGAGCTGTCTTCTCTATTTCTGGGTCAAATTCCAATTAATCTTTAGAAACCTAACCTCACAAGAATGATAAGTGCTAAATATATGATAAATTCTTGTATAATTACAACACTTATCAAGGGTAAAATGTTAGATTTACTCCCCAAATTACCTCTTTTTAGTAATAAATCCAGATTTTGTGATTATTTGATTTGAATTTGAATTTGATGCTATTTTGATAAGAAATCTGTTGATTTTGCAGACAAAAGGGAAAGTTTTAAATGAAGAAACAATATAGCATTTATTTGAAGAAAGAATCTGCAGATAAGATTTTAAATGGCAATAGATCAAGATGAAATCAGCAGTTATTTGGATAAAGATTCTGCAGATTAAATTCTCAATTCAAATTGAAGATAAAATCAGCACAAGATCAAGCTAAGAAAAGGGAAATAAGGAAAGCAAAGCAGACAAAGATAAGATCAGGAAGAGATCAAGTTGAAAAATAGGAAATCAGGAAAGCAAAAAACGGAGGTCTACGCTCCACCTACGCTGAGCGCAAGTGGAGCGCAGGAATTAAAATTTCTCGTTGTCTCCTGCGCTTCATCTGCACTGAGCGCAGGTTGAAGCGCAGGAATACGGAAACAGATTTCCAACAAGATTCCTTCCAGATTTCAGATAGCTTTCCAACTTCTATATAAAGGACCTTTTGCATAGATCATAGGGAGAAGGCGGAGCAGAGCTGGAGCTAAAGAAAAGTGTGACAATTTCTCGATTGGTTTGTAATGGTTACCATGAGTAACTAAGCTCTCCGATAGGATTGAATGTAGTCGATTCAATCCCCAATTGTATTTGAATTCTCTTTATTATTTATGAGTCCCTGTTTTTATAATATTGGTGTTTTTAATCTGTTCTTAATGCTTAGCTTCCGCCTTTGTGCCGGAGTTATAGGTTGGTTTTGTGGGGCGCACTGAGAGGTGGTTTTATGAAATCAATAGCGAGTTTGGGGAGCCTAGACATAGGAAACTTGAATTCTGATTGGTAAAAACACTCAATTCGCGACTGTGGAGACCAGGGTGAATTGATAGCTTAAACAAATAATCTTTAATCCGGGGTAGTTTATCACTGTGGAGACCAGGGTAGATTATTTCTGAGTATTTCATATTTGTTGTGACCTTTGTGAAATAACTTTAATTTGTGCTTCAATATTATAATTGTATATTCATAAATATTTGAGTTTCAAATACGAAAGGGGTGCGATAGACGAAGTTCAATCCTAGTTCCAGTAATTGCTCAACCTATCTCAATTTACTGCTTTTTTTTTATTTTACTATTACAATCTACACAAACATCACCCATATTCTCTCACTTGATAAGTGTGACCACTAGGATTTATAATTGAAACCGTTCCCTGTGGATATGACAAACCCCTCTTACTTACTATTATACTGCTGGATTTTTGGTACGCTTGCTAGAATTTCAACAAGTATTTTTGGCGCCGTTGCCGGGGAACGGTGTCTCAATTTAAATTCTCGGGAGGTTTATCTTATCAAGTTATAAATATTTTTATGAGCGTCTTGAAGAATTAAATCAAGGTATTATACAATTTCAGAATGAGAGAGAAGAAGAAGGAAGATATATTGACGCTTTACTGAAACAGATAGCAGAAACAAGAGCCAACCACCAGTCAGAACAGATCTCAGCAAATGCACTACCCAACCCCGAAGAGCAGTGTGACGACATTGTTCAACGGATAAGAGAAGAAATCAATGACAATCTGGCTGATGAAGAAGAGGAAACTGAAGAAACAAAAGAAAGAGAAGCTGAAGAAAGGGAATCAGAAGAAGCTGAAGAAGAAAAGGAAGAAGAAGAAGGTGAAGCAGAAGTAGAAGAAGAAAAAGGAGAGGATGAAACAGAGAAAAATGTGCTTAAAGAAGAGAATGACTGTGAAGGGGAGGAAGAGAACAAAACATGTGAGATTGTACATAAAGTAATTATAAAAAAGGAACAAGAAAAAAAAAAGAGCGAGCAAAGAGCTGAGAGAGGAGGGGAAGTAGTGAAGAATTCACTAGATCCTGACAACCCTCCGAAGGAAGGCAAAGACGGGTAGCATACAAATGTTCAACCTTCCAAGAAGCACAAAAGAAAGGCCGGTAAACACACTGACCAGAACAAATCAAAGAGAAGAAGAGTCAAACTAACATCACAATCGAAGCCTAAGTTCCGATTGAGGACAAAGTGGTCAGGCATAAAGTTCCATACCAAGGACCCTTGTGAAGCACAAAGAGTAAAATCTGACAAATGTGAATTTTCCAAGCTTCAGGAGTAGAAGACCTATGCAACTCAGCAAAAGACTCCAAAGAAGAGAAAAGTCAGGCCAAAAGAGTCAGCAACATGGTCTAACTCTAGACACAAGACCAAATGGGTAGATTCAAGTCACATTCACAATTGGTCAGAGTCAAGAATATGGGTAGGGCCACTGCCCAAAGGAGTCAAAGGTGCAGCACAAAGGCTCGCTAAAGGATTTAAGTATCACCCACCTTGAAAGAACAGGCGTCAAGCTATATGACGTTAATCGAGCACTTCCTAGGAGGCAACCTAGAGATTTTTAAATTTTTAAAAAGTTTTCAATTTTGTTTTTTATTTTCGTTTGTTAATTAGGATTTTTAATTTTTAGGATGTAGGAAATTTTCAAAATATTGGAATGAGTTTGTGGGAAAATAAAATTTTAAACAGTTAGAAGTAGCGGAAAAATGACTGAAAATTGCAAAATTTCATTATGTTTTCTGCGCTTCACTTGCGCTAAGCGCAGGTAAAGCGCATAAATGCAATTTTATTCAATGTTTTCTGCGCTTCACCTGCGCTCAGTGGTACAGAAATTTGAAACTGAAACCTGTGCTCCACTCACGCTGGGCGTATGTGGAGCGCAGACGCTTCTGCATAAATTTAGCTGAAAACAGGGGGGAAGTCATTTGTATTTCCTTCCCTGCTTCTCAAAGTATCATTTCTCTGCATTCCTCACTTTTCTTTCCATCTTTTCCACTTACAAATTCCTTTCAATTTTGAAACTTTCAAGTTTAAGGTATATTTCATTTTCACCGATTGAAATATTCATTTACTCTATTTTTATGATTTGAACTTTAGGATAGCAACCTTAGGACCGTAAATGTAGATATTGTTGATTATTGCTATCTTGGATATGATTATGGCTGTGTGGAATATGAAGAACAATTTTTCTATTGAAATGCTCTTTGTTTTGTGAGTTATTGAATTTGAAAGTGTTATTCTGTTTCTTGCAAAAATTTTAAACTTTCACTTTCCATGGATTGATTGAATTCTTGCAAAACAAATGGGTATGTTCTATTTTTAGGAAGCCATTACCAAGTGCAACTGAAATTTTGTTGATTGATTCTTTTGAAAGTATTTTGAATTATGCTTGCAAATTGGTTAATGATAAGTTTCCATGTTCTTCATGAATTATTGTGTGTCATAAGGCATCATTGAAGAAAATATATTTCTTTCATCTAACTGTCAGTGTTTGACTTTTTAGATGCCTCGTATCAAATACACTGATGGCCTTTCCCGTGGCTCTAGCTTACAAGGAGAAGGCAGGGGGAAAGGGTCAGAGATGAAACCCATTACGACCCCATGAGATTCAAGAGCGCACAAGCTGTTGCGAAGTATGAAGCTCACCGACCTTGCAATTTTGTACTCAAGAGACCAGTTGACCTCAAACCATGGGAGTATGAAGAGTTCAACATGGAGATTACTAGACGCAGATGGCATAGGATAGTTGATCCTGATAGATTACTCGACCCATAGCTGGTCCGGGAATTCTACGCCAACACAGTTGGAGAGCTTGGTGATAGAGGAGAGAGGAGATCATCAGCCACAACAGCCATAACCACCACCACCAGCTGACATCTCCGAGCTTACATGGAGCACATATGCAGGCAGAACTCCACCATCCACAGAGGGATTTCCCACTTTAAGAAGCATCTGTACCAGACTCGGCCAGACCCATACCCAGGCATGTTGCCTGATGAGTTCCGAACATTCTTGCAGTGGCCTGGGGACAGACCTATTCATCCAGGGGAGGTGGAGCAGCAGCAATTGGAAAGCAGGACGAGAACTTACAGAATACAGAGGACGAAGATTGATACCGGTGTTTTTCTTTCTTTTCGTTCTTTCATTTTCTATTTTCTTTTATTTTATAGGATTAATTTTTTTAGTTAATTAGGATTTTTTGTTTTGTATTTCATTTTTTTAGGACTTTAGAAATAGGGATTTAAGAAAATAAATTTAAATTCTCAACACTAGGCAGTCTAACTAACTAAATTAGGAAAGAAATAGGAATTTTGTGATTGAATCTATAATCAGTTAGGATTAGTATATTATGCAGGAAAATATATCAGGGTAGTTAATTAATTTCAATAAGTGACTTCATCAAGGAAATTAGCCAAAAAGCCAGTGAGTTGTGAGACCAAACACTTGACATGAGAGTTTTCACCGTTGCTTGTCAACTGTTATTGCTTGAGTTTTTGGATTTTATTTTGCACATGGAAAATATGGAAGTGATAAAGGCAAACTTGTGATTATGAATTAATTGCTTAGTGCCAAAAGCCAACCCATGAAAAAAAATTTCCATTTTTTTTGGTAACCCATTTGAGCTCTAATGTTTCATTTCTTATGCACCCCGGCCAAAATAAGTCTATATCCTGTCCCTTACACACTTCGAATAGAGAGCAAGTTGCAGTATGATAAAATGGGAGAATTGGTTGGTTACTTGAAAGTGAACTGGTTGGTTACTTGAAAAAAAATTTGCAAAGAGTAGGCACAAGAAAGCAAAGTGAGTCACCCCCTCAAGAATGAAAAAGAAAAATAAAAGGTGAAAAAAAAGGGAGTGAACCACCAAACAAAAAGAAGAGGCCAACTGAATAATGCAAATAAAAAATGCGATGGAGAATTGAGAGAAAGTTCAAGAAAAAGAAAATTTCAAAAATTGCTCTCTATTCCAGTGTTTCTTTGCATATCCTGAAAAACCATGAGTTCTTGATAGCCCAGCCTCATTACAACCCAAGAAAGACCTTTTGATCCATATTGACCATGTGCATGTTTATTAACCAGAAACAACTATCAACTGCTGTGAAAAATTGAGGGAAACACTTACCCGTGAGCATGAGAGAATTCCTTGATTTATAACTTATTGTTTTGGTTACTATTTCTGAAAAAGTTTGAATGTGTTTTTATCCTGTTCTGATTGAGTCTTGAAAATATCATTTAATTCTGATTTTCAATCTGATATTTGGAAAGTGACAGCTGCCTAGTAAAGAGATGATGAAATTATTTCCTTATTTTTGAGAATCATGACAGGGGATTGAATCCATTTGATTGCAAAAGGTTTTCTTGCTTGAGGACAAGCAAGAAGCTAATTTGGGGGGAATTTGATAAGTGCTAAATATATGATAAATTCTTCTATAATTACAACACTTATCAAGGGTAAAATGTTAGATTTATTCCCCAAATTACATCTTTTTAGTAATAAATCCATATTTTGTGATTATTTGATTTGAATTTGAATTTGATGCTATTTTGATAAGAAATCTGTTGATTTTGTAGATAAAAGGGAAAGTTTTAAATGAAGAAACAAGATAACATTTATTTAAAGAAAGAATCTGTAGATAAGATTTTAAATGGCAACAGATCAAGATGAAATCAACAGTTATTTGGATAAAGATTCTACAGATTAAATTCTCAATTCAAATTGAAGATAAAATCAGCATAAGATCAAGCTAAGAAGAGGGAAATAAGGAAAGCGTAGCAGACAAATATAAGATCATGAATCAAAGCAACAATTATCTAAAAAATTATCACAAAAACACTCATGAAGTAACATCAACACTTTTACTTCATTTTTAACAATAACTAATCCTAAAAGGCTAAAACTCTATAAACCCTACTAAAGACTCTTCAAATTCATTGAAATTGAAATAAAATTAAACACTGGCACTTATCATCCATCACTTCACCCACCTCCGCACCCTCCCTCAACTTCATCGCCTCCAACACACTTCCTTGTTGTTCCGATGATTTCTTTTCTTGTCCAAGAACCCATTTTTCTTCTTTGTGCTTACTATGAAGCTTCCAAATGGAATGATACCCTCTGTCTTTGGTTGCATGCGTCGGTTGATTGATGTTATCTTTCAAACTGCACAAAACTTGAAGTTATGTGATCTATTGGTGGGTTTCTCCTAGTCTTGTCATTTAAAGTTGCTAGATTTAAAACCGGTTTTATTTGACGTTTAAAGTTGTGTCACATAATTTAAGAAATTTCATTAATGTTTTAAAGTTTATAAAATTTATAAATGATTTTTCTATTATACCTTTTATCTCTCATAATAAAAATATATCATTCAAGAAATACATACTAATTAATTAATAAGGGTGGAATTGAAAAATCATTTAATAGTGTATTGATATTATAAAATGACAATTAAAATGAGACAGAAAAAAATACTAAAACGTTAGGTTTGATAGAAACTCTCTTTTGATGACTTGTATTTTTCAATTTCTATTTTTCTATTTTAGTAGAAACTTTAGACACCTCTTTTAGTGAGGTTTTGGCTTCAACTCTTAGATTTGATAGTTTCCTTTTTTTTAAGTGTTTTTTTGGAAAGAATTTATTTTGTAGCCTATAAGTAGGTACTTCCTCTCTTGTATTTATTTTAGCTTGAGTTTTAATACAAATGCCTATGTATTTTACCTCCTCTTAATGAGTTGAGAAGAGTTTATGGTTCTTGCTCAAATCATACTGAAACTTATTAGGCTTTAGGAGCTTGTGGCGTTTCCTCATCCAAGCCTATCAATCCAAGGGGGTTTGCCTTTGAATTGTGGCACTTGAACACCATTCCTTTCCTCTCCATCTTTTATTTTTGTTCTTCCTTGTTCTTATTATGTATGCATTTCTCTGATAATTTGTTGCTAATTGTGTTGTTCTTTTGCTTCCAATTCTAGATCCTGCTCGTATGCTATCAAATGGTATAAGAGCTCTGATTAATTGGAATTTGCAAGCATGGGGGCTGCACCTTGGCGCTAACTTTGCGGTTGTTTTGGTACAGATTTTTCATCACTTTTCTTGTAATTTCTTGGCTTAATTTGGTTATAATTAGACTATGGACAATTCCTAAGCCTAAGGTGCTATGTTCTATTTTTTTGTTTTGTTTGATTTGTGCGTTTTCATGCTTCTTTTTCCATGCAGAATTTTTGTGGGTTTTTTATATGAATTTCCTTTTTTCCTCCATGTTCATGTGCTATTTCATTTTCTTTCTTGCTTCAATATTGTTCATGTTGCTTTGGTTTAATTTTGGTGAGTGTGGTCAAGAATTAGCCGACCAGTGGGCTTGTTCATTCCAAATTATCGTGAGTAAAATAAAATATGGTGGAAATGTAGATTTTGTTGAGTCTCAAGACTTGAATATGTTAAGACTC
Organism: Sesbania bispinosa; assembly: GCA_026901365.1. Classification (NCBI taxonomy): domain Eukaryota; kingdom Viridiplantae; phylum Streptophyta; class Magnoliopsida; order Fabales; family Fabaceae; genus Sesbania; species Sesbania bispinosa. The sequence continues at coordinate 1,008,733 of QLOH01000098.1, forward strand.
TCCATATCAAATTTTGATGATAACATACAAAGTCTTTTTATTAAAGAAAATCTAACTTCTACACTATATATTTTAAATGAAGGTATCATAATCATTCAGAAGACAAGAGTGTCTGAAGTCTTTAAGCAATCTGATGTGAACATGTTGTTTGAAGAGCTCTCTACCTTTCTAAAGATAAAATCTATCTGAAGAGCTAAAATTTCAGACTCTACAAAGTTGCAATGCTTCTCTGCCACACGTAAGAAGACTTTGCAGAAAAAGGGAAGACAAAAGACAACTTTCTAGAACGCTTTCAAAAGAGAAGCACAAATAAGGAAACTTGTTCCGCAACACCGCTTTGTTTCAGAACAGTGTTGCTTCCTCATACTCAGTTGTCAGATTGTCTCACAATGACTTCAATGCATTTAATGTTATTCCTAAATGGATACAATCTGGAGATGGGAGAACCTGAAACCTATAAAACTGGAGCTTGCTCAAGATCAAAATATAGAACAACATATTATTTTATATGAGCCCAAAACACTACAAATTTTGCTGTGCAAAATCTGTGATTTTACCTTGTACAATTTAACCTTCAAATCATGTATCAAATATAGTTATTCTTTGTACACACTGAACAAAAGCTTGTCTAAAATTCAAGTTCAACTCATTCTTCATATTCTTGTTAGAAGTTGTTAAGCCTAAAGAGGCTAGGGTGAAAACAATACTTGTACCAGTTGGTTGCGCCTGAAGTGTAACACCCTCATTCCGTGACGGGTATTACTCGACTAACTTGGTTGCGATTTGTTAATTACTCTTTTAAGGAAGTGAAGAAAATCGGTGATTTTTTTCTTTAAAAGCATTATCTTTGATTAATGAATTATAATTGGGATAAAACAAGAAGAAACATATTAGTACTAAAAATATCATTTCATTACTATTCAGGATTACAACGGAAATAACATACATCAAAGTTGGAATTATAGCATAATACATTACAAAAAGAAAGTGGACGTTCTATCTGGCTACGACCTATCTTTACTATATACTTGTACTTATATATACCCCTAAACGCTACCACTTGACTCATCAAGATCCGGTTCAACCTGAATGCCACGTCTATCTTCAGAACAACGTGCATCCTTCCAGAGTCCATGCCCTTTTAGGTACCAAAAGAGTGACGGATAACAAAAAGAAAGACAAGGGGGTGAGAACACTTTACATGAACTCACTTAACGCAGGATATGATGAGTAAAGTAAACAGATACGGGAATTCACACAATTTATACAACAATAAACCCAATCATTCACATAGAGGGTTACAACATCATAAAATTGTGTGATATGCTCATACAATGCAAGCAACTATTTCATTCACCAAGGATTTCAAAACGACTACCATGTACCATACAATGCATGAGGGCCCGGGGAAATCACCACCGCAATGCACACAACAACTGCAAAATCATATGGAAGTAATCAAGAGTTAGAGTCTGTACTAGTCTCGGTACTAAGAGCCTTGCTCATAATTTTTTTTTGACCAATCTTTCTTTTGTGATACTTCCAGACAATCTCTTCTTATCCTGAAACCTTGAGAGCGATAGGCATAGTCACTTCCACGTTTAGTCATAAGGTACACAACCTTAGACATCACCAATGCTCAATGATGCATGCCATACATCCTATGCTTTCACAGCACACACATCCCTTACTGGCAAAGCCAATCGAATCCTTCCACGTAACCACTCCCCATGGCACGACCACAGATCCAATGACTTTCCTTCGTAAGGAAATCCAAACCCCATCTTGGGTCAATCCACACTCTCTCTCTAGGCTTCTCAAGTCTTATGCAAGAAGAGTATGTTCGTTATAAGCTTTTAGGATAAGTTGTATTCATTCGTCCTTAAAACTAATGATTACTTTAACTTAGATCCTATAACTTACTAAGGCTTACGGTTGTGTCTTATGAATAATACTACTCATCTTGTGTCATCATATGTGTATGATTAGGGTTAAGTCTAAAAGTATCTTCCTTAGGTGTTACCTTATATTAATTGAGTTTATCTTTCCTTAATAAAAGCTTAATATGTATAGCAATCACATTACCTCCTCCTCCTCTCTTTAATGAATTATAATTATTATTTACTCCTCTTTTCTATATATTTTGTTATTTTTTATTTTTACTTATATTTTACAATTTTTGTTATTTTGAAATCTAAGACTAAATTAATATTTTTTCTTTCCAATTATACTCTTATTATTTAATATTATCGATAATTAATTTAACTAACTATAATAAATGTAATAATTAGAGATAAATGAGAAATTACCATTGAACACATAAATCTATGGGTAATGAGTTGTTTCAACTTTACCAATGGTCTCAAATTCAAGCTGGGTATGCAATTACGTTAAATACTTGGTGGGAGAACTTTGGCGTCCATAGAGGTCTTATCCAATTCGAACAGTCATATACAAGATATTTGTAATCTTGAAAAAAATGAAAAAATTTTGATAAGCTATTGTTTACTATTATCGTACGGTGGTTATTAATTTTTATTGGATAAAAATCATGACATTAAATACATTTAAAATATTAAATGCTACACAATATAATAACTCTATATATGTAACTTTAAAAGCTAAAAAATATTGCATGAAGGGAGTATTTAATGAACTATGTTTGAATAATCCTGAACGGATCAAACTTTATACACGCACTAAATGTTAAAATTACAGAAAAAGAATGCGTGATTATTATTTGTTCTATTTATATTTATTTATTATAAAATACAAAGGAGTTGTAATCACAAAATTGTATGATGATAAATATAAAAAATTAGGAAAGACAATCTGGGATTTAGAAATATGAAAAGACAATAAATCAATATAAAAAGTAAGAAAATAATTATTTAAAAATTCTGATTTGAATTACTTTAATTTTATACTAAAATAACTATTTTTTGTTAGAATATATAATTATGTATATATTGCCTTTTGTTTTTTCTTGGATTTTCCATTCTTGTTCTTGGATAGAAACTAACAAATGCCTTGAAATACACAGTAAGATCGAGTCGAGCAAAGTGAAGTGATTTCCTTTCCATTATTTGGCCTGGCCCTGCACGTGGATGCATATGATTTTTTATATCCATACAACTTAGTGACAAGTGTGAAAGAGAGAGAAGAGCATAGCAGCTGGTATGGGCGACGAAAATTTTTCAAGAAGAAGAAAGGAAGTTGTTGGAGAGGAATCTCCATTGCTACCCAAGAATGGAAATGGGGCATCCTTTACTGGGTCTGTCTTCAATTTGTCAACCACCATCATTGGTGCTGGGATCATGGCCTTACCTGCAGCCATGAAAGTTCTTGGTCTGGTTATGGGTATTGCTGCCATCATCTTCCTTGCTTTGCTCACAGAGACCTCTTTGGACATTCTTATGAGATTTAGCAGAGTTGGCAAGGCTGGGACCTACGGGGAGGTCATGGGGCATGCTTTTGGAAGTCTTGGACGATTCGTGCTTCAGATATCTGTTCTTATCAACAACTTTGGGATACTTGTTGTCTACATGATCATAATTGGTAATTAATTGTTTTATCTGTCTGTCTTTATATCTATCTATTCAATTCCTTCCCTTCCCTTCAAGAACTAATCTTTAATTTCTTGATGTTGCAAGCAACTGAACTGATCCAAATTTGGTTTTGATTTCAAGTCTTGATATATTATGTAATTGATTTGCAGGTGATGTGCTGTCTGGAACATCTTCAAGTGGAATTCATCATTTGGGTGTACTGGAAGGATGGTTTGGTGAACACTGGTGGACTGGGCGTACTTTTGTTCTTCTTGTGGCAACCCTTTTGGTATTTGCTCCATTGGGATTCTTTAAGAGGATAGGTACAGTTCTCTCTCTCTATATATATATGAATTCAAGCAGGATTTGAATTTGGATCTCAAATGTTCAAAATGATTTCAATTAAAATCATATATCCTGCCTTGCCTGCAGATTCATTAAGATATACTTCTGCTTTAGCAGTGGCTCTGGCAATGGTGTTTCTTGTCATAACTGCAGGAATCACATTTACTAAACTGTTTGATGGCAGTATTGCAAGTCCCAGGTTACTTCCTAATATTACTGATATTACATCCATATGGAATCTCTTTACAGCAGTTCCGGTTCTTGTCACAGCATTTGTTTGTCATTATAATGGTAAGAATTTTAAAATTTGCAAATACTAATTACTCTTGTTGAGAAGACCCTCTGCTCTACTTTAATTATTTGTCAAAGTAGTTGAATATATATATAACCAAGGTTGTGTTTTTTAATTTGCAGTGCATACAATAGAGAATGAGCTAGGAGACTCTTCCTCAATACAACCAGTTGTATGTGCATCACTGGTTCTATGTTCTGTTATCTATATTCTTACAGCCTTGTTTGGATTTCTCCTATTTGGTGAGTCCACCCTTGATGATGTGCTTGCCAACTTTGATACTGATCTTGGCATCCCTTATAGCAGTGTGCTCAATGACATTGTTCGTATCAGCTATGCCTTCCACCTCATGCTTGTTTTTCCAGTTATCTTCTTTTCGCTGCGCTTCAATTTGGATGATCTTATCTTTCCTCCAGCCAGGTCATTGAATTTAGATAAGTGTAGGTTTGTCTTCATCACCATTGGACTCATTTCTCTGCTCTATGTGGCTGCAAATTTTATTCCTAGCATCTGGATTGTTTTCCAATTCACTGGAGCAACTGCCACTGTTTGCCTTGGCTTTGTTTTCCCTGCTGCAATTGCTCTAAGGTTGGTTTTCTTTCTTTATCTTAATCTTAGTTTAGTAGCGATCACACTATGTTTCTTTTCATTATTTTTTAATAAATTTCATCTTCACTTTTACTGAAGTGTTTATGGTGAATCCGTATGACTTATCCATTAGTAGGGATTTTAAGCTTAGGATGAAGGTAAAGGGGGAAATAATTGGCTCATGCTTTTTTGTTGCATCCCTTCTATCAAAATAAATCTAACTTGAAAAGGAACATTTTTTTGCATGTTATTCACTTGAAAAAACTGCATATAGGTAATTTACAATTTATAGGCCCATGCTAACAAATGAAAATAGAGGATTAGTACACAGATTACAGTGGAGTTTTGGTACCTAGTTATCTGAATCTATATTGGCTGGGGTGGCTGGCCTTACCATGCTCCATCCTCAACCATGAGTTGGATACTGCGGAATTGTCGAGGAATGGGAGTTGCCTCAACAATTCGAGTTAAAGGACCTTTAAGGTCTATAAACCAGCTCTCCTCTTTCGATCTGAGACACGAGCCTCAGCCTCAAAGGTAGAAGATTTATGTAGGAAGCTTAAGTTTGGTCATAAGTTTGTTGTTGACTCAGTAAGTCTCTCTGGGGGACTGTGTTTATTGTGGAGCAACACTTTGGAGGTAGAAGTACAATGCCACTGTCAGAATTATATACTTACTCGTATGTTACTGATAAAAAGGAATCCAGGGTTTGGAAGGCAACTTTTGTTTATAGGAATCCTAGGTTCAGGGAAGGAAGGGATCCTTTGAAACCGCTCCAGATGAATAGTGAGTGGCCTTGGGTCTGTCTAGGGCACTTCAATGAGATCCTATCACAATCAGAAAAGGTGGGGCTGCAACTACTGAATACAACAGGCATTAATCTATTCAGGAATGTTCTGGATAGTACAAGTTTAATGGACCTAGACTTAAAAGATTGTAAGTATACCTGGAGTAGTAACCCCCGTAATGGGTTTGTAACTAGGGAAAAGCTGGACAAAATTCTTGTTAATTGGGCTTGGAAGAATATTTATCCTAATGCAATGGCAGTAGCCCTCTCTCAAGTAAGTTTTGACCATTCCCTAATTATATTCTGAACTAAACCAGAATTATCAAGCGGACAGTCTTTTAAATATGAAGCTTTCTGGAATGAACATGAAGATTGTGAGGAAGTTGTGAGAGAGGGTTGGCAAGGGGAGCCACAGGAAGATGATCCCTGTGATAGGTTTAATATCAGAGCGAGGAAATGCACTTCTGCATTGCAAGGATGGCATAATAAAGTTTTTAAGAGGGCTGATATGGAGATATTTTCACAAAAGAAAGAGTTAAAAACAATTGCAGAACAGTCTAGAGGGTGAAATTGATTGGGAAAGGATAAAGAAAATAAAAAAGACATAGATCATAAGTGGATTTAGGAAGAAATGTTTTGGGGTCAGCGGTCAACACTTAAATGGCTCAAATATGGTGACAAGAACACCATTTTTCCATGCTACAACTATTCATGGGAGGGACATAAACAAGCTATATAGACTGAGGGATGCATTCGAAAATTGGGTGGAAGGTCAGGAAGATATTTCAAGAATGATTCAGCAGCACTTTGATCAAATTTACAAATCTGAACACCCAACTATCTCCCAGGACTACACCAAGGTTATCCCCAAGCTAGTTACAACTGAGATGAATGAGAGACTATTGAGACCAGTTACTGAGGAAGAAATAAAGAGAGTTGTAGACTGTATGGGAGCTCTAAAAGTCCCTGGTCCGGATGGGGTAAACGACCTTTTCTTCCAGAGTTAATAAATTCATATAACAAAAATCATACAACAACTCATACAACATACTTTTTCTCTCTATATCTCTCCATCATATCACCTATCACATCCTACATTTCTCTCTCTTCCCTCTCCCTTATCTCTTTATCTCCCTTTGATGTATGTTGTATGGGTGTATAAATAGGATTTCTCTTTCTTCCAAAAGCATTGGGGTACTTTCAAGGAAGATGTATGCAATATTGTGCAAGATTTCTTTACAACCAAGAGAATTAAGGAGAATATTAATGAGACAGTGGTTGCGCTGGTAACAAAAGTCCCTCTAGTAGAAATTATTCACCAACTTAGGCCTATAAATTGTTGCAACTTTATATATAAAGTGTTATCCAAAGTCATGGTTACTAGGATGAAGCCTTTAATGAATGATTTAGTATCCCAGAATCAGTCAGCTTTTGTGGGTGGGAGACAAATACAAGACAACCTACTAATAGCCTAGGAAGTGTTTCACTAGCTAAACGGGAGAACAAAGAGAAAAAGTTTATCTGCAACCCTTAAACTAGACCTATCCAAAGCCTATGAAAGACTCGAATGGCCATTCCTCAACTATTGCTTATTAGCCTAGGGTTTTAGTGAAAGTTGGGTCTAGCTGATCATGAACCTTGTCACCTCAATGTCTTTTAGGTTTAAAGTGAATGGTTTTGAAACAAAACGACTCATTCCAGAGAGAGGATTAAGGCAAAGGGACCCACTCTCCCCCTACATGTTCATTTTAGCCATGGGTGTCTTATCCCACATTTTCAACTTTGCTAGGGAGCAATGGGGCATAGATGGAATTTCTATGGCTCCCCAAGCTCCCTCACTAACACATCTTTTCTTTGCAAATAACACAATGGTATTTTTAAAGACTACGACATAAGAGTTTTATCAAGCCACTAATATTATGAATACTTTCTCCAATTCTTCATGCCAAAAAATAAATTTGGGGAAGTCAGTTTTGATATTTGGAAGGCTAGTGACGCAGAAAACCAAGTCTCAGCTTCAGGATTTAATTGCAGTCCAAGAATGGGCGAATCCAGGCTGGTACTTGGGACTACCAGCAGACTAGTGTAGAAGCAATAGTTTGGGGTGGATTAAAGAAAGGATCCACTGTAAGATAGAAGGGTGAAAGGAACCTACTAAATCAGGGTGGAAAAGAGATCCTTATCAAGGCAGTACTACAAAGCTATCCCAACTTATGCCATGTCCATTGTAAAATTTCCAAAAAAATAATGTGACCACCAATGTTCTCTTATTGCTAAATTTTGGTGGAGGTCAGGTAATAGGGAGAAAAGGATGCACTGGAAGAACTGGAGAATGCTCTCTAGAAGTAAGGAGGGTGGCATGGGTTTTAAGGAATTTTCACACATGAACACAGTGCTGCTATTTAAACAAGCTTGGAGAATGATTTGCAATCCAGAGGCTTTATGGGTTAAAACCTTAAAAGGGAAATTACTTCCCTAATTTAGATTTCATATAGGCAAGAAGGCGCAGAGGAGATTCCTGGTCATGGGCGAGTCTTAATCATGGGAAAGAAGCTCTAAAAAAGGAAGTTCGTTGGTATGTCTCTTCAGGGGCACAAGTACTCATAGGAGAGAATAATTGGGCTTCTACTGGGGAAACTATCCAGTTGCGCCAAAATGCAACAACTATGCGGGTTAAGGATTTAATAAATCCTTCCACTAGATCATGGAATGAATCAAAAGTCAGGAGGAATAATAATCCTTTACAGGTCCGATCAGTCCTTCAAACCCCGCTGGGATGGAGCTCTCAGGAGGACTCATTGATACATGATTAAGATAGGACATCATAGGTTCAAGGAAGCTTATATGCCTCCCGCCTAACCTACTACATCTACAGGAGTTTTTCCCAGAGAGTTGTGGTCCCAAATATAGAATACAGACATCCCTCAGAAGGTTATGGTTTTTCTGTGGAAGATATGCCATGGAATAGTGCTAGTGACGGGTGAGCTGTTCAGAAGGAAAATATCCCCGGATCCTACATGTCCCATCTGCCTAAAGGAACCTGAAACACTAGAACATGCATTACTTCTGTGTGAGTGGACAAGGGGGGTTTGGTTTGGATCTTAGCTGCAATGTATCCGCCACTTAAATGGGGCCACATCCCTCCCATTATGGTTGCATAGCAAAATTATCCAATTGAGAAGAAGTCCAAATGAAAGGGAAACAGGGAAAGCTAAAATAAGATGCATTTTGTGGAGTATATGGAAAATGAGGAATATGGTAGTCTTCGAGGAGGCTAAACCTAATCCTATGGCTACCCTAATAAGGGCTACAACTCTGTTTAATGATTGTGCTAATATCAAATCTAAAAGGAAAATCAGGGAATCCCCTAATCTAGTAGGGAGAGGCAATCATGTTTGGAATTCCCTTAGACAAGGGGTAATTAAAATAAATACGGATGCTCAGTTTCACAAATTTGTAGGCAATGGAGTTATTGCGGGAGTGGCTAGAAATTATAAGGGGCAAGTTGAGTTTGATCTTACCCGACACATACTTTCTTCTTATGCGTTGATTGTCGAAGCTCTAGCCATCCAAAACTTGGGGATACAAAGAGTTGTTACGGAGACAGACTCCCTTCAACTGGTACAAGCTTGCAGGGGAAATCAAATTAGAAGAAATTGATCATATTGTCGCGGATATAGTCATTTAAATCCCAATTTCAGTGGTGTGGATGTACCTGGATCGGAAGAACTGGGAACACCTTGGCTCATGAAATTTCTAGATTGGCCTCCCAACACTCTTTGAAAAACAAATTGGTACTTAAACCCCATCCAATGATCCAATGTATAATCCGCAATGAAGCTTAATCGCTTGACGGAGAATCAGCACTATAGAATCGGCCTCTTTATTTTAGATTCTTGTTGTTCACAGTGGAAATGGGTGTCTTTGGCTCATCTAGTGTCTGCAAAGAATCTTCCCTGTAGTGTGTTAGGGTTTTCACGTTTGGTTGTACTAGATTTAGTGCATGTTTGGTTTAAAATTTGACCAATCCAGAATCTGTAGAATTGATTTTAAATCACTTCTGTGTGTCCAACGTGCTTCGTAAAGCGTGCACACTCATTTTCAACCATTGATTTCTAGAATCAACTCTACTCAACTGTAAACCAAACGGACCCTTAGTGTATCTTACTTAGATTAGAGAGTGAATCTATCTAGGTCTATTTATCTGTTTCTGATTCGCATGTCTTTGTATTGTTGGGCTTGGCCCATTGCTGGTTTTCTCCAGCTTTATCCAATGTTTTTTGACAAAAAAAATAGTAGATTGGTGGCAGTTTGACTCATCACACTAATGCAAATTGGAGTTTTAACGACAATTAAAATGGGCTTTTAACGATGGTTCTGGACCCGTCATTGACCCAACCATCGTTGAAAAACCAGTAATGGTCTTTGGAAAATGGTCTAGGAAAGGTTGTAAGCAGTTGTTCAGGGCACAATGAAGGTGCTGAAAAGTGCATAGAAAGAATGACTGCAATGAAGGAAACCTAGTGTAGAGTTTAACAAAGCATAGTCTCTCAACTCGGGAGATCTGATACAAACTTTGTATATTAATAAAGGAAAAAACTAATTAAACATGAATCCTAAAATTATGTTATTTACATGTATTAAAGAACTTTAGGCATTCCTTGATCTCCATTTTAGCATTAAGGAGATTATATTGGTGAAGTCATTTTGCAAGCCTAAAATTCAAGTATTGATTTCTATTTCCTATACTTTTTTTTATCCATGCTTGATTGCTAGAAGTTGCCCTAGTTGCTCCATGAATGTAATCTTTTAACAATGAACAAAGCAACTAATTTTTTAATAGGTTTGAATTTCAACGCTTCAACAACTACATAAGTATTTTCCCTATTGACCATTATTTCTATATTTCTATTGTTTCAGGGATCCCTATGGCATTGCAATGAAGAAAGACAAGATTTTATCCATTATCATGATTTTCTTGGCTGTCTTCTCAAACATTATCGCTATATACAGTAATTCAGATTCCTTGTTGAAAAAACACATTGATCCTCACCAATGAGCTACTTTGATGCCTATATCACCATTAACAAAGAAAGTTCTTTATACTCCCTAGACATTTAATTGAAATACAAATATTTTGTTGGCAGCCTCTGAAAATACATACAACTTTGATGACACTGCCAATGATTTTAAAAGATTAAATTGAACGAGTGATTTAACATGTTTTCAGATATGGTCTGAAAATCTTTTAAGAGACACTTTTTGCAAGCTCCCACAACAAAATGATAGAAAAGTGCTAGAGCAAATACAAGACTATTTGAAATATAGACATTTATATTATACATGTAATATTTATATTTCTCAAAACACTTCCCAAATGATATGGACATTCACAAATTGATTTTGTTCATTTTAAAGAGACAAGACATTTGATGTTAAATGGTGTCTGTGCGATATTTTGCGAAGGCGACTTCCGGCAAGCTTCGACGGCGGTTCCACAGAGGAGCACGACGGTGGTGTACTTGCACGGACTCTGACGCTCAAGTCAGAATATATTCTGACAGCGTTTCAGAAAGTGGTAATGAATGCGCACCTGATTCACCGCTTTGACGAGGTTTATATAGGCAAATATTGGCAGGAAAAGTCGTTAAGTCGTTACAACAGAATTATCCAGAGTGTCCACGCGCCTCTCCGGGGTGGACGTCACGCATCATGTTCTGGTTGGCATTCGTGTTCCGAGTAGGAACTCATCCTCGGGTGGGCGCTTAGAAAACGAATATACTTGTTTCAGTATCATACTTTTGTCCCTGAGGTTAGGATGCATTACCGAGTTGTGTAAGGTTGAACCTCGACCACAAGGTTGGTTTCGGTCTTCATCGGAAACACTATTCCGTAATTTACAAAATTATTTCCCGTTGGAAACACTTTTCCCTAATTTACAAAATTATTTTGCGACATTACCGATATCAATTATATTAAACATCACATAATTATGCTTAAGTAACCAACTTTTACATAAGCTCCAACTTCGGATTAATAATTACAACCACTAATAGTAATCCTATGCCAACTAATGGCTAATTTCAACCTAACAAAATGGTTCATTTTAATTTAATTACAACAAGACATGTGAGTTCCTATCATAATAAGAAAAATATAGAGGAGCCAATCCTTACAGCCAAGCCTCCCCATTCATGTGTCATGAGATGGATCCTGCACTTTTAACAATAGTCCATAAAATGTGTGGTGAGACTAGCGTCCCGGTGAGTGTAAACAGGCATGCAGGGTAGGGTAACATGCAAATGTAAATGTTCGTGTATGCCCTAGAGGCCAATGGTATATTGACCCCTTTTATCATACAATACATGTCTTGTTAATTATAAAAGGCGTTCTTTATTATATTAATTACTTAATATGATAAAGTCCTTAGAATGATTTGTTCGTGGTTGTAAGATATCAAGTTTAACTTGATAGTGAGATTCTATAGCCTACTTCAGAACGCCATTCTCAAATCATCCCTAGTCAAGTATTATTATGAAAAATGACAACAATAATATGTTGAGACGAGTATGTGAATAGATTGATGACTAAGTCTCACTGGTCATGGATATGTGATATCAAATCTTTCACATGGGTACACATTAAAGGGTTTTAATGGTTTACTGGACTGACCCACCATGGGAATGCTACATGGATTATTATGTATGCTACATTAAATCTTTCACTAAAGCCTAATGTTCACTATGAGGGTTAGCCACCGCAATATATAGAATGTATTGATGGTAACTAATAAGTGATTACTCTAATACTCCAAACTTTAAAGAGAAAAGGATTTTCTTTAAATCATATCACCACCCTCTCATAGTCTCACGTTCGTGTGGATACCGGTGGAGGCATAACTACTCTTGCATGCCCCTGGTTTGGCAAAAATGAAAGCACTAAAAGGTATACTCTATATACGATTTATGGCTATTGCATGGATCCTTGGAGTGTTTTGAATATATTTAAATTTTCATAGTTAAATTCTTCCTCTGCGTTTGACCTTCCAAAACCTAACAGTGGTATCAGAGCCCGGTTGCAATGCCATAAATTGGTTATTGTTTCACTTAGTATGTGTTAATATGTGATAAAGTATATTTGTTATGATAGAGTGAAATTAATTTAACTTGATTAAAATTAAGGCTTAGATTCATATCTTTAAAAATATATTATCTTACCTTATAACTCATTATTTAACCTATTTTATAACATATTACTATTACAATTATAATAACTATATTTTTTATAATTACTATCATCAAAATACATTATAAGTGTTTTAATTAAAAATTCTAGATTATTAAATTTTGAGATGTTACAATAAGAATTAGATTAGTTTTCAATAAACAATAATTAACAAATATTTCTTTGTGAAAAGAGTACATGATAAGTCAATCACATAAGTTACGGTGAATATGAATATATGATTAAGTACAAAATAAGGATTCAACAACAACAGGAATCTACTTCAGTTATTTAATAACATGTAAAAGATGAGGTGGTGACAATTTTGAAATTAACTAAATATGTTTTACATCAGTTTTGAATCGAACCTATGTAGAAAGCTTAAAAAAATATTTTTACAATTATTTTTTAACATGAGAAGGAAAAAACATGGGATTTTGGATAACAAAACCTAAAAACCCTTTTCACCCTCAGACTTAGGACACGATGAAGTGAACACAAAGGACGCAGATTGGTGTTGTTCACAGCGACAAAGCCAAAATCTTGCTCTCATGGCGACCAGTAATGGTGGAGAAGACACGTCCTTGGCTTATGATCGAAGGTGGTTCACAACTACAAAGTGGTGGTTTGATTGTGAAAATCATTGGACGACATGAGGACTGGGTAGCTCTAGAAAATGGAGGACTTGAAGAATGTGTCGGCTGGACACAGTGGCAGTGATGGCATCTCTTCCCACAGGTAGGGAAACACCAAGCGAGTGGGAACCAAGGAGTAATAGTGTGCGCAGGCTTGACTATAACACTCAGATAGGGATAACTCCATTGGAAAAATCCCGTGGTGGAAGTCCGATGACTGTGGCGACGCAATGAGGAGCTTCGATGTTTGTTCTTCAAGAGAGTCTTCCCATGAATTTGGGACGATGTTGCTCTTGGGTTCTTAACAGAGCGTAACAGCGATTTGTGGTATGTATAAGGGAAAAATTAATAAGTGAAAAAAGTATATTTTGAAGAAAAGAATGGCTTGTGGCATAAAATATAGATCTGTTTGATTTTGAAAAATGATTTTCATGTTGTGTAATTTGAATGAAGAATCTTTGTTTGTTTCATGTTGCTATCCTGGAAAGGCTATGTTATGTATGTTAGCAACCAAACAATTAGATCTTGCTTTATCTTATATTTGAATTTATTGCTTATTTTGATTGAATTGATATGGTTTTGGGATTTCCATTCATTGAATTACATGTCCATTCGATGATACTTATTTGACATATCTTCTTATATGTTACTTTTCTTCCATTTTTTTTTTCATTTTTCTAAATTCTATAGAATCTTCCTTATGTAACATCCAAGAAACTAGAATCTAGATAGTATCGTGGGAGCCTTAGGCTGTGAATTTTGTCAAGAGAAGGAAATTAGAAGTAGAAAGAGAGTTCAGGGACTTAAGGGTGAATTAAGAGAAGAGATAGGGAATTTATTGAGAGCTATGAGTTTTAAAGGGAATCTAGAAGGGAAACCAAGTAATAAACCCAACACAGTGGTAGATTTAACTTAGAAGGTATCACTAACTGAAGTTGAGGGGTTACCAAGGTCACAAGGTGGGGAGGAAGGCTGAGACATAGAATAAGGGATTTAGATGGAGATGGAAAGAATTATGTTTAGAGGGTTGATGAATTTGAGTTGGGAAAAGGATTAGGTTAAAAGGAATTGGATTAGAAGGGCAATCCTGTAAAGAGGAACTAGGAAAAAAGGGTTTAAAGTTGAACTGGGAAAGTGAAAGTAAAACTAAGTTAGAAACAAAGGAAAGTGAAAATCAGGGTGTTTCTGTTTGATAATTTCGCCCAGGCACGGTTGAGCGCGCCTGAGCGAGAATATCAAGCAAAAAAGGGGTGTTTCTGTTTGGAAATTTCACCCAGGCTCGCTTGAGCGTGCCTGAGCGAAGATGTCAGTAGAAATGGAGGAATTCTGCTATGGTTTTCTCGCCCAGGCTCGCTTGGGCGAGACTGAGCGAGAAACAGAGTCAGAATGGGCTTTCTGGAAGGAAAATTTCGCCCAGTCTCGCCCGAGCGCGCCTAAGCGAGAGTGCACTGTCAGCTTTCTTTAAAAACATATTTAGGGCTTTTCTTTCCCATTTTCTTCCATTTTCCACTTCTTAGAGAGACATTTTAGAGAAAGAAGGAGTGCCCTAGCAGAGTAGATTGAGGAGGAAGAAGGAGAAGGAGCTTAGCTCGAGGTTCTCCACCAAGAGAGAAGCTTGGAGCCACCATGCTCCACCCGTCCCACATCTCCGTTCTTGCTCTTTGAGGTTAGTGTGGTCACCCACTCACTTTCATTTTGCTTGCCTATTGTATGCTCCCTATTTCTCTCTTCCCCTTGCTTGTTTACCTTGTTTGTGAATGAAATTGAGTGTTCTAGGGATAGCAAGTATTCTTGGAGTTGTATGTATTGATGCTTTAAAACCCTATATTATGCTTAGGTTTGTAAGTTGCAAGTCTCTATGGAATAGCTGTTTTTGCATACTATGCCACTCATACACACACACACACACACACACACTCACACACACATATTTATTTCCCAAAGCACTCATGGGCCTATGATCAAGAAAGGAAATATCACAGGGTCTCCGGGCCATCACAGGCCTTTGGGCATTAATTTATTAGAAGAACGAGGTAACCATATCGAACGCTTGACCAAGCTAAATATGACAACATGCATTGTTTGATCATTGATAATAAAATTTAATCTTAGGTTGCCCTGGACGACGGTCCTTGGTCACATGGTTGAGCGCTCAATCACAGTCACAGTTAGCGAAAAGACCCCCGGGTGTCGAGTAAAAACACGCCACAGTCATGTTTTGCATCATTTCACATTGTTTATGCCTATGTTGAGATTGTGGATTATGCTGGATTGTTGCACTTCATACGTATGATTTCCTACACTGCATATTTTTACTACTCTCACTGGGACGCTAGTCTCACCCTACGATGTGGGAACTATATTCAAATGTGCAGGGCTGTTGTCTGAGTGTTTGATCCGGGAGCTGCGGGAATTTTGGTTGGGTCTGTGATGGCCCAACTCTTTCGGTTTATGTATTTTCGTTTATATAGGCAAACAATTGTCGTGTTGTAGGGATAGATAATACATATGGGGTCCTCATGGATACCTTTTATGTTTCCAGGACATATGTATTATCTTATCCCGTTATGCCCATTTGATTGACATTAGTATCTTGAGCCCTTGTTGGCAACACTTGTACTCTTGTATTAATGTAATGGGTTCTTGCTTAAGTAACTATTGGATTACCTAAGCGTTGTGATGCATTGTATGTTGATATTGATAATGTGCGAAATAATTTTACGAATTTGAAAATAGTGCTCCCAACAGGTATTATTTTTTAATTAAGAAATTAGGACGTTACACCTTCCATGCTCTGGAGAAGTACTATAATTATTGATAGAAATGTTTAGAAATTGGTACTTAGGGAAAGAATTTGATGGTGTTTTTGTGGTTGTATGTTAAATCTGAATTGCTTCTACTTAGTATGCATTGTGAGATTATTTAGGAATTGATGCTTTTATGAAGATAAAGACTCCACCACCAGCGTATGCTTTGGCTCTTCCACCTTCACCACCTAAAAAGGGTATTATATTTTTCAAACTTAATACATAATAGGGCATTACTATGGTGTTGTACTAGTATTTATAGAACACATTTACACTAGTTCTTTTTTTTATATGGCCGCATAACAGCCAACCTAATAAAACAAGAAAAACATATAGTCTAATAAAATAGAGTCGCATGCTAAGCCACCATAATTTGTCAAAAAGCATGGGCTACAATTACAACTACCAGCTTAGCCTTTCAATGCATTCATACTAGTTACACCTCCTATAATTATGTACCAAGTTATTGTGTTTTGAATAATCGAATACAATTGAGTGTTTTAATTCAAAGTGAGAGTTTTCTCTCTTTTCATTAGGCTTCTGAGCCATTTTTGTAATCATAGCAAAGTTCCAAATTTCGGTGTTGAGTTTAAGTGAGAAAGAATGTCCGAAATTGGTGTGAGTTTGGATTTTTTAAGAGGTGTTCACAGCTGCTACCCTTAAAAGTCCAGTTCCCGGTCATTTTCTGGGAAAAGCGACATCGTCGTCGTGTTCAGAGGGTCGAAAAACCCTAGACTAGTGATTTTCATCTTCGCCGAAAACCACCGTATCGTCGCCGTAAAACCACCTTGTCGTCGTCGGAAAACCATTTTTTGATCGCCGGAAAATCAGAGGTTGAAGACGGTCACGTCAGCTGCTGCTTCAGCACTGAGGTGTCATTTTTGACACGTCAACCCTATGACATCTTACCACTTGTCCCACTTGCCACGTCATCCAAACTCTTAGTAATTTTAATTCTACCCCCATATTTCCAATAATTTTAGCTTCAACCCATAACTTTTTTGAAATTACAGTTTGGCCCCTACACTTTCTGTAATTTCAATTTTACCCCACAAGTATCTAAAAATTACAAAATTACCCCCCAAACCTTTTGAAATTACCTTTTAGACCCTGAATTTTTTAAAATTTCCTTTTTGACCCAACATTTTCCAAATTGTTATTTTTCCCTTAAAACTCCAAAATACATACCTAGCCTACTTTTAACCTACAAAATGTCACCAAGACAAAGACCTTACCATGAAATTGAGATGGAGGAATTGAGGCGTCAACTTCAACCCACTGTTGAAATTCAGCAAACCCAAATTGAAGAGCAAAGAAGGTGTTTAGAAGGAGAATTAGATGAAAGTGATTCCCTATACACTGAAAACCATCATTCTCGGAAACAACAATGTCGGAGTAGTGATATTAAGGTGGAGATTCCAGATTTTGAAGGCAAGCTCCAACATTATGAGTTTGTTGATTGACTTCAGGTTGTTAAACGAGTGTTCGAGTTTAAGACTTCCCTGAGGATCAAAAGGTTAAGGTTGTTGCAGTGAAGCTGAAGAAGCATGCTTCGATATGGTGGAGAACTTTAAGAAGAAGTGTGAGCGTGTGACATCCAAGAAAAAGAAGAGCAAACAGAATTGAACTTTAGATGATGTTATTCGTTTGACCATCCGAATTGAAAAATAATTAACCAAGAAATCCTCATACCAACCTTGCTCCTCCTGGAACCCTAGAAACACCCGTAAGCCACAAACCCAACAACCTATCCCATCCAACAAAACCCTTCCTAAGCTCACCAAGAGACCAACCAAAAAGCAATCAAGTGTTTTAAATGTCAAGGATTTGGCCATATAGCTTTTAATTGTTCAAGTCGTCAAATTGTCACTATTATTGAAGAAGAAGTCTATGAAGCTTCTGAAGAAGATGAAGAGTTAATGTTTGATGAAAAAGAGCCATTATATGATGAAGAGTTCACCACTGCTAATCATGGTGAATCATTGGTGATTAGACAAAGCCTACACACCGCACAAACAAAAGAAGAATCTTGGCTAAGGCATAACATCTTCCACACCCGTTGCACTATGTAACGTACTAATTCCTAAATCCAAGAATAATGCCTGTTGGGAGCATATTCCTGGATTTCCGAAATTATTTCGCGTATTATGAATATCGGTCAACAGATAAAGTCTTAGGTAGTCCAACAATTACTTAAGAATAATGTAATTACATGCATACAATCATGAGTACATCCTCAGTAGTTCAAATACAAAATATTAAATCTCTATAGGCATGATGGGATACTCTCATACATTTGTCCTGGAATACTAAAACATCCCCCTGGGTATCACATGTACCCAAATATCTCGTCAAAAGAATACATCACTAATGCCTATATAAGAGAAATCAAAGTTCATCAATAACTTAGGCCGACATTACCCCAAAACAGGTCTTGTAACTTCAGTCAAGCTCCGGGTTGAGAACCATGCACATCTAAAGAATCCACAAAGCGTGCAGTGAGACTAAGTCCCAGTGAGAGAGGTCATGCATACAATGTGGGCAAACAGGCAAATGAGAAATGCACAATGAAATAAATATTCATATATAGATATACATAACATTATTCCTCAACCAACATCACCAATCACATACCAATATCAATACAAGTCTCTTAGTGATTTACCCATCACCATGGGGTCTTTTCTCTTATAACCTTTGGCCAGAACTGAGCTCAGTTTGTACAAGGAACGTTATCCCTATATCATTTTCCTCATGTCATAATTATCAATTAAGGGTTCCTTTTACTCTTACATATTTCCTCAAGGATCAAAAGCCCAAAATTCCTCTCATACCAAGGTATGCAAAATGTTCATAATGTAAGAGATATTCCACTTTCATACACATATCCCTAATCATGTATTATGTAGTTTCAAGACTATCAAATTAAATGATGCAAGTTCCTAAAGCCCTAGTGACAAAGATTAGGGTTTACACCTTTCAATCAATCCTCAAGCATCACCACACATTTTTATTCTTCAATTATAAAAAGGAAACATGAACACATCAAGAATCAAGAAATGGGAGAGAGAATAAAGTTCATACAAGAGAAACACATACAATGTAATGAGTGGGTGAACCTCACTCACCTCAAAGAGCACCCAAGAGAAGGATTGAAAGGGGTGAAGGGGTAGGAGACTTGGTGGTTGATGAATCTTCTTCTTCTTCTACTAGGAAAGCCCCAAGCTTCTCTTCCTCTCTCTAGAAATTGGAAAAACACAATAAGTGCCCCTCATAAATGCCCTAAATAGGTTTTTAAAAAGACTGATTCATGCATTCTTTCTCAAGCGAGAAATTCTCGCTTGAGCGAGAGAAATAAAGAAATGTTGTTTTTCGGGTTCTCGCTCAAGCTAGAGGCTTCTCGCTTGAGCGAGAATGCTCCAGAGAGCACCCCCTCTCTCTGGATGATTCTCGCTTGAGCGAGACCCTTCTCACTCAAGCGAAAATCTTCCAGAGACCCTCAACTTCCCCTGTTTCTCGCTTGAGCGAGAACCTCCTCACTCAAGCGAGAATAGCAGAAACCAAAATTCTCATTTTTACTGGTTTTCTCACTCAAGCGAGCCCATTCTCGCTTGAACGAGAATGTTCATAAATGAAAATTCTAAGTTTTCATTCCAAGCCTTCTTTTTCTAGTTCATTTTACATTGTTCTATACTCACTTCTTATAGAAATTGATTTATGAAAATTGGGATTTTACAATTCTACCCCCCTTAAATTAATTTTGTCCTCAAATTTGTCTGTAATGGTTTTAGTTACCTCAATCAAACAATTCAGGATGAATGGCACAAACTTCCTCTTCTTTTTCCCATGTAGCTTTCTCAGGCGTCTGCCCTTCCCAAATCACCTTCACTAATAGAATAGCCTTATTCCTCAGGGTTTTGAAACTCCGGTCAATGATCTTTGCTGGCCTTGTGGGAACTGACAAGTCGCCCCTCAATTGTACTGATTCAAATTCTAAGTTGTGTGAAGGGTCGTGGACATACTTTCGGAGTTGGGACACATGGAACACATCATGGATATTGCATAAATGGGGAGGCAAGGCAATTTTGTAGGCTAAGGGACCAATCCGTTGAAGGATTTGGAAGGGACCAATGAATCTTGGGTTGAGTTTCTTGGCCTTAATGGCTCTAACAGTACATGTGACGGGAGATACCTTAAGCAAAACATGTTCACCCTCCTCAAAATCTACGTTTTTTCTCATCTTATCGGCATATCTCTTCTATCGGCTTTGGGCCGTCCCTAGCATCTCCCTAATCCTCTTAATCCTCTCAGTGGTCTCCTGAACCAACTCCAGACCTAACAAGTAACTCTCCCCCACCTCACACCAACAAAGCGGGGAACTACACTTCCTACCATACAAGGCCTCATAGGGTGCCATACCTATACTGCTATGAAAACTGTTGTTGTACGCAAACTCTATGAGGGGTAGGTACCTATCCCAACTACCCTTCTCCTCTAGGACACAGGCTCTAAGCATATCCTCTAAAGTCTGGATGGTCCTCTCAGACTGACCATCAATTTGAGGATGGTAAACAGTACTAAACTTCAGTTTAGTACCAAAAGCTAGGTGTAAAGCATTCCAAAATCTAGAGGTAAACCTAGGGTCCCTATCTGATACAATGTTGGAGGGTACATAGTGGAGCCTGACGATCTCCTTGATGTACAGGTCTGCTAATCTACTTAAAGGGTAGGTGGCCTGAATTGGAAGGAAGTGGGCCGACTTGGTTAGCCGGTCCATAACCAAAATAGCATCGAATCCTGATGGGGTTCTAGGTAGCCCCATAACAAAGTCCATGGCAATTCCCTCCCATTTCCACTCGGGAATCTCTAAAGGCCTAAGGGTACCAGAGGGTTTCACGTGCTCGATCTTAACCTGTTGGCAGATCAGGCACTTAGAGACAAACTCAGCTATTTCCCTCTTCATGCTTGCCCACCAAAACATCCTCTTTAAGTCTTGATACATCTCGGTGGTGCCATAATGTATCGTAAACTTGCTCTTATGGGCTTCCTCTAGAATCTTATGTCGCAGACTACCCCCCTTAGGGACGCACACTCTTCCTTGGAAGAGAATCATCCCATCCTCTGACTCGGAAAACCCTGGCTGCCCCCTTCTATCTTGGAGTTCTACCTCTAAGTTATGGGCTTCTCTATTCTGGGTCCTCATCTCATTGGTCATTTCTATTCTATGCAACC
This sequence comes from Sesbania bispinosa, assembly GCA_026901365.1. Lineage (NCBI taxonomy): Eukaryota > Viridiplantae > Streptophyta > Magnoliopsida > Fabales > Fabaceae > Sesbania > Sesbania bispinosa. The sequence goes on from QLOH01000098.1 coordinate 1,030,191, forward strand.
ACAGACTATCAGTCCTAAAACTTACACTTAAGCTTAGGTCTTTAAACTCCCTCACTAGCTCTAACTCATGCACCATCGTTAATGATACATGCAGGGATTTTCTTTTCAGGGCGTCGGCCACTACATTGGCCTTGCCCGGGTGGTACCTAAGCTCAAAATCATAGTCCTTCAGAAATGCCATCCACCTCATCTGCCTCATGTTCAACTATTTCTGATCAAAGAGGTATTTGAGACTCTTGTGGTCACTAAATACCTCAAACTTCACCTCGTAAAGGTAATGCCTCCATATCTTGAGGGAAAATGCCACGACTGCTAGTTCTAATTCATGGGTTGGGTAATTCTCCTCATGGGGTCTAAGTTATCAAGAGGCATAAGCTACAACCCACCTCTCTTACATCAAAACACACCCTAATCCCTTACCCGAAGCATCACTATATACCTCAAATGGTTTGGATGGATTCGTTAGCAGTAGTATTGGGGTTGTGGTCAACCTACCCTTGAGCTCAATGAAGCTCTTCTCACACTTATCGTCCCACACAAAAGCTTGCCCCTTTCGGGTCAGCCGAGTGAGAGGTAAGACTAATTGGGAGAATCCTTTGATGAATCTCCTGTAGTAACCTGCAAGTCCTAAGAAGCTCCTAATCTCGGTTATGGTTTTAGGTCTCTCTCACTCCAGAACCGCCTCAATCTTATTGGGGTCTACCGACACACCCTCCCGGGAAATCACATGACCTAGGAAGTGTACTCTATCCATCCAGGATTCACACTTCTTAGGGTTGGCAACAAGTTGCTTTTCCCTCACACTCCCAAAACTACCCTTAAGTGTTGCTCATGCTCCTCTAAAGTTTGGGAATAGATAAGAATGTCATCGATGAACACGACCACACAATTATTTAAGTAGGGCCTGAAAATCCGGTTCATGTAATCCATAAACACGGCTGGAGCATTGGTTAAGCCAAATGGCATCATCAAATACTCGTAATGCCCATAGCGGGTTCTGAAGGCAGTCTTAGGTATATCATCACTCCTAATCTTAATCTGATAGTACCCTGACCGTAAATCTAACTTAGGGAACATTGTCGCTCCCCTAAGTATATCTAACAAGTCATCGATCCTAGGTAGTGGGTATTTGCTCTTATTGGTTACTTTGTTCAACTGCCTAAAGTCCACGCATAACCGCATACTCCCATTCTTCTTCTTCTTCACCAAGAGCACTAGTGCTCCCCAGGGTGACACACTAGAGGTGACATCCTATATGATGCCTTAGAAATAGGTCCCGTGCCCGACACGAGATTTATTGAAAACTCTTTCTCTCGGTCTGGAGGCAAGGTCATTACCTCACTAGGAAAGACATCTAGGAACTCCTTAACCGTAGCTATACCACTCAATTTGGAACAAGTCCCTATAATTGAGGAAAGCATTAAAATAAAGCAACTACACCTATTAGACAGGCATTCATGGATTTGAGTACAACTGAACAACAAAATCATAGGTTTCTCCCTCAGAGTAGGAGGAAGAGTTCGGAAAAGAACAACCTAATTGAAACAGTCAAGCATGACTTGGTTTTGGGATAACCAATTCATGCCTAAGATAACATCCATTCCTTTTAGGGGTAAACAAATTAAATCAACCTCGAAGGTCTTCCGTTGAATTTCAATAGGACATTTAAAAATGCAAGGGAAGTGGGGATTGCCTCCTTGGCAGGGGTACAAACATTTAACTAGTAAGGTAAGGAAACAACAGGCATGTTCATGTTCTTCACACAATCATTAGAAACAAAAGAGTGGGTTGCCCCAGAATCATACAGTACAATCAAGGTAGTTCCTTTGTACAAGCAGTACCTCGCAACAGGTCACCGGACTGAGCAGCCATCTCCCCACTGAGGTTGTAGACTCTCCCGACAGTTTGGTGTTTGGGAGCCTCATGTGCCCTCTTCGGGCATTGGGTTGCAATGTGCCCTGACTGACAACAAAAGAATCACTTCTTTTGACCAGCTAGGCACTCTCCTCGGTGGCCCTTTCCGCACTTGGGACATGCAGGGGTGGATGATGGTGGTGTTGACTAGGTCGCCGGTTGCTTGCCCTTTCCTCCTAGAACAAAGCCCTTGGGATTTCTCCACACATATGTGTCCTCCCTCTTCCTCTTGCCTTCAACCACATTCTTCTTAGCCTCTTCCTCCAGGATGCCATGCTCTATGATTAAGCACTTGTTAACTAGAGCGAAAAAGTCTCGGATCTATAAAGCCCCCACAATCTTCTTAATTTCGAGCCTTAAGCCCGCTCCCAAATGTTTACACTTCCATCCCTCATTGGGATTGAGTTGGAGAAGAGTAGAGTACTTTGAGAGTTCCTCGAACTTGGCCACATACTGGCCAACAGTCATGCTCCCTTGCTTTAGTGCAAGGAATTGTGCTTCCTTCAGGTTCTTGATAGTCTCCAGAAAATACTTCTCAAGAAACAAGGCCCGGAAGCCCTCCCAGGACAAAAGGGTCCTAAGGGGAGCCGCCCGTGCCTTGACCCCTTTCCACCAATTCTCAGTTTCTCCCTTCAGCATATAGGTGGCAAACTTAACCTTCATGTGGTCCTCACACACCATGACCTCAAAAATCTTGTCCATGGTGTTAAGCCATGCATCCGCCACATCCGGGTCGTAAGCTCCAGTGAAAGAAGGTAGACTGTGCTTATGGAATTCCGCTAAGCCGCGGGCAAAGGGATCCACTACCACAGGTTGAGGTGGAGGCGTTTCCCTTGGCCTTCGGCGTAGCTCTTCTAGTACAACGACATTGGTAGCAGTTTTCTCTCCCATCATTGTGGTAAGAGTCTGAAGGGCCGTAATAATAGGATCGGTACCCGTAATGTGTGGAGTAAATGCAGGACCACTCTGAGGTCTGCCTCGTCTTCCTCCAGCCATAATCCTACTGCACCATTAGTAAACATGGAGGTGATCAGTCTCTATAATCAAGAAATCACTCTACCACAGTCCAATTGGATGGAACTGCTCTGATACAGTAATATAACGTCCTATTTCCTAAATCCAAGAATAATGCCTGTTGGGAGCATATTCCTGAATTTCAAAAATTATTTCACACATTATGAATATCGATTAATAGATAAATTCGCTTAGGTAGTCCAACAATTACTTAAGCATAATGTAATTACATGCATACAGTCATGAGTACATCCTCAGTAGTTCAAATACAAAAGATTAAATTTCTATTGGCATGATGGGATACTCTCATACATATGTCTTGGAATACTAAAACATCCCCCTGGGTATCACATGTACACGCATATCCGTTCAAAAGAATACATCACTAATGTCTATACAAGAGAAATCTAAGTTCATAAATAACAGGCCGACATGACCCCAAAACAGGTCTTGTAACTTCAGTCAAGCTTCGGGTTGAGAACCCTGCACATCTAAAGAATCCACAAAGCGTGCGGTGAGACTAAGTCCCAGTGAGAGTGGTCATGCATACAGTGTGGGCAAATAGGCAAATGAGGTACAACGAAATACATATTCATATACACTTATACATAACATTATTCCTCAAACAACATCACTAATCACATAACAATATCAATACAAGCCTCTTAGTGATTTACCCATCACCATAGGGTCTTTTCTCTTATAACCTTTGTCCAGAACTGAGCTCAGTATGTATAAGGAACGTCTTCCCTATTGTTGAGTCTCAAAATATTATTAAATTGTTAATAATATTTAAGTCTCATATCCATGAGTTTTAATGAGTAACAAATTTGGTTAAATTTCCTAAAAAGAATGAATAGTTTCTGCTGAAGGTAGTTTTTGTGTTTTAGAAAACGAGTGTTACAGCAACCCTCTGAAATCATGCAACCCTTTGATGTGGTTGATGAGATTCTGGCAAGCGTACCAAAATTTTAGCAGTATAATAGTAAGTATGAGTTATCGTATCCACAGGGAACGGTTCACTTCGTATAATTTTAGTGATCAGATTATCAAGTGAGAAACTATTTTTGGAATGATATTTAATATGTAGAAATTAAATGGCATAAAGTAGATAAAGCAATAAAATAGGGTAAGATAAATTTACTTGGATTAGGATTGAACTTCGTATCATCGCACCCCTTATGTATGTGAATTCCTTCATTAATTATGAATTTATTCGTATGATACCTTAGCCAACTCTATTGTTTTACCCCAAGTTACTAGTAGTAAACCACTTGACGGTAGCCCATGCGGGTTCTCCCAGGCGACAAACTACCACGGCTTGATTGTTCTATTTGTCAGTTGTTAAAACTATCAATTCACTGCATATTCCTATAGGGACTACTATAAAGAGGTTGTCACATTCCATCTTTAATCATCGATTCCCCCTATATTCCTATAACAATTACTATGAGTACTTTTACCAATCAGAGTTCAAGTTTCCTATGTCTAGGCTCCCCCAAACTCGCTGTTAATCCGGAAATCTCTATCACATACTATCCTAAAACTAACCTATAACTCTGGCACACAGGCGGAAGCTATGAATTAAGTAAAGCATAAAAGTACCGATATCATAAAAACAGAGATCATAATTAAATACGAGAATTCACATACACTTGGGGATTGAATCAACTACATTCAATCCAACTGGAGAGTTTAGCTACTCCTGGTAGCCATTACAAACCAATGAAGAATCTGTCACCTTCTTCAATCCTCATGCTTCTATCTTGACACTCTATTCTAAACTCACCGACTCCCGCCTCCGTTGATCTTTATAAAAGGTATTATTTATAGACTCAGGAAAGCTATTTTAAATTTGGAAGAGATCTATCTAAATTTGAAATTTAAAAAGTTGATCTGTGTGCTGCGCTTCACCTGCGCTGAGCGCAGGTGAAGCGTGACTTCCAGTGAGATGCGCTCCAACCTGCGCTCAGCGCAGTTGGAGCGTGAAACACGCTGCAACTTTTCTTTGTTTCTTCATTTAACATCTTGATCTCTTTCTGATCTTATCCTTGCTTGCTTGGCTTTCCTTGTTTCCCTCTTTTTGATTTGATTCTATGTTTATTCTGCCTTTGAATTTAAATTGGGAAGTTATCTGCAGAATCCTTGTTTTAATGGCAGCTGATCTTATCTTTATTTGCTTCAAATTCGCATATCCTCTCCTCAAATAATGCTATCTTCTTTCCTTGTTCAAATCTTTCTCATAAATCTGCAAAATTAACAGATTTTCTATTAAAATAGTATCAAATTCAAATTCAAATCAAATAAACACAATTATTACAATTATTACTAAAAAGGGATTATTTTGGGGCATAAATTACAATTTTACCCTTGATAAGTGCAGTAAAAATACAAGAATATATCATATAATTTGCACTTATCAAATACCCCCCCAACTTAACTTCTTGCTTGTCCTCAAGCAAGAAAACCTTTTGCAATCAAGAATTAATTCAACCCCTCTGTACAATACCATTAACAGACATAAGGATAAATTTTCATCATCTCTTTGTTAGGAAGAAGTCACTTTCCAAATATCAGAAAAAATCAGAATTAAGAGATGTCACCAATCATCAATCAGAATAGGATAAAAAAAATCAGTCTAGCTTTCTCAAAAATAGCAATTAAAGCAATAAACGACAAACCAGGGTATTCTCTCATGCTCACGGGTAAGTGTTCCCTTAATTCTTCCACCACAGTTGAACAACTAAAATTGATAGTCGTTTCTAGTTTCTAAACATGCACATGGTCAATATGGATCAAAAGGTCTTTTCTTGGTAGTAATGAGGCTGGGCTATCAAGAAATCATGGTTTTTCTGGATAAGCAAAGAACATTTAGAATAGAGAGCAACTTTTGATTTTTCTTGAATTTGGAACTTCTCTCCATTCTCCATCTCATTCTTGATTTGTCTTACTTTGGCTGGCCTCTTTCTTTGTTTGAAGATGCACTCCCCCCAACTTATTCAATTAATTCACTTTTTCTTTTTGATTTTTGAGGGAGTGATCTTCTTTTTGCTTTCTTGTGCCTGCTCTTTATATTTCTTGACTTTCAATTCACCAACCTTTTTTTCCCATTATTTCAAGTTACACCTTGCTCTCTATCCCAAGTGTGTAAGGGACAGGATATAATCATCAATTATAGCTGGGGTGCATAAGAAGAAACATTAAAGCTCAAATGGGTTACCAACAAAATTGGAAAATTTTAACAAGGGTTGACTTTTTGGCACTGAGCAAATAATATAATCAACAAAAATTGCCTTTATCACTTCCATATTTTCCACATGCAGAATAAAATCCAAAAACTCAATCAATAACAATTGACAAGCAGCGGTGAAAACTCTCAATTTAAGTGTTTGGGCTCTCAACTCACCGGCTATTTGGCTAAATTCCTTGATAAAGCACTTACTGGTTTTAATTAACTACCCTGATAGGATCTCCTGAGAAGTATCCTAATCCTAACTGATTATGGAATTAAATCACAAAACCCTTTCTTCTTTCCTAATCTAGTTAGTTAAACTGCCTAATTTTAGAGAATTTTGAAAAAATTTCCTTAAATCCCTAATTCCTAAAATCTTCAAATTTTAAAAATCCTAAAAGAAAGAAAATACTGAAAATGCACTGCATAACAAAATGATGTATCAGTGGAGTATATATACAGTACATATCCAGAATATAAAAAGAGAGTAAAAATAAAATAAAATAAAAGAAAGAAAAAAATGAAAAGAAAAAGAAAGAAAAGCACCAAATAAAAATATCAGTCCTCCTGATCCATATAAGCTGCTCCATCTCCAGCTGCTCCACCCTCCCCTGGAAGAATAGGCCTGTCCCCAGGCCACTGTAAATAAGCTCTAAACTGAATAGGGTGCATGCCTGGGTAAGGGTCCGAGCGAGTCTGATAATGCAAATCCTGAAAATGTATTGCTGCTCGGTGAAGAGTGGACATCTGGGCCAGCATATGTGTGTTCTGGGCAATGATCTGCTGAGCCCAGACTGAAGTCAGCAAGTCTGCTGGTGGTGGTGGTGGTGGTGCCTGTGGCTGCTGATGCTGCTGCTCGTCCTCCTCCGGGATACAGTTGGATTCTATATATCCTCTATGCATGGGTCCTAATATAAGGACTGAGGGAAATACCTCAATCCCCCTGGCACTGCAGAGATAAGTGATAAGGGAAGGAAATCCTAAGCTGATCCTGGACTGGGGGCTCCGTCGTGCTATAGCAGATACAAAATCTGATATCTTCTGAGATATCACTCTGGCTATATCAATGTCCATACCAGCCAGAACGCTGTAGAGTAGATGTGCATGCATGACGACATCTGATACATGATTGGTGGGTTGAATGTTAGCCAACACCAACACTGTCCACATCCTTGTGATGTCTTTCATGTCTTTCCTGTAGATCCTAGCAGCCTCTCTGTAGGCGTTCCTCTCAAAAGTCCGCCCTGGCATACATATGTATTCTGCAGTCCTGATGTCTAATGCGTCATTGCCACGAATGCCCACCTCATGCATCAGTGTGAGGTACTGACAGTCCATCACATCCCGATCCTCAGGGGATGGATATTCAAGCAATGCATTGATCGCGTCACGACCATATGAAACAACCTGCCCCCTCACAATGGACTGACGCCTAGCATCAATGCCATGGTCTCCAAGGGCATTGGCGTAGAACTCCTTGACGATCTCGGGGTCAAAGTATCTGTCTGGCTCAGTGTAACATCCGAAAAATTTAGAAATCTAGAATTATAATAAAAATAATAATAATAATAATAAAATAAAAATACTTATAACTGTATTTCGATAATATTGGTTATAAAAAGAGAGTTATTTATAATTATAACAATAACTATTAATAAAATAATATTATAATATTAATGATATAATAATGATACGATAATATGGATACTAAGAGGGAGATATAATATAAGATTGGATTTTAGAAGATATAATAATTGTTATTAATATAACAAAATAATAATAAAATTATTAGAAGATAAATCACATTATTAAGGTTTCAATTAACCTTAATTGTTATAAATATAGTAATTTTATATTATTAATATAATAATATCATAATCGATAGGGATAACCTTAGGAAAGAGATATGTTCTAGCATTTTAATTTAAGATCATATTTCAAAATAGAAATGATGACATCACAAGAAGTAGAGATAGGAAAGTAATATCAGTTTTAGGATAATGTTTAACTATAAGATTTGAATTTAAATTTGAATGTAGATGGATAAGGAAAAGCTTAAGATGCAAAAATAAGGATTTGAGATTCTGGATATCTCGATTGAGCGAGAAGGATCTCGCTCAAGCGAGAATCTTCTAGAGAAGGGTGTATTTTCATGAGCATTCTCGCTCAAGCCAAAAATTCTCGCTTGAGCCAGAACGACAATTTCAACATTTTTAAAACACGACTGCAGACAGTTTCCACTCAGTTTCTCTTCCGTTTCGTCGTCTTTTCAGAGAGAGAAAGAGAGGTTCTAGTGAGAGAATGTGCCAATGAAAGTCAAGAACGGATTCTACACTCCAAGATCAAGTCTTTCATAAATCTTTCCTCCCTCAACGCCAATTACTCTTCATTCGTTCTTCATTTTCTCAACGCTCAGGTGGGTATGACTCTCACTTGTTTGTCTTTATTGATGCCATAGCATGACCCCTATTCTTATTTCCCTTTCTTTCATGGAATAATGATGTATGTATGAGATGAACTTAGGAAATACGAACGTATTGATGATTGGGTGTATTGATTTGCAAAACCATAGGGTAGAAGACTTGAATGATTATGTATTATGAACCTTGAGTGTGTTATTATGAAATCATGGGCCTTTGGCCATCACAATCATGAATTATGAGTTAAGATGTCATAGGGCTTATAGCCATCACAGAGCCTCCGGGCTATCACAGGGTCATTGACTGTCACAGGCCTTCGGGCAATTTATTTAAGAAAGACGAGGTAACCACATCGAACTCATGTCCAAGAGGGAGATGGGGTCCCCAATCACAGAATGAATTATGATTTAAATATTATTTAAGACTTGATCATAGGTAGCCCTGGACGACGGTCCTTGGTTACATGGCCGAGCGCTCATCACAGTCATGTTACAGAGAAAAGACCCCGGGTGTCGGGTAACAACACTTCACAGTCATGCATTGCATAATAAACATTGATTCAATGATTATATATTATGTGTAATTCATTTATTCATGATGCTCTAGATAGATATGTGTAATTGTGATGATTCTTGATTGTTTCCCTACACCGCACACACTTGTTACGCTTACTGGGACGTTGGTCTCACCCCATTCCATGGGAACAATATTTCAGTGGTGCAGGATACTCTTTAGGATTATGACGAGCAGTAGAGGACTCGTGGAGGATAGTAGTATAATGTTTAGTTACATTGATGTACTTAACGTTGCTTAGGACCACTATTGTTATTTGTTAGGATGTTCTTAGGAATTATCATGTTATTTTAATACATTGGATTGGAGCCTTGATGGCAACCTTGTATTGGCTTTTCTTTGATTTATGTGTGTAATGTTGGAGCTTTAGTAATTGCTGGGTTACTCAAGCGACTATATTTTATTTTGATACGCGAAATTGACGAATTAATTTCACGAGTTTGGAAGTAGTGCTCCCAACAGGCATTATTTCTGAATTTAAAAATTAGGACGTTACACTCAGCAACCGGCCTCCATCTCCTCCTGATGATCTCATCCAGGAATATATCAAATTCACCAGGATGTAGAGCAATTGGCCTCTCCTTAATAAAATTACAGTTCATCAGTGAACTGTAAGCCTCAAATGCCTTGAGGTCTTTAAACTTGGAGGCACCAAACTCTGGAGGAGGTGTCTCTCTGGTTCTCTTGGAACTCCCTCTGCCTCTGCCAGAGCTTTCAGTTCCCTTAACTATCTTGGTGCGAGCCATCTACAAACCACAATCAAACCAAGATTATTTTTAAACAAATAATAGATTACTCATAATTAATGAAATAAGTGGCCAATTTAATTCAAAAACCAGAGCAATAATCCATTCAAGCACTTGTGCACAAAATCTTGATTTTTAAGTTACCAAATGCCAATTAATTAATTTATTAAGAGCATGCTAAAGTGATCAATTAAAGCAGTCCTAATTAAGTTTAAAATAGGGCATAAAAATGGTAACAAAAATTAAGCTAAAAAATCATGTTATCAGCAACATGCAATAGGGCACAGTCAGTCATGCATGGTCAAGCAAAAGTTATGGAACAATCTAAACATACATGCACCAAACAGAACAACTTGCAAAAATTCATTGAGCACTTCAAAAACTACCACCTAAACTTGTTTAAATATACCAATAATCATACCAAAGCAGCAAACATACTAAACATAGACTCTACTGACAAATTTTCCTAGTCTAAAGGGTCCTAAGAGCCTAAGTTTTCTATCTTATGGTTTTTCTCAAATAAATGAAAAACTGAAAATTTTAATCGGTGCAAACTAACTAAAACTATAAAAACATACCTGATGTAGCCTCAGAAACTGTAAAGAAGTGGATTTGGAAGTGAAAAGGTCAAAGGAAAGGATGAAACTTCAAAGAAAATGAACTTTAGGAAGTTGGGAAGGCTTGAAAATGAGCCTTCCCGCTTCAGTTTTTGAATTTAAACTGCAGCGTGACGCGCGCTCCAGTATGCACTCAACGAGGCATAGAGCGCGTGTCATCAGGAATCTGAAGCGACCCGTTGCGCTTCAACCTGCGCTTAGCGTAGGTTGAAGCGTGAAAAATAGAAACAGATTGATATTTCTACGCTTCACTTGCGCTAAGCGCAAGATGAAGCGCAGAAAACAGAATTGAATTTTTAGTCTTGTTTTCTACTTCTTCCTATTTTTAAATGTTTCTCATCCTTTTCTTATTAAAAATCAATCCATTTCCTATCAATTTCTTTTTATACATAGGCATTGACTCTAAACAAACAAAAATCAATAAGAAAAGAAAAATTAAAATAAAAAATGATGGGTTGCCTCCCAGGAAGCGCTTGTTTAACGTCTGATAGCTCGACACCTGGTTACTTAGAAACCTATGATGGCCTCAATTGGAGGATGATGGTTGACTCTGTCCAGTTCTTCCTTTTAGTTCCCATCCTCCATGCCAATTTCTTATTTTCTCATCATCACTGTCTTCCTCTATGTCTGATGTTGATCTTTTTCTCTTTTTGTATCTGAACTCCAAAATTGATTCTGGCTGCTAAACTCTCATTCTTGGTTTCCTTAGAAATCGGGAAACCTTTTTCTTCTTTTGTTCTTTATCATTTATAAGAACTTCTTTCTTTTTCTCTTTTTGCAGCTTTGATTGGAATTGGTAGATCCCATCAGTAGGATCTATTCCAATCTTTTCTGGAGTTGTTAGTACCTTGGGGATTCCTCTATCAATGTGGAATATAATGCTTTCATCCTTTGAGCTCAATTGATATTTTCCCCTATCAACATCAACTATCATCTTGGCAGTCTTCATGAAGGGTCTTCCTAATATCAGGGGGACATCAGTATCCTCCTCTTCTGTCTTTGCAATGTAGAAGTCCACCGCATATACATACTTGTCCACTTTGACTGGTAGATCTTCAACAATCCCATACGGGCTTTGAGTGGACTTATTTGCAAGAAGTAACTTTACATTTGCAGGCTTGACCTTCAAAATACCCAGTTTGTTAAAATACGATAGCAACATCAAATTGATGCTCGCTCCAAGGTCTAATAAAGCATGAGTAGCATGTAAATTTTCAATAGAGAGGGGCAATGTAAACTTACCTGGGTCAAGGGACTTACCTATAATATAGACCTCTTCAGGTTCCTCTTCCTCTTCTTCTTGTACTGCCTCTTGGTCTTCCTCTTTTTGAACATTTTCTTGGACTTTTTCTTCTTTGGGGAGTGCTTCTTCAAAGATGATGCTTTCTTCTTCATCACTTTCTTCTGACTTGTTGCCATCAGTAGCAATCAAGTTGCAATGTTCCTTTGGGTTGGTTTGACTATTAACTGTGAAGTGGCTATTTTTGTGGTCTCCCATCTCCTTTGCTAACTGGCCCACTTGATTTTCTAGTTCTTTGATTGATGCCTCTGTGTTCTTTTTGAATCCATCAAATCCTGTCAGAAAGTTATCAATCTTCTCTTCCAACCTAATGAGTCTGTCATGTATTGTTGGTTGTTGCTGTTGATAAGGTGTCTGCCTATTTCCACCATTCTCCCCCATCCAAAGTTGGTTTGGTTGTTTCTTCATCCTTGAGAGTACTGGTTATTATTATTGGAGAAATTACCTTGCCTTCCCTGATTACCCATGAAGTTGACTTGCTCTGCTTGTGTTTCTTGGAAAGAGCATTGACCATTGGGATGGTCTCCTCCATAGAAGTCACATATCAATGGTTGAGCTTGAATTGGTTGAGATTGGACAGCCTTAAGTTGTTGAGGGAGTACTTTTAATGTTTCAGTGAGTGCCTCTATTTGTCTCTTGATAAGCTTATTTTCTGCTAGAATGGCATCACTTGAATTAAGTTCCAGCTTTCCCTTCTTCTGAATCTGAGATGGTTGTCGTCCACATTGGGCTTGTTGATCATTCTGGGCAAAATTGTCAATAATTGCAACAACCCGCTCAGCATCCACTGATAAGATAGTTCCTCCTGATGCAACATCTATAAAGGACTTGGAATCCGGTCTGAGTCCATTGCAAAAGATATTAAGTTGGGCAATGTCATCGTAATCGTGATTTGGACATTTTCGCAGCAAGGACTTGTATCTTTCCCATGCTTCACATAGTGGCTCATTAGCTCCTTGTCTGAATGTGGATATATCTAATTTAGCTTGAATATATTTCCCTGGTGGGAAAAATCTTTTTAAGAATTTTTCTTCAACAACTCCCCAAGTAGTCAGACTTTGATTGGGGTGTGACTTCAACCACTCCTTAGCTTTTCCTATCAAAGAGAAAGGAAAAAGACGTAAGTATATAGATTCTAAATCTCCCTCTTCAAATCCCATAGCGCCTATTAATTCATAGAAGTTAGAAAGGTGAGTGTGAGGATCCTCATGATCCAATCCTACGAATTGATGAGCACTAATGAGGTTAAGATGGGCAGCTTTTAGTTCCAAGGTCTTCGCAGTGGCAGGTAATACTATGCTTGATTAGTGGCGAGGGCCTTGGTGCATGACATACTCTCCTAGAGTCCTTCGTCTTGGTTGTTCTTCTGCCATCTCCTTAGGTTCTTCAAAAAGTCTCCTTCTTCTTCTTCTCTTATTTCTACTTCTATTCTTCCTGGCTGTCCTTTCTATTTCTGGATCAAACTGTAATTGATTTGGGGACACCTGGCCTCTTAAAAGCATAAACAAAAGAGCTCGAAAAGGATAAGTGTTGAAGATAAGATAAGAATAATTTGAATTTTAAATTTTAAAATTTAAAATTTCAATTTTTTTTAAAAACGAGAAAATAAAAATAAAAGAAAAATTAAAAATTAAAATTCCTAAGATAGAGTATATACAACTTGATAATTAGACCTCCTAAGTTTATACGAATTGATACACCGTTCTCCGGCAACGGCGCCAAAAATACTTGATGAGATTCTGGCAAGCGTACCAAAATTTCGGTAGTATAATAGTAAGTATGAGTTATTGTATCCACAGGGAACGGTTCACTTCGTATAATTTTAGTGATCAGATTATCAAGTGAGAAACTATTTTTGGAATGATATTTAATATGCAGAAATTAAATGGCATAAAGTAGATAAAGCAATAAATTAGGGTAAGATAAATTTACTTGGATTAGGATTGAACTTCGTATCATCGCACCCCTTATGTATGTGAATTCCTTCATTAATTATGAATCTATTCTTATGATACCTTAGCCAACTCTATTGTTTTACCCCGAGTTACCAGTTGTAAACCACTCGACGGTAGCCCATGTGGGTTCTCCCAGGCGACAAACTACCACAGCTTGATTGTTCTATTTGTCGGCTGTTAAAACTATCAATTCACAGCATATTCCTATAGGGACTACTATAAAGAGACTGTCACATTCCATCTTTAATCATCGATTCCCCCTATATTCCTATAACAATTACTATGAGTACTTTTACCAATCAGAGTTCAATTTTCCTATGTCTAGGCTCCCCCAAACTCGTTGTTAATCCGGAAATCTCTATCACATACTATCCTAAAACTAACCTATAACTCCGGCACATAGGCGGAAGTTATGCATTAAATAAAGCATAAAAGTACCGATATCATAAAAACAGGGATTCATAATTAAATACGAGAATTCACATACACTTGGGGATTGAATCAACTACATTCAATCCAACTGGAGAGTTTAGCTACTCATGGTAGCCATTACAAACCAATGAAGAATCTGTCACCTTCTTCAATCCTCGTGCTTCTATCTTGACACTCTATTCTAAACTCACGGACTCCTGCCTCCATTGATCTTTACAAAAGGTCCTATTTATAGACTCAGGAAAGCTATTTTAAATTTGGAAGAGATATATCTAAATTTGAAATTTAAAAAGTTGATCCGTGTGCTGCGCTTCACCTGCGCTCAACGCAGGTGAAGCGTGACTTCCACTGAGGTGCGCTCCAACCTGCGCTCAGCGCAGTTGGAGCGTGAAACACGTTGCAGCTTTTCTTTGTTTCTTCATTTAACATCTTGATCTCTTTCTGATCTTATCCTTGCTTGCTTGGCTTTCCTTGTTTCCCTATTTTTGATCTGATTTTGTGTTTATTCTGCCTTTGAATTTAAATGGGGAAGTTATCTACAGAATCCTTGTTTAAATGGCAGCTGATCTTATCTTTATTTGGTTCAAATTCACAGATCCTCTCCTCAAATAATGTTATCTTCTTTCCTTGTTCAAATCTTTCTCATAAATCTGAAAAATTAACAGTTTTTCTATTAAAATGCATCAAATTCAAATTCAAATCAAATAAACACAATTATTACAATTATTATTAAAAAGGGATTATTTTGGGGCATAAATTACAATTTTACCCTTGATAAGTGTCGTAAAAATACAAGAATATATCATATAATTTGCACTTATCAGTGGTGCAACCTTCTGAAGAAGAGGAACCTACTGATTGATCAAGACCTGCTGAAGCTAGAGAATCTTCTGAAGATGGGAGACGTCGTACTGAGACTTGTATCTTTTTGGAAAAGTGCTTCTCTGTTAATTCCTTTTGAAGACTCAAGTCTTCCGTAGCTTTCCTTAGCCGATTGTGCCTCTTCTCCTTCTGGAAAGTCAGAACAGTTGCTTTTAGGCATATTTCAAATCACTATTCACCAAAAAGGCAATGTCTGTTGTGAAAGTACACTGTGCTAAAAAAAGTAGAGTCTGCGTTGCTGACACCTACTACCTGTTGCACCTGTTACTGCAAGCTGCCAAGGTTATATGTCACAACGGGAAGAAAGCTATCTCTCAGTGGAATTTACAGAAGTCTACCGGTCTCATTTCTTTTCGCCTATATAATTGAGGTCTCATGCAGAAGAAGATAGAGAACAAACCAACTTGCTGAAGCACTATTGAAATTCTCTGAGAAATATATATTCATTTGTTTCATTTGTACAACAACTTCTTATCTTGAGTTATACACAGTTATTTGTACTTCTTACCCAGTTTAGGCTTTAAACTTGTGTAGTTTGAAGGCTTAAACATTTTTCTTTTTATACACTATTTCTGTTTAAGCCTGGAGAGGCTTGCTATTTAAACAATACTTGGGTTTAAGCCTGGAGAAGCTTGTCTGAAAAAGAATACTTGTTGTAAAGAGCCTGAAGAGGCTTGTCTAAAAAAGAATAGTTGTAACTGTGATTAGTTAGTGGAAATCCTTTGCTAGTTCGGCATTGGAACTGAACGTAGCTCATGGTGGATGTGAGTGAACCAGGATAAATCTCTTGTTTAAGTTCTCTCTTATCCTTGTCTCTCAATATCTGTTATTTAAAATAACTGAAGGGTTTTGAGTAATCTGTTTTATAAGTTTGAACTGAAAACAAATTCAAACGCTCTTTAAAAATAAGTTTCCAAAACTATTTTCTGGACCTGCTAAAGCCATTTCAGCAAGTACCTTAATGCTTCAGTTTCAGTTACTTGCTAAAAATTCTTTTTGAGAAGTTCTGATTGTAAAAGTTTTTATAAAATCTGTTTGAACATATAAAACACTATTCAACCCCCCTTCTAGTGTTTCCTATGGTTTCTACAGTTGGTATCAGAGCTCAACCTCGAGTTGAGCATTTAACAAGTGCTGAGGAAAGAAGATCCAGATGGAAACCTCAACAAGTAATCATCACTACATCGCAGAAGGAGCCTCTGTCTCAAGGCCCCCAGCTTTCAATGGTACAGACTATCATCACTGGAGAGATCGTATGAAGTTGTTCATTGAGAGCAGCAACATAGATCTTTGGGATGTAGTCACTGATGGTGATTATATTCCCACCAATAATGGTGTGCCCATTCCCAAGGTAGAATGGACTGGTGAACAGAAGGCACGTGTACAACTTAATGCAAAAGCAAAATCCTATTTAGTTTGCTCTTTGAGTAAATCTGAATTTGAGAAGGTGCATGGATGCACTTCAGCCAAGGAGATCTAGGATACTTTGGCATCAGCCCATGAAGGGGCTGATAATGTCAAACAATCTAAGATCAACATGCTTGTTCATCAGTATGAGATGTTCAAGATGCACGAGTCAGAAACCATAGACCAAATGTATGGTAGGTTTCAGACCATAACTAATGGAGTCAAATATTTAGGAAGATCTTATGACTCTAGTGATAATAATCACATGATTCTTAGGAGTTTACCAAATATTTGGAGGCCCAAAGTAATTTCCATTCAAGAGGCAAAAGACCTCAATACTTTAAGAATGGAGGAACTTTTGGGATCCCTCAAGGTCCATGAGTTGGAACTTGGTGTAGATGCTCCTAAAAAGAAGTCACTTTCCCTGAATGCCAAGTCCAAAGTGCTGAAGTTTGGACCACAAAAGGCCATGAAAGCTGAGGAGTCTTTAGAAGGTTCTGAAAATTCAGAGGGGAGCTCTGATGATGATGATCTTGCTCTTTTGAGCAGAAAGATCAAGAGGATGCTTCAGAGGAAAGGAAAGTTCAGAAAAAGCTCATCCTCTGAAACCAAAATGGGTAAGTCTGGTAAAGAATCTTTTTCTACTGACAAAATAATTTGTTATGAATGCAAACAGTCAGGGCATATGAAGGCTGATTGTCCAAAGCTGAAGAAACCCTCTTATAAGAAGAATAAGTTCTTTAAGAAGAAAAAGGGTTTGATGGCAACCTGGGAGGACTTAGATGATTCAACCTCAAAAGAGGAAGATGAGTCTGCTGAAGAAGCCAATCTATGTTTAATGGCAAGTCTCCCTTCATCAGATAGTTCTGAATCTGAGGTAATTCCTCAAACTCTACAAGACATGTATGATGACTTGCTGGAATGTTCTAAAGAGCTTTTCCAAGAGTACAAAGATTTGTCTAGAGCATATACTGAAGCTGCAAATAAAAGTGAAGCTCTTGAGACCGAAAATATTTTACTTAAAGAAAAACTCTTGAAGAATTCTAAGGCTAGTAGTTCAGAAAGTTTAATCAAAGAAAATGAATTTCTAAAGAAACAAGTTGCTAAACTTACTAGAGACCTTTCCAACTTTGTCAATGGAACTAAGAACCTCAACAGAATGTTGGGTGTTCAAAAGAACTCCAAAAACAAAGGACGTTTAGGATACTCAGACAGTGAATCAGCACATGATTCAAATTTTAAACCTGCTGAAAAAGTTATGAAAAGTAGAGGATGCTCTCACTGTGGAAAACCTGGACACAGTGTGTCTCAGTGCAAACACAAGAAAAAGGGCAAACCTGCTGCTAACAAAAAAGGACCTAAAAGGATGTGGGTACCTAAGTCTCTGATTATTCCTGTTGCAGATGTGTTTAATAGGACAAAGGAGACACCACAAATGGTACCTGGACAGTGGTTGCTCGCGACACATGACAGCAGAAAGGTCTTTGTTCCAAAACCTTAGACCTAAGGATGGAGTGGTGGTGACCTTTGGAGGAAACCAGAAAGGTAGAATCACTGGTATTAGTTTAGTAGGTATATCCCCTCTCTCTGTTATACAAAATGTTCTCCTTGTAGATGGTCTTCAACACAACCTATTGAGCATAAGTCAATTATGTGACAGTGGATATGTTGTATCCTTCACTAAGGATTGTTTTGTAGTCAAAGATGCTTTTGACCAAGTCACTTTTACTTCCAAGAGACACAGTAATGTGTATAAGATAGATCTTGAGGAACTTGCATATCAAAATGTGACTTGTTTGCTTTCTGTTAAAGATGAAAAACAGATTTGGCATCAGAAACTTGGGCATGCCAGCTTGAGGTTAATCTCAAAGCTTACAAAGCACAATCTTGTAAAAGGATTGCCCAAGCTTTCTTTCAAATCTAACATTTTATGTGAAAACTGTCTTAAAGGTAAACAAACAAGAAGCTCTTTCAAGAGTAAAAATGTTGTGTCTACCTCCAGACCTTTAGAACTTATTCACATTGATCTGTTTGGTCCTACAAGAACTGAAAGCTTAGCTGTTAAAAAGTATGGCTTAGTCATTGTTGATAACTACTCTAGATACACATGGGTTATATTCCTCAAAAGCAAGAATGAGACTTTTGAGAATTTCACAAAATTCTGTAAGAAGGTACAAAATGAAAAAGGCTTTTGCATTTCTGCAATCAGAAGTGACCATGGGGGTGAGTTTGAAAACTTAAGCTTCAGCATGTTCTATGATGAGAATGGGATCTCACACAATTTCTCTGTGGCTAGAACACCTCAGCAAAATGGGGTTGTTGAGAGAAAGAACAGAAGCTTGCAGGAGATGGGTAGAACCATGCTCATTTCAAGCAACCTACCAAGATCATTATGGGCAGAGGCTGTTCACACAACTTGCTACATTCAAAACAGAATTTTGGTAAGACCAATTCTCAAGAGAACTCCCTATGAATTGTGGAGAGGAAGAAAACCCAACATTTCTTATTTTCACATTTTTGGCAGTGAGTGTGTCATACTTAACACCAAAGATGATCTGGGTAAATTTGACTCTAAATCTGATAAGGGATTCTGCATTGGTTATTCAGAAACATCCAAGGCTTACAGAGTTTACAACTCTAGATCCTTGACAGTAGAAGAATCTATTCATGTTAGATTTAATGATGCTAAAGAGACTAATAGGGAACTATCAAATCTCTAGAAGATGATTTTGCAGGTATGGAGTTGAATCCTACTTCAGAGACTCCAGAGGTCAAAACTGAAGCACCTGCTTGAGGACCCTCTGAAGTACCTGCTGAACGGACTTCCAGACAACCTGTTGAAACTGATCCTCTTCACAGAGTTAATGTTGAGTCTCAGAATGAGCAAGTATTCCTCGCAGGCATGAGTGGAGATACAGAACTCACCATCCTCGAGAGAAAATCATTGGTGATACTTCAGAAGTAGTAAGAACAAGATCAAAACTTAGAGAAGTCAATAATCTTGCCTTCCTCTCTAAAATTGAGCCAAAGAACATTGAGGAAGCTCTGCATGATGAAGGGTGGATCCTAGTCATGTAAGAAGTGCTAAATCAATTTTCCAGGAGTGATGTCTGGACTCTTGTTCCTAAACCCCATGGGAAAACTATTATTGGAACCAAATGGGTGTTTAGAAACAAACTTTCTGAAGATGGTCAAGTGATCAGAAACAAGGCCAGATTGGTTGCACAAGGCTATAATCAACAATAAGGTATTGACTTTACTGAAACTTTTGCTCCAGTAGCAAGGCTTGAAGCCATTAGGATTTTACTTTCCTATGCATCCAATATTGGAATCAAACTATATCAGATGGATGTAAAGAGTGCCTTCCTAAATAGATTCATTGAGGAAGAGGTATTTGTTAGACAACCCCCTGGTTTTGAAAATCTGACTTTTCCTGATCATGTTTTTAAATTAAAAAAGGCTCTATATGGTCTCAAACAAGCTCCCAGAGCTTGGTATGACAGATTGAGCAATTTTCTACTAAAAAATGGTTTTGAAAGAGGAAAGTTTAATACAACTCTTTTTAGAAAAATGTCTAACAAAGACCTGATTCTAGTCCAGATATATGTTGATGACATTATTTTTGGATCAATAAATTCCTCTCTGTGCACTGAGTTTTCAAGGCTTATGCAATCTGAATTTGAAATGAGTTTAATGGGTGAACTTAAATTTTTCTTAGGACTTCAAATTAAGCAAGATTCTGATTGTATATGGATCCATCACGAGAAATATACAAAACAAATGCTTAAGAAATTTAACATGCATGATTGCAAACCTATGTCAACTCCTATGCACCCTTCAGCAATCTTGAGTAAAGATAAAGGAGAAGAATGTGTTGACCCAGCCATGTATATAGGCATGATTGGATCTCTGTTGTATCTTACAGCAAGCAGGCCTGACATTATGTTCAGTGTATGCCTGTGTGCAAAATTTCAATCAGACCCAAAAATAACTCATTACAAGGCTGTTAAAAGAATTTTTAGAAATCTCAATGGTACTACTAATCTTGGTTTATGCTATAAGAAGAGTAAGGATTGCAAATTATTATGTTACTGTTGTTAGGTATATGCACTAGAGACTTATATGTTTTCGAAACATCCATCACATGTATCATATTATTTTATAAAGGCAATTCATTTTTTTAGAATATAATAAATGTCCTTAGAATTGTAACACCCGCATTTTTACCGTTTTCCCGTTTTTGCTGTTTTAAGCGTTTTAATGGATTTTAAATGATTAAAATTATTTTTAATTGTCAAAATTTATATTTTTGGATTCAGTATTAAATTTCCTATTTTTAGGAATTTTCTGGGAATTTTTGGGATTTTTCTACAAAAATTGACCTTTTTGCCCTCCGGTACCCCGACCCGGGCCCGAATACTCTTGATCCGGGCCAGAAAAAAATTGTACAAACCTTATTTTCTCCTCTAAAAATTGCGCTACACAGCATGGTGCATGTGTGCCACTTGTCCATGTCTTCCTTCACACCATTAAGTCTATATAAAGGAGAAAGCTTCACTTTATGGCCATTTTTCACTTAGCCATCTTCTCCACCTACCCATTTTCTCTCTTCTTTTTTTCTTTCTCCCTTGCTGGCCGCGCACCACCACCCTTTCTACCAAAATCCACTTGTTGGAGGCTTGAAGGAGGAGCTTGAAGGGGCTGTTGGAGGAGGAAAAATCTGCACTCATTCCCTTGAAGATCTAAGGTAAAGGGGGGGAGAACTTGAACTCTAGTAGGCCATGTAACTAGAGTCAAGGATTTGCCCTTGAATCCTTGTTTTTTTTCCTCTTATTTTTCTCTTGAAAAATCAAACCTTTGAGCTTGTTCTTAAGAAAATATTTTCGGTCTTGATGAGCTGGGTTATTGTTGTTGTTTGCATGTCTTTGATCTTGCTTGGATTGTTGTTGATGGTTGGGTTGTGTTGCATGCAAGCCATGGAAGGATTTTTGTTGAAAAATCCCTCCTTTTTCCCCTTAAGCTCTCGGCCAAGAGAGGAAGAGGTGGCTGCAGGTGTGCAAAAATTATTTTTGATGGTTTGGATGTGATTATATGATGGATATATGTACATGCATGTGGTTGATCTTAAGTGGAAAAATTGATTTGGTGATTTATCTTGAAAATAATGATGTTTTGAGCATGAAAAATGCAAGTTTGAGCCTTGAGCATGTGCATGTGTGATTTGGATAGTTTGAAATATCCTTTTTGATGTTTAAAACACATGGATGAGATTATGTGTGATTTTGGCAAAGATTGGAGAAAGAAAGAAAAAAAAAAGAAAAAGAAAATTTGATGAACATTCAAGCTTGTTCTTGAAGTTCATGAGGATTCTTGATGAGATTCATCAAGGGAGACCTTTTTGATCTCGAAAAGATCAAAAAGAGTTTAAAAACATGTTTTAAGTGTAAGGGACTAAAAGATAAATTTTTTGTACAAAAGGGGCCAAAGTGCAATTAAGAATGAGTCTTTAAAAATAAATAAAACAAATTCGGATTTCCAATTCCAACCAAGTAAAAGTCAACTTAAAGGTCAATATTTTAGGTTGCCATGACTAAAAATAAGTTCCTAAGAGTTATAAACCTTTAGGCTTTTAATTTAAGTTTAAAACCTTTAAGAAAAGGAGTTAAAGACTCATTAAAAGTCAATCAAGATTAGATTATGAAATTAAAGTTAATTGGAGTTGGACTTCAACTCTAATCCAAGTTATTAAGATTAAAACTCAAGAGTTAATTAGTGGACTTGGCTAATTTAGTTATCTAAGTTAATTAACCAAATCTACTTAAGTTAATTAAGTAAAGAATAATAAATTAAGGCTAAAATTAATTAACCTTAATCAAATATAATTAAAAGCTTAATCCAAGATTAAGGAAGAGATTAAGGAATAATTAGGAATTAATTAGGATCTTAAGTAAGGATTAAGACTTAATTAAAGAAGATTAAGACTAATTATAGTTCAGTTAATGAAAACTAATTGTAATTAAAGATTAAACTTAATCTTAATTAGTCATACAAGAGGAATTAGGATAAGCAATGCTATCCATAAGACACAATCATAAGTCTTAGTAAATTATAGGACTTAAGTGGACATGATTATCAAGAACATTAGTACAAACTACCTTAAAAGGCTATAACAAACACACTCTTTCTTCATAAAACTTGAGAAGCTTAGTGAGAGAGTGCGGTTCCAACCCAAGGTAGGGTTCGATTTTC
This sequence comes from Sesbania bispinosa, assembly GCA_026901365.1. Classification (NCBI taxonomy): domain Eukaryota; kingdom Viridiplantae; phylum Streptophyta; class Magnoliopsida; order Fabales; family Fabaceae; genus Sesbania; species Sesbania bispinosa. The sequence goes on from QLOH01000098.1 coordinate 1,052,932, forward strand.
CTTGAAGGAAAGACATTGAATTCGGGCCGTGCCACGGGGATGTGGTGACGTTGAATGGTTCAATGGGCTTTGCCTGTAAGGATGTGAATGTTGTGAGCATTGTTGTGTGACATGCATCATGAAGCATTGTTGATGTTCGAGGTTGAAAACCTTATGACCTATATGACAGTAGCACTTGGTACAGTGTGAAATCGGTTGGGAAGGGTGCAACTGGGTTTTGCAAAGAACGCCAGTGGGTCCTCAAAAGGGACGCCAGCCCTGAGGATAGCCTAGCTCCCGGAAGATCTCAGGGGACATAGATTAGCTCCCTACTGTCGAGATTGGGGAACCCAGCTTAGCTATTCCTGTCGCTCTCATGATTTTCGGGTCAGTTGAGATTGTCTGGAAGAACGCTTAAATGATTTGGCCAAAATGTATGAGCAATGCTCTTTGTACCAATGCTAGTACAGACTCTAACTCCTGACGTGCTGTGTATATATGGTCGGGCAGCTGCTATGTGCTCTGCCGATGGTGATGTTTCCCTGGGCCCGCATGCATTAGATATTACATTATAATAGTAGAGTTGCGTTCATATGAGTACACCATGATGAGATGTCGTGATTGCTTATTGATTCGACTGTGTGGATTGCCTCTATGTGTGTGCTCTAGTTTGCTGTATCCTACATGCTGGGAGTTCATGCAATGTTCTCACCCTCCTGTTCTATGTTTTCTTTCTATGCTCTTCTCGTCACGTTGATAGTCGGTATCGAGGACTTCCGTCATGACGTCAATGCAGGTGCGACTCAGATGGTTGCCGAGGGACACCCGGTGGGCGACGAGTATCCCGCGCAGGTGTGAGTTCTATGGAGGGGGAGTCTGTGTCATCATCACGCACCCCAGACTTCCTCTTGTACTTGAGAAGGAATAGGTTGTGTTGAGTCTAGGTAGTGGCAGCTCTGATCTAGCGACCTCTTGTTTTGTATTTTGTTGAGGTCTTATTTATTCTAGTCTACTACTGGAACTCATGTTTTGCGTGGTTGCCTTGTTGGCTCAAAAAGTACATCGACACCGTGATGTATATATGTATATATATATATATATATATATATATATTTATGATGTTTCCTTCCTTATGATTCATTTTATAACTATGTGTGTGCTATGTAGGTAGGCGCGGTAATAAGCGTCTAGATGTTTTCGGAAAAATGAGCTTTAAATATAAGGAAAGGATATTTCATAAGTACTTAAAATAAAGCTAGAGAGGTAATAGGCCAATGACATCTAAACCCTTTTCAAAAAAAAAAAAATTCTGTATTTTGACGTTTTTGAAAACAGTAAGTTCGTTCGTCACGTGTCATATGTGACATTCTTAGCGGTATAACTAAGGGTGTCGCAAGAATAGTAAGCTCAAACTTCATAAGAAATCAAGTAGATGACTTGATCGTGAGATCTTATGAAGAACTATTCTTAAAATAGTCCCTAGTCAAGTATCATCTTAGGACAAAGATGCATGTAGACTAGTATGTGAGTTCATTGATGATCACATATCACGGATCACGGATATGAGATATCATGTGCTCACATAGGTACACATTAAGAGTAATGGTGTACTGGACAGACCCACCTTAAGAACGTTGCATGGATTGTTACATAAGTGTCATGAACGTTTCTTAAATTGATAAATTTTATATGAAGTCCTTTGACCTGAAATCACTACGATTCCTACATAAGGAATTATATGTTTTAAATATCATCAAACGTTGCCTGTAACAAGGCGATCATCAAGTTGGTATTTGGACATATAATAAATAATGTGGTGGGATGTGAGTGACCTAGATGGGATTTGTCCCTCCTATGTAACAGGAGTTATATCTATAGGCCTCTTGATAAAGTGAGACTGCAAAATGCACGGCCATGCTCAGGAGGATAAACATGAGATGTTTATTTTTGTACAGTTTACTTGGGGATCAAGAAAACATAAATTGAACTAAGCAAGGTTGACACATTCCATGCCCTTGTGTTCAATTAGATATTTGGACAAAGGGATAAATCATACAAATTATCATAAAATAGGATTCGTCAAAGTTGTTAATAATATCAATATTTTGATAGTGATATATTGCTAGATACCGCTCATTATTTATGATATTAAATATAAAAGGGTTTTATTTTAATATCATAACCAAATATTAAAAGCCTATTGGGTCACACACATACAACAAGCCGCTAGGAAAAGATAATAATTCTAATTTGATTAGAATTATAACATAATGGGCCAGGCCCATATATGTTAGGGTTAATAGAGTGACGGGTTAAACCCTAGACACTACTCTATAAATATAACATGAGATGCATTACCCTAGACATATGAGCAGTCGCTCTTACTCTCTAAAGGCTACTGGCAGAGTTGAGGAGGGTTTCCTAGTTTGGCTGTTGGCATGGACACCACTAGAGACGTGGCTGCTATTGCCTCATTCACAGTCGTTAAAAGGTATGACCTTCTGTTTCATAGCTTTTATGCCTTAATTCGTGTTTTCGCATTAACGATCATAACAAGGGAGGGAATCCATTTATTCTGTTGCACCCTGACCACATGCTTGATTCCCTTCAACTGTGATGCTGACTTTGCTAGAGATAGAGTTGAAAGAAAATCAACAAGTGGAGGATGCCACTTCATTGGAGAGAATATGATAATGGAGGATGCCACTTCATTGGAGAGAATATGATAAGTTGGGCTAGCAAAAGGCAAAGTACCATAGCTCTCTCAACTGCAAAAGCTGAGTACATTGCTACTGCATGCTGTTGTTCACAACTGCTATGGGTAAAATATCAACTTGAAGATTTTAACATTCCTGTTAAATCTATTCCTGTATTTTGTGATGTTACAAGTGTCATAAACCTTTCCAAAAATCCCATTCAGCATTCTAGAGCTAAGCATATAGAAATCAAACATCATTTCATTAGAGACTATGTTCAGAAAGGTGTTTTTGATATAAAGTTCATTGACACAGAGCATCAATGGGCTGATATATTCATAAAACCTCTTGCTGATGATAGGTTTAAGTTCATTAGAGATAATCTACACATTCTTGCATTATCTGAAAACTAAACTTGTTGTCATATGCTTACTTGCTGAACTTATCTGGTTTTTGTTGCACTGTTAATGTTATATACTCTCTCAGCAAATCCTTTACCCTGAGTATTCTTGCTCTACTGCTTATTTATCACTTTCAGCGTGCTCTGGACACCCTTTTGATTGATGACAAAAGGGGGAGTAATATAAACTAACAAATTCTAAAATTAAGCTCATTTCAGAGAAGATATCTCTTATTCAGGGGGAGCAAAGAAAGTTTTCTGGTTAAAGTTCGTAAAGAAGGAGCAATTCATTCTTTTCAAGTATCTGAGATAGGGGGAGAATTCTTTAAACTTATTTCTTTTTAATTTCCCTTCAGATATTTGATAGTTTAAGCAAATTTGTCATCATTAAAAAGGGGGAGAACATTGAGTCTCAAAATATTATTAAATGGTTAATAATATTTAAGTCTCATATCCCTGAGTTTTAATGAGTAACAAATTTGGTTAAATTTTGTAACACCCGCGTTTTTACTGTTTTATCGTATTATGTGATTTATTGAATTTTGAAGGATTAAAATTATTTTTAATCATCAAAATTGATTTTAAAAAGTTTAGGAATGAATTCCCTATTTTTCTAGAATTTTTGGGAATTTTTGGAATTTTTGTGCAAAAATGACTTTTTTACCCCTACTGTCTCTTGAACCAGGCCCGAATACTCTTGATCCAGGCCAGAAAAATTGCACAATCCTCCCTTTCCTTTTCATGAAAGTCGTGCATGTGTATGTGTGGTGCATGAAGGACACTTGTCCTTTCCTTTCTGTTTTTTTCAAGACAAGTGTCATGTAAAGGAAATTATGGCATTAAACACTAAAAACACTTATTCTTTCTTTTTCCTCACATGCAAGCCTTGCAAAATTTTTCTATCATTTCTTCCTTTCTCTCCAAGGAGCAGCCGTGAGCCCCTCCCCCTTTCCTCTCAAAAATCTTCCATTTTCATCAAACACTTTCAAGCCAAGGTTCCATTCTTGAACCTAAGCTTAAACACCAAGCCTCCAAGCCTTGTAAACTCTTGTTGGTGATCAAAGGAGGGACTTTTTGGAGTTGTTGCTGCACCTAATTCTTGAGGAAATTCCTTAGGTAAAGGGGGGGAGAACTTGAACTCTAGTAGGATTGGTGACTAGAGTCAAGGATTACCCTTGATCCTTGTCTTTAATCCCCTTTTTCCTTGAAAAACATGAGTTTTGGAAACCTATCTCTTGAGAGATTGTTTCGGCTGAATGTATTTGGAGTGTATGTGTGTTTTAAAAATTTCTATGATGCTTAAAATGTGGTTGATTGGTGATTTTGGATGCATGCAAGCTATGAAGTTGATTTGGAAAAATTTCCCTTTTTCTCCTAAAGGCATTCGGCCTTCAAAAAAAATTTTGGGCGGCATGTGTTCAAAAATTTATTTGATGCTTAAATCATGTTTATGTGATGAATATAAGTGTATGTATGTATTTGGTTTGAATTATAAAATTGATTTGGTTTGAAAAATGATGTTTTGAGCCTATAAACCATGTATGAGTTTTATGATGTTGTTTGGTGTATGTTTGATGAATTGGTATGAAAATGTTTGATTAAATGCTTGTTGATGACTATGTTAAATTTTGGTGAAGATTGGAAATGGTTGGAATTTTGGTGTTTTGATGAACATTCAAAGTGTTCATCTTTGTTCTTGAGTGTTCATGAGGAAATTCATCAAGGGCTTGTTTTGATCTTGAAAAGATCAAGAGAAGTTAGTAAAGGTGTTTGTGGGCCCTAGTGGCCCAATAGGCTAAAAAAAATTTAACTAAGAAGGTAATAAATTCCAATAAGAATGAATTTTTGGAAATAACTAAAAACTAAATTCGTATGCCAAATTACATCCAAATGAAAGTCACTCTAAAAGTCAAAATTTTAAGTGGTAATGTACAAAAATGGACTCCTAAGGGTTGTCTAACTTTTGGGCCTTTGGTTTAGGCTCAAAACCTTCAAAAAGTCAAAGGATTTATTATAAAAGTCAACCAAAAATATTTTGTAGACTTGGGCTTAGATTAGAGTTGGGCCTCAACTCTAATCCGACCCATCAAGATTAAAACTTAGAAGTTCATTAGTGGGTTTAACTAATCCAATTCATCTAAGTTAATCAAGTCAAGAATAATTAATTAAGGTTGAAGTTAATTAATTCTAATGAAGATTAACCTTAATCTTAATCATTAACCACTAATGAAGTATTAATAAAGTAATTAAGCCTTAATGATGATTAAGAACTAGTTAATTATGATTAACCTTAATCAAATGTAATTAAAGACTTAATCCAAGACTAAGGAAGAGATTAAGGGATAATTAAGGATTAATTAGAATCTTAAGTAAAGATTAAGACTTAATTAAGGAGAATTAAGATAGGTAATACTATTCATAAGACACAATCATAAGTCTTAGTAAGCCATAGGACTTAAGTAAAAGTGATCATCACTTTAAAGAAAAACATTAGTACAAACTAACTTAAAAGTCTATAACCAACACACTCTTTCTATATAAGACTCGAGAAGCTTAGTGAGAGAGTGTGACTTTAGCCCGAGATGGGGTTTGGTTTTCCTTGAAGGAAAGACATTGAATCGGGCCGTACCACGAGAAAGTGGTGACGTAGAATGATTCGATGGGCTTTGCCTGTAAGGATGTGCATACTGCAAAGTATTGTTGTGTGACATGCATCATAAAGAATTGATGATAATTCGAGGTTGAAAACCTTACGACCTATATGGCAGTGACACTTGGTACGGTGTGAAATCGGTTGGGAAGGGTGCACTGGGTTTTGCAAAGAATGCCAGCGGGTCCTCGAGGGGGGATGCCAGCCCTGAGGATAGTTGAGTTCCAGAAAGATCTCAGAAGACGTAGGTTAGCTCCCTACTGTCGAGTTCATGGAAACCAAACTTGACTATTCCTGTTGCTCTCATGATTTTCGGGATCAGTAGAGATTGTCTGGAAGACGGATAAAATTGGCCAAAAAAAAATATGAGTACCGCGCTAGTAGAGACTCTAACTCCTGATACGTTGCACATATATGGTCGGGCAGTTGCTGTGTGCACTGTGGTGGTGATTTTCCCTAGGCCCTCATGCATAAGTAGGAATTAGTTAGTGTACATCATGAGGATATAAACTATAATTGTCTGTTGATTGACTTGTGTGGAAATTCTGTGTGTGTGCTCTAGTTCACTGTATCCTATGTGTTGTGAGTTCATGTGATGTGTTCTCACCCTTCCTTTCTGTTTTGATTATTATATTTCTTTTGCTACGTCGATTGTCGACATTGGAGATCATCAATATGACGACCATGGGGGTACAGCTGCGATGGATGCCTCGGGGCAACTGGCGGGTAACAGACATCCCTAGTAGATGTGTGTTTACCAGGGAGATTCGTCTCATCATCACTCACCCCAGCCTCCCGTTAGTCCCAGAGTTAGACTTCACCGTTCCTGTGACTCTTAAGTTTACTACACCACCGGGATTAGTGCGTTATACTACCTTTCGTCGCTCTCATCATCGTCCTGCTTCTTCGGTGTCATCTCGGTCATCGCGGTTGGCAGATATGGTTGGGCCAGACTCCCCCAGATACTCACCCACTTCTGAGGCTTTAGGCTCACAGCCTTTGCGTGCTGATGCGCAACTCGGATGAGTTAGAGTTGATTGTTATTGATGATACGTCAGAGGAGGAGGAGGACCCGGAGGAGGAGCCAGAGGAGGATCCGGAGGAGGAGCCTGAGGAGGACCCCTCAAGTGACGAGTAGATTAGTGTTATTGAGTCTAGTAGTGGCAGCTCTGATTTGGCGACCTCTCTTTTGTATTTTATTGAGGTCCTATTTATTTTAGTTCACTTCTAGAACTCCTATTCTGATGGTGCTTTTGTAAGACTCAAGAAGTACACTATTTTTGTATATATCTTTATGCACTATTTATTTTCATATGGTAATTCTGCAAAGGTATGCATGATGTATGTTTACGCATTGTGGTAACTGTTCCCGGCATTTTGAAAACAAGTTTCACTATTAAGGAAAGAATATTTATAAATTCCTAAAATAGAATTAGAGATGTAGTAGGTTGACAACTACTAAACCCTTTCAAAAAAAAAATAAATTCCGCATTTTTACGACTTGTAATTAATACCTCTGTTGGTCACGTGTAATACATGTGGCATTCTTAGTGGTAACTAGGGGTGTCGCAAATTTCCTAAAAAGAAGGAACAGTTTCTGCTGAAGGTAGTTTCTGTGTTTCAAAAAAGGAGTGATACAGCAACCCTCTGAAATCATGTAACCCTCTGATGTGGTGCAACCTTCTGAAGAAGAGGAACATGCTGATTGATCAAGACCTACTGAAGCTAGAGAACCTTCTGAAGATGGGAGACATCGTACTGAGACTTGTATCTTTTTGGAAAAGAGCTTCTCTGTTAATTCCTTTTGAAGACTCAAGTCTTCCGTAGCTTTCCTTAGTCGTATGTGCCTCTTCTCCTTCTGGAAAGTCAGAACAGTTGCTTTTTGGCATTTTTCAAATCACTATTCACCAAAAAGGCAATGTCTGTTGTGAAAGTACGTTGTGTTAAAAAAGTAGAGTATGCGCTACTGACACCTACTACATGTTGCACCTGCTACTACAAGCTACCAAGGCTATGTGTCACAGCGGGAAGAAAGCTATCTCTCAATGGGATTTAGAGAAGTCTACCGGTCTCATTTCTCTTCTCCTATATAATTGAGGTCTCATGCAGAAGAAGATAGAGAAAGAACCAACTTGCTGAAGCACTATTGAATTTCTTTAAAAAATATATATTCATTTGTTTCATTTGTACAACAACTTCTTATCCTAAGTCATACTCAGTTATTTGTACATCTTACCCAGTTTAGGCTTTAAACCTGTGTAGTTTGAAGGCTTAAGCATTTTTATTTTTATACACTATTTCTGTTTAAGCCTGGAGAGGCTTGCTGTTTAAACAATACATGGGTTTGAGCCTGTAGAGGCTTGTCTGAAAAAGAATACTTGTAATTGTGATCAGTTAGTGGAAATCCTTTGCTGGTTTGGCATTGGGACTGGACGTAGCTCACGGTGGATGTGAGTGAAACCAGGATAAATCTCTTGGCTAAGTTCTCTCTTATCCTTGTCTCTCAATATCTGTTATTTAAACTAACTAAGTGTTCTGAGTAATCTGTTTTATAAGTTTGAACTGAAAACAAATTCAAACGCTTTTTAAAAACAAGTTTCCAAAACTATTTTCTAGACCTGCTGAAACCACTTCAGCAAGTACCTTAATGCTCAGTTTCAGTACCACTTCAGCAAGTACCTTAATGTTTTGTAAAAGGTTTTCATAAAATCTGTTTGAACATATAAAACACTATTCAACCCCCCTTCTAGTGTTTCATGTGGTTTCTACACCTATATCATTTTCCTCCTGTCTTAATTATCAATGAAGACTCAAAAGCCCAAAATTCCTCTCATACCAAGGTATACAAAATGTTCATAATGTAAGAGTCATTCAACTTTCATACACATATCCCTAATCATGTATTATGTAGTTTCAAGACTATCAAATTAAATGATGCAAGTTCCTAAAGCCCTAGTGCCAAAGATTAGGGTTTACACCTTTCAATCAATCCTCAAGCATCACCACACATTTTTATTCTTCAATCATAAAAAGGAAACATGTACACATCAAGAATCAAGAAATAGGAGAGAGAATAAGGTTCATACAAGAGAAACACATACAATGTAGTGAGTGTGTGAACCACACTCACCTTAAAGAGCACCCAAGAGAAGGATTGAAAGGGGTGAAGGGGTAGGAGACTTGGTGGTTAGTGAATTCTCTTCTTCTTCTACTAGGAAAGCCCCAAGCTTCTCTTCCTCTCTCTAGAATTAGGAAAAACACAATAAATGCCCCTCATAAATGCCCTAAGTGGGTTTTTAAAAAAACTGATTTGTGCATTCTCACTCAAGTGAGAAATTCTCGCTGGAGAGGCTTCTCGCTTGAGCGAGAATGCTCCAGAGTGCACCCCCCTCTAGATGATTCTCTCTTGAGCGAGACCCTTCTCACTCAAGCGAAAATCTTCCAGAGAGCTCCCTCAACTTCCCCTATTTCTCGCTTGAGCGAGAATAGCAGAAACCAAAATTCTCATTTTTACTGGTTCTCTCGCTCAAGCGATCCCTTTCTCGCTTGAGCGAGAATGCTCAGAAATGAAAATTCTGAGTTTTCATTCCAAGTCTTCTCTACTATTCTTTACATTCTTTTTCTAGTTCATTTTAATCAAAACATTGTTCTATACTCACTTCTTATAGAAATTGATTTATGAAAATTGGGATGTTACACACTACTCAAGGAAAATTCTGTGATGTTATCATAGATAGTGGAAGTTGTGAGAATGTAGTATCAAACTACATGGTGGAAAAGTTGAAGCTACCAACACAAAGTCATCCACACCCCTATAAGTTACAAGGGCTCAACAAGGGGAACAAGGTAGAAGTTTCTAAACGTTGCCTTGTGTCTTTTTCAATAGGAAAGAAAAATCAATGTGTCTTTTTAACTAAGTGGAAGAAATTACAACACCTCTTTCTAAATACAAGTAGAGAACAATTTCACTTTCTCTTGAAATAGGAGAATGCACTCATTAAAAGAACCTAATAGGATAAACATATTTTTCTCTTTGATTTTTCACATTTTTTAATGAGTTTCATTAATTGCCTCTTGGTTAGTGTATCAAACACATTGGAAATGATTGATATTTATAGGAGATGAACTCCTACTACTAGTTGCGACATAAGTCAAAGCGATTTAAAATGCACAAAAAAGTAAATTCCTTATTCAACTTTTACGCCACAATACTGACTTTATCGTTCATAATTAACGTGACTACGTGAACAAGGTGAAATAGGGTGTGGGGAAAAACTGGGTGAATCAATATCATGATTGGTGTTGACATGTTAAATTATGAAAAATGATCATTGTAGACTTGGATCAAGTGGATCCACCTCTAAGCAAGAAGAATAAGAGAGAAAATAAGAGATGCGATGGATGATGTTGGGAAAAGGAAGAGAGAAAGAAAGAAAAATAAGTTGGAGAAGGAGATGGAAGAGAAAGTAGATGTATTAATATTATTATCCTAAATTACATCCATGACTAAATGAAACCAGATTCCGTTCAGAGGTGTAGGATGAGAATACATCTATGACCGGAGACAATACTACATCTAGGGCTAAACCAATCTATAGGAAAGAGTGTAGAATGATTGTGTTTATATTGATATTGGCACGAATTCTCGAGGAAACCAATACTACAAAAGAAATATATCAATCAAGTAAACATACATGGGGAGCAATTCAAATGTCAAAACATAACATCTTTTTGCTTTTGGCACCCTTTTTTTGCTTTTCACACTCCCATTTTTTGAAATTTATAACATTCCCACCCTACCCCTCTCTTAAATAAATCCTCCCTCTCCCCTATCTCCCTGTCACAAATAAACCAAAGGATCCCTCTAAGATCAGTTTCTCTATTCCATTTTTTTTATTTGTAGTTTTAAGGTAAATTTAAGCTATGTTTCCATTCCAGAAGCGGCAACCGGAATGGAATTTTTTTTTTATTTTGAAAAAAACTTTCGGAAACACGGTTATGTAAACCACAACCTATATAAATGAGACAGGGGCGTGAAAAGCAGAAAAGGGGTGCCAAAAGCAACTCTAATAGTAATGAGGCAAGATGAGGGGCGGATTTCACTGTACCTGCTTGAATATATACTAGTGTGGTAAGCCCGTGCAATGCACGGGCCTTTGTTAAGGTATGTGCTATGTTTGGTCATGGTGGATACAATTTGAGGTTTTTGTCTGAGATTAATGCCAATATACATACACGAAGAGCTTAACCAAAACTTTAACAGCTGAATATGGTAAGGTATTAATTGTGAAGAATAGAGTATGCTGTAAATTCCATCTCAACAAATGGGACATTTACGAAAGCTAATTTTTAGAATTGAAACTAAACTATGCAGTAGTATATGGGAATGTCATATAATCCTCAACTTATGTAGGATGGGTTGTTCCAAAATAAGCATCCCCCCCACTGTGAGTCTAGTAGTTGGGGATGACCTCCCTGAAAAACATATGGATCCTGTTAGCCAATCCAAGTAACATAGTTCGCCTAGTACCGAGAAAGGTAGTGTGATACAATGTAATACCTCTAAGGATGAGACCAACAACCTGGTGAGAAAGAAGTAGTCACATGTCAGTACGCTGCAAAATAGGGAAATTTGATGTCAAGTAATAGTTATAGTAATACTTTGTGCTACCATTCTAAACTTGTGAACTTAACATGTCATAGGAGTATGAATGGGCTGTTAATAAAATTAAAAATGGAATCCGACAGATGTTGTTAAGGAATTGAATAGAGTTAATGTTGTCACTACCTCCCCATTTCACTAATTGGCAGCAGCAAAGATTTTGTCAATAAATTGAAGGCAAACATTTGGGACCAGTCAATTGTGCAAAGGCATACTAACCCAGAAACCCTTCCCAACCTAATATTGTGCAAGTGAAGTGTAAATCTTATGTCCGCCGACCAACACACCAAATTTTAGTTGGGAAAATCATAACAACAGAATGTGTAATGATCATGGTCTATAATTATTTTCATTTCCATGTCATTTCTTATTTTAACGGGGGCAACTTTTTGACCATAGCTGGGCATAGCATACTGCCACTCATAGCAGTGACTTCATCCACCAGATCCACACCACTGACATGTTTTACTTCAGTTTACACCACAACCTCGCACCACCTCCCCATAGTGTACTCACCACCTCCCTATAATCCCATTCATCGCGATCTTCGTCGTCCCCATCGTCGGTCAAGCCTCCTTCGCAAGCGTTGTCGGCCATGCCTTGTTATGCAACCGCTGTGACCCATTCCCCCTCCATAATCACGGCTTCGGCCTGTAGTTGTCGATGCTAGAGGAAGAGCGAACATGATAAAGTCGAGTTATTTGCAAGATGACGACCTCTATGTCTCTCCCTCACCCCCTTCTTTCTTCTTTCTCTACAGTTGCATCTATGGGTGAGAGGAGTATTGTCTCTTCTTTTTCTCCTTCAAATTACACATTTTGAAATTCAAAATGAAAGATAGAAAGCAGAAACATGAGAAAGTAAATGTCAAATCAAAAAGAAAAAAAGGAGGAGCTGGAGTACCGAGTACAGGTTTAGGAGTACAAAGTAGAGTAGTGTCCTTTTTTTGGTTGAAGAGTGAGATTTGAAATCCCAAAGGAAAAGAAGATTCTTCTTTAAGAAGATACATAATATTTATTTTATATCAGAATAAATATATACAAAATACACCTTCTTAAAATGTGAATTTAAATAAATAAAACATTTTTTTTGTACAAATTCTTATGTAAAAAATTTAAACGACAACAAAGGGAGTATTTGGTGGGTAAGTATCAATTAAATACAGATGGTTGCAACCGATGAAATCTAATCTAAATTTATTATAATTGGGAATAAATTATAAAGATCATGAATAAGAAAGATGTGTATCAAAACTTGATTGGTTACACTTTGGCTTCTATCACAATCTTTTTTTAAAAAAATTATATCATTTCTAGATTTTAATACTAATCTCAACAAATAAAATTGCAGTCATCTATATCAATGCCTAACAATTATACTCATTCTGATCCAATTTAGAATACATTTGAATCTTTTTAAGTTCTTATTTATTATAATTGGGAATAAATTATAAAGATTATGAATAAGGAAGACGTATATGAACACCCGATTGATTACACATTGACTTCTATCACAATATTTTTTAAAAAAATATTTAGGAAAAAATATGTTTTTCATTCCTGTAGTTTCGGTCAACTTTGGTCTTCGTCCCTTTACTTTAAATCCTTTGTTTTTTTGTCCCTGAACTTTCTAAACTCTCAATCTATGGTCAATGACCGTTAGTGAGATCTGTTAACCTGATGAGCTAGGTAATAAAAGTTACATGTTAGCCTCAATAGTGAGCCCCAAATAGCTGACTCATTTAATTAATATTCTTTTATTAATTTTTTAATTATTAAAATAACCATAATTATCGAATTAGATTATTTATCGGGTAAAAATGCTCAGGTGAAAACCCTAATTTAGTAATTTGGGTTATTTTAATAATTAAAAATTAATAAAAAAGTTAATTAGATGATCAGTCAGTTATTTGTGATTCACTATTGAGGTTGACATGTAACTTGTTAGCCAGCTCATCAGGTTAACAGATCTCACTGACTGGCAGGGACCACGGTTTGAGGGGTTTTGAAAATTTAGGGAAAAAACACACGATTTAAAGTAGAGGGACGAAGACTAAAATAGACCAAAACTATAGGGACAAAAACATATTTATGCCAAATATTTATTATCGTTTCTAGATTTTAATACTAATCTCAACAAATTAAATTGCATTCATATATATCCGTGCTTAGCAATTACACTCCTTCCGATCCTATTTAGAAGACATTTGAATCTTTTTAAGGTCTTATTTGTAAGATATACATAAAAACTTAAAATCATTTAAGGTTTTAAATTGACGCAATTAACGTAACAGTAGAGTTTAATTTTAAGTAGGGATAAACTTGGAATGTGGTTAAGTAATTTTTAAAAAATCAATGTATTAATTACTTGTAACATATTTTTAATATGTGTGATTTGATCTTAATTGTATTTTATAAATAGGATCGGATGAAGTATAATTAGTTTGAATTAATAAAAAAGATGGAATGAATTTTTAAAAATGCTCATAACTTTATCGAAATTATCAATTCAATAATAATTCAATAACTAATAATAATAAATAATAGGAAAAAATATGTTTTTCGTCCCTATAGTTTCGGTCAACTTTGGTCTTCGTCCCTGCACTTCAAATCCTTTGTTTTTTGTCCCTGAACTTTCTAAACCCCCAAACCATGGTCCCTGACCGTTAGTGAGATCTGTTAACGTGATGAGTCGGGTAACAAAAGTTACATGTTAGCCTCAATAGTGGGCCTCAAATAGCTTACTCACCTAATGAATCTTTTTTTATTAATTTCTTAATTATTAAAATAATCATAATTATGAAATTAGGTTTTTTATCGGGTAAAATTGCTCAGGTGAAAACCCTAATTTAGCAATTAGAATTATTTTAATAACTAAAAATTAATAAAAAAGTTAATTAGATGATCAATCAATTATTTAGGACTCGCTATTGAGGTTGACATGTAACTTTTGTTAGTCAACTTATCTAGATCTCACTAACGGGCAGGACCACGGTTTGGGGGCTTAGAAAGTTTAGGGACAAAAAACAAATGATTTAAATTACAAGGACGAAGACTGAAGTTGACCGAAACTATAAGGACGAAAAACATATTTTTCTCTAAATAATAATAACAAATTGAGGTTATGAATAATGACAAAGAAATTTTAAAACTAACCAAATTGTAATAATTAAGTTAAATTAGATTTAGATTAGATTACTTACGGGTGTCTTGTGATATAGTCACTCTTGCAAAACCAACAAACAAAAAGAAATCATAAACCCTTCATGACGTCAATAGCACACGGAATTGTAAACATTCATGAAAATAAAAAAACTTTTCACAAAGAAATCATAAAGTAATGTGTTATAAGGTACTCGGTCCACATGAAAAACCATCAGTCCATCAACAAAATAAAATAATGACAATTTAATCAAAGAAAAATATGAATAGTGAAAAAAACCAATAAAAAACTACCCGGATTATAATATAGTAGATTAGGAAATAACAAATGATGCGGCTTTAACTTATTTCATTTCGGAGAGTTTGATATTTAAAAAATCAATCTTGTTGAAATATAAATTAATAATACATATTAGTCACCCAAGAACATGTTAATGGTATCTTGACTTATTTAAAACTTTTATCGATCTCTTACATCTAACTCTATTTTTTCGCTTTATGTTGCCTGGAAAACTTAATGTCATATTTTTATTCTAAGCATAATATAATAGATTCTGTCCAACGCAATAAAATGAGAGGGTATGAAGAAACAAAGGACAGGACATCTGCATGCATAATTATTCATTTGGAAACTTTGGGTAATAACACTTTTATTGATATTATTTACTCTACATATATCAATTCAAATAATGGAACCAGAGTGAGAACAAAGATTACAGTAACCAGGAAAAAAATGCTACATATACTCCTAGTTCCCTCTCCACCACCCCCAAAAGAATGAAATGAAATATAATACAAAGTATACAAGAAGCTAAGCATAAAAAAAGAACTATGCCACCCACCCAATTGTAGCTGCTTTGCAAGAGGGAAAGACATGCAGACTGAAGTATCCACATCTGGGAAAATCACCGTAAATGGTTACTAATGCTTCAGTCCTCTTTTAGTCTGGGTAATATCAACCATGAACAAAACCAGATTGGCTGCTGTATGTGCTGAACCTTCATGCTTTGCAACTGATCCAAGTGAAATTCAAAATTTGTAATGCCATAATTGGGGTCTGCTTTCTTTCGTGACAAATCACCCAAGTTAAATCACCAGATTTCTGTATCCTTTATAGATTGGGGATTTGGAAAACACACATGGAGTTCCAGCCATGAGACATGTCTTGATGAAAACATGGCTGTTCAAAACAGAAGTAAAAAAGAAGTACTGGGTTCCTGTAGGGCATTAATTTGGCAACCCACATCTTGCTTTGCGCACTTCTTTATTCCCCTTTCTGTTCTTGGGTTTTTGCAATCCCATGCAAGTAGATATAATACACATTTCATCATATTGGACTGAACTCCACAGGCCAACAGGTGGAGGTAATACTACAAGATAAGCAACCTGAGTTTCTGTGCAGTCTAGTTGAAAAAATAGGGAGACTTCAAAACCTCTTGAAGATCAAAGTCTCCCCGTTCTGGTAAGGGAGGAAAGTTCACTGCGGGGAAGGTCTTCTGAAAGCTTTCCAACAACTGCATTCATGATTAAACAGGAACACTTAAATAGCGAAATCATTTGTTATGCAATGACAAGTAAATAAATTAAAATACAAGCATCCAAATATACCAGAAAATTATGAGGTCAGTATGTTGACTGATTTTGTCAAGTAGAAAGGTACGCTAGATGATACAAGACATACCAGAGATACTTTTATGCAATTACCAAAAGGATGAAAAAATTCAGAAGCAAAAGTGAGTTTCATATGAATACAATCCACAAGGCTATGATAAAGTCATTATACTGGAATCCCAAGAAAAAGGAAAGTTTGACTGGATTTAATGATAACCCACAAGCCTTGACCAACACATTAGTGTGTATAAAACTAAAATGATAATTATGTCAGAATGGATTCAAAGATAATGCTTTATTCATGGCAATCTAATTCAACCCATTCCTGGAAAATAAGAAAAGTACCAAAACCGGGTTCAGAAAGTGGCATTTATCTAAATCGAAGAAGCTTGCTCAAATGAAGATACAAGATACTTTACATTTTCCAATATTGGAGCCTCGTAGAGTTCAACAAACTTTTCCCTGAGTATCTTATTCATTTCATCAACATCACATGCATGTGTCCAATATGAATCATGAACCCCTGCAATTAAGCTTGGTTAACAAAACTTGAATTCCTAATACAAAAAAGAACACAAACAACATGTGAATGTGTTATATAAACCAGTAAGCACCTGCAAAGTTCAACCCTGCTTTTTTGCAAGCAACTGCAGTCATCATCATGTGAGAACCATCAAGAGAGTGAACAAAATTTGGGGGGAAAGCTGTTCTCTGCCTTTTAACCATGACCTGTGTTGAAATTATAGGGTTTAATCACTCAGGTAAAGAAAGAGGAAAAGGAATACTCAGAATAATAAAATTATATTGAAATTGATGTGAATGATATCTTGGATATTATTGTGGAAAACAAAGCGTTAATTCTTATTTATACCAATACTAGACTCTTAATCCTAATTAAATAAGGAAATAAATCATGATATATAAGGAAATATGAAAACCAACCATAAGAGGTAATGTAGGTTACTCAATATTATTATAAGATACAATCAAGATATTTTTCATATATTCTACCACTCCCCCTCAAGTTTGTTATAAATATGTACCCTTTAGAATAAGAAAAATATAATATGGTCTCCAGAAAACATGGCTAGAAAAGCAAATCAATGATGATGATGGAGAGATGAGCATTGCTGCAAAGGCAATTCAGCAAGATGGTTGGAATGATCATTGATAGAATATTATGAAAATATCTCTATTTTATATATATAATATATTCAATTATCTCTTAGATTAGTTTTCTATGAGAGTATTTCAGAATATCTTTTAAGACTAGTTTGTTATCCTACAATATCTCCTAGAATTAGTTTCCATATTTGATTAGGATTTGGAGTCTTTGATTTGTATAAATAAGAGTCTATGCTTAGCCTTTTGTATCATGTATCAATCATCAACCAATATATCATTATATTCACAATTATTATTTCTCTTCTCTCATTCCTTTTCTACAAAACCCTATAACTTCAACAATCATCAATATTAAGAGTTGGTTGGATTGTTGCATGACCAAGGAAGAAGAGACTGATAATCAACAAAAATTTCCTAGCAATCTAATTATACACTGTAATACCTAAATTTCCTCCACAATCATCAAGAAACACGTGGATGCTTCAAACCACAAGAGAACGAGACCCATTAGTGAGATAGGAGATATCACTATTGGTATGACTCATAGTGGGAGGCTAGTATGAAACACGATTAATTCATTCATTAATACATCAATGTATGACTCATTGGTAAGGAAAAGTTTCAGTGATCATTGGTGAAAAAAAATAGCATGACTACAATGAAAGGTTTGAGGACAGAGAAGAGGAACACTAGTCTAGAATATCTAGGGCCAGATACATTGCATCTGGGATACCTCAGACCAAATTGCATCTGGGATAGCTCAGACCAAATTGCATCTAGGATAGCAAGGGATAAACTGCATCTAGGATAGTCAAGGACAAACTACATCTACAATTTGAGGCAAAAGCAGATAAGGGCTATAAAGACTATAGACTACTTGAAGGAGGACACCGATGGGACAAACTAATCTAAGGATCTGAGAAGTTGTGGAAGTAGCAAGGAGAAAACTGCTATCAAAAAGCGAACCTGAGAGAATCAAGGAGATAATAACACAGTTACATTAGAGTTCCAAATTTTAGGGAAATCGACAGCTTAATAGTGATGGGATAGGTCACAGAGGATGGTACTACTTATATACCATGTCAAGGTTATAGGGTTTAGTCCTTTAGGGATAGAGTAAGGAAATGAAATACTCAATAATAAAAATCTATAGATATTGATGTAAAATGATATGTTGGATGTTATTACAGAAGACAAAGCACTATTTCTTATTTACAATAACACTAGACTCTTAATCATAATTAAATAAGGAAACTAATCATAATAGATAATATAAGTGACTCTAAAGTCTAAACTATTCAAGATATTACAAGATATTTTTCATATATTCTAAGAACCTGAAAATGTGCTTTTAGCTTAAATTAAAATGACTCATTACTCTGATATAGCAAATAAAATGAAAAAATGACCCATGCAAAAAAAAAAAAAAAAAAAAAAAAAAAAAAAAAAAAACTGAATTGCTGTAATGCTGGTAGCATGGTCCTTTTCCTATTTTTATCCATAAACCACACCAAATAAAAGGTTCTTTCTAGTGTATGACTAAAGCAAGATATTTCCTTCTATATTGCCCCAACGGTGCAGGTTTTGACAAGTAAAACCATAATAATAGAAATGATACAGTATAAAAAAACAAATGAATTGGATAATAAAACTCAGTCCATAAAAACATAAACTAGTCTCTAATCTGATGCTGTGATGCATCATGCATCTCTACAAGATATGGGATCTTATTCAGACAAGGAATTTTGCAATAGATTCAAATGAAACTATAAATAGTTTCACATACATGGTAGGTCAATTTCGACCTAATCAATAGTTACCTTGTCCGTCTCCCGTTGTAATGTCAATATCTGAAGGGAAGTCTTGATCTGCATCAAATCCATTTTACCATATCGTGATGTACAGAAATTTATCAACTACTGCTACATTTTTTGATTTGTAGAAATAAAAAAATGAAAGATAAAAGAAAGGCAAAAACTAGGTTACTGTTAAAGAAAATTACAAGATGTCTTCCGATTTGTCGGTAAGGTTGTACTACAGGAAGCCCAAGGGGAGTGATCCATCGGACTGCTTGGTTTGTGGAAGCTATCACCTATTCCATGTTCAAAATTCAACCATTACAGTGACTGAGATGCAATACAGGCCAAAGCATAATCAACATCAGAACATGGGAGTGTAGTCCATAAAAATAGATCTAGTAAAACATGCCATAGGTGGAATGAAAAGACTTGACAAGTTGCACAGTCTTTACAAAACATGACATAAATATCTTTTTCTCTTATATTAGATTCCTAAGGACGTCTCAAAACTATGGGGAATATAAGCACCTAATTACAAAGGAAGCGTGAACTAAGAGTTTCCACCCCAACAGAGATAAGAAAAATTTCCACTTAAGTGCAGATACTATTAACCGCTCACTGAGTGTTGTTGGTCACAAATTTCTACAGACATGAGAATCAACTTTCATCTTTCCTTTTGTAATTTGTATCTTTCTATTCTTTTTGTTATGGAGAACATCTTAAACTCCCCCTAGCAGTATCTTCCCCCTATCTAATATAATTTTCTAAACAAATTGTAACTGAATATTAAGAGAATCATTGTGAATTAAGAAAAAATAAAGATTACATGTATGGAATTTAAATAAAAGTGATCAACAAACAAAGAGAAGTATATCAGGAGGACAGTCATAAGAAAATATATGTGAAAATCCATATGTTTGTTAGCCTTTTTTTCATAATATCTATTGTTAGAATACCAGTGTCCGACCCATGCGATGCATGGATATTATTATTCAAATAGATTGTTTATACTGAATACTATAATATATTTAATTTAATTAATATAAATATGTAAACTTTAGAAAATGATAATGATTAATGATTTTTTTTCATATTAAAATTTATACTTGTTTATATAGAAAGAATTAAAAAGAATTAAAACATAGAAAATTTATTTGAAACAACAAATTTCAAACATTAATAATTATAAATGTAAAATATACCATATCATATCATTTATATTTTTTGAAATATCCCTTTATACACTATATTTTTCGTCAAATTATAACGTTTAAAAATATAATCACATATAAGAATCTCAAGTCCTCATCGAGACTTCACGCTAGATATAGAAACATATAATTGACATGAGAGAAAACGGATTTTGGTAAATAAACACCAACGTGTGACAATGTTTAGCTTTGACTTTTATTAATGGTCACAACAAAACAAAGAAAAATGAAAATTGTTTTCGTTGAAACTTTAATGGAGTGAGATGATTAAATAGAATTAAATTCATTCGAGGTGTCCCCAAATGTGTTCCGCATTTCATATTTTTTTGGGAAAAAATGAAAATCTAGTTTATATACATTTTAATATAAACAAATATAATATACTCCCTCTGTTCCTTCTTATAAGGCACATTATATTGAATCACAAAGACCAATAAAAGTAATTAAAGCTAGTTAATTATTTTATTTGAGTTTTAAAAAATAGTTTAACTTTCTAGTTTTTCCCTTATTTAATATTATTAACTAACTCCACTATCATTTGATAGTTGGAAAGACATTAAAGTTAATAAGGGCAAATAAGGAAAATTATAATAAATGTTGTCTTCAAATTGTAAAGTGACTTATAAAAAGGAACATAATAAATTCTATAAGGTGCCTTATAAAAAGAAATTGAGGGAGTATATATTTAGGTGATTTCAATTCCTATTGTATTTATTTCAAAATATTTAGTGTTGTCTTGTCATTTGTGTTTACTTAAATTTTTATTATTTATATATATTTTCAATTGCAACTTATAATGTATTTATGTATTTAATAGTTTGATTTTAAAATATATAAGATTTTTTCACGCCTAATTTTTTTCTTTTTATCTCTCTTTCTTTCCTATCATATCAATTGTCATTTATTTCACACTCTCTTGATTTGTTTCTTTTTATCTCTTTTTTTCTACTTTCAACACCCAAAAGTTAACTATCAAAGTTTTAATACTTTTAAAAAAGAATAATAATTTTTTCACTTTTTTTGTTTTACACTTCCTTTAACACCTTAATTTTCTTTTCATTTTTCTCTTCATTTCATATCACATTTTTTACATTCTTTCTCTTTATTATTTTTTCTTTCTATTTTTCTCCTCCTTAAACTTTCCATATTTATCTACCTACTATCTATGTATCTTATAGGTTAGGCTAGATTTAGAACTCTTAACTTTACTACTTATAGGAATTAAAAAAAATTAACCCCCCAATGAATAGTGACCAAAAATCTAGCCAATTGTAATAGTATAGATAGATTAGAAAAATATCTTACAATATCTTCATTGTATTGTAGAGTAATTTAGAGTAACTTGGATTATATCTTAGAATTGGCTTCCATATTTCCTTATATATCATAATTTGTTTACTTATTCAATTAGGAATAGTTGTTTATTATTAGAATAAATAAGGACTAATGCTTTGTTTTAATAACATGAATCATATCATTCACATCAATATTAATATTCTAGTATCCCTTAACTTCAACATGGTATCAAGGCAATATCATCCTCTATTACCTATCCTGTCACTATTTTGCTATCATGTTCCCTAAAGTTTGTGTTAGAGTATAATGCGCATCATGCAATGTGCACCTTCAATTAGCTGTTAGTATTTTGTAACAGATTGTTAGTTTCAGTTATCTGTTAGCTGTTAGAGTACATCTGTCAAGTGTAACAGCTTGTAATTGTAACTGAGTCAGTTACAAGCTGATGTCTTAGCTTCTCTTAGAAGCCTCTGCAT
The DNA here is from genome assembly GCA_026901365.1 of Sesbania bispinosa. Taxonomy (NCBI): domain Eukaryota; kingdom Viridiplantae; phylum Streptophyta; class Magnoliopsida; order Fabales; family Fabaceae; genus Sesbania; species Sesbania bispinosa. Next base: position 1,074,998 of record QLOH01000098.1, read on the forward strand.
TATATAAACATGTGTAATCTGAACTCAAAATACAGATTGATAATACAAATCAAAACAGTTTAAGATCTAAATTCTTTCACATTTTCTCTCTACTCTTTCTCTCAGTTTCTCGCATTCTACCTTTATTACATGGTATCATGAGCTTCAATCCGATCCAGTAACCATGTCTTCCCCTTCCTCTGATTCGCATTGTTCTTCATCTACACCTATAACCTTTTCACATGTTATCACCATCAAACTCGATGAGACAAATTTCTATCTTTGAAAGCAACAGATTGAAGGAGTAATTTGTGGCTATAAACTTCAGAGATTTGTAGTTAGTCCTCAAATTCCACAGCGGCTTCTTACTGAAGCAGATCGGGACCTTGGGAATGTGAATCCTGCTTATAGTGAATGGGAGCAACAAGATTCTTTGTTGTTCACTTGGCTTCTATCCTCTCTCTCTACAGATATTCTCCCGCATGTTATTACTTGTCTACATTCTTGGCAAATTTGGGAGGAGCTGCACAACTTTTTTCATGCGCAGAACAAGGCGCAATCCAGCCAGCTTCGTTCCGAACTCAAACATATTTCCAAAGGTTCTCCCACTATGATTGAGTATCTTAAGAAAGTCAAAGTCATTGTTAATACATTGAATTCCATTGGAGATCCAGTTCTCTTTCGTGATCATTTAGAAGCTATTCTAGATGGACTTCCTGAAGACTATCACTCCATTATTGCTGTGATTCAGAATCACACAGATCTGTGTACTATTGTTGAAGTGGAAGCTATGTTGTTGGCTCATGAAGTGCGCTTAGAAAAGAGCAAGAAACTCCTAGCTGATTCAAACTCTCTCTCTGTAAATGTTGCGCACGTCACTGCACCTGTCTATTGTTTCTATTGGTTCTAAAACTTTTTCCTCTCCTTATCACCCAAACACCTCTCTTCATCTCAAAAATCTTCTCTAGTCCCATATATTACCAAGAATCTTGTTAGTGTCAGTAAATTTGCTAAAGACAACTCTGTGTACTTTGAATTTCACCCAACTTTTTGTGTTGTCAAATCACAGGCCACTTTTGAAGTTCTTCGTGGCACATTGGACAAGGATGGACTCCACACCTTTGACAATTTTTCAACTTCATTCAATCCTTCTGTCAATACTTGTATTACACCCTTCCTCACTATACTTTCTACTACACATTCCCCATGTGACTCACAAAATGTAAACATTTTAGATTCTGCTACTGCATCTCAAGCAATAACTCCTACTGCCTACACTATGTGGAATTATAGACTTGGTCATCCCCATCATGAGGTTTTACGTGTAGCATTGCAACATTGTAATATTTCCATACCAAATAAAAAATTCTACTGACTTTTCCTGTACTGCTTGCTGTTTGGGTAAGTCTCACATATTACCTTCTTCTAGCTCCACTACTACTTACACAGCCCCTTTAGAGCTTATTTTCAGTGACCTATATGGGGTACAGCACCTATTGAATCATCCTGTGGTTTTAAATACTTCCTCACTTGTGTGGATGCATTCTCACGCTACACTTGGGTATATCCTCTTAAAGCTAAATCCGACACACTCAACCTTTCTTCAATTTAAGGCAATGGTGGAGTTACAATTTAATTCCAGATTAAAATCTGTCCAAACAGACTGGGGGGGTGAATTTCGGCAATTGTCTACCTATTTTGCAGATTTGGGGATTGTCCATAGACTCACTTTCCCTCACACTCATCATCAAAATGGTATAGTTGAGCGTGCACAGACATATTGTAGAAACAGGGCTTACCTTACTTGCTCAAGCTAAATTACCTTACCTATAATGGAATCATGCCTTTCTTACTGCAGCCTATCTTATTAACAGACTTCCTACATCAGTTCTGGAATTTTAGTCTCCTTATTTCAGATTGTTCAAACAACTTCCAGATTACAAGTTTCTAAAGGTCTTTGGCTGTGCTTGTTTCCCCTTTCTTCGCCCCTACAACTCTAGTAAACTTGCCTATCGATCAAGAGTGTATTTTCTTGGGCTAATCTATTGCTCATAAGGGTTACAAATGCTTGGATGCAGAAGGCAGAATCTTCATATCTAAAGATGTCAGCATAGTAGCCATCCCGCTACACGCTATCCTATTTTTAAGGTTGGCTGCTAGGCGTCGCTATCCGGAATTGATAGCTATGCATGAAAACTTCCAGCATGAATTCCCCTGGCCACAGCTTCCAGCGTCAGACACTTTTTCCCAATGCATTCGAAAACTTCTCCTGACTGCCGCTGTCCATTGCCACCAGAAAAATTTTGTGGCAAGTTTTCTAGCAAAACCACTGCCATTAGAACAGACAGCAGCCGATCTATAAGCTGGTGAAGTTTTAGCTCCATTCAACATCCCACACACCTACATGTGCAATTACAGTCCAGCACTTCTCCATGCATGCCCCTAACAAGGCCCAATTATCCTCTACATGAATTTACCGCTCTCCCTTCCTGTTAACCTTGATTTAGACGTGTCTCTTTTCAAGCACACCTTTCTAGGTCATGACTCTACCCATCTCTTCTGATCTATATTTGTTCAGCACTTTGCAGAACCCAAGGCAGACCCTTCTGCATTTCCAGCAGCTGCTGGGAGTGCATTCTCTTTCCTGTGACATCTTATTCACCGTTTACAGCCATCTTTGGTGCATTTGGCCTTTATTTTCAGGTGACCAATGACTTTCAGAACTTCATGTGACCCATCCAGCAATCCTGCTGCAATAACAGCTAGCCACCCTGTCTCTTTTACCTCCAGCTATCTCAGATGAAGTTTGGACAAACAATCCAAGAAGCAGCATGTCTGGCCTTGCAGCAGTCCCAAAGAATCCGGGTCCATAGCCTCAAATTATATTCTTTGATTACTTTCTGTTTCTATAGAGTACATTTATAAGAAGCTTAAAGCTCAGTAAACTTTAGCTTAAGGGGGAGTGTTAAAATATAAAAAAAATATCTTACAATATTTTCATTGTATCTTTTAGAGTAATTAACTTAGATTGCTATATCTTACGATTGGAGTCTATATTTCCTTATACATCATGATTTGTTTCCTTGTTTGATTAGAATTAGGAGTCTAGTATTAGTATTAGTATTAATAAGGATTAGTATTATAAATAAGGGTTGGTGCTATGTCTTCTCTAATAACATCTAACAAATCATTCACATCAATATTAATATTTTAAGTATTGCTTTTCCTCTTTATATACCTTAGAGACTAAACCCTATAACTTCAACAGCTATATTTTACAGCTATAAACACTTAAAACACTCGCTCATTCTTTTAAGTAATGCTATTCAATAAAGTTAGTCATACCTTTGCACAGTCACCTAGCCAACTCATAATACTTCTTGCAGCCTCAAACATTTCTTCTAAGGCAGTGAGAGTGGTCTACAAACAGTGCATAATAAGCAAAATAAATAATATAATAGATTCAGAAATGTCTACATACAACTCCACTGAATCAACTTTTCTTACTTTTGCTGCATAGCAGGAAGCAGCAAACAGCTCTGAATCATCCTCAATGGCACAACGCTCCTTTAGCCTTCTCTTGATCTGGTCCCGCGCCCCAATATAAGTCACTCCATATACTGATGTCATCACAGTCTGCTTCACCAACTTTCGATCCACCTAATGTTGCATATTATGACTGTTTAGTTGATACAAGACTGAGGCTGGCATAAGATTGTACTTTCATATGCCAAAGGAAAAATATTAAAGCCACTTCATATACATTATACAACACATGTCAGATAAGTCAGCAATATTATTTATCATAGGTCTAAATGTGTCTATTCCATTTTCAAACATTCCACGGCAAAACATCTAAAAAAGAAAACGATGTTTTGAAACTTCAAAATTAAATGAAACCTGGCTGATCAAACGCCTAGCATGCAAAGCATTTGGATTAGTTTGGGGATCTTTCTCTGCATCTCTTCTCATGATTTCAAGTACTCTGCACAATAAACCAAATTTGAACAAATCAAAACAGTAGCCCTTAAACAAATTTCAACTATCAAAACAAATAAAGTTAATTCCAAAGCAAAATAAAATTATACATATTATTTATAGATAAACGGCTAAATAATAATATTAGTGTTTAATAGGGCCATATACTCATTAGTTTGGGGAATTGATGTAGATTGGATATGGTTTTTATTTAGGATTGTTACTAGGATTATAATTAGGGTTTTGATTTGGGATTATTTTGTTATTAGGGATTTGATTATATATAGGCTTCCTTTGTAAACAGTTGACAAACTTTTGGTGATTATGGGATTCCACGATTATAGTCAGAGAGTATCTGGGATTGAGGCGCACCCATGCTAGAGGAGCACTCTAGGATTATTCAGGGGAGTACCTACAAAGGGAGTGCCTTTGGGGTTACCATTTTGCATTAGGAACATTACAATGCTATGGAAGATGAAACTAACTCCCTTCTTTATAGAATGGAATCAATAGTCATAGAGAAAATGAAAAGGGAAAGGTGAATAGTCATAGAGAAAATATAACTAATCCCTAATGATATGATATGAAATATGATTGATATGATTCCAGGTGGACAGAGCTATCTACTAGATAGAGCCACCCCTATATGAGACGCCACCCTTGGGAAGAGAGAACTATCGGCGAGATGAAGCCGCCCCTGATGAGATGGCATGATACAATTGACATGACACGATTGACATGGCTTGAGAGAGGAATGGGCTATTCATAAGATGGAGCCACCTCTAGGGGAAAGCCCACCCTTAGGAGGAGAGGGCTACCATTAGATGGGGCCGCCTCTTGGTTCTCTCATGTGTGATCCGTATTGTATTTAAATTTTTAAATTTTCCACATTTCTGTTTAACTATGTTATTCCCATTTTTACCCTTTGAACCGAATTGGTGTTAAAACTGTCATTGCTTTTGATATGATTAAGTTACAAACGTGCTGATATACATACATGTTTTATTGAGACTAATTGGATTTGTATTCATTATCTTAGCATGATTTTCACTTAGATTTTTGAAAAAATAATCATTCATATGTTGGTGTGTTTCTCTTCCAGTTCATAGCGGTTGTTAGGCCCTCCCTAAGAACCTCTTTATTTTCTGAACCCTGAGCATTTTTTAACAAACTTTATCTAGTCTCCTGCAGTCTTCACTATAGACTGGACATAATCTTTTCTCATGAATTAAATTTTATTTATTTGAATGACAAATTATAATCCCTGTGCTAAATCAGGCATCAGACTTGTTCACACTCATGTATGTATTATATTCTCATGCACACTGTGATATTTACCTGGCAGCAATTCCTGAGTAAACATCAGCAGGCTGATTTCCACCAACAAGATTGACTGCAGCAGCTCCCAACTTCAAAATGAAAAATATGCAATGAATTGATGAAAAGGCAGAAAAAAATAAAGAAAAAAGAGAAAGAGGGGAGAAGAATGGAGACATAGAGAGGGTAAGAAGCAATTTTATCAAGCCAAGACTGCATAAAATCAGTCCACCATATGAGCAGGTATGGTTTTGTGAATGAAGGATAGATTTAAGAAGAATGCATAAAATGTACAATGTGGTGAATAATATTAAAAGCTTAGCGAATTTATTTTAACAAAAATGCTAAAGGTTATGACACAAATCTTGTAATCTTTTCCCTGATGTGTTCTGATTGGTGGGTGTCTATCCCCTACCAACTACTTGCATGTATTGATAACAAAAAGCTGATTGGCTGCTTTTCAGATTCATACTGCTTCGTGCAAGATAATTTCTTGCCATTAAGTAGTGCTCTTATTTTAAACTCTGCACAGACCCACTTTCCCAAAGTACACAAAGGTCAGAAAGTAATGCAAACATAATATCCCCAGTACAATGAAAACGATAAGGAAATCCAAACTTTATGTATATGTACTAGTGTAGTGACCCATGAATTTTCAACTTTTGACACATAACACACTGTTAAAATAATTTGATATTAATCAAACTAATTTTTAAAATAAATAATTTAAAAAAAAACTATTTTTTATATTTTAATTTGATTTTATTAATATTGAAAAAAAAATTAGCAATAAAATTAATGTTTCAAATATTTTCTGACTATTTTTTCTCTTTCATGAAAATACCTATGCCACATAAAGGACATTTCTTAGTTTAATTTCAAAATTTAAAGAGGAAAAAAAATAAATGTAAAAAGTAATACATAGTATAAATAAAAATAATTTCCTGATATTTAAATTAACTTTTAAACTTTTGAGAAATAAAAATTTTCAATTATCTATTTTAATTGATATTTTATTACCATTAAAATCATTTTATCAATTAAATTTATCTTTAAAATATTCTGTAATTTAATGTTTTATATTTCACAAAATACCCATGCAATGTAAATATATATTTTATGATTAATTTGTATTACCATTAAAATATTTTTCATCAATTCAATTAATTTTTTTAAAATATTTTTATTTATTTTTTATATTTCATAAAAATACCCATGTAATACATGAGATACTTGTTAGTTTAATTTTAAAAAGTTAAAGAAAAAAATAATAAACAAATATACAAAAAATAATGTGATACAAATATTTTTTAAAATATTTTTATTTATATTTTATATTTCATAAAAATACCCATGTAATACATGAGATACTTGTTAGTTTAATTTTAAAAAGTTAAAGAAAAAAATAATAAACAAATATACAAAAAATCATGTGATACAAATCATTAAAATTTTTACCATATATAAAGTGAAGGTAAAAATATCTGAGTTTGACAGGTAAAATAGGTAATCCATAGGTTAATAATGTTTTGGAAATCACTGTAAAATATAAAGTCACATAAAATAGACAATTAACTCTGCTAATTATAAAATAATAAAAAGTGTAAAACTAATAATTAATATAGTATTTAAAAACTCTCCGCATAAACCAAATCCTAATCCAGTGCAACAATTATAAATTCATACCCACATACAAAGATTACACAGAGGAGCTTCCGAAATCAAAACCAGTTACATAAAAGGTTTTGTTTAATATATAAAGAACATTCCAAGCAAACATTTATCAAACTCCTATAGAACTCCCACCGTGACCATTAACACACAAAGCAAAACCAAAACTTGGAAACAAAATAAAACAAAAGAAAGAAAATTTAATGCTTATATTACCTTGTCCCTCCCAAGTGCTGCATAGTGTTGTAATCCATTGCATGAACCATCCTAACAAGTAGGGAGCAAAAAACAAATCCAAATTAGGAAAGAAATACTAAAGCGTAGATCGAGCTCAGTGGCCTTCAAGTCTCAACTTCATCACAGCAATAAATGTCATGGTGAGTGCCTAGGAAACATCAGAGCAATACTGTTTTGGATACAGTTTAAGCATACAAATTTCGTTTGATTTTTGCAATCAGTTAGGCATTAGATAACTGAAATCTTGCTTTATGATCAGACATTACCTTTACAGCTTATTTATATTGGCTTGTTATGATAGCCAAGCCAAGCAAAAGCCAGCTAGTGTTTGCCTCAGCTTGGTTCAATTACATATTCCTAGGTATAACTATATGAACCCTCAAGTTCTCATTAATTCAATGAAAACATGATATTGATCAAGAAAGATAAGTCTGCTAGAAACAAATGCAGGTATTATATATTTAATTAAAATGTGATTTTTTCTCAAAGATTAACAATGTCGGAATGTGACGAGGACAAACGACAAACTTCCTAGATACGTGGAAAAAAATTTAGCAATAACATTTTTTAATAAAAAATATAAACAGCAATAAGAATCTGCCTTGTGATTATTATATTTGACAAAAATTTCTTAATGGACACTTGAGTAAGTAACACCTGTATTATATATAGGCATTTCTCCCAAAACAAGAAACGGAAAACAAGCTTCATCCTTACGAACATACCGTCCAAGTAAAATTCAAATTTGAAGACCTTCACCCTCTTGCTAACACGAAACAATTTTATTGTTCTCCAGTTAAAGATGAAAAATAATTAAAAAATGGTAGCTGAGTTCTCCTTTTAATTAGAAGGCAAAATCAGACAATACATATGTTCCTAAATAGCTATTTTAATATCTCAGCAAAAGGTACCTGGTGTACAGGGATATGAGAAATGGTATTCTCAGGAGTGGGGCTTCTCAATGCTTCAGAGAGATTGATACAGGCTGCCAAGCACTGAAAAGGATCCTCTGCTTGCAACCACCAACGCTTTCCTTCAAGAGGCCTGTCTGCAGAATCAAATATATCATCCAGGTGGTTCTCAGTAAATGCTATTCGACCATCATAACATAACTTGTCCACACCACCAGCATACAAATTTGCCAGATGTATTTTCAACCACTGCAAGCCCGACTTCCCTAGAGGACGCCCCTCTGCAAACTCAAGTATGCCTCGGCAAAAATCAGAACCAAGATGGTTCAAATATGGGTGCATGGGATAAGCACGGCCTCGGAAATCAAGATTATGAGGATAGTAGAAGCCTTCTTCATCCTTCATCTTTCGTGCAACCTATAGCCAAAAGCCAATGCAAAAAATGAAGATATGCAACCTCTCTTGGAAAACATTTTATATAACACAATCTATTTAGGATTAGCAATATCCTTACAGCAAGTTTAAGTTCTGCGTCACATCGTTGTGAATGTCTCTCATTATTCTCCTTTTTGACAGCTTTGACTTTCCACTTCCATTTTCGAATTTCTGCTTCATCTTCTGTGTCTGGTTCCTCTGGGAGAGGAACCTTTAAGATGAAAAGGCAAAGTCAATCAAAAAGCTATGGAAATGAAGTGGCATCATTAGAATGAAACGGGGCACAAATGGAATATAGCTGATTTTAGATGCAGATACAACATGGCCTACGTACAAGCATGCAACATTCTTTTTAACTTTAGTATGTAAAATGAAAGATATTAACTGAACTAAAATGATTTTAGGTTATCAATGGCGTATTGCGGTCCATGGCGGAAAGCCAAAATTCAGCCAAAAAAAAAAATGGCAGATGGGGTTGCGGATTATGGCGAAAATATGGCGGCCATAATAAATATAATACATGTATACAGAAAAAAAAAAAAAAAAAAAAAAAAAAAAAAAAAACCTAAAAATCTGCATAATTTGACCAAATTAATAGAACAATAAACTAAATTGATATAAAACCATTCAATGAAATACAATAACTCTCATAGGTGAGGATTGTGAAGAAGAATTTGCTTCAGTGGCCATGATGGGAGAGGACTAGAAGAGCTTCCCAGGCCCCAAACCATCAAATAATACAAAGAGGAGAAGATGCAGAACCTAAAAACAGAAAAAAAAAATAGAGAGAGGGAGACAGAGAGAAGATGGTTCACAGGAAGGAGGTCGCTGGAAGAGGGAGAAACAGTGGCTGTGGTTGTGGAGAAACAGAGTGGAGCAAAGCGCAGAGGCAAACAACATTAAAGTGGAGAAAGAAACAGGTTTAGGGTAATTTTAGTACTGGGTCACCCTTAAACCGGGTCAGGTCATGAGGCCCAAGCCCGTTTTTGGTAGCCATTTTCGCCATTTCAACCATAAACTCCATGCCGCCATGAGCACAGCGGTCACAATTGCACCGCCATTGAAATTAGACCAATCGAATGTGACAGTGGTGATGGGGCAAATGGCAGCGACTTCAGTGAACAAGACGACGATGGTATTGTGGGTGGCTAAACGGTGGAGATGGGTATGGGTTGTAGGTGATTAAACAACGGCCACAAAGGTTCTATTTGGGGTGAAGGGATGTCATGATTCATGGTGTTCTGCTCATGGAACTCTAGGTAAAACTCATGGCAGATTCTTGTTTCTTCTTTCTTTATTTCAAATTGTATTCTGCTTTGTCCTCTTTTGAAGATTTGGTTTTGGTTTCTCAATTTCAAGCTAACTTCTGGAATAATGAGTAATATTAAACACAATTATTTCTTCAAATTAGACCAATCGAATTTCGTTTATGCCACCTATAAAGAAAGATAATAAGAGCCTCTACTATTTCAACATCCAGATAGCCCACTCAGTGAATAAAGCCTCTCCTTTGTGAAACATGCACACAGTTGGAGGGATCAGGATCTGACTGAGAAACCAAACTTTTTTTAGGCTTTTTTTTTGTTGCTTCTTAGGTACAGGTCAATGGGGTTGCAAAAAAAAAAAAAAATTCTACCCTTCATACCCATCATTGCAAAATTTAGAATCAATTTATCTTGCAACCTGTAATTTACTGTCTCTATAACATTTAATTAAATAATATTATATCTCATGACTGAAATTTACACGGGTACGATTACAAAAGTATTTTACTTGTGTATTAGACTCTCCCATTAGAAACCTCCACTCTAAAACCTACATCTAATAGAAACTCCAAACTAATTGATATGAACCCAAAAATGGAGCAAAATTTTATTAAAACTGCTAGTCCCTCATTGACTAGAAATAAGACCAAATAAGGGTATATATGCCTTTGGCAATCCTCACCCTACAAGCTAGCTTTTGGGGTTGAGTTAGGCCCGTTCCAAAATTTAATATGATATCAGAGTCTATCCTAGATTCGTTATTGGTTCACCCGCAGATGTCTAGTCCTGCAAGCTTCATACTCAAGATGTTCAGCCCTAGGCATGAAGAGGTGTATTATAGTTCACATTGACTAGAAATAAGGCCAAATAAGAGTATAAAAGCCTTGGACAATCTTCACCCTACAAGCTAGCTTTGAGGGTTGAATCTGACCTAGTAAAAAATTTAAGAAAAACACTATATGATCACAAATATTGATTTCAATCAGATGATTAGGAATAGATTGATACAACTATAGAAGAAAATTAAAAAGAAAAAAACCATAGACAATACAGTACCTCAAGGGACTGCTTCCTACCCACCCAAAGGTCCAAATTTCCTAATTGATTGAGGGAAAGTGGATAACTTCGTTAGTATCCTTCCCTCCCTTTTTTCCTTGCAACCCCCTCCCCCCCCCCCCCCCAAGTTTTCCATTCTTTCCTACACATCTTGCCACATAAGCAAGATTGTTACAGCCAAATTTCCTCTTCTGCCCCTTGTGCTCTTTTTCCCTCCAATTCTTTTAATCACCCTTGACTTTGGTAACCATGGGGTGTCTAACAGTATCCAACCCTTAATCAACAATTAATAACTACAAGAAACACATAAAATAAGAATTTGTCTCTATTTTTTTATGAATACATTACATATCCAACCCTAGTGTTATTAAAAAAAATCACATGCACCTATATTATGTTGGAAGCTACTCTAGTTGAAATTCATTTCAAACCGCAGAATAGACAGCTAATTTCAGTAGAAGCTGGAACTTGGTCAAAAAAATTTAGCAACAAAATTTGTACGGTACTCACATCTTCACGATCCACCAAGTCACCTAAGCGTCCTCCATTAGCCCATATTTGATCTATCACACTGAGTATCCTTTTGTTTACCCTCCATTTAGTATTGCCAAGGGTATTAAGGGCCTAAATACAAAACAATACTAGAATTAATTTCAAGTATTAACTTTGGATCATGAACTGAATTTCAAATGGACAGACAAACAAATTCAACCTCAAAAACAGGGTCAAGTTGATTCTTTGGAGTCCTTTTAACAGCTTCACGTTGCTGTTTTGCTCCATGTATTCTCATAACATATGATGGCAAAAACAAGTATGCTCCTTTGTCATACCTACCAAAATATTGCAATATGTCTAAAAAAATTAAAAATTAGCATACAAAAACACCAGGTCTTAGTCACAATTCACAAGGTTAAGCTATATGCCAACAAAATGCGATTAAAAAATAAACTTAGTAAAACATTGGAACAGCAAAGTAATGAGATGCTTGAACACGTTCTTATGATTCAAATGTTGCTATCAAAATCGTAGGTATTATACAAGTCAAGTAAGCTACACTAACTGTTAGCAAACCCCCTATTAAGAGGGTCTATATGGGGCAGGTTCAGAGGGATAGCTCAGTATAACTGTCTAATTGATGTCATATCAGTTTCAATTACACGAGAGAGAATTGTAAGAGGCGAATAAGAGGGAAGAGAAGCAGTTTCAGTTATACAGGAGGGAATTGTAAGAGAAAGAAGTTTCAGTTTCAGTTAATTGATGAGTTACTAGATGAATTAGGAGGAGCTTCAATTTTTTCAAAATTGGATCTAAAATCTAGCTAGCACCAAATCAAGATGAAAGAGGAGGATATTCCAAAAACTACATCAAGAACTTATGAAGCACATTATGATTTTTTGGTTATGCCTTTTGGGCTTACTAATGCACCCTCTACATTTTAGTCAATAATGAATGAAGTGCTACATCCATTTTTACAAAAATTTGTATTGGTGTTTTTCAACTACATACTAGTGAATAGTCATGATTTGGACGCTCACGTAGGGCATTTGAGGGATGTGCTACAGAAAATGTAGCAGGAACAATGAGAATAGTGTAATTTTAGGCAGACTAAGACTTACTTGGGGCACACTGTCTCAAGGGAAGGTGTAGCAATTGATCCAAAGAAAATGGAGAGTATGTGGTTGGGGCCTATATCAACAGATATCAAGAGTTTATGAGGATTCCTTGGTCTTATGGGATATTATAGACGATTTCTAAAAAACAATGGCACAATTACACAACAGTTGACACAACTATCAAAAAAGAAATTTTCAATCGGATATCAATGCACAAGCCACTTTCCATTCATTTAAGACTGCCATGACAAATTGACAATGTTGTCAATCCTTGCAGTTCCAGATTTTTCCAAGTCATTTGTGTTGGAAACTGATGCATCAAGCAAGGATTAGATGCTGTTTTATTACAAGAGGAAGGGATAGTCATGTTCATTAGCCAAGCTTTGTCAGAAAGGGCTCAAAATAAGTCCATCTATGAAACGGAATAGATGGTGGTGGAAATGCAATTCAAAAGTGATGACATTAGTTGTTGGGGAGACATTTTATTATTAGGAACAATCAATGCAGTTAAAAGTTTCACTGACCAACAGCTGATGAGTGAGGAACAATTTAAATGGACATCAAAATTTCTTGGGTTTGATTTTGAAATACATTACAGGCCAAGGAAGGACAGCACAACTGCAGATGCTCTTTCTAGGAGGCACTTTCTTGTCGCAATGTCTATAGTTCAACATCAAGAGTTGGAGGATTGGATGGATGAAGTCCAGAATGGTTCAAAATTAAAGACCATTATACAGGATTTATTGGTTAATCTTATTGCACATCCGACGTACCAATTACAAGACAACAGGTTACTAAACAAGAATCATTTGGTGCTGCCTAAAAATTCTGCTTTGGTTTATTGGGAAGATATGATAAGAGACATTCTAAAATTTGGTGCTGGATCTGAAGTGTGTCAGAGAAACAAATCTCAGACTCTTTCTCCAGCAGGGTTGTTACTACTACTCCCAAATCCCACATGTTTGGTCGGATATTACTATGGGTTTTATTGGAGACTTTCCTAGATCAAATGATAAAGGCACCATCGTACTAGTGGTGGATTAACTCACCAAGTATGCTCACTTCATTGTGTCAATTCACCCTTATTCTGCTACAGATGAGGCCGAAGTATTTTTGAAGGAAGTGGTTTGATTACATAGTTTTCCATCTTCCATTGTATCTGATAGGGACCTATTATTCTTCTTTCTCAGAAAATTTTAGAAAGAAGTGTTTCTGTTGGTTGGGAGTTGGGACAAATTGAAGTTCTGCTCAGCTTATCACCCAAAATCAGATGGTCACGCGGAAGCAATGAGTCGTTGTGTAGAGACATATCTATGCGTTTTTAGGGGATCTAACCACAAACAATTGAGTAAGTGGCTAAGTTCTAGTATAACACCAATTATAGTGCCTCCACAAAGATGACTCCTTTTTGAGCTTTATTTGGCCAAGATCCTCCTTTGCAGTTCAAGGGCCTGCTATTCTATCACAGTGGAGGAAGTGAACCAGCAAACACAGCAGCGAGATGAAATACTTAAGGAATTGTGAGACAGTCTAGTAAAGGCAAATTAGTTACTTATGGAGAAGTTAAATGGGAGAATTTCTAGAGAAAGTAGACTACAAAGACTAGTTTTTACTTATGGAGAAGTTAAATTCATCCTATCTCTTTGATTTATTCTATTTTTTTCCTCCAGAAGTTCTTTTACAGAAGTTGTATTGTATCCAAACTGAGCCAAAGTGATAAACATAGAAGGGAGGGACATCCAATTTCAGGAGGGTGATTGGGCATTTCTGATATTACAATCATATCAGTTATTATCATTAGCTTGCAGGTCTAATGAGAAACTGCGACCCCGCTATTATGGTCCCTTGCAGGCTACTCAATGTATTGGCTTGTTGTTTATAAATTACAGCTTCCTGAAAGTAGTAAAATTCATCCAGATTTTCATGTTTCTCAGTTAAAGCTAGCTACTGAACCTCAAGGGGAGAGTGCTCACAGTTACCCACCATGTTATCTGATGTATTGGAGCTACAAGTTCAGCCTGCGGAGGTCTTGGCTGTGAGGGAAGCATCACCTACAAGTTCAGCTGGAAGGCTTCAACAAATTTTTCCAGACTTTCACCTTAAGGACAAGGTGAAACATTTTGGGGAGGGGGAAGTACTGTTAGCAAACCCCCTATCAAAAGGGTCTATGTGAGGCGGGTTAAGAGGGACAGTACAGTATAACTGTCTAATTGATGTCGTATCAGTTTTAGTTACTTGAGAGGGAATTGTAAGAGGGGAATAAAAGAGGGAAGAGTAACAGTCTAAGTTATACAGAAGAGAATTGTAAGAGGTGTAAGAGGGGAATAAAAGAGGGAAGAGAGGAGAGAACAGTTATCTCTTGGGAAGTTATACTATTAGAGGAGAGAGTCTGGCTCTTGAATATCCAGTGTAGAGAGGAGTTTCTTTTGTATTTTTTTCATTCTTTCAATAAAGATTTACCACTTCTGTTCTTGATTCCGATCCAGATCTTACACCACAAAGAAAAAGATTCAAAACTTTAAAATAAATGGAAAAATGAATATTTGTGTAAACAAGTGCAGTACCCTGTCCAGTTAATAGGTGGAACCAACATTGGCATGTAGGGGATGACCATGTGCCTGGCCTGTTAATATAAATACATTCTGAGGTTAGCATTTGGTCTCATGGTAAATGTATTGCTGAACGTACAAAACCATAACAAATCTGTCTAACAACCTACTTTAAGAAATGTGGATATGAAGTTTAAACAAATACTTAAGAGGATAATAGGTCCCTTACAGTCTTTTCCAGGCCCTTTTGTACCAGAGCGTCACATTCAATAACACCATATCTCTTACTTCCATTCCTAATCAAGTAAGCAGTATTCATTATTCAAGAAAGAAAAAAAAAAGTATTAAGTTTATAGGAATTCATTGTGAAAGAGTCTATCAATCTCACTGTGAATCAGTTGAAATTGTTTTAAGGGTATGTTTAAATGCAGGTCGAATATCTGGTGGACCATCTCCAAATTGATTGGCAGGTGGTTGTATGTAGGCAGTTTCTATTAACAGTTGCATCAATCGAGAGCCAACCTGGAATGTGAAGTAACTACACTGTAACACAAAAAGAAGAAACTTTCCTTGTTCATAGATACAATAGTACAATACAAACATTACAAACCTTTACTTGGGCTTCCTGTCCCCAAGGCTTCCAATCATCTTTTCCCCGAACTATTCCCATTGCTTGTTGCTTCTTCTGTTTTTTTATTAAACCAGTAACCTTTCTCCCAAGTCTTTTCAGCTCATTATCCAGCTTCTCTTTCTCTTCAGTCAATTTGCCTCTTTTTACAGGTGCTAGATCAGATTCACCATCAGATTTGTCAGTGGCTGTTACCTTCTCCTTTGTCTTCTTTGTCTTCTCCATAAATTGGTATATCCTAGCCTGATATACATATAAAGATAGACTTTCAGTTAATGAGCACTTGAATATTGTGAATTCCCGGTAGTAACATCAAACTTGAAAAATAAAAGCTGACCACATTATTCCCTGAACATAAACTCATCTGGCCACTGGAGCACTGTATTAACTATTGCCGTCACGAGAGCATTAGCATTTGAGTGACATGACACAAGGGGTGAATCACCATGCATAACATGCTAGATTATTGGAAGGATCCATATAAACTATCTTAATTAAACGCTAAATTATTTGTTTCAATCAGAAGGCCTTCAAAGTTCAGCCAGTCATGTGAGCAATAAATAAGCTTTTTATGACCAAAATAAGGCATATGATCTAGGAAAATTGTTATATAGAACATAAAAGCATAGAAAAGAACGTACATAATTGAATTCAGACAACAAATTCATTTCTCTTTTTCAATTCACATCACATATCAGATAAAGCATAATATACCTCGTGTTCAATGGCTTCACCTATTTGACAAGCGGCTTGTATCACTCTAGCACTCCCTACCCCATTACTATTGGTCATCAACAACCCCATCAACTTGTGCATAGTGATCACAGCCATCATGTCTGCAGGCAACTCGTTGAAATAAGGAGCATGGGTCATCCTATGTTTGTTTTTTTTGCAAAGCTCTTGATCAGCAGCAATTGCATTCCTTAAGGGCTCAAACCAACCAAGGAACAATGACTTCATGTACGGCAAATTGGGTGCAAGCTTCTGCTCCCGCATGTCCTCCAACAGTTCCTGATACTCTCTTGCTGCCTCTTCCCATGCCTCAGTCTCCATCTTTATCTGCCTCCTCCTAAGCATGGTGTACTTGTAGCTGTTCTTTTGGTGCTCCAATTGAGGTTTTCCCTTCTCTCTTTTCACCATTTCCTCTAACAGTTTCTGCACCTCATCAGAACCAGAATAATCATCTTCGATATCAGTGGATTCAATAGCCTCAGCAACGCTAGCATGACCTCTAGCGAGCTTCAAAGACCTTGAACGAAAGAAAAAGGGATCTTCAGAAAACAAAAACTCGGATCGTCCCAATTTGTTTTTCGGAGAAAAGACTCCAACTTGATTGAAACCAAAAAACGATTGCCTCGAGTTTACCCTTGTTTGTGTCTCTAGGGGCTCAGTTTTCTCGGGAAAATTCAGGTGCTGAGAAGACCTCAACGAAGCTGATGAAGAAAGAAAGTAGAAGGATTCGGAGGATAGCTTGAACTTCGCTAAGGGAGCTCTCTTGGCTAAGTTAGTCCACATTTTGGTGATGGAAACGAGCAATTGAAATTTCAGTTGCAAATAACAGGTGTTTGGCAAATGAGAAAATGCTAAGATTTTCACGAAAAAATTCGAAGCGTCTGAAAAAACGGGGGAAAAACGGCGTTAGAAGAGGCGTATTTGCAGCCGCCTTTAAACCCTTCATAAACCTATGCCTCAATGCTTGCTTCTCTAGCTAGAAGCTTTTGAATTTGATGCCGGTTTCGGTTATGACCCGGATTTCTTTTTTTGGATCTTTAATAAAATCAAGGCTTAAATAAATGTGGGCTAAATATGTTATTTTTTTTTAATTAAAGGAGGCAAAAAGCCTAAATTATAAAGAGACTTGTCGCAACCGGGTCCACGACGGGTCGGCGAGCCGGGAAAATAAAAAATAATGGAGTCGCCACCAATTTATTTGGTTTGGGAAAATTGGAAAACCTAAAAATGATTTTAAATTGAAAACCAGTCTGCGAACATGAGTTCCAAATTCGGGAGTCGATTATGTGTAGGGAAAGTGTTAGCACCCTACAACATCCGTTAAAAAACGGTTTACCTTTAATTAATTGTGCAGAAAGATTAACTTTAAAAATATTTTTTTTTACCCCAATTCTAAAAAGTTTAACACATTAAAATATTTTTTGGTTATTTTTAATTTTTAATGTTTTTGATATTTTTTTAGAATAAATGACAAAAGTTATTAAAAAGAAACGAAATTATGAATTAAAAGGAAAAAACATTTTTATTTATTTTGGCTTGACGAGGTAACCCCGCTCCTACGTATCCCCAGGTGCAATGAGGAAATCAAAGCCACGTAGTTCTGAAAGGGTCAAATGATTGGGAAAATGATTGATTTTAATTTTGAAAAGAGAATTTGAAAACATTTTTAATTTTGATTTTTGAAAGAGATTTTTTTTGGAAAGACTTTTGTTTTGATTTTTTATGTTTCTTATTTTTAGAAAATATATATTTTTATTTTTATTTTTTCTTGGAATTTAGGAAAAAAAATCTTAAAAAGGGAACTTCATTTATTGATTAAAACCATATCGCAAAGGATGAACAAATATTTACAATTACAAAACGACAAGTTAAATAGATTAAACGAATATAAAATATTAGAAAAAAAATTAACTGAAATGGATGATAGTGATATGAAATGGAACACATAATAAATAAGGCATAATAATAATAACCATAATAATAATAACAAAAAATACTAATAATAATGATAATTATAATAATAATAATAACAACAATAATAACGATGAATAATAGCGACAATAATAATAATAATAATAGTAATAATAACAATAATAAGAAGAAAGACGATATTAACAATAATAATGATAATAATAGTAATAATAATAACAGTAATAATAGTGACAATAATAATAAAGATAGTAACAACAATAGTAATAAAAATGACAATAGTAACAATAATAATAACAATAATATTAACAAATGACAAATGATAATGACAATAATAACAATAATAATAATAACAACATTAATAATAATAATAATAATAGTAATAATAATAATAAAAGCAGTAATAACAATAACAATAATAATAATAGATGAAAATCAATGAGCCTCAGATATCATCACTGGCTCAAACTCAAGCAAAAGGGTCACCAAGAAAATAAAAACACACAAAGAACTAGTAAAAAAACGAATTGGGCCTCAGGTTAACATCATCAGCCCAAACACCCAAAAATGCCTACAAAACAAACCAGAAGTCAGGTGGGCCACCAGTAATTGAAAGCCCAAAACATTAATAAAATTAGAACAAAAAAAGGCAAAATAAAATAAAAGAAAGGGGGCTGCTAGGGTTCCATCCATTGAAAAAAAAAAGGAAGAGAGGAGGATGGGGGAGACGGTTGCTCATGGCTGCAACGGCGGCAGCCAGGGTGTGGTGGTGACGGTGCACCGCGGCAGCGGTCGCGGCTATGGTGAGACGGTGGACACGGTGGAGCGGCCATGCGCCCAGCCGCTGCGGGGAAGACGGATGCGGCGGTGAGCCGCTGTCTGAGGAGGAAGATCGCGCGACAGTGCGGCTGCAGATGGAGAGTTTTCACGCGGGCGGGCTGCCGCGGTTGATGGTTGCTGGACGAGGAAGATGACCGCCGCGGCAATGGCCGTGGCTGACGGGATGAGACAGCGGTCACATTCGCTACTGGAAGAGATGAATAGCGCACGGCGGCACTTGTGGGTGGGCTAGCAGTGGCCTCCGATGGCCACCCCGCTGCAGATCGTGGCGCCGCAGCAGTGGCTGCGGCTAATGACTCTCCCTTTTTCTGTTTATTTTGTTCTCCTTCTCTTATTCTCTGTTTTGTCATTGTTGTGCAGATGGTTATGGTTTTGGTTCTGATTGCAGGAGGAGGAGGCAGAGGGGTGAAAGTGGTGTTGGCCGGAGTGGTGGTTTCACGGTGGTGAAGGAGACTTGAAGGCCTACTGTTACTGTTTTTGTTATTTTGTTTCAATTGTTTCTGTGTGTACTGGGACTGTATGATAGTTGTGTATTTTGGATATTTTATTGATTGTGTGTGGATGATATTCACATAGTGTGGTAATGAATGGTGCCGGAGCACCGCCGTGATGGAGGTTATGGTGGGGATTTATCTCCCTCACTCTGTTTTTACTCCCTCCTCCATTTTTCTTTCTTTTTTTCTCTAAAAGGATCAATTTGGCTCCCTCTTCCTTTCTCTTTTCTTTTCCGTTTTGTGACCCCATTCATGCGCAAGCTCACTTCTATTTATAGAGGTGGATGGAAAAATTTCCATTGCTCCGCTGTCTACTCCCTGTAATTGCTTTTTCATTTCCTTTTTTTGTGTTATTTTCAATTGTCGAAGGGCACAGCTTGGGCCTGTCTGACACAAAAGATTTTTAAAAAAATTAAAAAAGGATTTACAAACAATGGGCCTAAATGGCCCAACTTCAAACCAAAAAAATGCTAGCTTTCTTTTTTTTTTGTCAAATTCTTAATCAATCTATTAATTAACTATCAATAATTAATTAACTAATAAATTAATCAATCCATTTTAGATAGTTTTTTTACCATGAAAATGAAAAGAATTGACAAAAACACACAAAAAAAGAGAGGCCGGACAAAATTGGGTGCTGACAGCAGCCCCCTTTGCTTGTTCTTTCAAACCGAAAGAATAAGCAAAATAAAGAAGCAACCAATTTTGTTTCGAACCAAATACGATTAGGAAAAATTGAAAGAAGGCCTATAAAATCATAGGCGACTTGATGAAAGTCCTAGTCACAGAGAAGTTTGCAAGAAGACCTGGAAAATCACAGGCAACTTGGTGAATATCCTAGAAAATCATTGGACATTTGAAATGAAAACCCAGGAAAATCACCGGGAAATTTTAAGAAAGCCTGGAAAATCACAGACAAATTAATTAAAATCCTGGAAAATCACAGGATGTATGAAATGAAAATCCCGATAAATCACTTGATATACAAAAGAGAACCCCGGAAAATCACAGGGTGATTAAAAGATGCCCGGAAAATCACAGGCAACTAGATGAAAATCCTGGCAAATCACAAGATATTCGAAATGAAAACCCCGGAAAATCACAGGGTGATTAAAAGAGGCCCGGACAATCACAAGCAACTAGATGAAAATCCTGGCAAATCACAGGATATTCGAAATGAAAATTCTGGTAAATGACAGGATATAGAAAAGAGAACCCCGGAAAATCACAGTGTGATTAAAAGAGGCCCGGAAAATCACGGGCAACTAGATGAAAATCCTGGCAAATCACAGGATATTCGAAATGAAAAACCCGGTAAATCATAGGATATAGAAAAGAGAACCCCGGAAAATCACAGGGTGATTAAAAGAGGCCCGGAAAATCACAGACAACTAGATGAAAATCCTGGCAAATCACAGGATATTCAAAATGAAAATCCCGGTAAATCACAGGATATAGAAAAGAGAACCCCGGAAAATCACAGGGTGATTAAAAGAGGCCCGGAAAATCACAGGCAACTAGATGAAAATCCTGGAAAATCACAGGATATTAGAAATGAAAACCTTGGAAAATCACAGGGAAATTTTAAAAGCGACCTGGAAAATCACAGGCAATTTGATGAAATCCTGGCAAATCACAGGATATTTAGAATGAAAACCCTGGAAAATCACAGGGAAAATTAAAAGAGGCCTGGAAATTCACAGGCAATCTGATGAAAAACCTGAAAAACATCAGGAAGAAAAGACCTGAAAAACATCAGGGCCAAATGATGAAACTCCCGGAAACAACATCAGGAGAAAAAGGACAAGACCTGGAAACAACATCAGGTCAAATGATGAAACTCCTGGAAAACAACATCAGGAGGAAAAGGAAAAAAGACCTGGAATCAACATCAGGCCAAATGATGAAATTCCCGGAAACAACATCGGGAGAAAAAGGAAAAGACCTGGAAAATCACAGGCCAAATGATGAAACTCCCGGAAACAACATCAGGAGGAAAAGGAAAAGACCTGGAATCAACATCAGGCCAAATGATGAAACTCCCCGGAAACACATCGGGAGGAAAAAGAAAGAAAAGACCTGGACAATCACAGGCCAAATGATGAAATCCCGGAAACACATCGGGAGCAAAAAGGAAAAGACCTGGAAACAACATCAGGTCAAATGATAAAACTCCTAGAAAATCATCAGGAGGAAAGGGAAAAGAAAATAGGCCTTCACAATACCTAGCGGACGTCTCAATGCCCTAAAAGAAAAGAACTAGGCTTCACAATACCTGGCGGACTTCTCAATACCCTAAACGAATAAAAAGAACTAGGCTTCAGAATACCTAGCGGGCTTCTCAATACCCTAAAAGAAAAGGAGACTAGGCTTCACAATACCTAGCGGGCGTCACAATACCCTAAAAGAAAATAACTAGGCTTCACAATACCTAGAATGAGATTAGGCGCATCAATGCCCTCAAAAGTTGTTGTTAAATGCATGCAAAATTGATATTGAAACATTTTTTTTAGAGAATTTTAAAATTGGAAAATTTGATTTGATTTGATTTTCAAAGGAAACTTTACAATAACTTGAAATCAATTTCAAAAACTTATGAAAAATTCAAGAGAAATAACATTCCCAAAATGATTTATTATTTTTTTTACCATTTAGTCAAAAACACTTGTTAAATTGCTTAAGAATGCAAAGATGGCTTTCAAGGTTTGATGGAAAGGCAAGGGAAGGTATGACAATGGAGAAAGGATCTGAATTAAGCCCCCAAGTGGGAATCTATGCAAGAAACACCTGTTTAATGATCTTCAATATAAGGAAAGGGTTATCAACCATTCTAATCATCATATGGGAAAGGACAAACGAGCCCCCCAAGTCAAGATTTTGACAATAAATTCTGTTGATAAATCTTATCCTCACTCATTCAATGAATAGATTAACCTTTGCTTCAACCAAAAGGTAATTACAAGTGTCTCAATAATCCAAAGAATTTTCAATTTTTCTCTTTTTTGTTTCTTTTTTTCTTTTCTCTTTTTTTTTTCTGAGCAGAATGTACTAACAACTATAAGTAATTGTCTTAAAATTAAATATGAGAGAACAAGCAATCAATCATTGATCAGAATGGGCTTTATTAGGCTTGTAACGTGGCCAAGGGCTAAGAGGGTACGAAAAAAAAGGACAATTAAAGGCTCAAATGAGTGTTTGAAGGTTGAATTATTGGGACAAAGGATCTTTTGCACATTTATTATTTACAACATATGAGGACAATGACTTATTCACAACATATTTTTTCATCTTTTTCAATTTTCATTTTCTCTCTTCCATTCTTCAATTTTCTATTTTCTTTTTTTTATCATCATCTACTTTTTTCATTTTTTTTTAATGGAACAAAAATTTCTACAAGCAACATTCCAAATGGACTAAGTGATACAAAACATTGTCAGCCCCAGTGTAAGAGCAATGACATTACAAATTGAATGAGATTTATTCAACTATATTGTGCCAGCCCCCGATATGGAGGTGATCCTTGTCCAGGTTAATTGAATAATTTTTTTTAAGGCTCAAGTGGCTAGCAAGGGATATCATTTTATTGTGGAAAAAGAAACATGGCCAAATTTCATTTCAATCTTGATTGCTTATTTTCAAAAATTTAATTTCAAGACAAAACTTATTGAAATTGGTACATTTGCTCTTTTTATTTTCTTCTTTTCTTTTATAATATTTTCATTTTATTTTTTTTTTTGGAAAGAGACACCGATGAGGCAATGAAACAAACTAGCTTCTTGATGGAAGCAAAGTTCAAATGTTGTGATAGACTCAACAATCTCAATCTTTTTCTGACATTCTCCCTATCCTCCTAATCACTTCTTCAACTTGAAGGTCCACAAAAGGATTGGAATCAAAGGTGATAGTGGAAAGAATGAGATGATTTTTCTTTTGGTGAATGAGTAAGACAAATGGATATTACAAAATCAAGATGGCATTGAGAAATGTGGGGACATATTTAACTAGGACAATGGCAAGTTGTTAAGAATAGATGGATGATGAACAAGAATTATGACACAATGGTAAAAGATTGAAAACAAATTATTTTAAGGAATGTTAATTCAAAACTTGAAACTTTTCAATTTTATTTGGAAGAGAAATATGCAAATGAGAGTTTCAAAAATGATTGCTTTTTTACTGTGAAAATGAGATGTATGTTGGATTTCTAAAAAATGACGATTTCTTGAAAATTATGGATGGCAATCAATTTTGGATTTTTTTTATTAATTTTTATGCAAAAATAAAAAATATGCTATGATGTAGTGCAAAAGACTTTTTTATGAAATGCGATGTTATGAGGATGAAACTTTATTTAACAATTAAAGTGCAAGAAGAAATGCATGAATGTTATGCAATATTGATATAATTATTCATGAATTATTTTTGAGCTGGAGGAAGGCTTTTGGATTTTATTAGAAGAGGAAGAGAAAATAAATACACAAATGATTTTTTGAGAATTTTTTTGAACTTTTTTGGATTTTTTGAAATTTGAAAGAATGAATAGATAAATGCTCCCCTTTTGTCCTAAAAGGTGAATCCTGGAATTGGATAATTCTATGGTTAGACCAAATCCCTAATTAGGTCGAAAGCTATGGTCAAACTACCAGTGCACAGATTTAGGGACAGATCTAGACCCCTAGAAGTCATGGTTCCCAGATTGCCCTTATCTAGAATATAGACAAGGACCTAGTTCATATCTCAACCACAAGTAGGATGAATCCCTCTCAATATGATTGGTCCATGGTACTAGTGACAATCTGAGCGGTAACTCAACAACCACAAAGTGAGCATCAAGCCCCTCAATAGCAGTCGTTGAGGTACCTCCTAGGCTCGCACAGGCTCGGGTCTAGAGCCCAATGATGGTGAAATGTGTGTTGGGAGAATAGAAACCTAAAAAAAACTATCCCACCTGCAAAAGATATGAGCAACAAATATATACAACCAATAATAGTCCTCTACCCTAAGGTTGGAACAAAATATTTACAATAACAAAATATCCACCATGGAATGTACACAAAGAGAGGAAAGCAAGGAAAATGTATCTACAACAAGATATAGTTTACCAAAGAAAAGAGGGTAAGACAAACATAAAAAAGTTAATAATTTTGCAAATTTAATTAATAGGCTGACTCTCACTTCCCTAATGGAGTCGCCAGCTGTCGCAACAGGGTCCACGACGGGTCGGCGAGCCGGGACGGGAAAATAAAAAATAATGGAGTTCGCCACCAATTTATTTGGTTTGGGAAAATTGGGAAAACCCAAAAATGATTTTAAATTGAAAACCAGTCTGCGAACTGAGTTCCAAATTCGGGAGTCGATTATGTGTAGGGAAGGTGTTAGGCACCCTACAACATCCGTTAAAATAACGGTTACCTTTAATTAATTGTGGCAAAAAGATTAACTTTAAAAAATATTTATTTTACCCCAATTCTAAAAAGTTTAACACATTTAAAATATTTTTTGGTTATTTTTAATTTTTAATGTTTTTTGATATTTTTTTAGGAATAAATGACAAAGTTATTAAAAAGAAACGAAATTATGAATTTAAAGGAAAAAACTTTTTATTTATTTTGGCTTGACGAGGTAACCCTGCTCCTACGTATCCCAGGTGCAATGAGGAAATCAAAGCCACGTAGTTCTGAAAGGGTTAAATGATTGGGAAAATGATTGATTTTAATTTTGAAAAGAGAATTTGAAAACATTTTTAATTTTGATTTTTGAAAGAGATTTTTTTGGAAAAACTTTTGTTTTGATTTTTTATGTTTCTTATTTTTAGAAAATATATATTTTTATTTTTATTTTTTCTTGGAATTTAGGAAAAAAAAACCTTAAAAGGGAACTTCATTTATTGATTAAAACCATATTGCAAAGGATGAACAAATATTTACAATCACAAAAAGACAAGTTAAATAGATTAACGAATATAAAATATTAGAAAAAAAATTAACTGAATGGATGATAGTGATATGAAATGGAACACATAATAAATAAGGCACAATAATAATAATAACCATAATAATAATAACAAAAAATACTAATAATAATGATAATAATCATAATAATAATAACAACAATAATAACGAGAATATAGCGACAATAATAATAATAATAATAGTAATAATAACAATAAGAAGAAGAAAGACGATAATACAATAGTAATGATAATATAGTAATAATAATAACAGTAATAATAGTGACAATAATAATAAAGATAGTAACAACAATAGTAATAAAAATGACAATAGTAACAATGATAATAACAATAATATTAACAAATGACAAATGATAATGACAATAATAACAACAACAATAATAATAACAACATTAATAATAATAATAATAGTAATAATAATAATAATAATAATAAAAGCAGTAATAACAATAACAATAATAAGAATAGATGAAAATCAGTGAGCCTCAGATATCATCACTGGCTCAAACTCAAGCAAAGGATCACCAAGAAAATAAAAACACACAAAGAACTAGTAAAAAAACGAACTGGGCTTCAGGTTAACATCATCAGCCCAAACACCCAAAAACGCCTACAAAACAAACCAGAAGTCAGGTGGGCCATCAGTAATTGAAAGCCCAAAACATTAATAAAATTAGAACAAAAAAGGCAAAATAAAATAAAAGAACGGGGGTTGCTAGGGTTCCATCCATTTGAAAAAAAAGGGAAGAGAGGAGGATGGGGGGAGACGGCTACTCATGGCTGCAACGGCGGCAGCCAGGGTGCGGTGGTGACGTGCACCGCAGCAGCGGTCGCGACTATGGGGAGACGGTGGACACGGTGGAGCGGCCATGCGCCCAGCCGCTGCGGGGAAGACGGGGTGCGGCGGTGAGCCGCTGTCTGAGGAGGAAGATCGCGCGACAGCGCGGCTGCAGATGGAGAGTTTTCACGCGGCGGGGCTGCCGCGGTTGATGGTTACTGGACGAGGAAGATGAGACAGCGGCCACATTCGCGACCGGAAGAGAGGAATATCGCACGGCGGCGCTTGTGGGTGGGCTAGCAGTGGCCTCCGATGGCCACCCCTGCATCGTGGCGTCGCAGCGGTGGCTGTGGCTGATGACTCTCCCTTTTTCTGTTTATTTTGTTCTCCTTCTCTTATTCTCTGTTTTGTCATTGTTGTGCAAATGGTTATGTTTTTGGTTTTGATTGCAGGAGGAGGAGGCAGAGGGGTGAAAGTGGTGTTGGCCGGAGTGGTGGTTTCACGGTGGTGAAGGAGACTTGAAGGCCTACTGTTACTGTTTTTGTTATTTTGTTTCAATTGTTTCTGTGTGTACTGGGACTGTATGATAGTTGTGTATTGTTGGATATTTTTATTGATTGTGTGGATGATATTCACATAGTGTGGTAATGAATGGTGCCGGAGCACCGCCGTGATGGAGGTATGGTGGGGATTTATCTCCCTCACTCTGTTTTTACTCCCTCCTCCATTTTTCTTTCTTTTTTTCTCTAAAAGGATCAATTGGCCCCCTCTTCCTTTCTCTTTTCTTTTCCGTTTTGTGACCCCATTCATGCTCAAGCTCACTTCTATTTATAGAGCTGGATGGAAAAATTTCCATTGCTCCCTGTCTACTCCCTGTAATTGCTTTTTCTTTTCCTCTTTTTTTTGTGTTATTTTCAATTGCCGAAGGGCACAGCTTGGGCCTGTCTGACACAAAAGATTTTTAAAAAATTAATTTCGCAACCTCTTTTGGCTCTTTACATGTATTCTTTTGCAGCCTCTTCAGGCTCATTCTCACAGTACAGATTCTAAGCCTTGCAGGCTTGTTGCACTCTCAAGAACCACTTACTCTTTCTAGCTAGCTTGAGAGTTACAGTTTCAAGAAGATAAGAGTTTTACAAGAGAGACTCAAGTAATTTTTCTATTGTTTAGGACAAGAACTAAGTTATTTGAGCCTAGATAGACACTCTCTGTAATTATGGAATGCACAACACAAAAATTAAATGATTATAGAAGGAAATGAAGTTCCATCTTTGGTCTTTCAATCCAAAATATTTCACTATACACCTTTAGGAGCGAATTTGAAGTTTGTGGAATACGTTGGAGACGAACAGTGTCGGCCCAAAGGGGAGGCAGCTAAAGTAAATGCTTTAGGTCTCCCCTCTTATAAGTTCTCTTTTTTTTCCCTATATATATGTAAATATATAAATAAAATTATAAAATATTAATATCAAATAAAAATATTCTTAATTATTAATATTTCTCTCATATTTTTTTTAAAAATTATTAATTGATAAGGAGTAATTAAAAGTATTTTTATAAAAAATAAACTCTTTAATTTAATACAATTCTCCATTCTTAAAAATAGGCTCCACATTTCTTTAAAAAACAGGTCTCTTATTTTATAATTTGCTTTAGACCTACATATTTATTGATCAGTTTTGGAGATGAAATTGGTCGTTTACTTAATCTGGTGAATTTTAGAATATACCACAAAAAAAGTGTTATATAGTAAATTTTTACTATAAATAGTATAAATTTAATATTAAAAAATTAATAATATATTTATAAAATTAAAATTATTTTTTATAATAATAAACTTAAGGGTCCATCGTAGACATGTTCTACATCTCATGACTCATCGATCTCCATTTCTCTTATTTTATCAAACATAGTGTAAGCCTTGTACAATCCAAAGATACCTGCTGATATATTGCGACGGAAACAAAGGTACATCATGATCAGATCATGAGTCTCTCCATCCATCTAACTTTATACGGATCGATCTAATTAAAGAATCCTAGCTAGATTTTTTTAAAGAATTTTAATAGTGGCAATGACCAAATGACAAGAGAAGAAAGAAGGATGGGATATCTTTGTCTTTGCAGGCCACAGGTATGTCTCAGAATTAAAGGTTTTGGAGTAGGAGTCAAGAATGTTATGGACCCATATTGCACACTTGCATTGAGACAAACACCGTAACTAAAAGAATTATGATTATGGTCTGACCTATCATAGGATTGCAGGTTTCACTTGAGTTTAATTTTTGTACAATAATTTATATATTATATAGCTTTTTTTTTCTCTTATCTTTATTTATCATTTATATATTTCTCTTTTTTGATATATCTAACTCTTCATTAATTGTAGATTTGTTGTACAGAATAATTATACAACTATTTTTTTCCTTTTCACTTCAACAACACTTTACCTCTTATCTCTACTTTCCATTTTAAATTATATAATTTAAAAAATAATAACGGAAAAATGAAGCTGTTGAGATTATTAATTAGTGACGATAAAAATATTTTAATTAATATATATACTTTGCGTTATCTCTTCCTCCTTATTCATTTCTTTTATATAAAATCTCTTTTTTTTCTCTATTATTTTATACATTTTCTTTTTGTTAACCAAACACAATATAGAGGCCATGATGTAGCATAGTGAGCAGAAAAGATAAGAAAAAAACCTCATTTATGATTACCTCCTAGAGCAGATAAAATGGGCTAGTCCAACCGGACCACCTCGCAAAATCCACAAAAATATAGGGTTTGTACATTTATTTAGAAGTTAGAATAACTTCCAAATTTTTTAGTTGAACCCGATAAGCTCGTTATTTTCGAAAAAAATCAGACTACCTGTAAAATTGTAGGGCTCGGACTCTTAGAAACCCGAATAATTTTTAGGTTTTGTAGTCCAGTCTGATAAAGTCTGCTACCCTAATATCAAGCCGGTCCGGGTAACCCAAATTGCCAAACTCCACTGTTCTTTCCTGAAAATTGATTTTTTTAATTATCGAATGTTTTAAAACTTTTTAAAAGAATAGAAAGCGTAAATATTATTTAATAAAATATAACGCTAAATTTATTGAGAATTAAAAAAACTACTTTTTTATTTATTAATTTTTTTTATAATACTTTGAATGTCATAAAACATTCATTAACTTTTGTCTTTTTGTTTTTTAATGGCTGGCAAACTTATTTGTATAAGAGCATTTTACCTATTTTAAATATTTGTACTTGGCAAAAACATATATAAAGTATAATTTATCACATGAGATGGCAAAACTAGCAAACTAGTTAAATGGATTGTTTGACTATAAATATCACGGTAACCTCACCTCAGTCTTAATCTGCTAATAATTGAGAGTACTATACATCAAAATATGTATATATCAAGAAGAACAGTTCAACAGAAATGAGTAGAGTTTGAGGAAGTGTAAGGTTCACTTAAAATAAAAGAATTGATATTTTTATAATATATTTCAATAAGGAAAGAAAAGAGAGAAAAGATAGAAGAGAGGAAATGTGTAATGTGATAAATGATGTGATGGAATTAGAGTCTGTTGTCTGCTGGTTGTTGCCTTCGTTTGGTTGTTGCCCTTGTTCTCTTCACTCCCCCTGTTTCCGGCTGCCTTTTCTTACCTCCTCACCTTCCCCTTCCCCCTTGCTCCTCTCTATTCTCCCTTCCACTCCTTTTTTCTCGTGCTCCCTTCCGTTTTCCTCTATCGTGGCCCCCCCTCACCGCGTTGACGTTCTCCTCACCTGCCTTTTCGCGTTTTCCTCTATCTTCTTTTCCCTTTGCCCCGCTTCCCCTCCCGCTCTCCGTGCACCCTAACCTTAGGCTTCATATATCTATATTTCCATGTTCGAATGAGCTAATGACACAAGTAATACTGTACTTGCCAGAAATTGCTTGCCCAATGGCCTAATGAAATATTGCTTGCTTGAAAACCAAGAAACAAAAAATATTTTTTACCATGAACTTACATTTAACACTAATTTAAACATCATAGTTCTTACTAGCTACGCTATCCATCTCTATTAAAAGGCCGCCCCCCTAGCTTTATGAATCCCCAACCCCCTTGAACATCTACCTAGCTCATTTATAATTTTAATTTTCTCTTCCTCTCAATCAACTATGAATGTAAAACATGCTCTGGAAAGAGCAAGAGTTTCAAAGAGACACAGAAAATATTGAGTCAAAAAGCTTTTTCCCCAAAACCTCAAGAAAGTGTACCCTATTGGCTTCAGAAAAGCACCCATCTCTCTTTATCTTCATTATCATTATCCTTATCACAAAACTCAAATGACTCTTCTCAGGCTGATTCTTTGACTCCATTGGATGAAAAATTTCATTGGCACTGCGTTTGATTTCAGCTTCACACATGATCAAAGAAGAGAACCTAAAACAGCACAGCCACACAACAACCGAGTAGTCCAACGTCACCAGCGAAGCCAGGGGATGAAAAGATGCAACTGGATCACAAAAAACAGTGGTATGAATATTAATATTTTATCTTTTGGAATTTAATTAATCTTTGATTTGGCTTTTATTTTTTTGCATTTAAACATTATATTACCCTTATGATAAAAATGATATGTATGTTTCTTACACTGACTGACAGTGTATACGCAAGCCATAGTCAAATAGGAAATTAAACTAGATCCATCCACACAGTACATTCACATTCAGACTTCAAATAATCTGATTAACTGTTAAGTCAAGCAAAAGTCCTTTTCTAATTTTTTTAGATCGATCGAGCATGCTGCTGTCGCTGATATGCCATTCAGCCTTTTTTATATTTGGAAATTAGAGTTTCTATGATTCTTATTTTAAGGAAAAAACAAAATATCAATACACATAGCTCGACGTAACATCATACTTAACTTAATTGCAATTAAAGTAGTAATGAAATCGCAACACATCGCAAATTTTATTTTAGCTGAGTGGTTGAACTGTACATCGCCTGTATATTAAGCTTGCATTATCCAAGCTAGCGGTTGGTGCTTGTTACAATTTATTATCATTTCATTGACAATAAAATTAAAATAATGCCAAAATCGTACCAGATGTCATACTATGCCACTCTAACGTTTTAAATTATTTTCCTCTACATTTCTTTGGTACTTACTACCTCTCTCTAGCATCAGTTGACTTTTTACATTGTGTTCAGAAGAAAAATGGGAGAAAATAAAGAGAATTGAACTATTTTATAATACCAACCATTTGCATATTTGTCATTTCATTCTTTTTTAGGGGAGTATGATAGTTTTAATAAACTGATGTAGAGTCTTATATTATCAGATAAAGTGTACATAGAATTTCATGATGAGTGTTGGGAGTTCCAGCTTATGACGACAAGTAAGTATTATTAAGCAGTTAATTTTGTTAGGCATTGATGCCAGCTGTTTTAATCGGTTAAATCATGTAACAGCAAATTGTTCGAGCTGCTTGCAATGTCTGGATTGCTCATGGACTACAATTGGACAGAAATTCTGAAATACGATTACGCTTAGGTAACATGTGTGTGAGTGTGACAAATTCTAATTCTATGCATGTTGATGTACATTGTTTTGTTAAGTTGCACAAATTAATATAGGTATGGGTATATTTTTTTTAACGCAGAGAAGTTTTTTGCCGAATTTATCCTTATATTGTTTGCCAAATGGAGGAAAAGGAAATCATGGAGATAGCATCAAACAAAGCACTTTCTTTAGCTGAGAGCAGAGTCATGTGCATAGTAGACAATGCAAGATGCAATGAAGGCCAGTACCAATCCGCAAATTTTTGTCGTTCATGACTTCACCTGCTTGCAAATTAAAGTTGATCTTAATTTTTTTTTCCACAGATTGTTAGGGAATGTGGATCATTCAGTAGCTATATATGGGGTTACGTAAATCACAAACCAATCATTAATAGATACAGATACCCCAAAATTCCCATTGAGGAGTCCACAAGCCGAGGCCCTTAGCAAGGACTTGTAAAGCGTGGATTTCGGTTCGTGGGTCCAGTGATAGTGCACTCTTTTAGCACTGCAGCTTGACCATTGATCATCTTGTTGATTGTTATAGGCATAGTGAATGTGTAATCCTAGCAGAAAGACCTTGGAGGCACATCTAACATACACTGATTCACTAGCACAATTTTACTACTCTGTTTTCCAAACATGTCAAGCAAGTAAAAGCATAAAACCTGTATAGTTCCTTATTTACTTTTTGGGTTTTTTTTTTTTTTTTTTTCATATTCTTTCCATCGTGTGTGTTATACTTAACAACCCGTGTCTTCCCATACTCATAAATGAAACAAGAAACAAGAAAGAACGAAAAACTGTTCGATACAATTAGAGTGATTATCAGAGCCAATTGTTGCTAGATTTTACTACTACTTGTTTGGTTTTTCTTTTTTTCTTTTTCTTTTTGTTACTATTTTTATACTAGTTTGGTATGGCATGTAAATACAAATAATAGTGAAAAATAAAGTTTTATGTTGTATTTGTTTATGGATACTGCCAATTAACAAGTGCACTAATTCAGAAATCAAGAAATAAAATACGTTAAAAATATAATATTTTAATACATTAGTAATTTTAAAAAGTACAATTTTTAATAAATATTAGTTTGATACTGTGCCGTACACGAGAGAAAAACGAAAGAAAAATAATAAAATTATACTACACGAAATGAAAAATTATGTTAAATTATGTGATTAAGAATATGAGAATAATAATGTCTAAAAAATAAAACGAATACAAATCCTGAAATATGATAAATTGAAAATAATCAAATGTATTAAAAATGTACAAAGTCATTGTAAATTTTTCAAATATCTCACTATAAACAACATTGAATGTACAATTTGTACTTAAATCTTCATGATTAAGAAGAAGTATGTGAAGTCCTCTACTCTTCACTCTTGAAAGTGCAACATA
Organism: Sesbania bispinosa; assembly: GCA_026901365.1. NCBI lineage: Eukaryota > Viridiplantae > Streptophyta > Magnoliopsida > Fabales > Fabaceae > Sesbania > Sesbania bispinosa. The sequence continues at coordinate 1,108,333 of QLOH01000098.1, forward strand.
TAGTTGTCCATGTAAATACATGCCTTGGTAAATAAATTCCCACATGAGATAGAGTCTGGCCTTGGGATTTATTATTGTCATAGCAAAAGATATGATAAAAGGGGAATTGCCTCCTCTTGAATTTATAGGTAATGTTTGACTACTTGGAACCAAAGTCATTCTTGGAATAAGAACCATATGACTGGCTTTAGTTCCAGTTAAAACCCGACATTCAATAACATGATTTCCCAGTCTCCTAACCTATAGTCTGGTCCCATTACAGAGACCATTTGATTGATCAATATTGCGCAACAGCATTACGAGAGCTCCTACCTTCAATTGCAGTTCATGTGGGGGCAATCCTGAACAATTGATTGCATTAAGCATTTCAACAGAAAAAGCTTCCATCTCAACCTTTGAAGATCCCTTCTCTGTACACAGGGAATCTGAACTCAAATATGTTTTTTTCTTCATGATCTATCCATGTCATGATATGTTTGTTTACCATGTGAAACAATCTCCAAGGTAGGAGCTAAAATAGCCCTTTCACTAAAATTGAATTGTTGCTCAAGTTATCAACAATATGAGGATAAACAAAATTTATCAAATCATCAAAAGCTAGTTTCAGATTTGAAATCAGAATATCTGTAGGTATTTCTAACTCTGCCTCACCTTTTGTTGAATCTCCTTCAAGGCCATCTCCAACTCTTAACAGTCATTCACTAAAAAGTTTATTGGAGACTGGTCAGCATCAGAGGAGTTGTTGTTAAGTCTCATGTTCTTAGTAAGTCGAAGCACTTTGCATTATGACCAAAGATACGAAGCATTTATTGTTGGATACACAATATCTTGCCTTGAAACCTCTTGGGATTAAGGGCAAAATCTTCCTAAAATCAACCTCCCAGAACAACTACCTTCCCACCAAAAGGAAGGTCAGGATTGAAAGATCTTGAGAATCATAGAATATTCTTTAAGCATTTGTCTAAAGCTTTAAAACAAAATTTACTTACCATAGGTGCCTCATCCCATATTATCAATTTTGCTTTCTCCAAAAGTTTAGCATGAGGACCTTCCTTGTTTTATACTACAACATGAGCCTTCTGTGGGCATTCAAAGGTATTTTAAACCTTGAATGGGTTGTTCTTCCATTTGGAAGTAACAAAGAAGCAATACCACTGGAACGCAACATTAAAAGACAAATCTGACCCTTACAACGTAGAGCAGCTGACAAAGTGTTCCAAACAAATGTCTTACCAGTGCCTCCATAACCATAAAGGAAGAAAAAAACCACCATTTTGTTCCGCAGCTGCTTCCATTATCTTGTCATAAGCAAACTTATGCTCATCCGTGATGGAAGAAAGATATTGATTCAAAAGTTATGATTAATAGGTGCGATCAAAATCAACTTTTCCCGCAGTGAGCCTTGACTGAAAATTTGTGACAAATCCATTGAGGGAAAGGGCATTGGTGGATAATCCTTCAAACTCCTTACCATTGCATTGTAGGATTTCTTCTATTTCTGCCAGGCAAAGGTCTTGATATATGCATCTGTTAACTTTAATTTTGCATAATCAAAAAGGATCCAACAGGTTCATCCAAAATAGCTAAGAAAACAAATTAAAAATAACCATTAAAATAAAACCTGGACATTCCATAATTCTTCTTTGCTTGTGAGGAATATCATTAGACAATTCTTTCTAGCAATTTTCCAATACAAACTCAGGCCTAGACATATTGTTTGAAGTCAAAAGAATAGAAAACAACCTCCTAATGTATAACCAGAAGCTCAGGAATTTGCCTCACGAATTGCATTAATAAATTCTCTATCATCTTACAACAAACCAAGTGCATAACATGCATCCTTGAATGTTGGATATTACTTACTCCATTCACTGTTCTAATATGTTTGAAAATTCTGGCAACCCTTCTGAATGTTTAGGAGAAGACGAAGGTAATAGTCTTCACCATTACCAACGGGACATGAGATGCTCTAGAGGAGCCTTGGATCATCATCCCCCAACTCTCAATCATCTTTTTTCTCCTACGCTTAAGGTGAGTATGGTCACCTACTCACTTTCATCTTGTTGCTCCATTGGATGTCCCCTATTGTTCTTCCCCTTGTTTCTTTACCTTGTTTGTGTAGGTCATTGATTGATTCTATGGCTAGTGAAAGTTTATTGATGGTATGTGTTAATGTCCTTGAACCCTAGGTTATGCTTAGTGTTTTAGGTTGTAAATCTCTATGGAATATTTATTTATGCATGTCATGCCATTCATGCTCATGGATGAATATATTTATAATACCTTCCAGCAGTCATGGGCCTATGGCCAAGCAAGGAAATGTCACAGGGTCTTTAGACCACCACAGGTCTTCGGACCATCACAGGGTCTCCGGACAATCATAGGCCTTGTCATTAATTTATAAGAAGAACAAGGTAACCACATCGAACTCTCGGCCAAGAGGGAGATGAGGGTCCTCAAGCTAAAAATGACAACATGCATGTTTATTCATTGATAATAAGATTTAATCATAGGTGGCCCTGGAAGATGGTCCTTGGTCACATGGTCGAGCTCTCAATCACAATCATAGTTAGTGAAAAGACCCTCGGGTGTCGGGTAAAAACACGCCTTAGTCATGTTTACAATCATTTCACATTTTTATGCCTATGTTGAGATTGTGGATTATGCTGGATTGTTGCACTTCATGCGTACGATTTCTTACACTGCATGTTTTTACCACTCTCACTGGGAACACTAGTCTCACCCCACGATGTGGGAATTATATTCAGATGTGCAGGGCCCTTGTCGAGTGCTTGACCGGGGAGGTTGCGGGAGTCTTGGTTGGGCTGTGATGGCTACTCTTTCGGTTTTATATATTTCGTTCATATAGGCAAACAATTGTCATGTTGTGGGGATAGATAATACATATGGGGTCCTCAGGGATGCCTTTTATGTTTCCAGGACATATGTATCATCTTATCCCATTATGGCCATTTGATTGACATTAGTATCCTGAGCCTTGTTGGAAATAGTTGTACTCTTGTATTAGTTTACTCTTGTTGGATTACCTAAGAGTTGTGATGAATGTATGTTGATATCAATAATGCGTGAAATAATTTCAAGAATTTGAAAATAGTGCTCCCACAAGCATTATGTTTGAATTAAGAAATTAGGATGTTATATTATGGTATCAGAGCAGTTCAATCCAATTGGACTGTGGATGAGTTAGTTTCTGAGTTTAGTTATGGTCATATATGCATTGTATTAAATATAGAGCCTGATCAACTCCATATTTTGTTCAATGTGTATAAACTTATGGCTAGAGGCAGACGAAGTAGACGTCGGGCTACGGAAGACCCTCAGGATGCCTCAATTGCATTTATCGAAGGGTTGACCCGCGCCCTGAACCAGCAGACCACTATTCTTTCCACCCTGTTAGGAGAGAGCGGGCGTACCCTACCTGTAGGTCAAGCACCCCGGTGGCTCCGAGGTCAGACCACCATGCATGTGAAATTTTGAATTTTGGCTGTGTCACCCATCAACCTTTGAGGAAGCCTAGATCGTTCTTTGGCGACTACATGGCTTAGGGAGATTGAGGAGATTATGGACGTCGAGGTGATAACCCAGATGAGCAAAGGGTGAGTCTGCATCCCCAATGCTCAAAGGGAGGTAGAGCTTTGGTGGAGGGCATCATTCAAGGCCGGGGTGGTGGCGTGTGACACCCTATCACTTGGGAAACCTTTAAGACCCCTTTTTCTAGAGAGGTGTTCCCCTTGCTCATGAGGAGAGAGACGAGTTACCACTTGAGGGAAGCTCGTGTGGAAGTGTGATGGATGAGAAGGTCGCCCCCACGGTCTGAGTGTCGGTCTTCAAGTTTGCAGGATGTGTGGGAAAGAGCCACAAAGGGATTTGTCTGTGGGGGCCAAGGAAAGTGTTTATACTACTCCTAATAGGGTCACTTGGTGAAGGATTGTCCGAGAAAGAAAAAAGCCCGAGATCCTAGCTTCGAATCCCAGGGAGAATCGTCGTTCTTAGGGTCGGAGGCATGCCTAGGCCGAGGATTCGATGAGAGGTACATATCTAAATTAAAAATCTTATCTATGCCATGTTCTTGTGGTAGCCATACTTCCTTCATATCCATAAAATGTGTAGTTATTAAACAAGTAACACCTTTCATTTCCTCCTTCACTTGTTCTAATTACCTACTGGTCAAAAGGCCTCTATTATTTCTTCTTCCTTGATCAGCACTCTTCTGGCCATTCCGGGGAGAGTCTCCGGAGTTGACTTGAGTTGTCCCCTTATCATGTAACATGATTCGTCCTCCGGGAAAGCTTAGGGGGTTCTCGGACCCCATCATACGTATCGATTCAATCAGTTAATCTTTTCAGCCTCTCACCCTTCGAACCCGGAGAAAGACTTCCTTGTCAACCCGTTACGTCCGTCATCATGTAACCGTAATTCTTGACAGCAAAAAAGGATTTCATCTCCTTTCGCCCTTCTTGCTTAAGCATAGGCATAGGAGAGTGTCTTTTGCCCTTGCTTCACTCCCAACCGCATCCTTGTATGAATGTATTTTCTGTTACTGTTAGCGCTTTACCTGAGTAGTTATATGTAGCAAGTCAAATACTAATTGTGCATTGAACTGGTGGCTTAAGACCAGGTGTCGCCATGGAGAGAATTATAGGATCCATAGAGAGCAAGAGAGGATTGAGAAGGTTAGGAAATTGGGGTGAGTGACGTGGATGCTTGGACTGATTAACCCTCCCCACCGTGACGAGAATTCTATAGGGAAAACCTAGGAATACCTTGGTGTTCCATAGGATGCAAAGAAAGGATAGTTCCATAAGACTAAGAGATAGAGAGTATGGATAGATATGTAGACTACAAACCCGAAGTTAGGGAAAGGTGAAAGAGAGGAGACCTTAGTTGAGTCTAGAGGTTCGCAGTGAGTCAAGAGGAAGATAGAGGGATACTGAACTTCCGGGAATAACCCCTACCTATTAGCAGGATCAGAGTGCGCAGAAAAAGCCCCAAACTGTTACCATTTGGCCTTAGGTACCTTGAGGGAAGAAAATACTCGAGGGAAGTCGGAGTCTCTTGAAGGGAATAGGGGTGGGTCGCCACAGACCCTCCCCGTTGGTATTTATTATAGTCCCTCACTGATTGCCAGTGTCAACTGTCACCGGTGAGGATTCTTTACTTAGCTACCTCTTTTTCCAACCGCGCATACTAATTCGTATCGCCAGCACAACACACACAACTTCAGCCCAACACTGGGTACGATGCAGTTTACATGGAAGTTACGTTCAACCTATCACCGACCTTGCTCCTGGTGGTGGATTACCCTACTCGCCCCGCACTCATTGCAGCGCAAAGATTCAACTATAAACAACCGTGTTAGGGACCGCAATTCAGAGTTCGGGATGCCTATCCTTCTTAACTCCAAGAGAGTTGGCAAGGGCAATGGCTGGCCTAGGGGAACTGTTCTTGATTGGCGACCAAGGATGATAATCAACCTCAATTGGCCTTTTCCTCGTTACACTCAAGTGTCGCTCCCCATTTCTAGGCTCGGAGCTGTGGCTCATGCCTAGCGTCAACTCCCGGAATGTCAGGCCTATGTCAGTCAGTGATCACGCGCCAGTCTTTCTACCATTCCTTCGTTGCCACCATCCATCTATTTTGTGGTAGACCAACCTGCTTAGGTCGGAGGTCAAAATCACGTTTTTCCCCATCACTTATCCTCACAATCTTCATGTTTCATGACTCATTGTTGCAGCCGGAACCTCCATCCTTTAGTTTCAAACTCTGAATACTCGAAACATATGTGATCGGAGATGGGCACCTCGAGTGTGGTTGTTAGTTGTACCTTGAACCTCGTGAGCTAGTCCGACAGTTTCAATAGATGTTAATGATCTGTTAAAGGGTAGGAGCTTAGGTGTCGGAACCGAGGTCAACGATGAGACAACGAACGAAAAGTATTGAAAAATCATTTCAATGGAGTCGCCACCAATATTTATTAAGGTAAGTGAAATCAGTGGCACATTCTCCACTTCCCATTACTCTTTTTAACGAGAACCACGTTGGCTAACCAGGTTGGGTATTCGACCTCCTTGATAAAACCAACCTCTAACAATTTGTTCGTCTCTTGACCGATTACCTTTCTTCTCTCCTCGCCAACTTTTCTCTTCCTTTGTGCGACCGACTTTGCTTTCAAATCAACCACCAACTTGTGGTAGAGGAAGTTAGGGTCGATTCCTGGCATATCCGCAGCTGACCAGGAAAATAGGTCGGCATTGGCCTTTAAGAGGTTGGTTATCCTCTACTTACTTCATCTCATGGGATAAACCAATTCGAGACAGGTTACCATGATATATTCCGAGGTTGGTTACCATGAAATTTGCCATACAAGCTTCTATTACCATTGGATCGTCCTGGTGGGGGGTATTCCCGTAAAAATCATCTTCGGAAAAAGTTATCTCAGGTATGTGGGGATGCTCCTCGGCCTAGTATGGATAGTCATGAATGACTGCGTATATCTCAAACGTTGCTTCTTCTTAAGCCAAATAAGTGTTCAGACGATCTTGTTCTGACACTTCTATTGATGAGCTCTTTTGAGAGGTTTCCTTGATATTTTTATGCTTCTTCTCTCTCTTGATTTTCTTCTGCTTTCTTCAACTTTCTTCTGTTTTCCTTTAGAGTATGTATGAGGAGGTATCCGTTGGATTTGTCCTTTTGCTTATTTGTATATACTCCTTTTCATTTGCTCCTGACACAGTTTCCTCTTTCTTCTTTGAGTGAGGTGTCTTGTCCTAAGGACAATAGCTGTTGTTGTTGTTTCCTCTTTGAATAAAGACATATGATATTATAGCCGTTGAATCATATGGTCTCAGCTTCTCTTGTGACTTCTTCTATGTTGAAATCTGTTCCATGCATTCAGAGAGTTTCATTTCTTCAGACTGTTAAACCATATATAACTTCCTTTAGATGATAGCTTCAAGCTTCTTTAATTCTTCAGATTGAAATACTTTCAACTCGCTCCTTTCTTCCGGCATAACGATTCTTCTATTCTTCAGATGATTAAAGCAAGATGCTTCTTCCTTTTATCAGAAATCTTCTTCTTCTTTTTTACTTCAGCAGAATGCTTCTTCCTTTACTTCAGACGATCCTAGCTTTATTCATCTTTTCTGTTCTAGTTCTCTGATATTTGGATAGATGTTGAATTAAATAATATTAGTTCAAACATCTTTCTTGATATTTTCTTGTCCAGACTTTTGATTTGCTTTGGACAGTAGCAGGTGCAGTATGTCTGCGTATACAGTACCCTTTTGATTGCAGATGCAGCAATCGTTGCAGGATTTCCTTATTTGTGCAAGTCTTTTGATCGAGGTAGAAAGTATGCCTAACTTTTGTGCCGAAATGAAGTAGTCCATTAGATACAGTGTTCTTCATGCTTTGACAATATCTTCATGAGAACATTTCTTGGTTCTGACGCCTTCAGTCCTTCAGTCATACAGAGTGCTTCTGATCAGCTTCCATTCTTCAGATGATAGGTATACTTCATACGGATTCAAGTCTTCAGTTTGTCTTCGAGTCTTCACATTACTTCTTCAGACGGGGATATGCTTCAGATGATGATGAGTCTTGAGACGGTCTGAGTCTTTCATGTCTTCAGATAGTTGAATCTTTTCTATTCTTTTCCGTAGCTTCCTTTGCTTCTAGTTGCCTTCATTTTATTGTGGATCTCTTATCCTTTGCTGTCTTCTGGGCTTCAGATGAATATGCTTCAGATGATTGAATCTTTTCTTCTCTTTAGATTCTGTATTGCTTCATCTTCTGATTTTCCTTCGTTATTCTTCTTATTTGTTCTTCTTCTTCTAATACTTCACTGGTTCTTCTTCTTCTGATTTTCAACTGGTTCTTCTTCTTCTGATTCTTCACCGGTTCTTCTTCTTTTGATTCTTCACTGATTCTTCTTCTTCTGATTCTGATACTTCAGACGAATATTCCAACCTAAAACACAATCAACAAACAATACCTTTTCAGTCAGCACCTGATGTATATTATCTTATTTGTTATTCATTAAAACTTATGAGTACTGAGTCTTTAGGCTAAATTTGAATTCTCAAATTAGTTCTGAGACTCAACATTCTCCCCCTTTTAATGATGACAAATAAGATATATACTCTTAACAAAAAATATATAAATATACCAGAAATGAAATGAAGAAAGATTAAACATTTTAGATAGCTCCCCCTATCTATAATACTCCCCCTGAGAATTATATTTTATGACACCAATTTCTTTTGTACTATTTTTATTTCTTTTCAGAGATGATTCTCTTCAGAGATTTTGCTTGTTAGATTCTTCTTGTTATCTTGTAGTTGTTTAGACTTCAGTTTGGACTTCAGACTGACTTGATGTATATTTTACCCTTTATGTATTATCCTGATGTATTTTGTTAGTTATTTCTTCCCCTTTTATGTTTCTCTTTATGTTTATGTTTCTCCTCCTTAGTATTTGTTGATATATATTCTCCCCCCTTTTGTCATTAATTAAAAAGGTGTTGTTTGTGAGATTTATCTTGATTCCAATTATTCAAGGTTATGTTGTGAACCGTTAATACCACTTGTTGAAGCTTTTATCTTGATACTGTTATAAATTAACTTGAAAGAATTCCAACTGTTAAAATTGATAGAAATGATTTAATTTTTAAAACCAGTCCTTTAAAAAGATGAGCAGTTTTAAGAGAGTTCAGACGAAAGAAAATGATTCCAACAGATATATACACAACTTCTGAAGGAAACATTACAAAGAACAAAACAAAGATGATATGTACAGAAATAAATAAGAAAGATTACAAAGAAGAAAACAAAAATTAAATACATAGGTACATATATATAGTTTTTACTAGAAATTTTCTTGAAAATACATGAAAATACACTTACTATCTTGAAAATACATTATCAATACTAACTCTCTTGACTCCTATGAAAGCTTGAGGCATAACCTTAGCAGCTTCATCTCTTTCAAAGCTACCACCACTCCTTCGGCTTGAACACCTCAGAAGCCGCCTCATGAACCCCTATACTTCCATCCCAATCGTGCTTACTGCACGCAATCTCCTTTTAATAACTGGAATGGTAGAGGTGCATCATTCAACACAGTATTTCGACCACCAGCCACAACCTTAATCTTAAGGAACACTTTTGAAGTGGTTCCCTTCATAAGATTGGCTGTCCTAGGTTCTCCAAGTGGTCTTCCAGTGCATTTGTGATGCAACAAGATCACAATGGTCCAAGTGTAGAGAAACTGGTCTTCAGATGAAGCCTTTCTCTTACTTGTAATTCCACACATCATCCAAGATGACTTGATCTTGTCCTCAACTTGTTCCAGAATTCCTTCTTCTGTTTCCTTTGCTTCTTCATCCTTCTCAGAGAGCAACACACTCAGACTCTTAGACAAAGTTATGGAAGAAATTTGAAGAGATGAGTTTGTATGAAGAGCTCTTGTGAATTTATAGGACCTTGAAGCAGGGGTAAAATAGAGAAGTGCAGAGATTGATCCTAATGGATAGTTGATCACGGGATACATATGGGTTCGGGTAGCAATGATGATGACGGTTTCAGACCTTGGGAGTGCAAAAAACGTACATCACTGATTGGTCATAGATGAAGCGCCATAGTCATAGAAAACTGAGTCATTAGCGTTGATAAAGAAATTTTTGGAAAACGTTTCTGAAAGAAGACAAAGAAGAGATACATAAATATATGTTTGAAAAACATTTTGGAAATGCTTTTTGTGAGTAAGTAAATAAAACGAGGGAAAATATTTTATAAAAGGAAAACTTTAAAACAACATTTTCAGACACAATACAAAAGAAAACACAAAACAAAGTTTTTATAATTATTATCTAGGAAATTTGAGTCTTTTAAGTAATTTAGTTTTAATTATTAAAGAGTTTGGAGTATTTTAGCAGGGTCAAGTTTTTACAGATATCTAAGTTATAGGGTAGATGATGTTACCAGTAGGTCTGTTTACTGTTCTTTGGTTTGAAATATGCATCTCTGACATTTAACTTTTTCTTCAAAGATTCTTTCTCCTTCTGAGGTTGCTTGTTGCTTGTCTTCAGCATGCTTCTTGTCCTTTGTGCTCAAAAGAGATTCCTTTAACAATCATCTCGACTTATTCCTCAAGGATTGAGATAGACTTTATGATTAGAGTATCAATCACCTTAACATACCCACAATTTCATTAGTTCATTTGGAACTTTCTGAACAGGTTTAAGCAAATGAGAATGATATCTTGTCATATTGCCTCTCAAGTTTTGAGGTAGTTCTTAGAGTGTTGAATATTAATCATCTTAGTATTTCCGACCCACAATTTTAGCAGGTTCAATGAGAACCTTCTAAACAGGTTTCAGAGAATGAAGATGATGTTACAACCCAACTACTCTATCAGACGATATTACCTTGATCCAATCTCTTCAGACGGTATTGCCTCTGATGATCTTCTTAAGATTATCTTCAAATCCTGTTTCCTTAAAACAAGCACAAACTAGAAGTACCTTTCAGTAGCATCTGATATTACTTAACTGAATTTGTTAATCATTAAGAAAATATTTTTAAATTAATAAGTTTGACATTACCAAAATTTCAGTTAGTTTATTTTATTTTCAATGAACTTTATTATTCTAAGGAAGTGTATATTATGAGCGACATATTTAGAAGAATGCATAGTTACCAGAAACTATATAATATGACACAGTTAATGCAAAAGATGCAAAAGAACAAGGAAATTTGAATTTTATTAATTTTAAAATATTATAATTAAGACAGGGCACTACAAGATCAATGATTGTCAGCAGATGAGTCCTCAATGGCATTTGCATTCTCTTTCTCTGCTTTCAACTTTTGTAACTCCTTCTCAGTTACTTTCTGCCGTTTTGCAAGCCTGTTTATCCTCTTATGCACCCTCTTCAGATTATATGCAGCCATCACCATCATTTTCCTTCCATGAGTACTCAGATGAGTAGCAGACCTTTCTTCTTTGTTTTGTGAAGCAAAGAGAGAAGGGATGACCACCTGGTTCTCTGGAGCTTCTTCTCTTTCAACTAAGGTCCGGTCCAGCTGCGCGTGCATTTTCGGAGTAAAGAAGTAAGGAGGCGGTTGGTCAAAGTAACTTTCCATAGGAAAAACCCTTATGCATAAGAATTTTCATTATCAGGGTGTTGTGGGGATAGAGGTCCTCATTGCCCATCTCATTTCAGAAAATCATCTGAAACATCAGCACCCAGGGGAGACTGATTCTCTTCTTCGTCAGCAGGTGTCCCAACACGAACCTTTCTAGCTGATTAATTATCAACTTGTTGTGTCCTTTGGGAAGGATGCACCAGTTCAGCACAACAAGGAGTGCTCTGGGAATGTTCAGAAGTTGAGAAGGTCTGTAAGGGGCTAGACATCTTCTTCCAAAGAGAACTTCATCAAAGATGAAAGTCCCACCATGATGGGATTCCCAACTCTGACAATATTGCTCTCCTCTAGCAGGCACACCGATCACCTCAGCAATCAAGTTGCAGTCCACACAAATTGGTCTTCCCATCACCTCCGTTTTAATCCCAGTCCAATCCTGATTAGACACCACCTTGGAGTTGTTCCAAAACTCCAACACACTTTCCTCATGCCATGGTGAGGAGATATTGTTGAAGAATGGAGTCCAACCGACGACGTCGAAGTACTCTGAGACTCTGTAGTCAGCCTCGTCAAAATCTGAGAGATTAACCATTTTGAGAGTATGATTCTCTCATCAAACATTGAGGTGTTTGAGTCATTTGATGATGCATACATGTTGGCCATGAGTATGTATGAACTGAGAGGTTAGAGAATTTGAGGAAGGTAGACTTTAGCTCTTGAGGATTGATTATGGTGTAGTTCCCATGATGATCTTCCAATCCCAATATATAGGCAACATGACATGCTTGATGCATTTATGATCACGGTTACATGCACTAAGCAGTCATGGAGAGATGTGCATCGTGCCAGTTATGAGACATCGGTTGAGGATTCAATGATTCATGTAGCGCAGTATCACAATTATTAACATACATGACTCTTCAACTTAAAAGTGTATGCTAATGACACTTAAATACATATGACACAGGATTAACATGCAACAATTAATTTTTACACAAGTTTAAACACACATGCATCAACAATTTCAATAACAGAATGTAAAGCACATAGCAGTTAAATAACTATATTTAAATTTGAACTAAGATAAGAAAGATGTTACCCGTATGTGATCTTGAGATAGATGTACTTTCCTTTATCCATTACGTCCTTCTGAAAGATGCCTTAATTGCATGAATAATGAGTTTCAGAAAAATAATTTCCTTTTCTCATTATCATTCTTCAAAGTTGTTTCAGCTCGGTGAGATTTCCATCTTCTGAGGATCTACTCCTTCTGCATTTGTTAGATGCTCAACCCGAAGGTGAGCTCTGATACCAATTGTTAGAACCACAGGCAACACTAGAAGGGGGGGTTGAATAGTGTTTTGAATATTTTTACCATTTTGGAAATCTTTAACATAAGTTATTAATTCATTAAAACAAATTAATGAGAAAAGCTTATTATCAAAATTAATACTTAAATTGCGGAATATAAGAAGGACAAGCATATAGACTAAGAAAAGGTGACTAGATCAAAAACTTGTTTGGACTTTCGATTAAATTGATTTAGATATTCAGATGCATCTAAAGATACCTTCTGAAAGATATTACATTCAGAACAGTTCTGAGTAACCTCAGATGATTGATCATCGTCTGAAGTGTACTTTTAACTTCTGAACTGAAACTGTTTCAGATCCACTTCAAAGAGTTATTTTAGGCGTTCTTCAAAGTATATTCTTTGTAATACTTCAAACGATATAAGATTAACTGAATGAGTTATTGTCTTGGAAAACTTAGTTTATTGAAATTGTTGAGTTAAGTTATTATGAAAAAATACTGTTCAATCCCCATCATAAATATAAAGCTGTAGATTAAGGAGTTTAAGGGATAGAAAACTTAGCCACAAAATTTATCCTGGTTTACTTACAAATCTAGTGAGCTACATCCAGTCCCAGGGCAAACAAACCACTGGATTTTTCCACTATCTGAAACCACAGATACAAGTATTCTTTTTCTATCAAGCCTCTTCAGGCTCTACCACAAGTATTCTTTTATTTTCAACTTCTCTCCAGGCAACTTAGTGCAGTATTCTTTTACGGACAAGCCTCTCCAGGCTCAACAAGTATTCTTTCTTACACCAAGCCTCTCCAGGCTTCTCAGACACATAAAGTGTTTACAAACTAAACTAAGTTTAAGTTTCCACGAAACATAAACTTAATCTCTTCTTGTACTAGAGGTTAACTGAGTACTACTCAGGATACAATGAATAAATCTACGTACAAGGTTTACAGAGAAAGTATTTTCTTCTAAGCTCTAATTCAATTCTGTACTTTAGAAGATTGATTGAATATGGTAATTGATTTCCTATGAACCAAACTCTTCTGCGTAATCAGTAATATGCTATGGGTTAAGGATGAATATGATAATACATGGCAACACTTCTATTTTTCATTCTGAGGAATGGCAACTACCTCTGGTTAGAAAGAAATGCCAACATCTTCAAAATCAATCTTGAGGCTATTTATATGTTCTGATGAAATATAGCCATTGAAGATGGTTGATAATACCGTTGAGATGTTGATGATGTGGCTCATATAGCCGTTGTGTAATAGCTTTTCAAACGGTTGCTTCTTCTTAAGCAAAATAAGTGTTCAGAAGATCTTGTTCTGACACTTCTATTGATAAGCTCTTTGAGAGATTTCCTTGATATTTTTATGCTTCTTCTCTCTCTTGATTTTCTTCTGCTTTCTTCAACTTTCTTCTGTTTTCCTTTAGATTATGTATGAGGAGGTATCCGTTGGATTTGTCCTTTTGTTTATTTGTATATACTCCTTTTCATTTTCTCCTGACACAGTTTCCTCTTTCTTCTTTGAGTGAGGTGTCTTGTCATAAGGACAATAGCTGTTGTTGTTGTTTCCTCTTTGAATAAAGACATATGATATTATAGCCGTTGAATCATATGGTCCTCAGCTTCTCTTGTGACTTCTTCTATGTTGAAATCTGTTCCATGCATTCAGAGAGTTTCATTTCTTCAGACTGTTAAGCCATATATAACTTCCTTCAGATGATAGCTTCAAGCTTCTTTTAATTCTTCAGATTGAAAATGCTTTCAACTCGCTCCTTTCTTCCGGCAATATGATTCTTCTCTTCTTCAGATGATTAAAGGAAGATGCTTCTTCCTTTTAGCAGAAATCTTCTTCTTTTTTTACTTCAGCAGAATGCTTCTTCCTTTACTTCAGACGATCCTAGTTTTATTCATCTTTGTCTCTTCTAGTTCTTATGATATTTGGATAGATGTTGAATTAAATAATATTAGTTCAAACATCTTTCTCGATATTTTCTTGTCCAGACTTTTGATTTGCTTTTGGACAGTAGCAGGTGCAGTATGTTTGCGTATACAGTACCCTTTGATTGCAGATGCAGCAGTCGTTGCAGGATTTCCTTATTTGTGCAAGTCTTTTGATCGAGGCAGAAAAGTATGCCTAACTTTTGTGCCGAAATGAAGTAGTCCATTAGATACATTGTTCTTCATGCTTTGACAATATCTTCATGAGAACATTTCTTGGTTCTGACGCCTTCAGTCCTTCAGTCATATAGACTGCTTTTGATCAGCTTCCATTCTTCAGATGATAGGTATGCTTCATACGGAGTCAAGTCTTCAGTTTGTCTTCGAGTCTTCACATTACTTCTTCAGATGAGGATATGCTTCAGATGATGATGAGTCTTGAGACGGTTTGAGTCTTTCATGTCTTCAGATAGTTGAATCTTTTCTATTCTTTTCCGTAGCTTCCTTTGCTTCTAGTTGCTTCATTTTATTGTGGATCTCTTCTTCCTTTGCTGTCTTCTGGTCTTCAGATGAATATGCTTCAGATGATTGAGTCTTTTCTTCTCTTCAGATTCTGTATTGCTTCATCTTCTGATTTTCCTTCGTTCTTCTTCTGATTTGTTCTTCTTCTTCTGATATTTCACTGGTTCTTCTTCTTCTGATTCTTCACTGGTTCTTCTTCTTCTGATTCTTCACTGATTCTTCTTCTTCTGATTCTTCACTGGTTCTTCTTTTTCTGATTCTTCACTGATTCTTCTTCTTCTGATTCTGATACTTCAGACGAATGTTCCAACCTAAACACAATCAACAAAACAATACCTTTCTCAGTAGCAGCTGATTTAATATTATCTTATTGTTATTCATTAAAACTTATGAGTATTGAGTCTTAGGCTAAATTTGAATTCTCAAATTAGTTCTGAGACTCAACATGGACTTCCTGCGAAAAGGGTTGAAGTTCAGCCGAACCTTCATCTTCATGCTCCTCGCTTCGTTTTTATCCGAGTTGCTCTAAACGAGCTTGAAAAGTCTGATTCTGTTGTTGCAATTGTTGGTTCTGCTCCTTCAATGCCGCCATAGTCACCATAATCTGCTTTAGAATTGCATTAGTATCTCCATGGTTCAAGATCTTCACGAAATTCTGAAATTTCAAACGATTTCTTCCAAAATGTGGACGACAGGAGTAGTTTTACCGCTGCCCCACGGTGGACGCCAATGTTCACGCAAAGAGTCCTAATGGCCTAAGGGTTCTGGAGGCAAATCCTGAGAGTTCACTAAGACCTATTCCTTTCTAGTGGCATGACCCCCTTCTTTTTCTAGGGGTCCTTTTATAACCTCCACAACCTTACCTATTTGGTTAATTTAAATCCCTACTATTTCTTGATAAGTTTCAGACGGTGTACTTGATCTGGTTTGTTTCATCTTCTCTAGGGGTGATTAATTTTTATTATCCTTAAATACGTGTGGGTTAGACTTATAGGCAATGAGCCCAAATATACTTGGAGGGCAAATTAGCCTTTAAGCATTCAATTTAGGACTATCAATGAATTTTCTCAATCTATGGGAGAACTCTTCGTATTCATCCTCAACCTCTTTTTACTATCACTCGATCATCTTATTTTCATAAGAAAAGTCGATGGTGTTGGCTTGGTGGAAGCCGAAAGTCCGAAGGTCGGACAATGGTGGGTGTTGGGCGGAGGCCGAAACGCAAGCATTAGACAGTGGCTCGTCATCGGGGAGGAAAAAATTCGGTTATGGTCGGAACGGCGTTTTCGTTGGTGTGTTGCGACCGTTCTGTTGCGGTTATTACACGCAATTCTCTTACCCTCCTGTTTTGGTATCGTCCAACTCTGAAACTATTTTGTCGGGGACGATTTGTGTTTCGTAGCGAAAATTTACATCCTTAAAAAAAATCATGAGTATGGAAAAATCAGAACTCTATGTGAGATGCTAATTCACCTCAACCTAGAAATTGCAAACTTATAAATTAAACCTCGTCGATTATTTATACAACAAGAGATAGAACAGTTGGAAAAAAGCGCTGGTTTAAAGAACATCCATGTCTTGGTTTTCATGAAAGATATATATAAAAAGACAAATTGATAAAAACCTGCAAACTAAAATAAAAAGGAAGAAAGAATGAAATCCAGTGCATAGAATTTTCAATACTGAGTAAGATATATACTAACTCACCATAAAGTATGATGTATCATGTATCAAAATATGGACACACTACAAAGTACAAACCTATCTTGTTCTATCTCAAACTAGAGGTGAAATTTAAAACAGCAAAAAGGTTTAAAACAGAAAATGAAGCAGATGGTTCAAGATTGTTGAGCATGGCCAAGGGGAGAGGAGGCAGATAGGGGTTGAAGAAAGGCACAATTAGTACAAGGTTCAGGCCCAATCATCTCCCTGCAACTTCTACAACTCCTGGTGCAGTTGTTGTGCCATCCTCTTATGACATGTTCGGGCAATCTCAAGGTATATTTATCATCTTCTTTTTCTTCATCTCCTCCTCCTCCTCTAATCATAACTATGGAATGTCCAGTTGAGTGTGACCTTGCAAACCTCTGTTCTTCCCTTTGCTGCATGTTCATACTTTGATGTTGATGTTGGCTTTGATCTCCAGCGCTGGCATCACCTTGTTTGACATCAATGCGTATGTTGTCATCAGTGCAGGAGGGCTCCTGCAGTGCATTATGGTTGTTGTTCTCCTCCTCACATTTTGGCATTGAATCAAGGTCGGCTCGACAAACGGGGCATGTCTTGTGGGAACGAAGCCAAAGGTCAATGCATTCTTGGTGGAAGACATGGCAGCAAACAGTCAAGAAGCGAAGCATGCTGTCGTCCTCGAACTCTAGCAAGCAAATGGCGCATTCCAGGCTGTGCTTCTCCTTGCGGAGGTCCTTCACAGAGGCATATAAAAAGGTGGGGAAGCCCTCCAGAACCGAAGGGTCGAGGCCTCTAGGGGGTGACGTGTGAGGTGCGAAACGAATGATGGAGCCTGAGGCAGTGCGTTGAAACTCCCAAGTGTGGATAACGTTTGAAAAACAATGCTTGCACAAGTACACAATGCTGAAAGCCACGAAGCACAGAACCAGGACCGCTAGGGTAAATGCTATCAATGCCGGTGGGGTGTTGTATGCTACAGTGGCCGGTGCCGTGTCGAACTCCGGGTTCGGCGCCGAAGACATTGCCGTGCCGGGGTGAGAAGGAAGCTAGGAAGGATACTTGGTTCTCAACGTGACCGGAGATTGATTGGCTTATTCCGGACAAGACAAAAGTTTGAGAGCACACGAGGGACCCTATTTTTTTCCCCTTGCTTCTTTTTTTAGGTGGGGTTCTATTATTCTGAGGGACAAAATGTGAAGAGAGAATCAAGGAATGTTAGACGGTGGGTTAATATGAGACGGTGATGTGGGAGGTTATTTATTTTTTATTTCGTAAGGAGAGGAAAGGAGACTTTATTTCGAGCGAGCGACTAACATTAATATTATTTAGGATAATTGGATGGATATGCAGTTTAGTTTAGTTTAGCGTGCATGCATAGGCATTAGATATAATCGTTCAGTATTTTAATACTTGAGCAAGGATACATGTGTCAAACAAAGGGATTTCGTAGAAATTCTAAGGGCAAGGTGCACTATAATGAGACCGGTAACAATGCTAACGAATAAGTTCTCATAATTATGGGATACAAGAAAGCTGTTGCTACATTCAGACGCCAGAGAGCAAACGTATCAAGAAAGGTGAATCCTCTCCTCCACCAAACAAACATAACGCACAGCCCAGTTATCCGTGAATCGAACACAGTGCTGGTGCTGCTACTAGCATTGGAAGTTAAGGATCATAAGAAACTAGCTAGCTAATATATTAAAATGGGAATGGAAATCCTGGCGTATTCAGTTTCATGGTAATACATAAGCCCTCATTCCTCGTTTCGAAGAATATAACTCTAGCTATTCAATGTCATCAATCCAATCACCATATATCCTGCTGATTTTGTCTGGACCTTTCCACTTCTGATGAGTTCTCTGTCCTGGCCTCTGAATCACAATGGAAGGCCTCTGTGAAGGGACTCCAATATGATAAACATCAGAATGAGCAACAGGAGTAGCTGATGCAACCACATTATCAGCAACACTTTTTGAAGCTACTCCCTGCTTTGTGTCAGGCGCAACAGCAGAAGCAGTGTCTCTGTTTTCTCCGTCCATAAGTCCACCTCCATATCTGTGCAATTCTGTAGCCACAATATCAAAGTCAGGTTAATATGAAAATGGCTTACTATGTATATTCTGACAGATAAACAATCCATGCCAATAAAATGCTGGTATGGTATGTGCCATCATCAGAGAAAATGTTCTCGATTGTAAGCACAAGGCAGGTGCCAATCTAATGAAAGTATGAAATGGTATTACAATCATTTCCATGCCATAGCATAACAAGTATCTTGAGTGATACTATTGTTTTAGTTGGAGAGAACCGAATGTTTGGGGTGCTTAACTATATCAGCATCTCCTCATTTGTAAGTATCTCAAATGACAAATTGTTAGTATGTATGTGTCTTTTTGATGGAGGTTTCCTTTTCTAAAATGTGGCTTCCACTGTGTACACAGCAATTTCCAAAAGTTGCATCAGCGTAAGCTGTGATTTTGTATCAACCCATCTACATTATATTTCTGTAAGAGCTATAAGGATGTAAGCTGTCCCTTATTCATTCTGAACCTACCACTTACGAAGCTATGTTTTTCTAATCTCTTTCAGGCTGGGGGGAGTTAATCAGATATTGAAGCATTAGATATTATTAACTGCATAATACTGGGCAAAAGAGAAATACAAATTCCCACAGTTAAGACTTAAAAGTTCTTCTCTGTTGTAAATTAAATTTCGAGTTACTTGTTGTGTCTGTGTCTTTTATAACATAAGGAAGCATGAATTTCTATTAGTATGCTTTTCTAGCATGCAAATATGTTTTAATGAAACATTGCAAAGCAAAGATTACTCAGGTTTCCAACTTGCAATTAAAATTGAGATAAAAGTTAGGGAATAACAGGATTCAATGATATGCTGAATGAAACACACATGTTAAGAAGCCGCACTACTAAAAATAAAAACTGCAGAATCAATATCCAAATGTTAAGAAGACACTGCCCCGGGACAGAAACTATTTGTAAGTTTACGATTCTAATAGCATTATAATTATAATTTATACAAGACACAATGATCCCCTCAATTCCTTTCTTTTAATTAAATTAAAAGGAGGGGAAGGCAAAGGGGTCATACCTGTAGCACCATGAGCAAAATGGCATTTATTGCCAAATGGGCAATACCCAGTCATCTCCCACTTATTGCAAATCCTAGTTTTCCAGTTAGAAGGCTTTGAATTAGGTCCAGTCCCAGTCCCAGTCCCAGCAGCAGCGGCAGCAGCACTAGTGGCAGCAGCAGTAGCACCGCCACCACCAGCATAACCACCAGGACCCAAACTTATAGCGACGCTCTCGCGATTCTTGGATTGCTCATCATGAAGAAACGTACAACTATCCCCGTAGGGACATCCTTCCTCGGTGTAAAATTTCTTGCAATGGCGACCCTTATAAGACCTCTGCGACACGTCCCCTGAATAAGCAGAAGATCCAATAGTGGGAATCTGGAACTCCTCCCTTGGCTCTGACATTAGCACAGCCTTCTCCTCTTCATGGGCGGCAACAATTTCCTGCCAATTGGGCGGCGGGCGACGAAGCTCCTCGATGCTGTGGGCGAAATTGCAGTTGGTGATGTAGGGACAGGTACCAGCACGAAATTTGCAGCATAGCTTAGTCTTGAAGAACATCTTCCCAATCGCCTTTGACCGTCCCCCATCCTGCGAGGAAGAATTTCTCGCCTTCTTACTCGGCGGTTCGCTCCCTGAACGCGACTGAGACTGGCTCGTTTCCACACCATCATTGCTGTTCCAGAATCGGTATTCGTCTTCAGTCGCCCAATCCGCTTGCTCCCCCGACCAGCTTTCTCCTCCCCCACTGCCGCCGGTCATTATTTGAACCACGTTACCCTCGCGACCGTAATCCATTATTACAAAAACTAAAACCCTAACCTCTTTTGCTCCCAATCATTCAAAACATACATACATAGATTGTCGATTCTTATTCTTCTTTCGTGGAAATCATGGCCTGGGGCTGCTCTGCTCTGCTGAAACAAACAATTAACTACCTAAAAGTATCTGAAGAACACATCTCAAGACTCACTGGGAGAAAAGAGATACAAAAACACGATTGCTATTATTATTATTATTATTATTATCGGGGAAGGAAATCGGAACTTCAAAAAACATAACATCAACAGTGGCAACACAGCAGGTGAGGTCACAAACGGTAGCTAATTTGCAGAAAACAGGAACCAAGGTCGTGGCCAGTGAAATGAAAACTCTAAAAGCTAGAAGATAGATCTGTGGCGATAGATGTAGACAAAAGGAAATTTTTCGTCAATCTGGAGTTTGAATATTTAGGGGGAAAAAAATGGGACTGATTCAACCTTTTGGTAAGAAGATGCATTAAAAAATGTGTTTTAAAGAGGGCAACCAGATCTAGAACTGAGTTACAAGTCTTTCATTACCTGGATAGATAGATAGATTTGCCAGCAACCCAAGTAGAGTCGAGAAACTATCGTCTTTGTCCGTTTATTTTATTTTCCTTTTTTTCTTTTAATTTTCAAGGCAAAGCTTGTCTTTCAAATAGAATGGCACAGTGGATCTAAAATATAAGAAATAAATAAAGAACATTTTTTTTATTAAAAATTATGATACGTTAATATTATTGAATAACATAATTTGAATAATTTTTTTTTTAAATTCTTAATTAATGATAGCTTGGAAGTTAAGAACAATACTAAAGAGTGCATGAATGCAAGTGAAGGACTTTGGGGCGTGAAGGATAAGGACCATGTCCCTAAATTCATAAAAGGTTGACTCTCATATACATTAGACCTTTCTTCTAAGGGGCCATGGCCTCAAATCATTATTTGGATAACTTTTTTTGTTCGAATTGGATAATTTTTTTAGTTGGTTTATTTTTAATTTTCTAAAGAAGCTTATTGGTTTAGGCCTCAAAGTTACTATTTGATAGTTTAATTTTTTTTTTTGTATTTCTTTAGCTTGTAGCGCGTACTTTAGGCTTAAGATAGCTTGGGTTGTGTGTACAAAACCCAATTAGGATAGTTACTTTGTATTTTCCCTTCCCTTCCCCACTTACTTGCCGCCCCATAGGGCACGAGCTATATATTCATGTAGCTATTAATCTTGATTTTATAGAAAAGCTTATGCTTGTTTTCTCCTCTTTTTGAGTTGAGAAGGGTTTATGGTGCTTGCTCCAACCTTTGTGAGACTTATCCAACTCTAGGAGTTGGTGACGTTTTGCACTCAGATTTCCCAGTTTGAGGGGTTGCCTCAACCTATGGCTTCTCCTTCATCTTTATCTTTTTCCATTTTTCAATTTTCATTCTCTTTGTTCTTTATGAAGTCTGAATTAACCATGACTTTTTGCCTTGAATTTGCGCTAGCCTATTGTGTTTGAATTCCAATTCTAGATTCGTAATTGTGCTGCTATCAATAGGTAATCAGAGCTTTGTTAATTTTGAGTTCATTGGAGCCTTGGAGATGCAATTTTGAGCGTGAAAAAGGGATGATTGCCTCTTCTCTCATTATGAGGGATCTTGATATGGTTTAGAGAAAACCTTTTCTATTTCGTGTTTGGAGTATTAGAATAGTCCCTTATTTGCTACCATCAAATCATTCCGTATACTGTGGTGGCTAACCCTCATAGTGGGCATTAGGCTTTAGTGATACCTACCCATGTGTAGGCCCAAACAAATGGGTTGGCCCATTTAGTCTTACTAAATGAACTTCACATCACATGGACCTTTAATCTAATTAAAAGCTACATTAAAACCATCTTATGGCTTCAGTGTCTAAGTCAGCCCGTTCTAAGTGTGTGACCTTGTAGGTTCCCATTATGTGTTGAGTCTCAAAATATTATTAAGGAAATTAATAATGTTTAAGTCTCACAAATCCTAAGTTTTAATGGATAACAAATTTGGTTAAAGGATTATTTGAAATAAGAATAGTCTCACTTAAGGTATTATGTTTAAATGTTTCAGCAAATCTTCTGAAGAGAAACCCTCTGATATGATCCAACTCTCCGAAGTTGAATTTGTTGCAGTCTATTTTAACCTTCTGAAGTGATGCTGTATCATAAAGAAGAACTGCTGAAGACCTACATCATAGCCTTTGATTAAAGTTAGAAGGCTTTCTGCTTAAGGACTTTAATGCATCCTCAAACGTCTTCTGCAAGTTTGATCCTGTTAAGGAATGTTTTCAGAAACCCCTTTATGCTGTCAAAATAATTTTACCTTAAAAGGAAAGTTGCTGTGGTACGCGTCAGAACTGTGTCACAGACTGCACACCTGCAACACAAGTCAGAAGCTTTTTGAAGATTGTATCACAACGGTATTAACAACATTTAATGTTATCTCACAACGGTGTTTCTCATCAATCTTCAACGGACTCAAGATGAAATCTAATATAAAGCCTCATGAAGATTTTCAAAGAGAGAAAAAAGAAGCATAAAAGTATCTTAAGCTAATACTTTGCCAAAAATTCCTTTGTAATATTCTGATTATCTGTACTTAGGCTATTATCTTCTGTATCCTGAGTTATACTCAGTAAAATCCTTTGTACTAGATTTGCCGTGTTTAAGTTCTTCAGGAACTTCAACAAATTCAATTGCTGTAAACACTGTAAAGTGTCTGAGAGCCTGAAGAGGTTTGGAGAAACAAAGAATACTTGGTTGTTTAGCCTGGAGAGGCTGTGTCCAAAGAATACTTGACTATTTATCCTGGAGAGGCTGTGTCCAAAGAATACTTGTTGTTTATCCTGGAGAGGCTGTGTCCAAAGAATACTTGGTGTTTAGCCTGAAGAGGCTGGGGTAAAGGAATACTTGTAACTCTGATCAGATAGTGAAAAATCCATTGCTTGTTGGCTTTGGGACTGGACGTAGCTCACGGTGGATGTGAGTGAACCAGGATAAATCCTTGGCTAAGTCTTCTCTACCCTTATCTCATTATATCTGTTATTTTAAGCTAACAGGAGGGTTCTGAATAATCTGTTTTATAAGCTTGGACTTTAAAACTATCTCAAACGCTTTATAAAACAAGTTTATAACTCTGCCTTTTGGACCTGCTGAGGTACTTCAGTAAGCACCTGAAAAGTTCAGTTTCAGCAAGTTGCTCAAAACTTTTGTGAAACACTTTGCTTATGAAAAGGTTTTCATAAAATCTGTTTGAATTTATAAAACACTATTCAACCCCCCTTCTAGTGTTTCCTGTGGTTTCTACAATTGGTATCAGAGCTCAACCTCCGGTTGGGAATCTAACAAGTGATGAGGGAAGAAGATCCTGATGGAAACCTCGACAAGCTACATTGTTTGAAGGGAATCAAGCATATGGTCAGGGTGCAGCGGAAATAAATGGATTCCCTCCCTTGTTATGATCGTTTTGCAAAAACACGAATCAAGGCATAAAAGGTATTGAAACGAAAGGTTGTACCTTATTAGGACTACAAACGAGGCAAGATTAGCCGCGTCTCTATTGGTATCCACGCCAATAGCCGTACTAGGAAACCCTCCTCAACTCTGCTAGTAGCCTTAGAGAGTAAAAAGCGATTGCTCATATATATAGGGTCATGCATCTCATGCTCTATTTATAGAGTGGAAGCTAGGGTTTTACCCCCTCACTCACTTAACCCTCATACTTATGGGCCTGGCCCATTATGTTATAATAATTCTAATTAAATTAAATTAGAATTATTATTCTTTTCCTAGTGGCTTGTTGTATGCGTGTGACCTAATAGGATTTTAATATTTGGTTATCATATTAAAATAAAACCCAATTATATTTAATATCATAAATAGTGAGTGGTATCTAGCAACACATCACTATCCAAATATTGAGATTATCAATAACTTTGATAAATCCTATTTTATGATAATAATTTATATGATCTATCCCTTTGTCCAAATATCTAATTGAACACAAGGGCATGGATTGTGTCAACCTTGTATAGTTCAATTTATATTTTCTTGATCCCCAAGTAGACTGTACAGAAAATAAATATCTCATATTTATCCTCCTGAGCATGGCCATGCATTTTGCAGTCTCACTTTATCAAGAGGCCTACAGGTATAACTCCTGTTACATAGGAGGGACAAATCCCATCTAGGGCACTCATATTCCACCACATAATTTATTACATGTCCAAAAACCAACTTTATGATTACCCTGTTACAGGTAACGTTTGATGATAATTAAAACATATAATTCCTTATGTAAGAATAGTAGTGATTTCAGGTCGAAGGACTTCATATAACATCTATCAATTTAAGAAACGTTCATGACACTTATGTAACAACCCATGCAACGTTCTTAAGGTGGGTCTGTCCAGTACACCATTACTCTTAATGTGTATCTATGTGAGCACATGATATCTCATATCCATGATCTGTGAGATGTCATAATCAATGAACTCACATACTAGTCTAAATGCATCTTTGTCCTAAGATGATACTTGACTAGGGACTATTTAAGAATAGTTTTTCATAAGATCTCACGATCAAGTCATCTACTTGATTTCTTATGAAGTTTAAGCTTACTATTCTAAGGACATTAATTATATTCTAAAAGAATTAATAAAATGAAATGCCTCTATAAAATAATATGATACAAGTGATGGATGTTCAAAAACATATAGGTCTCTAGTGTATATACTAACAATCTCCCACTTTCACTAGAGCCATTCAGACATAACTCTAATGCCTAATGATCTAGTGTGCCCTTCATGCTTCTGCTGCACAAGGGGTTTTGTCAATGGGTCTGCAACATTGTCATCTGTATGCACTTTGCATATCTTCATATCTCCCAGTGCAAGTGAGGCCGCAATATACTCAGCTTCTGTGGTAGAATCAACGACTGTTTCCTGCTTTGAACTCTTCCAGCTCACATCGCCACCATTCAAACAAAACACATAACCTGACTGTGATCTTGAATCATTTTTGTCGGTTTGGAAGCTAGTATCAGTGTAACCCTTTACAGGTAGCTCTTCCTCACCTCCATATATCAAGAACGAATCCTTAGTTCTTCTCAAGTACTTAAGGATGTTTTTGACTGCTGTCTAGTGACCTTCACCGGGATCGGACTGGTATCTGCTAGTCATGCTCAAAGCATATGATATGTCTGGTCGAGTACACAACATGGCATACATGATAGACCCTATAGCGGATGCATAAGGAATCTTAATCATGCGTTCTCGCTCTTCCTTACTGGAAGGAGATTGAGCCTTAGATAGGCTTATACCATGTGACATAGGCAAAACTCCCTTTTTAGAATCTTGCATGCTAAACCGTTTTAACACTTTGTCTATATATGTACTTTGACTTAGGCCAAGCAATCTTCGAGATCTATCTCTATAGATCCTGATACCTAACACATAGGTTGCTTCGCCCAAATCTTTCATAGAAAAACAATTTCCTAACCAAGTCTTTACAGACTGAAGGGTAGGAATGTCATTTCCTATGAGGAGTATGTCATCTACATACAAAACCAGAAAAACCACTTTGCTGTCACCAACCATTTTGTAGACACAAGGTTCATCTTCATTTTTTATGAAACCAAACTGCTTAATAGCTTTATGAAAACGAAGATTCCAGCTTCTAGAAGCTTGCTTTAATCCATAAATGGATCGTTGCAACTTATATACCTTTCCAGCATTTTTAGGTTTAACAAAACCTTCAGGTTGTGTCATATACACATCTTCAAGGAGACTTCCATTTAGGATGGCTGTCTTGACATCCATTTGCCAGATTTCATAATCATGGTAAGCTGCAATGGCAAGCAAGATCCGTACAGATTTAAGCATGGCAACTGGGGGAAAAGGTTTCATCATAGTCTACACCATGAATTTGCTTGAAACCTTTAGCCACCAACCGTGCTTTAAAGGTATTTATATTACCATCCATGGTAGTTTTCTTTTTGAAAACCCACTTGCACCCTATGGGTTTTATCCCTTCGGGTGGCTCAATCAAGGTCCATACCTTGTTAGTGTACATGGAATCCATTTCAGATCTCATGGAATCAAGCCATTTCTCAGATTCTGGACTCAAAAGAGCTTCTTGGTAAGTCACTGGTTCATCTTGATCCATTAGCAATACATCCCCTTCCTGAGACACAAGAAAACCATATCTCTCAGGCTGGTGACGTACCCTATCTGACCTACGCAAGTCTTGCGCTACTTGAGCAGGTGGCTCCACAACACTTTGTGGTATATGCTCTTGTTCCATTTCCGGCTCATTGCTACTCTGTGTTACTTGAATTTCTTCAAGTTCTACTTTCCTCCCCACTTATTTTCTTAGAGACAAATTTTTTCTCTAAAAATACAGCAGTCCTAGCGACAAATACTTTGCCTTCGCTAGGATTATAGAAGTAGTAACCCATAGTCTCTTTTGGGTATCCCACAAATAAGCACTTATCTGATTTGGGTCCTAGCTTATCTGAAACTTGTCGTTTCACATAGGCTTCACAACCCCGAATCTTCATAAAAGACATACTAGGTCATTTCCCAGTCCATATCTCATATGGTGTCTTTTTAACAGCCTTAGATGGAACACGGTTTAGTGTGAAAGCTGCTGTTAACAAAGCATGACCCCAAAAGGAGTCGGGGAGATCAGAGTGACTCATCATGGATAGAACCATATCTAATAAAGTTCGATTTCTCCTTTCAGAAACTCCATTCCATTGAGGTGTTCCTGGAGGAGTGAGTTGAGATACTATCCCATATTCTTTTAGATGGTCATCAAATTGTTGGCTCAAGTATTCCCCACCTCAATCTGATCGAAGTGTTTTAATAGTCTTGCCAAGTTGGTTTTGTACTTCATTCTTAAATTCCTTGAACTTTTCAAAGGATTCAGATTTGTGTTTCATTAGATACACAAATCCATATCTACTGAAATCATCAGTAAAAGTGATGAAGTATTGAAAACCACCTATAGCCATTGTGCCCATGGGCCCACATACATCACTATGTATGAGACCAAGAAGATCACCAGCCCTTTCATCTTTTCCAGTGAATGGGGTTTTGGTCATCTTCCCTAATAGACAAGATTCACATGTCTCAATTGATTCAAAATCAAAAGAGTCCAAATAGCCATCTTGGTGGAGTTTGGAAATGCGTTTCTCATTTATGTGGCCTAGGCGACAATGCCAAAGGTAAGTTGGGTTCAAATCATTTGTTTTGACCCTTTTAGTATTTATGTTATAGATAGGAACTTCGAAGTCGAGAACATACAATCCATTGTTTAATTTTGCACAACCATAAAACATATCATTTAAATAAATCAAACAACTATTGTTCTTTATTATAAATGAAAAACCACTCTTGTCTAAATAAGAAACAGAAATAATATTCCTACTAATGGCTGACACAAAATAACAATTATCTAATTCAATAACTAGTCCAGTTGGCAAAGTTAAATAATAAGTTCCTACGGCTAAAGCAGCAACTCTTGCTCCATTTCCGACTCGCAGGTCGATTTCACCTTTGGTCAACAGTCTACTCCTTTTTAGACCCTGCACATTCACACAAATGTGAGATCCACATCCAGTATCTAATACCCAAGATGCAGAAGTAGATAAATTGACTTCTATAACATAAATACCTGAAGTGGAAGTCTCACTTCCCTTTTCTTGATCTCCTCCAGGTACTTTGCACAGTTTCTCTTCCAGTGTCCTGATTGGCCACAGTGGAAACATTTTCCTTCCTAAGCTATTCCGCCCTTAGGCTTCAAAGCAGAGGTACTAGGCTTGTTTTTGCCATTGTCCTTTGATTTGAAATAGGGCTTCTTGAACTTCTTCTTGCCCTTGCCTTTTTCAGGTTGGACCATCAATATGGCCTTCCCTTTACCTTTATTAATGTTTTGTTCAGCTGTTCTCAACATGCTCAACAATTCTGGCAGTGGTTTGTCAAATTCATTCATGTTGTAGTTCATGACGAATTGACAATAGCTGTCTGGCAACGATTGCAAGACAAGATCAGTGGCCAACTCTTGGCCTAATAGGAATCCAAGCCTTTCTAGGTTTTCAATGTACCCAATCATCTTGAGTACATGAGCACCAACAGGATTTCCCTCTGCCAGTCTACATTGATAAAGTGCCTTTGAGACTTCAAATCGTTCATGCCTAGCTTGGCCTTGATAAAGTCTCTTTAAATGTACGATCATATCGTACGCCTCCATGTTCTCATGCTGTTTTTGGAGTTCAGCATTCATGGTAGCAAGCATAAGGCATCCTACATCGAGAGCATCATCCAAATGCTTCTTAAAAGCATCCTTGTCAGCTTTCGAAGCAGTTGCAGCAGGTGTTTCAGGAACGGGCTCTTCCAGGATATACAACTTCTTTTCTTGCTTAAGGACAATCCTTAGGTTTCTATACCAGTCTAGAAAGTTAGTTCCAGACAGTTTGTCCTTCTCAAGGACAGATCCCAGTGAAAGGTTACTTGTTGTGTTTGTTGCCATGGTTATCTATTAACAGAAAATAATGCAAGTAAGTATCATATAACAAACATATTTAACAAGGTCTTTGATCAAATATGCCTCCCACTATTTTGATTCAAAACAAGTACCCTCAATATAAAGAATCAGGAAATCCCATCACTAGATTTTCTAGTGGGCCAAGATCCATATTTCACCTAATTTTAAGTTATCTTTAGTTGATCGCTTAAGAAAAGGTTATTTAGGTAGGAACACGCTTTCCAATTGTATCTCATACAACTCTTGGATAGTTAGGTGAATAACTCTTATTCTAATTCATCTTATGAATTAATGCCTAACTTAGTGCCTCTAGTTTTTTTTTAATCCTATTGAATATACCTAGTTAAGTCAAAACCCAATGGATGACAGTTGGATATTACTTTTATCCCATCCCGCCTCACTAAAGTAGATAAATGCACCCTGCTTTAGCATACCCACATTTAATCTATTCTAGCCTTGACGAGTGTTATACATTAGAAGGCAAAACATGACTTAATATCGGTGCCTTTAGGTTTTTCAATCTTATTGAATATACCCAATCAAAACCCAATGGTTGAGAATTGGATATCACTTTTATCCTATCACGCCTCACTAAAATAGATAAAGGTACCCTGCTTTAGCAGACCCACTCTTCATCGATTCTAGCCTTGCCGATTGTCATTCATTGGAAGGCATAATAAGCATTGAGGGATTTGATCGCTTTATTTTTCCATTCCTTTGTTAAACCATTTAACAAAAACATAATCGCCCCTCACTAAAATAGATAAATGTACCCTGCTTTAGCAGACCCACACTTAATCCATTCTAGCCTTGACGAGTGTTATTCATTGGAATGAAAAACATAACTTAACATTCCCTTCGAGGATTTGATCGCTTTAATTTTATTCGTTGTTAAACCATTTAGCATACAAGCATGCATCTCATACAAACACATGATATGGTTATGGTCTCCTAAAAACCAATACAAAATTACATCACATATAATCTTGAAGTCTCCATCCACATGCTCCTTTGGCTCCATGCTCTTCCCGGTTACATTACATAAGAAGAAGAAACCTCGTTTTAACATACGAGGGGATAAAGATGAGAAGAGAATTACAAGAGGAATGTTTAGAGGTAAGGCACGACACGCAGGTCGTATTTAAATTAAAACAACTAAGGCCATAACCAACCATCATGCAAATTTAACATCCATTGATTGTAAAACAAGTGATATAATAAGATGTATATATATTAAGTGAGGTTTGATTACGCGCATACGAAATAACCCATTACGCAGTGTCTTAAAACAAAAATTGGATTTGATAAACACTCAACCAATCATCAATAAGTGTCTCGCATCAAACGAATACTTCACGAACCGATAAACGAGTAAGTCCCTCGTATCATTTGAATACGTTCTTGTCAGCAAATTGATAAGTGGCATGTTTATCGCAGCCAACATTTGAGTCAAGACAAGGTTTCAACAATTGAACCCTTTGATGCCCAAGACATGAACTCTTTCATGTTCCTTGGGACCCTCCAACATTAGAACATATAAACATATATATACATCGCACATAAAACAATCAATAAAGGGAACAAAATAAACTGATTCTGAAAGCTGCGCTTCACTTGCGCTCTACCTATGGTCCATCTGCGCTACAACGCAAGTGAAGTGCAAGTATCAGAATCAAAATACGTAAACTGCGCTTCAATCTGCGCTGCAGCGCAGGTTGCAGCCCAGATATCAGTGCTACGTTTTTTCAGCAAAAAACAACAAAAAAAAAACATAATCTTCACAAGATTAAAAGCCTAAAACGTGTTTATCGCAAACCAAAGCTCTGATACCAATTGAAGGGAATCAAGCATATAGTCACGGTGCAACGGAAATAAATGGATTCCCTCCCTTGTTATGATCGTTTTGCGAAAACACGAATCAAGGCATAAAAGGTATTGAAACGAAAGGTCGTACCTTATTAGGATTACAAACGAGGCAAGAGTAGTCGCGTCTCTATTGGTATCCACGCCAACAGTCGTACTAGGAAACCCTCCTCAACTCTGCTAGTAGCCTTAGAGAGTAAAAAACGATTGCTCATATATATAGGGTAATGCATCTCATGCTCTATTTATAGAGTGGAGGCTAGGGTTTTACCCCCTCACTCACTTAACCCTCATACTTATGGGCCTGGCCCATTATGTTATAATAATTCTAATTAAATTAAATTAGAATTATTATTCTTTTCCTAGTGGCTTGTTGTATGCGTGTGACCCAATAGGATTTTAATATTTGGTTATGATATTAAAATAAAACCCAATTATATTTAATATCATAAATAGTGAGCGGTATCTAGCAACACATCACTATCCAAATATTGAGATTATCAATAACTTTGATAAATCCTATTTTATGATAATAATTTATATGATCTGTCCCTTTGTTCAAATATCTAATTGAACACAAGGGCATGGATTGTGTCAACCTTGTATAGTTCAATTTATATTTTCTTGATCCCCAAGTAGACTGTACAGAAAATAAATATCTCATATTTATCCTCCTGAGCATGGCCATGCATTTTGAGTCTCACTTTATCAAGAGGCCTACAGATATAACTCCTGTTACATAGGAGGGACAAATCCCATCTAGGGCACTCACATTCCACCACATAATTTATTACATGTCCAAAAACCAACTTTATGATTACCCTATTACAGGTAACGTTTGATGATAATTAAAACATATAATTCCTTATGTAGGAATCATAGTGATTTGAGGTCGAAGGACTTCATATAACATCTATCAATTTAAGAAACGTTCATGACACTTATGTAACAACCCATGCAACGTTCTTAAGGTGGGTCTGTCCAGTACACCATTACTCTTAATGTGTACCTATGTGAGCACATGATATCTCATATCCATGATCCGTGAGATGTGATAATCAATGAACTCACATACTAGTCTAAATGCATCTTTGTCCTAAGATGATACTTGACTAGGGACTATTTAAGAATAGTTTTTTCATAAGATCTCACGATCAAGTCATCTACTTGATTTCTTATGAAGTTTAAGCTTACTATTCTAAGGACATTAATTATATTCTAAAAGAATTAATAAAATGAAATGCCTCTATAAAATAATAATATGATACAAGTGATGGATGTTTAAAAACATATAGGTCTCTAGTGCATATACTAACAATCTCCCACTTGCACTAGAGCCATTCAGACATAACTCTAATGCCTAATGATCTAGTGTGCCCTTCATGCTTCTGCTGCACAAGGGGTTTTGTCAATGGGTCTGCAACATTGTCATCTGTATGCACTTTCATATCTTCACATCTCGCATATCAATGATTTCTGAGATGAGATGGAAACGTCTAAGTATATGTTTGGATCGTTGATGAGACCTGGGTTCCTTGGCTTGTGCAATAGCCCCATTGTTATCACAATAAATACTTATAGGATCCACAATGGTAGGAACTACTCCAAGTTCAATGATGAACTTGCTGATCCATACGGCCTCTTTCGCAGCATTTGAGACCGCAATATACTCAGCTTCTGTGGTAGAATCAGCGACTGTTTCCTGCTTTGAACTCTTCCATCTCACAGCGCCACCATTCAAACAAAACACATAACCTGACTGTGATCTTGAATCATCTTTGTCGGTTTGGAAGCTAGTATCAGTGTAACCCTTTACAAGTAGCTCTTCCTCACCTCTATATATTAAGAACAAATCCTTAGTTCTTCTAAAATACTTAAGGATGTTTTTGACTGCTGTCCATTGACCTTCACCGGGATCAGACTGGTATCTGCTAGTCATTCTCAATGCATATGATATGTCTGGTCGAGTACACAACATGGCATACATGATAGACCCTATAGCGGATGCATAAGGAATCTTACTCATGCGTTCTCGCTCTTCCTTACTGGAAGGAGATTGAGCCTTAGATAAGCTTATACCATGTGACATAGGCAAAAATCCCTTTTTAGAATCTTGCATGCTAAACCGTTTTAACACTTTGTCTATATATGTACTTTGACTTAGGCCAAGCAATCTTCGAGATCTATCTCTATAGATCGTGATACCTAACACATAGGTTGCTTCGCCCAAATCTTTCATAGAAAAACAATTTCCTAACCAAGTCTTTATAGACTGAAGGGTAGGAATGTCATTTCCTATGAGGAGTATGTCATCTACATACAAAACCAGAAAAAACCATTTTGCTGTCACCAACCATTTTGTAGACACAAGGTTCATCTTCATTTTTTATGAAACTAAACTGCTTAACAACTTCATGAAAACGAAGATTCCAGCTTCTAGAAGCTTGCTTTAATCCATAAATGGATCGTTGCAGCTTACATACCTTTCCAGCATTTTCAGGTTTAACAAAACCTTCATGTTGTGTCATATACACATCTTCAAGGAGACTTCCATTTAGGAAGGCTGTCTTGACATCCATTTTCCAGATTTCATAATCATGGTAACCTGCAATGGCAAGCAAGATCCGTACAGATTTAAGCATGGCAACTGGGGAAAAGGTTTCATCATAGTTGAAGCGTGAACCCTCTAGAATCTGCGCTGCAGGTTGCGCTTCAGCGCAGGTTGGGGTGCAGCTCGCAGATTCTGTTTTGACAGCTTTCTCGCCTGAGAAAGAATGTGCCTGTTAAGGGTGCAAATGAACTCGGAACTCTATCATATAATATATAAAACTGAAGCCCCGGATCTTAACTTTCTAATAGAATGGGAATTATCATAATTGGACACCTAGAATGCTAGATATTTCCAAATTAGTGCACCAAGGTCATTAAGCTTAAAACTTGAAGACTCCAAAATTGAGGAATCGCCTCTGGTAATCGATTACAGTTGTTTGGTAATCGATTACCAGGTCAAATTGTGTATGAGAGTGTTGTTTATGTGATGATTGTGGTGTGACTATGAAGATATGATTATGTCCTTGATGATAGATGTTTATACTACTGCGATGTATGATGATAATGATAAGGTATTGATGTATTGAGTGTATGGTGATGCTTTGTGATGCTTTATAATGATTATGATGATGATGATTGATGATGTCTGAGGATGCTTATGATAATTTATGATGATAATATTGGATGATGAAACAATGATTTATATGATGATGTTGATGATGATGATGATGTATATCACTTTATGATGATGATGATATAATTAATTTTATGATGATGGTGATGATGATTTAATTAGCCTTATGATGTAGATGATGCTTGAGTATATATGATGTTGTACCTGAGATACACAAGCTCAGTGAGGGGTGGGGTGTAACTCAGGGAGGTGATTGTACTTGAGATACACAAGCCCAGTGAGGGGTGGGGTGTAACTCAGAGAGATGATTGTACTTGAGATACACAAGCCCAGTGAGGGGTGAAGTGTAGCTTAGGGAGGTGAATGTTGTACCTGAGTCTAACTCGGGGAGGTGAATGTTGTACCTGAGTCTAACTCGGGGAGGTGATTATGGTACCTGAGTATAACTCAGGGAGGTGAGTAAAGATTATGATAATATTGAATATGGTACCTGAGGTGTACAAGCCTAGAGTGGGGTGAAGTACAACCCAGGGAGGTGAATGATGATTATGATGATATTGGTGACGATTATGATTATTATGATATTGATGATGTTGTTGGTGTATATGATGATGGATGAATATGTCTTATATATGCTGATATAAAAATGAGTTATATGATGATGCTATGATTTTGTGATGAGGAAATGAGTAATAAACGCTGATAATAGAGTAGGAGAATTATTTGGTGAATGAGGATAGGAGAATTATATGATGATATTGATGTTTGTTATATGATGAATTATAGGTGATATTATCTAATGAATTATGTGATGTTTGAGTATGTGGTGTGATTAATGTTGATGTTGCCTATATGAGGGTGAGGATAGGGTAGCCTCCTATGTGTATGTATGAGTAGTATTCTTTTCCTCACTGTTACACTGTGGTTATTTTATAGGTGAGGATGGAGACACAACTGGTGTCGAGTTTTGATTAAAGGGAATGTTGCTCTGGTACATGTGACATCAGGGCATATTATTGGGGGTTCTTTTCTTTATGTCCTAGATAGGAAGGATTGTTGTAAACATTTTTAAATGCCTTACATGGCGAGTATGATGTTTTATTATTGATAGTTTGGAGATTCCGCTGCTTGAGTATTTTGAAAACCTTTTGAGTTCTATTCTTTATTTTAATTGAGTTGTTTTGAAATGATGAAGTTTTAATGAGGAGTTATGTGAACCTTTTTACCCGTTGTGGGACATTACCTTTTTGATATTTCGATTTATTAATTATATAAGAGTTCGGGGTAGAAGGGGGTCACATTAGTTGGTATCAGAGCAGGTCGGTTCACCGGCCTTGAGTTATGAGTTTACTATGCTTCTATGTGCAAGTGTTTTGTGTGATTGAATAATTGTATTGTTTGTTTGATTGAATTAATTGTGTGACTTATTTACTTTTCTGTGAACAAGAAGAGTAATGGCTGGGGGAGGAATGATAGAGCGATGGCCGATGCCTTAATGGCTATGACGCAGGTTGTTGGCAACCTAAACCAACATCATGAGACGGATTGGCTTGCACGGTTCCAGAGGAACCATCCACCTACTTTTCGTGAGGGTTATGACCCTAATGGAGCTGCCGATTGGATATACGAGATCGAGAAGATCTTCAGAGCGATGGATTGTCCGATGCTACAAAAGGTGACGTTAGCGGCGTTCATGCTATCAGGGGATGCTGGATTCTGGTGGCAGAGCACCTGTCAGAGGATGATCAAGGAGGGCACCACGTTGAGTTGGGATAACTTCAAGAGGATGTTCCTCGAGAAGTACTTCCCACATGATGTTCGTAATAAGAAGCAAATAGAGTTCCTTGATTTAAAGCAAGGGGATGGCACCGTGGCAGACTACGCGTCCAAGTTTGAAGCGCTAGTACGATTCTGTCCTACCTATGAGGGAGCTGCTAATGAAGAGTCAAAGTGCGTAATGTTCCTCAGCGGTCTTCGTCCAGAGATCAAGCAAGTCTTCAACTACCAGGGAATTGCGCGATTTCACGAGCTAGTGAATAAATGTAGAGTATACGATGAAGACAACCGAGCTAGAGCTGCGCACTACAAGAGTGGAGGACCTATCAGGAACCAGAACAAGTCTGAATCTGATTGCAAGGGTGAACCGTATTCTCGCACAACAGGAGGCTCCAAATTTGGAGGTGGTAGTGAAGGTGCAGAGCAGAAGAAGAGTTACATTCCGACGGCTAGTCAAGCGTCCAAGGGTGGGAGCGTGGGTGCTACCACTCCCATTACTTGTTTCAAATGCGGAAAGGAAGGACATAAAGCAAATCAATGTGAAGATTCAGAGGTCACCTGCTACATCTGCAAAGGAAAGGGGCATATTTCCCGTGATTGTCCTCACAAGAAGAAGCAAGGAGCTACAACAGTAAGTGGAGGTGCTAGTGGGAGTGCCAGTAAACCTCAAACTACTGGGAGAGTCTTTGCCTTGAGTGGTACTGAAGCTGCTCGCCCCGAAGACTTGATCCAAGTTATGAGTTTCGTTGCGTGTAATCCTCGATTTTGTTGTTTAATTCTGGTGCGATTCACTCTTTCATATCACCTGCTTGGATGTCTAAATTAAACTTGTTTGTCTCTTCCTTGCCTTTTTGTGTTGAGTGTGGAAACGCCAAGCTAGTGGGTCAGTTTCTACTTCTGACGTGTGCTTAAATTGTTGTATTCATGTTGAAGGTAAAGAACTCCTAGTTAATTTGACCTGTTTGCCTTTGAGTCAACTATATATTATTCTTGGTATGGACTGGTTATCTTCCGACCATGTCCTATTGGATTGTTCTGGTGAAGCAGTTGTCTTTGATTGACCTGTTGAGAGGAGTCCTTTCTAGAGTTGTTCATCTCGGAAAATTCGAGGACGAATTTTTCTTTTAGGAGGGGAGAGTTGTAACATCCTGAATTTTATTAAGTAAAATAAAATAAAATAAAATAAATAAAGTAGAAGAAATAAATAAATAAATAATAGGATTAATATTATGAGTAGTTTTATCCATAAGGTTATTTAATAAATAATAAGAATAATAAATATAATAAGTGGGTTGAGAGTGGGCCTAGCCCAATTAAGTATTTATTTAAGGAGGGGTTCTAAGTTCACCCTAATCCTTATTCATATAATCGTCAGAGAGCGAAACGCTAAGGAGAGGAGAAACGACGTCTCAAGAAAGGGTTGCTGCAGAATAATCATTGAGAATCAAGAACTGTTGCGGTTCGATCTTCACTTCAAGGTACGGTGGGGGAGAGGGTGCTGCTTGTATGTGCATGTGGGGGTGCTTGGGTAGTGGTTTAAGACTTTAAATTCATATTGATATATGTTTATATTGAGTATGGATGATGAAAATTGTTGATTGATGAATGATTTGATGAATCTTGATGAGTTCTTGAATGAAATTGAAGAGGATAGCGAAAGGGGTAAATAAGGGTTTGATGATTTGGGGTTTTGATTGAATAACTGTATAATCGTGTTTAACATTGATTATTTCATTGATTTGGTTTGATAAAAACGTGTTGGATCGAAGTATAAATGATGAGGATTGAGTAGGGATTGAAGAAGGGGAGAGAAAAGGGGCAAAAACGTTGTGCTGTTGCGTTTTATGTAACTTGCGCTGCAACTTGCGCTACAGCGCAAGTTGAAGCGTGAACCCTCTGGAATTTGCGCTGCAGGTTGCACTTCAGCGTAGGTTGGGGCGCAGCTCGCAGATTCTGTTTTGACAGCTTTCTCGCCTGAGAAAGAATGTGCCTGTTAAGGGTGCAAATGAACTCGGAACCCTATCATATAATATATCAAACTGAAGCCCCGGATCTCAAATTTCTAATAGAAGTGGAATTATCTTAAATGGACACCTGGAACTCTAGATATTTCCAAATTAGTGCACCAAGGTCATTAAGCTTAAAACTTGAAGACTCCAAAATTGAGGAATCGCCTCTGGTAATCGATTACAGTTGTTTGGTAATCGATTACCAGGTCAAATTATGTATGAGAGTGTTGTTCATGTGATGATTGTGGTGTGACTATGAAGATATGATTATGTCCTTGATGATAGATGTTTATACTACTGCGATGTATGATGATAATGATGAGGTATTGATGTATTGAGTGAATGGTGATGCTTTGTGATGCTTTATAATGATTATGATGATGATGATTGATGATGTCTGAGGATGCTTATGATAATTTATGATGATAATATTGGATGATTAAACGATGATTTATATGATGATGTTGATGATGATGACGTATATCACTTTATGATGATGATGATATAATTAATTTTATGATGATGGTGATGATGATTTAATTAGCCTTATGATGTAGATGATGCTTGAATATATATGATGTTGTACCTGAGATACACAAGCCCAATGAGGGGTGGGGTGTAACTCAGGGAGGTGATTGTACTTGAGATACACAAGCCCAGTGAGGGGTGGGGTGTAACTCAGGGAGATGATTTTACTTGAGATACACAAGCCCAGTGAGGGGTGAAGTGTAGCTCAGGGAGGTGAATGTTGTACCTGAGTCTAACTCGGGGAGGTGAATGTTGTACCTGAGTCTAACTCGGGGAGGTGATTATGGTACCTGAGTATAACTCAAGGAGGTGAGTAATGATTATGATAATATTGAATATGGTACCTGAGGTGTACAAGCCTAGAGTGGGGTGAAGTACACCCCAGGGAGGTGAATGATGATTATGATGATATTGGTGACTATGATGATTGTGATGATATTGATGATGTTTTTGGTGTATATGATGATGGATGAATATGTCTTATATATGCTGATATAAAAATGAGTTATATGATGATGCTATGATTTTGTGATGAGGAAATGAGTAATAAGCGTTGAGAATAGAGTAGGCGAATTATTTGGTGAATGAGGATAGGAGAATTATATGATGATATTGATGTTTGTTATATGATGAATTATAGGTGATATTATCTGATGAATTATGTGATGTGTGAGTATGTGGTGTGATTAATGCTGATGTTGCCTATATGAGGGTGAGGATAGGGTAGCCTCCTATGTGTATGTATGAGTAGTATTCTTTTCCTCACTGTTACACTGTGGTTATTTTACAGGTGAGGATGGAGATACAACTGGTGTCGAGTTTTGATTAAAGGGAATGTTGCTCTGGTACATGTGAGATCAGGGCATATTATTGGGGGTTCTTTTCTTTATGTCCTAGATAGGAAGGATTGTTGTAAAAATTTTTAAATGCCTTACAGGGCAAGTAGGATGTTTTATTATTGATAGTTTGGAGATTCCGCTGCTTGAGTATTTTGAAAACCTTTTGAGTTCTATTCTTTATTTTAATTGAGTTGTTTTGAAATGATGAAGTTTTAATGAGGAGTTATGTGAACCTTTTTACCCGTTGTGGGACATTACCTTTTTGATATTTCGATTTATTAATTATATAAGAGTTCGGGGTAGAAGGGTGTCACACGGTTCACTTCGTATTTATTAGTGATCAGACTATCAAGTAAGAAACTATTTTTGATGATTGTTGTTCAGAAAGTAAGTTGCATAAAATAAATGAGATAGTAGAGATAGAGTAAGATAGCGTTACTTGGATCAGGATTCAATTTCGTATCATCGCACTCCTTACATATGTGAATTCCAATATTAATTAAGAATATATTTCTATGATACCTTAGCCAAACTATATTGTTTTACCCCGAGTCACCAGCAGTAAAACACTCGAAGATAATCCATGCGGGTTCTCCCAGGCGACAAATTACCCCGACTTGATTGCTCTACTTTTCTGTTCGTTAACACTATCAATTCACCCTATATTCCTATAGTGACTACTATGAAGAGACTGTCACACTTCTTCTTCAATCATCGATTCTCACTATATTCCTATAGTAACTACTATGAGTACTTTTACCAATCAGAATTCAAGTTTCCTATTCCTAGGCTCCCCCAAACTCACTGTTGAATTTACAAAACCATTTACCAATGTATTTTACAAAAAAACCTATAACTCCGGCACACAGGCGGAAGCTACGCATTAAGTAAAGTATAAGAGTACCGATATCATAGAATAGGGATTCATAATTAATAAAGAGAATTTACATACATTTGGGGATTGAATCAACTACATTCAACCCTATTGGAGAGTTTAGCTACGCATGGTAGCCATACAGACCAATGAAGAAACTGTCACACTTTTCTTCAATCCTAGCGTTGCTATCTCAGCAGCACTTCGGGGTCTCCTCTGAACTTTGAGCCCTAAACTCTCACTTTTCTAACTCTTTAATTCCCTTATGCTCTTTACAAAGGGTCCTATTTATAGATGAAGGAAAGCTATCTGAAATCTGGAAGGAATCTGTTTTGAAATCAGATTAGAAAACAAATCCGTGTTCCTGCGCTTTACCTGCGCTCAGCGCATCTGAAGCGCAGGATCTAGAGAGGAATCCTGATAGTTACGCTTCACCTGCGCTGAACGCAGGTGGAGCGTATTTCTCGATCAGCTTGTCTTGATTCTCTTTTTTAGCTTGATCTCTTCCTGATCTTATCTTTGTTTGCTTGGCTTTCCTTGTTTCCTTCTTTTTGATCTGATTCTGTGTTTATCTTGACTTTGAATTTAAATTGGGAAGCTTATCCGCAGAATCCTTGTTTAAATGGCTGCTGATCTTATCTTTATTTGCTCTCATTTAAACTTCAAATCTGCAGATCCTATCCTCAAATAATGCTATCTTCTTTTCTCATTCAAATTTCTCTCATAAATCTGCAAAATCAACAGATTTTCTATTAAAATAGCATCAAATTCAAATTCAAATTAAATAAACATAATTATTACAATTATTACTAAAAAGGGATTATTTTGGGGCATAAGTTACTATTTTACCCTTGATAAGTGCAATAAAAATACAAGAATATATCATATAATTGGCACTTATCAAATGCCCCCCAACTTAACTTCTTGCTTGTCCTCAAGCAAGAGACCTCTTTGTAATAAAAAATTGGATTTAATCCCCTTGTTGTAATTCTTAGAAATAAGGACAAATTTCCATCATCTCTTTACTAGGCAGAAGTTACTTTCCAAATATCAGAAAAAATCAGAATTAAGAGATGTTACCAAAACTCAATCAGAACAGGATACAATCAAATCAGTTAAACTTTCTCAGAAATAGCAATTAAAGCAATAAATGATAAACCAAGGAATTCTCTCATGCTCACGGGTAAGTGTTTCCCTCAATTTTTCCACCACAGTTGAACAACTAGAATTGATAGTCGTTTCTAGTTTCTAAACATACACATGGTTAATATGGATCAAAAGGTCTTTTATTAGTTGTAATGAGGCTGGGTTATCAAGAAATCATGATTTTTCTGAATAAGCAACGAACACTTAGAATAAAGAGCATCTTTTGATTTTTCTTGAACTTGGAACTTCTCTCCATTCTCCATCTCATTCTTGATTTGTCTCATTTTAGCTGGCCTCTTTCTTTGTTTGAAGATGCACTCCCCCCAACTTATTCAATTGATTCACTTTTTCTTTTTGATTTTTGAGGGAGTGATCTTGTTTTGCTTTCTTGTGCCTGCTCTTTGTATTTCTTGACTTTCAAATCACCAACTTTTTCTTCCCATTATATCAAGTTGCACCTTGCTCTCTATCCCCAGTGTGTAAGGGACAGGATATAATCATTCATTTTGGCTGGGGTGCATAAGAAGAAACATTAAAGCTCAAATGGGTTACCAAAAAAAATTGGAAAAATTTTATCAAGGGTTGGCTTTTGGCACTGAGCAAATAATTTAAAAACAAAAATTGCCTTTATCACTTTCATACTTTCCATGAGCAAAATAAAATCCAAAAAATCAATCAATAACAATTGACAAACAACGGTGAAAAACTCTCAATTCAGTGTTTGGACTCTCAACTCACCGGCTTTTGGCTAAATTCCTTGATAAAACACTTACTGATTTTAATTAACTATCCTGATAGGTTATCCTGAAAAATATCCTAATCCTAACTGATTATGGAATTAATCACAAAACCCTTTCTTCTTTCCTAATCTGGTTAGTTAAACTGCCTAATTTCATAGAATTTTGAAAAATTTTACCCTTAAATCCCTAATTTCCTAATTCCTAAAAATTTTAAAAATCCTAAAAATTAAAAGGAAAAGAAAGAAAATGCTGAAAATGCACTGCATCAAAATGTAACGTATCAGTGGGGCATATATACAGTACATAAAATAAAAATGCAAAGAAAAAGAAAAGAAAAGCACCAAATTAAAAAATATCAGTCTGCTCCATCTCCATCAGCTGCTCCATCTCCAGCTGCTCCTCCCTCTCCCGGAAAAACAGGTTTGTCCCCAGGCCACTGCATATATGCATGGAACTCCTCCAGAGTGATATGAACCTTATGGTTCGATTTAGGGGATCTTTAGAAATATTAGGCTGAAAACTAAACTTTCCTTGAACACTTGATTTTTTTCTCAATCTTTTCTTTTCTTTTCTTTTCAATATTCTTTTCTTTTTAAATAATACGTACGTAACTTCAATACTTTGGAATATGAATTATTCTTCCAAATAAAAATCACAATTCAGCCTCTAACTTGACAACAAATATGCGCATTCCACAAGTTGTGTAGCAGAAAATTTATGATTTAGATTACTTAGGAAGAAAGAAATAGAAGAAGAAAATAAGGTGGACGTCACACTTTCAAGGATGAAAGATAAGTCCTTGAGATTACACACACAAAGGTAAAGAACCCTTGATAAACCTCACTCTTGACAAACCAAGAAAATAAGAGAAACACTCTATTTGATTGATAAATTTTAACATAAACATTCTAACCTTCTTGCATGCATCAAGCATGGTATTTATAAGAGTTACAAGGTAATTCAATGGTAATGCAACCAGCTAGGGTTTACACGCCCAAAATATCCTTAAAATATCCCTCATACATTTCCCATGCATTCCTAATTAATTTACTAAAATAAAATAAGGAAAGTGGTAAAATAACTAACTAAAACTAGGCCTATTCCTAGCTTACTTGGCCGCAAAATCCAGCCAGCTTCTTTGGCACATGTGGCTGCATTAACCCTTGAATTGTAACCACCAAACATGGAATAAATTGGCTATTGAACCAGCCATGAAGTGGCCTCCCATAACAGCCCCTTTTAGTTAATTTTGCCTTCAATTTGTAACCCCCATCTCATGAATGTTGGCCGCAACTTTGATGACAATTCATTCAGGCAATTACAACCTTGTTGGATCCTCTTTGATGACATATAACTCAGCCAATTAAGAACATGTTGGCCGCAACCTTGGACTAGGTGAAAGGTCTCCATGTAGCTCCAAGAAGGACTAGGTTCATGCGCACATAGCAAGCCTTCTCTAACGGCTAGTTGACAAGGCACTCAATGCAATTGAATCACATTACAACCTTGTCTTGTAATGAACAAAAACAATAACTCAAATGTTTTGTAACTCCCCTATCTTTTATTTAAAGCAATTAAACATAATAACTCAACAAAATTTGCATGAGTTGGCCGCCCACATGGCAACCTCCATGGCACATGATTGGTCTTCAACTTGCAGTTGCTTTAATGGCAACTGAACCTCCATCTTCATCAACTTGAGTGCAATAAATGAACTGGTCAATTCCATTAATGCTTCTGGTGACTCGAAGCTGATAAGCTTTTTATTGCAAGCTGTAGAGCTTCCCTTGCCTTCTTAGCCTGCGCCCTTGTCATAGGTCAACCAAGCCTTTTGAGTACTTCAAGTCCTTGATTTATGTCCTCATCACGCCCCCCTCTTGAAAAGGATTTGCCCTCAAATATGAAGGTTCCTTACCTGTATCAAAAGGGGTTAAGTCAGAAACATTAAAGGTAGCACTTACATTATACTCACCTGGTAAATCAATCTTATAAGCATTGTCATTTATTTTCTCAAGTACTTGGAAAGGTCCATCTCCTCTAGGTAAGAGTTTTGATTTCCTTTGTTCAGGGAACCTTTCTTTCCTCATGTGCACCCAAACCCAATCACCAGGTTGGAACACCACCTTTTTCCTTCCTTTGTTGGCTTGCCTGACATAACTCTCATTTTTCTTTTCTATGTGAGCCTTTACTTTCTCATGCATCTTCTTGACAAAATCAACCTTAGCCTGCTCATCTGTATGCTTAAATGTAGAAATGTTAGGTAAAGGTAATATATCAAGAGGAGTTAAAGGGTTAAATCCATAAACTACCTCAAAAGGTGAACAGTTTGTAGTACTATTGACAACCCTATTGTAAGCAAACTCAACATGAGGTAAACATTCCTCCCAAGACTTAATATTCTTATTTAAAATTGTCCTAAGCAAGGTACCTAATGTCCTATTTACTACTTCTGTTTGACCATCAGTTTGAGGATGACAAGTAGTAGAAAACAACAGTTTGGTTCCAAGCTTTCCCCACAAAGTTCTCCAAAAATGGATAAGAAATTTTGTATACCTGTCACTCACAATGCTTCTTGGTAATCCATGCAGCCTTACTATTTTTTTGAAAAATAAATCAGC
Organism: Sesbania bispinosa; assembly: GCA_026901365.1. Taxonomy (NCBI): domain Eukaryota; kingdom Viridiplantae; phylum Streptophyta; class Magnoliopsida; order Fabales; family Fabaceae; genus Sesbania; species Sesbania bispinosa. The sequence continues at coordinate 1,153,003 of QLOH01000098.1, forward strand.
TACATGACAAGCATCATCCACCTTCTTACAAGGTATAAAATGCGCCATCTTTGAGAACCTGTCAACCACAACAAAAACAGAATCTTTTCCATTCTTTGTTTTTGGAAGCCCTAAAACAAAGTCCATGGAATTATCAGTCCAAGGAAATTCAGGAACAGGTAAAGGAGTATATAAACCATGAGGTTGAACTTTAGACTTAGCCCTTTTGCAAACAATGCAATGATCACAAAGTTTATGAACATCACGTTTCATGTTAGGCCAATAGAAATTTTCTTGCATAATTTCTGAAGTCTTTTGAACTCCAAAGTGTTCCATTAACCCCCCTTCATGTGACTCCTTCACAAGCAATTCCCTAATAGAACTCTTAGGCACACACAATTTATTTCCTTTAAACAAAAATTCATTATGCCTAAAGTATCCATTTTCAGATTTTCTTTCACATGCAACAAACAATTCAGGAAAATCCAAATCATCTTGATACATAGCTTTCAAAGATTCAAGTCCATACAACTTAGTTTCAAGCAAGGAAAGTAGAACATGTCTCCTAGAAAGAGCATCAGCAACAACATTTCCTTTTCCTTTTTTATGTTTTATGACGTATGGAAATTGCTCCAAAAATTCCACCCATTTAGCATGCCTTTTATTAAGTTTACCTTGGCCTTTTAAATACTTCAAAGATTCATGATCACTATGAATTACAAATTCTTTGGGAAGCAAATAATGTTGCCAAGTTTTAAGAGCTCTTACAAAAGCATATAATTCCTTATCATAAGTGGAATAATTAAGTGCAGGTCCACTTAATTTTTCACTAAAATAAGAAATTGGATGCCCATCTTGTAACAAAACAGCCCCTATGCCTGTGACACCCCTAGTTACTACTAAGAATGTCACATGTGTTGCACATGACAAACGAGAATATTATACAAGTAGGTGAAAATGCGGAATTAATTTTTTTTTAAATAGATTAGTAGCCATCAACCTATTATATTTCTAGTTCCATTTAAGTGCTATGAAATATTCTTTCCTTACTTGTAAAATTTATATATTTTTTTTAAGAAACGTCAAAGCGTTATTACGTTGTATACACATACATTCATTTAATCATAAACATCACATGTAAGGATGAATAATGCATTTAATTACAACATAATTCATTGTACGCATCAAGCTTGCAGACCATAAGATATAAACATGAGTTCTAGAAGTGAAATAAATAATCAAAGCGACCTCAATACAAAAATATAAAAGGGAGATCACAAAACTCAGAGCTGATCACAACTAGACTCAAGGTACAACTACTCTACTCCTCGTTGCTCGACAAAAAGGGATCCTCCTCCGGGTCCTCCTCATCTGACGAGTCGTCAATGTTGATCATCTTCATTGCATCTGAAAGAGGGAAATCTCGCACATCAGAACGTAAGGAACGGGAACCGTATGCCTCCGAAGTAGGTGAGTATCGCGGGGAATTTGAACCGACGAGATATGCTACACGTGACGAACGGGATGCCACCAAAGATGCCTGGCGATGACGGGACCGACGAAAAGTTGTATAGTGCACCAAGTTTGGCGGCGTCTGAAACTCTAGCGTCAACAAAACAACAAAATCGATCTCTGGAAGCAAAGGGAGGTCGGGGTGAGTGATGATAATGCGAACCTCCCCAGTGAAGACACACCTCCTAGGTATGTCCGTCACCCTCCATGCCCCTCTTGGCATCCATCGAAGCTCCACTCACATAGAAGTCATACTGCGGGTCTCCAATGCCAACTAACGACATAAAAGAAAAGGCACAACCAAACAACAAGCAAATAACAAACAAAGGTAGGGTGAGAACACATCGCATGAACTCACGTGGTATAGGATATAGTGTCTAGAGCACACACACAGAGAAAATTCACACAATCCAACCAAACAGTATACGCACGCATTGTCATTATGATGTACATAACCTATTGCATACTTTCAATCATGACACTATATATATACATGAGGGCCCGGGGAAATCACCACCACAGTGCACACAGCAACTGCCCGACCTATATGTACAACATATCAGGAGTTAGAGTCTGTACTAGCATCGGTACAAAGAGCCTTGCTCATATTTACTTTTGGCCAAATTTTCTTTTACAACTTCCAGACAATCTCAATTGATCCAGAAACCTTGAGAGCGACAGGAATAGTCAAGTTTGATCCCCATGAACTCGACAGTAGGGAGCTAGCCTACATCTCTTGATGTGCAAGAAGAGTGTGTTTGTTATAAGCTTTTTAGGGTAAATTGTATTCATTCATCTTTAAAACCAATGATCACTTTTCACTTAAGTCCTATAGCTTACTAAGGCTTATGGGTGTGTTTTATGAATAACACTACACATCCTAATTCATCTTGTGTGCATGATTAGGGTTAAGTTTTATTCTTAATCATGGTTAATCTTCCTTAATTAGACTATAATTAAGGCTAATCCTTCTTAATTAAATCTTAATCTTTACTTAAGATCCTAATGAACTCTTAATCTCTTCCTTAGTCTTGGATTAAGCTTTTAATTACACTTAATTAAGGTTAATCATATTTAATTAGTCCTTAATCATCATTAAGTCTTAATCATGTTATTAACACCTCATTAATGATTAATAATCAAGATTAATTTATGATCTTGGGTGATTAGGACTTAATTAGTTTAAGCCTTGATCTTATTAACTTAAGAGAGTTGATCTTATTAACTTAAGAGAGTTGGACTATTAACTTAAGAGAGTTGGACTATTAACTTGACAGAGTCGATCTATTAACTTAAGAGAGTTGGACTAGTGGACTTACTAAACTTAAAATTGAGTCTTTTTAATTTATTGGGCTACTAAGGCCCATAAACGCTTCAAGTCCCAATTCATCCACTTTTCAAGATCAAACACAATCTTTTTCAAGAACACAATGTAGAACATCACAATCCAATAAGTTCTCAAAAATTTCAAAACTCAAGTAACACTTTGCATGTACATAAAATCATCATATTAACACATTACAAGCATCAAACAAAATTTAGAAACATGCAGCCACCTCCTAATGATCATGGCCGAACCATAATGGGGAAAAAAAAGAAATTTAATTACCAAAACAATGGTTTGCATGCACTCAAAATTTAATCAACACTTTTCAAACATCAATTAAATTTTCAAAACATGCAACAATGTTTAACTCATTTTGGCCGAACCATATAGCCAAGAAAAGGTAAAATTTTCAACATCAAAAAATATTAGCTTTCATGCACTCATAATGTTCATACCCACACATTTCAACCATCAATTAAATCTTAGCAACATGCAACCATGTTAAAACAAACTTGGCCGAACCATACTTCAAGAGAAGTAGGTTCCAACATTCATTTTCAAAGAAAGAAAAAGGGAGAGGGAAGAAGGATCAAGGGTAATCCATTACTCTAGTCACCAATCCTACTAAAGTTCAAGGTTCTCCCCCCCCCTTTAGCTAAGGAAATCCAAGCTTTGTTAATGGAGGATGAGCTTTGTAAAATTTTAGCAACTTCAACGATTTTCCTCTCTTTAGGTTCCTCTTGATCTTCCAAGCAACTTTCTCAAAGGATGTAGGTTGAAATTTTGAGTTAAAGGTTCAAAGATAGAACCTTTAACAAGAAGTGAAATGGAGAAAAATGGATAGAAATGGAGAGTGTGAGGAATAGAGAAAGCTCACGGTTTTGGAGAAGAATGAAGAGTGAAAAAATGGTTTTTTGCATGTAAGTAAGAAGAAAATGGACAAGTGTAAGGTGTTTCATGACAAGGTAAGCTTTTTCTCTTACTTTTTGACTTAAGAAAGTGTGTAAAACAAGTTAAGTCATTCTCCTCACATGGCCATGGTTTTGAGAGAGTTCAAGTGAGGGAACTTGCTGAAATGTTGCAGAATTTTCGGATTTGAAGCAAGAGTATTTTGGTCCTTTTCCAAAAATAGTAGGGGTAAAAAGGTCATTTCGCACCAAAATTCCAAAATATTATAGAAAAATAGGAAATTCATTCCCAACCTTATTTAAACCAATTTTGATGATTAAAAATATTTAATCACTCAAAATTCACCATATCACACAATAGGAAATCATACAAGCAAGAATGTGGGTGTTACATCTCTCCCCACCTAAAAAGAAATTTCGTTCTCGAAATTTGCGTGTACCTTCTTGGAATAAATGAGGATGAGACATCTTCATCTGCTTTTCCAATTCCCAGGTTGCATTTCCCTCATCAGTTGCACTCAATATAACTGACCAACGATATTTCTTTTCCTCGCAACTGCTTAATTCTTCGGTCTCCGATACGCACAGGTAATACTTCATAAGTTAAATTTTCTTTTAATTGTATTACGTCGGGCTCTATGACGTGCGAAGGATCTGGAACATACTTTCGAAGTTGTGAAACATGGAATACATTGTGAAGATTTGAGAGAAAAGGTGGTAAAGCAATTTGGTAAGCAACAAGACCAATCTTCTTCAAGATTTGGTAGGGACCAATAAATCTAGGTGTGAGCTTTCGAGATCGCATTGCCCTACCAACCCCAGATGTTGGTGTAACTCTAAAAAATACATGATCTCCTTCTTGGAATTCGAGGGTTTCCTCCTCTGATCATAGTGACTCTTTTGCCTGCTCTGGGATATCCTCATCCTTTCCTGAATCATCTTAATCTTCTCTGTGGTTTGCTGAATCATATCAGGTCCTAACACTAGGCCATCACCAGATTCAAAGCAACACAAGGGTGTCCTACACTTCCTACCATACAAGGCTTCATATGGCGCCATTCCAATACCAGAATGGAAACTATTGTTATATGTGAACTCGATCAGTGGTAATAACTGATCCCAACTTCCTCTGTGTTCTAACACACATGCTCTCAGCAAGTCTTTCTAAAGACTGAATAGTCCGCTCAGACTGACCATTTGTCTAAGGGTGGTAAGATGAACTAAGCCTTAGCTTGGTTCCTAATGCTTGCTGCAAACTACCCCAAAATCTTGATGTGAATCTTGAAGTTGGCTGATCGTCTCTAGAAGGGGGGTTGAATAGAGACTTTGTGAAAATTGTTCCTGAAAATTCTTAGTACACTCAATTTGAAAGTTGAGACGTGATCTCAAGTCTTGTGACTTGGTGTCTCTGTTAAACAAGTTATAAAGCTTTTTCAATTTTAGAATTCTGTTTCAAGTTTTAGACGTCTCAAGATCTTTAAACCAGTTTGAAATAAATCTATAAAACAATTTCACAGTTGTTAACAGAGTTGAGATAAATAAGATAGAGAGAAGAGTAAGAGAGATGGCACAGAGATCTTATCCTGGTTCACCCACACCTTGGGCTACGTCCAGTCCTCACAACAAGTGAGATTTCCACTATTGACAACTAGTCAAATACAAGTATTCTTACACCCTCTTCAGGACGTCCCTCACACCAAGCATAGACACTCCTACCTTGGCTGAGTCACAAGTATTCTTACAGCCTCTTCAGGATGCAAACAACTCACTCTAAGACTAGGCACACTTCCTATCTTAGATGAGACAGGTTACAAGAGAATGAGATTTTGAGATGGATCTAGCTTACATACAATGTATGAATAGGCAATAGGTTTAAGCTAGTAGTTCTCTCTTCTAAATGATAATAATACAAGTTGTATCAGGAGAGAGAGATGGAGACTAATGGAATTCTCAAGTTGAGATAAGCTCTGAATATGAACTGCTTGAGATGGGCACTTGAGATGTCACTTGAGATGAGTTAAGATGCAATAGATTTTTCAATGATTGATGTAGTCTCTCTCACCCTTTCTACTGTAGCCTTCAGCCTTTATATCAGAGAGTAGTTGGTCGTTTATGACCGTTGGAGAGCCATTGGAAATGTGTCACCCCATGCTTTCTATATGTGACCAATTGCTTTCCAAGTACAAATGTCATTGTTAACAGCTACACAGTGTACTGGTCTTTCACTTTATTCTGACTTGACAGCTTGACCCATTTTTTTTAGACTGTACTTGAGCCTTTTTACAGGATCTGACTCTGTCTTCACCATGGCACTTAACTCTTCTCATCTGAACCTGAGACAACATCTGACCTTCAGATAGCGTCTGATCATGAGACAACGTCTCAAGCTGTTCTTGCATCTGTTCTTTACTTGGGCTGATCTCTTGCTTATTTCTGAATTCAAGTCTCATGGTTCTTGTTTGACACTCTTAACGTAGTTCATACTGTACTGTTGGACCTGTCTCTTTACCTTGAGATAGTCTCATGGCCTTCCATTTGTTCTTGAGACAAGTCTCAAGCTGTTGCTGAATCTGTGATTTATCTGATGCTTTAGGCTTCTTATTTCTTTCTTGTTTCTTTCACATGGTGCTTCTCTTTATGATTTTAAGATCTGCAATATAAGATCTAACAATGTTCTGCCACAAACTTGAGCAAACAGTTAGTAACATCAAGGAAGCATATCATATATTTTAAGCATCAGTGGTTTGACATATTAAAAACTTTCTTGGAGGTGAATTTGTCTCAACAATCTCCCCCTTTTTTTATGATGGCAAACCATAGATTTAAAGAAATTTGAAGTTTCATGTGCAGTAACGAACTCCCCCTGATATTTTTATTTTTAAAGAGATGAGCTCCCCCCGAGTTAGAGATCCAAACAGTTAAGAGATCTTTCCATATCATAGTCAATTAAAAACAACTGATGTGAGCAGAGAGTCATTTCATTAATTTGAAAAGAGGAGAGTACACCATTGCATATTAAAACAAAGTTACAGATGCCACTGCATCTCATCAAAATAGAGAGAAGATGCTATTACATCTTTAACTGCTACTTAGCAACACCAAGCTACAAGGCTAAATAAAATATCAAACTAAGACTCTCATCAGATAAAATATATATAAAATATATATCTAACCAACTCTCCCCCTTTTGCCATTATCAATAGGTACTAGGAAGACCTAGGATGAAGGAGAAGAGGATAAGTCAGAGTCTGGTCCAGAAGGGCGCAACACAGCTTGTGGAATTTCAGATAGAGGAGGCAAATTGGAAATATGAAGATTCACCTGCTTGTGAAATTCATTGGATGCACGCATTGCTTGAAGGACTGTGTCAAATCCAGCAAGAATGGCCTCTTGCCTCTTCTTGTGATGCTTGAGTTTCATCAAGATCTTCTTCTAATTTCGTTTAAGTCTGGTGTTGAGATTCTTGTTGATACTGTTGTTGCTCTTGCTGAAGCTGGTTGAGAAAGGTGTTGATGGATGGTGAGATGTGAGTAGGAATGGAGGGCTCAGAAGATGGGGCTTGTTTTGGTTGTGCTGTTTGAGGAGCAGATTGATCATATTTAGATTGAGGAGACTCAAACTGCACAGTATCCACAAAGAACTTTCCAGGAGTGGGGAAAATCTCATCAGTGGTCACTTGAGCAGCCTGCATCTCATCAAGTGTGGGAGTAGGATTTTCCTTTTCCAAGCTCACCTGAGTTTCAGCAATATTTTTTGGTGGCAGGAGAAGCTTCAGCTTGGGTGGTGGCTTGTGCTGAGGAGAGGAGCTCAGTATGAGGTGGAGGAGATGAAGGCTGAGGCTCAAGAATAGGTCCCTGCCTAACAGGTTCAGGTTCTTCTATATGAGGTGCTTCTGAGGTGAGAGGTTGAGGTTCTGGTTGGGTGAGGGCTGATGAGACATGCTCAGATGTGATCTTCTTTTTCTTCTTCCTTTTGGTCTCTGTCTCAGTGAGACAGACTAATGAGATTTCCTCTTTTTGTCTTCTTTTGTGATCTCAGCATCTGCTTGAGATCCTTCTGTGTTGTCTTTGGCAGCTTTCTTCTTCTTCTCCTTTTTATGGGTGTCAGACATCTTAGATGAAGGAGATGCTTGAGCAGCAACAGGAATGGTAGGAGGGTTATCAAGAGGAAATGTGGGAGAAAGGAATGACATACCATCTAGTCCTAGAGACTTCAGATTTATTCTTCCCCACATAGCCAGGTTTCTCATTAGATTCTTCGCATCCACTCAAGTCCACTTTAAAGTGCTTCATTTTCCTGGTAACCAACATTCCAAAGGAAAGGGAGTCAGTGATCTTGGCATTATGAAATGCATGCTCCATATGCCTTAGGATGAGGAACGACAAGTTGAGAGGGGAATTCCATGCTTGAGATGGTACATCACCATCAGATCTTGTGTATTAACCTGTTGAAGGTCCCCTGCTCTGGGCATGATGCACTTGGCAACTAGATGAAATAGAAACTTTCCAAAGAGATTGAGGAGGAGGCTAAGTCTGAAATGACGCCACCTTTGAATAGGGAGGTTCCCTACGTTTGCTGAAGGAATGCCAATGTGATTCCACCAATGCTCTTCATTGTAGAGCCTATTTGTATCTACTGGGGCTGAATAATGGATCCAAGAGATTCCCCAGTCAGTTCAATATGAACTCCTTTGAGATTTGTAATGACATGACGCAAACCTTGAGATGAACCTTTGATTCTGTAGCACCCAGCATAGAAGGCCTCTGGTCATCTTTGGAAAGACTGTCTCAGTCATTGACAGATAGTCTTCCCAGCCTTGTCTCTTCAGATAGGGACCAATATCCCAGTTCCCATCTCGTAACTCTGAGTAGAGATGACTCTTCCCACGATGATCTTCTTGTCAAAAAACTTCTGGACGAGATTTAGCTTCAGCCTCTCTGTTCTCAAATAAGTCAGACTGAAAAGAAAGCTTTCTCCCTTCAACACGTTTGATTTTCCTTTTCTGGAGGGCTCAGGTTGAGTGAGATCTGTGTACTGGAGATTTTAGGGGTTTTTTATGAAGTGGTTTGGGCTACGTTAGATGCAATCCTCTGGGATTTCATTCTTGGAGGAAGAGAAGTATTCTTCGTAGAGGAGGTGGATTTTGATGCAGAAGATTTTTGGGATTTGGCTTGAGAGGGTTCAGATTTAGTGCTAGGTTGAGGAGATGGAGAGCGACTGAGACACTCTTGGCTTGATTGAACGCTGATGGATTTAGATTGTTCATCTTTAGAAGACATTTGGTTTCAGGGGATGAAGAGGAGGATGATTTGTCAGAGTAGGGGAGTTTGAGCCCAATGACTTTTATACGCATTGAGATAGAATGAAAGATGAGACAGGGAGTTGTGAGATTGTTTAAATAAGGAGAGGTTCCAGGGAGAGAGAGAATGAGTGCCGCAAGTGGCAGTTGCAGCAGTTAATGAAACGGTTTGAGGGTGGTTGGCTCTCCTTTTTATATAGTAACGACTAGTTTTCTTGTGAGTGGGGAGTTACTAGCCGTATTTAACGGCTCTTTTTAACTCTTAGTAACGTCTCATTAAATGATGAGACGTGAGTTGAGATGCATTGTGAGACACCCATCGTCTGATGGCTTCAAGAGACGTCATCTCTTCTCAGACTACTTTTCAGTCTCATCCTCTTCTGATCTCAATTACCAGCATAGATTTTAACTAAGAGAGCATACATTCAATAATTTTAGATTTTCAAAAAATCTTTCCTCCACTAAAGCCTTAGTGAAGATATCAGCTAGTTGATTTTTAGTAATCAACAAAAATAATTTCCACATTTCCCTTTTGCACATGGTCTCTTATAAAATGATGCTTAATGTCTATGTGTTTAGACCTTGAATGATTGATTGGATTTTTTGCAAGATTTATAGCACTTGTGCTGTCACAGTAAATGGGAATTTTGGTGTGTACCTGAGAGCATTAGTCTCTGCATCTGAAGTCTTGATCCACAACATCTGTGTGCAGCATGCAGCTGCTGAGACATACTCAGCTTCAGTTGTGGACAAGGCTATTGTGTTTTGTTTCTTGCAAGACCAGGATATAAGACAATTTCCCAAGGAATTGGCAAGTGCCACTTGTGCTTTTCCTATCCATTTTGTCTCTAGCAAAGTCAGCATCACTAATCCTATAAGATCAAAGCTTTGAACCTTTCTCATACCAGAGACCAAGATCAATGGTTTCCTATCAAGGTATCTAAAAATTCTTTTGATAGCAGTAAGATGAGATTATTTAGGATCAGATTGGTACCTTGCACAGATGCCCAAGCATATTGAATATCTGGTCTACTAGCAGTTAAGTACATAAGGGAACCAATCATACCTCTATAAAAGCTTGTCTGAGATAGCTTTACCGGCCTTATCCTTGTCAATCTGAGTTGAGGGGTGCATAGGGGTTTTCATTGGCTTGGGCTCACTCATTTTGAATTTATTGAACAAATCTCTTGTGTATTTTTCTTGGCTTATGAAGATGCCATCTGTTAATTGTTTGATTTGCAATCCTAAGAAAAATCTTAGCTCACCCATCATGCTCATCTCAAATTCTCCCTGCATGAGACTTGAGAACTCCTTGACATAAAGACTTATTAGTTGACCCAAAAATGATATCATCAACATAGATTTGAACAATTAATAAGTCTTTGTTGATTTCCTTTTTGAACAATGTGGTATCAATCTTACCTCTAGTAAAAACTATTTTTAATTAAAAAGGAACTCCACCGTGTCATACCAAACTCTTGGAGCTTGCTTTAGACCATACAAGGCTTTTGAGAGTCTGAGGACATATTCTGGAATGATCAGAATCTGCAAAGCCAGGAGGCTGTCTCACATAGACTTCTTCTTCTATGATTCCATTCAAGAAAGAACTTTTTACATCCATCTGGTACAGCTTGAAGTCTTTGTGTGCAGCAAAGGCTAGTAGAATTCTGATGGCTTCAATTCTGGCAACAAGTGCAAAGGTCTCATCATAGTCTATCCCTTCCTGTTGATTGTATCCCATGTGCCACCAATCTGGCTTTGTTTCTCATGACTTCCTTTCTCATTTAAATTGTTTTTGAATAATCATCTGGTTCCAATGATGGATTGATGTGATGGTGGAGGAACCAACTCCAGACTTTACTCTTCTAAAATTGGTTTAGTTCTTCTTCCCATAGCCTTAATCCAGGATTTCATCATTTAGAGCTTTCATGAACATCTTTGGGTTCTATACCAGATAGAAAAAACTATTAAATTTTCAGCATCTCTGAAGGAAGATCTGGTTCTGACTCTATCTGAGGTCTCTCCAATTATTTGTTCTCTGGGATGAGATCTGTACTAATTCTCCAGCTTCTGGGCAGCTGAGAGGCATGCTCATTCTGGGATCTCTAGACCTTCTTGTCTTGATTCCTAATTCAGGTTGTTCTTCTGGTTTATCCTCTTCTTCTTGAGGTGTATGAGATGGATTAAGGTGGATATTTCCTTGAGGCATCCTTTCAGACTGAGTCTTCTCTTCTTTCTCAAGTTGAGATGATCTCATCAGTTTCTGTTCAGGTGAGGATCTCCCTTCAACTTCTGAGTTGAGAGTTCTCAATTTCTCCCATCATTTCCTCAAATTTCTTCATCTACTCCTTTCTGAGAGTTTCCCTGGATCTCTTTAAAGACTACATGCATAGATTTCTCAGTAGACTTGGTTTTAGATTAATATACTCTAAAAGCTTTTGAGGTTTGGGAGTATCCTAAGAAAATTCCCTTGTCTGATTTGGTATCAAATTTTCCTAGTTGATCTTTTGTTATTTAGGATATAACAATCACATCCAAATATATTGAAAACATGAAATTGAGGGTTTTTCTCCCTTTCCACAACTCAATGGAGTTTTATTCAAGATTTTTCTTATAGTTGTTTCTGTTTATTGATGTAGCAAGAAGTGTTCACCTGCTTCTGCCCAAAAATACTTTTCAATTCCAGAATCACATAAACAAAGTCCTTGCCATCTCTTGAAGGTCCTATTCCTTCTCTCAACCACTCCATTCATGTTGAGGAGTTTCTTGGACATGGAGAAGTTATGAGTAATGCCATTTTATATCAAAGAATTTCTTGAATTTTGCATTTCTCAAACTCCCCTCCATGATCACTTCTCTCACAACACCAATCCCATATCCTTTCTCAGACTGAATCTTTTTGCAAAAATTTTTGAAGAAATCATAAGATTCATCCTCTGAGAGAGGAATAGAACTCAGGTGAAACCTAGAGAAATCATCCACAATTACAAACCCAAAACTTTTACCACTGAGACTTGCAGCTTAGTTGGTCCAAATAAGTCAATGTGGAGGATCTCAAGAGTCTAGTAGTTGAGACATGAGACTTGGATTTGAAACTTGATTGCTTGTGCTTGCTTTTTTAGACAAGACTCACAATATCAATGTCTTGTCAAATTTACTTTTGGTAAACCTCTAACAAGAGACTGACTTGCAAGTTGAACTCATAGTTCTCATGTTGATATGTCCAACTCTCTTGTGCCAAAGCCCACTTCTCATGATCATGAGTCATGAGAGACATGTAAGATCAGATAGGCTCTCAAGTGAGATGAGTAGAGATTTTTGTTCCTTTTTCCAGAAAAAATAGTTTTTTCCAGTCTCAGAGTCTATGATCTCACAATAAGCGGGTTGGAAATTAACATGATAACCATTGTCACACAATCTGGCTTATACTCAGCAAATTATGTTTCAACCCTTCAACAAAATTACATTCTCAATTGAGCTGAGTTTGTCTCTACAAATTTTACCTATGCCTTGATTTGGGCCACTTGCTGTGGTCTCCAAAAGAGACAACTCCAAATTGCTTTCTCTTCAAGTGACAGGAACTTGCTCCTGTCTCCTGTCATGTGCCTTGAACATCCACTGTCCAGCACCCACATTTTCTTTGACTTTGCTGCTGCCAGGCACATCTGTCACAACACAAGTTTAGCTTTAGGTACCCATTTATAATTGGGTCCTTCCTGGTTAGTTACCCTTCTCTTGAATGCTACATGTCTCAAATAGCATTCAGTGATCTTGTGACCAAACTTGCTACACAAGAACATCTTTCTTTCTTCCTTTTTCTTGCAGGAATGAAGAACACGCCATCTTTTTCTTTTCTTTTTTTTTTTTCCTTATACCAGATCTCACTGGAAGACTTCTCATAGCCCAATCCAGCTTTATCAAAAATTCCCTTTTGAGATCCAATGAGTCTCTTAAGGTTTTTTGTTCCTTTTACAAACTTTTCCAGATCATCTATGGGAGTTCTATTTTTTTTGAGCTTCTGGTTTTCTTAAGAAAGATTTTTCATTTCTTGATTATCATGAGAATGACTCTTGGCTTTAACAAGTTCAGACAGTCTCATGTGAGACAACATGAGGCTGTGTTTTTATGATTCAAACTTTCATTTTCTTTTTCTAGAAATTTTATCTTTTCAAGAGCAGTGTCCAAATCAGATTTTAAAAGAGAGCTTTTTGAAACAACAAGATTTGAATCATAAAGAAGATTTTCAAAAGCACACTTGAGTTCACTGAAGGAGAATTCTGAGTCTGAATCACATACCTCATCATCAGATGAATCACCATTTGCCATGAGGCATATATTTGCAGATTCTTCATTTTGGCTTTCATCTTCTTCAGTGTCATCCCAAGTTGCCATCATTGCTTCTTCTTTGGACTTGTTTTCATCTCCTTTTTGAGCAGTGGGCATTCTGACCTGAGATGTCCAGGCTTTCTGCATTCAAAGCAGATGAATTGTCCTTTTCTGTCAGGCCTCATTTCTCCTCTTCTTGCAGGAAAGATCCTTCTTCCACTTCCTCTAGCTTTCCACATGCGTCTGATTTTCCTTGAGATGTAGGCTAGCTCATCCTCCATATCACTTTCATCATCTCCCTCATCTTCTTCAGTCTCTGTATCATGAGATGAATTTAGTGAAGATTGTTGAGATGAGCTTACCTTTCTACCTTTGGAGCTGTTGGATGATGCCTTCAAGGCTATTGTCTTAGGACGTCTGATGAGGTCTTCTTCCATCAGCTCCTACTCATGAACTTTCAAGGATCCAAGGAGTTCATCCAATCTGAGAATACTTAGATCCTTTGCTTCTTGGATAGCTGTAACTTTAGGTCTCCAATGTTTGGGTAGACTCCTCAGGATTTTCCTTACCATCTTGATTTGAGTAGGTTCTTCTTAAGGACTTGAGATCATTTGTAATAACAGTGAATCTTCTAACCATGTCCTCAATGCCTTCATCTTCATTCTTTAAAGAGTTCATACTGTCTAACCAGTATGTTGATTTTAACTTCTTTCACTTCTTGATTTGTTCCTTCATGTTCTATCACAAGAGCATCCCATATTTCCTTGGCTGTGCCACATCCAACTACTTTGTCATATTCACTCCTGCTCAAAGCACAGGTGAGTAGATATTTGGCTCTTGAGTTGAGTACATATCTTGCTTTCTCAGCATTTGTCCATGTTTCTCTGGGCTTAGCTGCCCTGAGCCCAAGCTCATCTGTAATATAGAGCATATAAGGTCCCATCTCAATAATTTCCCATAGATCAACATGTTGGGATTCAATGAACAGTCTCATCCTGTCTTTCCAGTAGTAGTAGTCAGTTCCATTAAAAGCAGGTGGTCTTTGGTAGATGCTCCTTCAGGAATGAACAGGCTTGCACTTGGTCCAACCATGGATCTTTTCCTCTTCACATGCAGGTGTGCTCAACCCTAGAGAGGCCGAGCTCTGATACCAACTGAAGTTGGCTGAACGTCTCTAGAAGGGGGGTTGAATAGAGACTTTGTGAAAATTGTTCCTGAAAATTCTTAGTACACTCAATTTGAAAGTTGAGACGTGATCTCAAGTCTTGTGACTTGGTGTCTCTGTTAAAACAAGTTATAAAGCTTTTCAATTTTGAATTCTGTTTCAAGTTTTAGACTTCTCAAGATCTTTAAAAAAAACCAGGTTTGAAATAAATCTATAAAACAATTTCCAACAGTTGTTAATAGAGTTGAGATAAGTAAGATAAAGAGAAGAGTAAGAGAGATGCACATAGATCGTATCCTGGTTACACCCACACCTTGGGCTAACGGTCCAGTCCTCACAACAAGTGAGATTCCACTATGACAACTAGTGAAATACAGTATTCTTAAAGAGGGAGATCATAAAACTCAGAGTTGATCACAACTAGACTCAAGGTACAACTACTCTACTACCTCGTCGCTCGACAAAGAGGGATCCCTCCTCTGGGTCCTCCTCATCTGACGAGTCGTCAATGATGATCATCCCCATTGCATGTGAAAGTGGGGCAATCTCGCGCATCAGAACATAAGGAACGGGAACTGGATGCCTCCGAAGCAGGTGAGTATCGCGGGGAATCTGAAACCGATGAGATCTGCTACACTGATTGAATGGGATGCCACCGAAGATGCCTGGCGATGACGGAGCCGACGGAAAAGTAGTATAGCGCACCAAGTTTGGCGGCATCTGAAACTCTAGCGTCAACGGAAAAACAAAATCGATCTCTGGCAGCAAAGGGAGGCCGGGGTGAGTGATGATCATGTGAAACCTCCCCAGTGAAGACACACCTCCTAGGTATGTCCGTCACCCTCCATGTCCCTCTCGGCATCAATCGAAGCTCCACTCGCATAGAAGTCATACTGCGGGTGTCCAATGGCCGGCTAACGACGTAAAAGAAAAGGCACAACCAAACAAAAAGAAAACAACAAACAAAGGAAGGGTGAGAACACATCGCATGAAACTCACGTGGTATAGGATATAGTGTCTAGAGAAACACACACAGGGAAAAATTCACACAATCCAACCAAACAGTATACGCATGCATTGTCATTATGATGCACATAACCAATGGCAATACTTGCAATCATAACATTATATATATGCATGAGGGCCCGGGGAAATCACCACCACAGTGCACACAGCAATTGCCCGACCTATATGTACAATGTATTAGGAGTTAGAGTCTGTACTAGCATCGGTTTAAAGAGCCTTGCTCATATTTACTTTTGGCCAAATTTTCTTTTACAACTTCCAGACAATCTCAAACTGACCCCCGAAACCTTGAGAGCGACAGGAATAGTCAAGTTTGATCCCCATGAACTCGACAGTAGGGAGCTAGCCTACGTCTCTTGATGTGCAATTTGGAACTCGATATCCTCAGGGCTGGCATCCCATTTCAGGACCCGCTGGAGTTTCTTTGCAAAACCCAGTGCACCCTTCCCAACCAGTTTCACACAGTACCAATCGTGTCAATGCCATATTAGGTCGTAAGGTTTTCAACCTTGAATATCATCAATGCTTTATGATGCATGTCACACATCCAATGCTTCTCAGCATACACATCCTCATAGGAAAAGCCCATTGAATCCTTCCACGTGACCACTCCCGCGGCACGACTCCGATTCAATGTCTTTCCTTTACAAGGAGAACCAAACCCCATCTCGGGTTAATCCACACTCTCTCACTAGGCTTCTCAAGTCTTATGCAAGAAGAGTGTGTTTGTTATAAGCTTTTTAGGGTAAATTGTATTCATTCATCTTTAAAACCAAATGATCACTTTTCACTTAAGTCCTATAGCTTACTAAGGCTTTTGGGTGTGTTTTATGAATAGCACTACACATCCTAATTCATCTTGGTGTGCATGATTAGGTTTAAGTTTAATTCTTAATCATGGTTAATATTCCTTAATTAGACTATAATTAAGGCTAATCCTTCTTATTAAATCTTAATCTTTATCTTAAGATCCTAATTAACTCTTAATCTCTTCCTTAGTCTTGGAATTAAGCTTTTAATTACACTTAATTAAGGTTAATCATATTTAATTAGTCCTTAATCATCATAGAGTCTTAATCATGTTATTAACACCCTCATTAATGATTAATAATCAAGATTAATTTATGATCTTGGGTGATTAGGACTTAATTAGTTTAAGGCCTTGATCTTATTAACTTAAGAGAGTTGATCTATTAACTTAAGAGAGTTGGACTATTACTTAAGAGAGTTGGAACTATTAACTTGAGAGAGTTGATCTATTAACTTAAGAGAGTTGGACTATTAACTTAAGAGAGTTGGACTATTAACTTAAGACAGTTGGACTATTAACTTGAGAGAGTTGATCTATTAACTTAAGAGAGTTGGACTAGTGGATTTAATAACTAACTTAAAATTGTGTCTTTTAACTTATTGGGCTACTAAGGCCCATAAACGCATCAACTCCCAATTCATCCACTTTTCAAGATCAAAGGACAATCTTTTTCAAGAACATAATGAAGAACATCACAATCCAATAAATTCTCAAAAATTTCAAAACTCAAGTAACACTTTGCATGTACATAAATCATCATATTAACACATTACAAGCATCAAACAAAATTTAGAAACATGCAACACCTCCTAATGATCATGGTCGAACCATAATGGGGAAAAAGAAAGAAATTTAATCACCAAAACAATGGTTTGGCATGCACTCAAAATTCAATCATCAACACTTTTCAAACATCAATTAAATTTTCAAAACATGCAACAATGTTTAACTCATTTTGGCCGAACCATATAGCCAAGAAAAGGTAAGATTTTCAACATCAAAATTTTAGCTTTCATGCACTCATAATGTTCATACCCACACATTTCAACCATCAATTAAATTTAGCAACATGCAACCATGTTTAAACAAATTGGCCGAACCATACTTCAAGAGAAGTAGGTTCCAACATTCATTTTCAAAGAAAGAAAAAGGGAGAGGGAAGAAGGATCAAGGGTAATCCTTTACTCTAGTCACCAATCCTACTAAAGTTCAAGGTTCTCCCCCCCTTTACCTAAGGAAATCCAAGCTTTGTTAATGGAGGATGAGCTTTGTAAAAATTTTAGAAACTTCAACGATTTTCCTCTCTTTAGGTTCCTCTTGATCTTCCAAGCAACTTTCTCAAAGGATGTAGGTTGAAATTTTGAGTTAAAGGTTCAAAGATGGAACCTTTAACAAGAAGTGAAATGGAGAAAAATGGAGAGAAATGGAGAGTGTGAGGAAGAGAGAAAGCTCACGGTTTTGGAGAAGAATGAAGAGTGAAAGAATGGTTTTGCATGTAAGTAAGAAGAAAATGGACAAGTGTAAGGTGTTTCATGACAAGGTAAGCTTTTTCTCTTACTTTTGACTTAAGAAAGTGTGTAAAGCAAGTTAAGTCATTCTCCTCACATGGCCATGGTTTTGAGAGAGTTCAAGTGAGGGAACTTGCTGAAATGTTGCAGAAATTCGGATTTGAAGCAAGGGTATTTTAGTCTTTTTCCAAAATAGTAGGGGTAAAAAAGGTCATTTCGCACCAAAATTCCCAAAAATTCAAAAAAAAATCTAGAAAAATAGGAAATTCATTCCCAACCTATTTAAACCAATTTTAATGATTAAAAATATTTAATCACTCAAATTCACCATATCACACAATAGGAAATCATACAAGCAAAAATGTGGGTGTTACAATGCCTACATTTGATGCATCACATTCCAATTCAAAAGATTTTGCAAAGTTAGGCAATGCTAATATAGGCGCATGAGTGAGCCTATTTTTAAGGGCAGCAAAGGCCCGCCTCTTGCTTCTGCCCCCATTTAAATCCCACATTTTTTTTTAACAATGTCATTTAGGGGTGCAGCCAAAGTACTAAAATCCTTAACAAATCTCCTATAGAAACTTGCTAAGCCATGAATAAACTCCTCACTTCACTCACATTTTTAGGCGTTGGCCATTCTTGATTAGCCTTAACCTTTTCTTCATCCACTTGTACCCCTTTAGAACTCACAACAAATCCCAAAAACACAACATGATTGGTTACAAAAAATACATTTATCAAGGTTGGCATACAAACGTTCTTTTCTTAGCACATCCACAACAAATTTAAGTGTTCAACATGCATGTCCAAGCAAGTGCTATAGTTAAGAATGTCATCAAAATATACCACCACAAATTTTCCAATAAAATCCCTCAAAACATGGTTCATTAATCTCATAAAGGTACTAGGAGCATTAGTTAACCCAAATGGCATAACCATCCATTCATACAACCCATATTTAGTTTTAAAGGCTGTTTTCCATTCATCTCCCTCCCTTATACGAATTTGATTATAACCACTTTTAAGATCAATTTTAGAAAATATGCATGCACCATCAAGTTCATTAAGTAAGTCATCTAACCTGGGAATAGGATGACGGTACTTAATGGTGATGTTGTTGATTACAGTCAGAACACATCCTCCATGTTCCATCCTTTTTGGGTACCAAAATGATTGGTACTGCGCATGGGCTCATGCTGTCTCTCACCCATCCTTTGCTTATGATCTCATTCACTTGCCTCTCAATTTCTTTGGTCTCTTGAGGGTTGCTTCTATAGGCTGGCCGATTTGGCAAAGAAGCTCCAGGAATGAGGTCTATGTGATGCTCAGTTCCTCTCAAGGGTGGTAAGCCATCAGGAACACTTTCTGGAAACACATCCTCATATTCCTTGCAAAAGAGTTTTAACAACAGAAGGCAACTCAAATTTATCAAATTGGTTAGCAGTTAAAAGATAACTTTGTTCAAGCAATAAGTAAAGAGGTTGTCTTGTGCATAACACTCTCCTCACTTCTCTTCTTTTGCTAAACAAAACTGTTTTCCCTCAAGTGTTTCACTCTTTTTCTTTTGACTCTCTTCCCTCTCAGTGTTTCAACTCTTTCTCTCTTGAGCAATCTTTTTCTCTCAATTTATTTTGGTCCTCACTAACCTCTCTTGACTCAAAGGTTTCAAAACAATTTTTTTATCATGGTACATGAAATAAATTTTATTTGTAAAGCCATCATGGATAGCTTTAGTGTCAAACTGCCACGGCCTCCCAAGGAGAGTATGGCTTGCCTCTATAGGTACCACATCACAAGTTACCTTGTCTTGATATTTTCCAATAGAAAATGGAATTTCAGCTTGCCTCTTCACGTGCACTTCATCACTTTCACTAAGCCATTGAAGCTTGTATGGCCTAAGATGTGGCTTTGTCTCCAAATTCATCTTGTTCACCAATCTGGAACTAACCACGTTAGTACAGCTACCGCCATCAATTATTACCAAACAAATCTTACCATTGATAGAATATCTAGTGTGAAAATGTTCTCCTCTTTGGTTTTCTTCCTTGGTTGTGGTTTGTTCTCTCCAACATCAGCACCTGTGTCATCATCTCTAGGCTCCCTTTCATCTTCTGATTCACTTGTACTCTCAATTGTCCTTAAGAAGAATGGTTTTCTTAGTACGACACTCATAGGCATAATGTCCTAAACCTTGGCATCTGAAGCATCTCACCTCTCTTCCCTTCTTAGGAACCTGTTCATCATTTTTTGTTAGGTGTTTTACCTTGAGAAGATGATGCTCCCCTGATTGGATGACTCAACTCCTTCCTTCTTAACGTTTGTCCTTCCAATTTGTGGAAAGGGTGGTTGGACTCTTCCTTGTTGCTCCTTTTCTTTTTAGCTGTTGCTCTAGTTGAAGAGCTTTGTGCAACAAATCATCCATCTCCACATATTCTTGTAGCTCTACAATATATCTAATGTCATGATTTAAACCACTAAGAAAACGTGCCATAGTTACCTCAGGATTCCTCTTCAATTTTGGCCTGCATCATGAGCACCTCCATTTCTTTGTAGAACTCCTCAACCCCCCTTGCTTCCTTGGGTCACTTTTGTAATTTGAGCTTCAAGTCTCTTTGGAAACTAGATGGAAAATACTGTTTCCTCATGATTCTCTTTATTTCGGTCCATGTCTCTACTAATGGTCTTCATTTCTGAGCCTCTCTTTCTGAAACTTGTTCCACCAAATAAGAGCATAATCAGAAAATTCAGCAGCTGCAAGTTTTACCTTTTGTGCCTCTGTATAGTTGTTTACAGGAAAAAATGTGCTCAATTTTGAGCTCCCACTCCAAATAAGTCTCTGGGTCACTTCGACCTTTGAAAGGTGGTATAGTCAGCATCACTCCTTCTATCCTCCCTTCATTCCTGTTTGGTCTTTCCCTCTCCTCCTCAACTGGTTTGGTCTCCAATTCATCCAGTCTGTTATGTAACTCATCATACTGTGCCTTTATCATTTCTCCAAGCGTGTAGAAAGTGTTGCAATTTGTAGCTGGGAGATCACGATTTTCAACAACCTTTTCTGCTATGAGAAGAAGTAAAACAAAGTAACCAGAAATATGTTGTTAACTGTTTAATAACCTCACCACACTCTAGTGTTTGCACTCAACAATTGGCTTTTTTTTCTATGATGTAACTCTCTTGCCTTTTTCCACACTATTCCTCTTGTATTCTTACCAAATCAAAAGGAGAAAAATCAAGTTCACCAACCTGTGTGCAGTCAAGAAAATAAAACAATAAAAGCTAAGAATAACAATAAGAAACAAATGTTAGAAAGAACAGAAATAGCCTTGAATTTCTAATAACCGGAGCTCTGATGACCAAATGATATGAACCTTATGGTTCAATTTAGGGGATCTTTAGAAATATTAGGATGGAAACTAAACTTTCCTTGAACACTTGATTTTTTTCTCAATGTTTTCTTTTCTTTTCAATAGTCTTTCTTTTTAAATAATACGTACGTAACTTCAATACTTTGGAATATGAATTATTCTTCCAAATAAAAATCACAATTCAACCTCTAACTTGACAAGAAATATGCGAATTCCACAAGTTGTGTAGCAGAAAATTTATGATTTAGATTACATAGGAAGAAAGAAATAGAAGAAGAAACTAAGGTGGACGTCACACTTTCAAGGATGAATGTTAGCCGCAACTTTGATGACAATTCATTCAACCAATTACAACCTTGTTGGATCCTCTTTGATGACATATAACTTAGCCAGTTAAGCACATGTTGGCCGCAACCTTGGACTAGGTGAAAGGTCTCCATGTAGCTCCAAAAAGGACTAGGTTCATGCGCACATAGCAAAGCCTTCTCTAACGGCTAGTTGACAAGGCACTCAATGCAATTGAATCACATTACAACCTTGTCTTGTAACCAACAAAAACAATAACTCAAATGTTTTGCAACTCCCCTATCTTTTATTGAAAGCAATTAAACTAATAACTCAATAAAATTTGCATGAGTTGGCCGCCCACCATGGCAACCTCCATGGCACATGATTGGTCTTCAACTTGCAGTTGCTTTAATGGCAACTGAACCTCCATCTTCATCAACTTGAGTGCAATAAATGAACTGCTCAGTTCCATTAATGCTTCTGGTGACTTGAAGCTGATAAGCTTTATTACAAGCTGTAGAGCTTCCCTTGCCTTCTTAGCCTGTGCCCTTGTCATAGGTCAACCAAGCCTTTTGAGTACTTCAAGTCCTTGTTTTATGTCCTCATCACGGAGTCATGCCAAAATCTGGATCATGCCTGGAGCGGTACTGGAATTCCTGGATATGGGTAAACCTCTGGCAATGGATGCATTCTGGTAAGAATGTGTTGTGCCCAAAATGAGATAGAGGCGTCTGCTGGTGCTGGTGTCTGTGGTGTTGGTGGTGGTGGCTGTTGTTGCTGCTCATCCTCATCATCATCCTCCTCCGGGATGCAGTTGGCTTCTATATACCCTCTGGTCATGGGGTTCAAGATGCGAACCGAAGGGAACACCTCAACACCCCTAGAACTTCAGAGGGCTGTGATAAGTGAAGGAAGCCCTAACTGATCCTGGAGTTGGCGCTGCGGCACCCCACAGAAGATATAGAGTCTGCTATCTTCTGTGCGATGATACTAGCAATATCTATGTCTGCGCCAGTGATGAAGCTGTAGATGAGGTGGGCTACTAGCATGGTGACGTCTGATACATGATTGGTGGGATGGATATTAGCCAACACCAACACTGTCCACATCCGGACGATGTCTTTCATGTCGCGCCTATAGATGCGAGCAACATGTCCATAGGCGTTCCTCTCAAAGGAACGTCCCCGCAGGCATAGGCTCTCTGTGGGTCTGAGTATCTAGGGGATCATTCCCATAGACCCCCACAACCCTCATCCTCTCATGATGCTGACACTCCATGAGTCTTCTATCCTCAGGTCCTGGAAATAATAAAAGTCTTTTGATCGCATCGCGATCATAAGAAATCACATGGCCTCGGACATAAGACTGCTGCCTCACATCAATGCCATGGTCTCCAATGGCATTGGCATAGAACTCCCTAACATTGTCAGGGTCAAAGTGTGTGTCTGGGCGGCTGAGGCGGACCTAGTTCCTCCTGTGTATCTCAACTTTGAATTCCTCATATTCGCCAGGCTGCAATGACATTGGCCTCTCTTTGATGAAGTTACAGTCCATCAGTGAACTGCAATCCTCTGAGGACTTAGCGTCCTTGAATCCGTGAGCATCAAACTCTGGGTCCTCTTGGGGTGCCTCTCTAGCTCTCTTGGCACCTTTGCCATTCCTTGAGGCACTAGCGGAGTTAACTTCCTTAAAGCGAGCCATCTGCAAAACAGAACCAAGATTATTTCCATGCAAACAAAATATCAACTCATGATTAATGAAATAAGTGGCCAAGTTAATTCAGAAATCAGAGTGATCAACCAATCAAACACTTGCACAAAAATCTTGATTTTAAAGTTACCCAATGCCAATTAATTAATTTATTAAGAGCATGCTAAAGTGATCAATTAAATCAAGTCCTAATTAATTTTTAAACAGGGCAAAAATTGGTAACAAAAATTAAGCTCAAAAATCATGTTATCAGTAACATGTAATAAAGCACAATTATTCAAGTATGGTCATGCAAAAAATAGTATGGCATAAACTGAGCATACATGCAACAAACAGAATAATTTGCAATAATTTATTGAGCACTTCAAAAACTACCACCAAAACATATTAAAACACACCATAAAGCATACCACAGTAGCAAACATACTAAACTAAGACTCTATTGACAAATTTTTCCTAATCTAAAGGGTCCTACGAGCCTAAGTTCTCTATCCTAATGTTTTGCTCAAATAAATGAAAAACTGAAAATTTTTAATCAGTGCAAAATGAATAAAACTATAAAAACATACCAGGTGTAGCTTCAAAAATTGAAAGGAAGAGGATTTGGAAGTAAAAAGGTCGAGGGAAAGGATGAATTCTCAGAGAAAATGGATGTTAGAAGTGGAGGGAAGGTTTGGAATGTCCTTCCCTCGCTCCAGGATTCAAATAAATCCTGGAGCGCGCATGTGCGCTCCACTTTCGCTCAGCGAAAGTGCAGCGCGTGCTTCATAGAATATGAAGCGTGCCGCTTCGCTTCACCTATGCTTAGCGTAGGTGAAGCGTAGAAAACATAGAGTAAATTTTATAATTCTACGCTTCACCTACGCTTAGCGTAAGTGAAGCGCAGAAAACAGAGACAATTTATCAAATCTGCGCTTCACTTGCGCTAAGCGCAGAAAACAAAACTGAAATTCCATTTGTTGTTTTCTGCTGCTTCCTAACTTTAACTGTTTCTCATCCTATTCTTATTAAAATCAATCCAATTCCTAATAATTTCTTATTCTACAAAGGCATTGACTCTAACACAAAAAATCAAAAACAAAAATCAAAGAAAAAGAAAAATGAAAACAAAAAATGCTGGGTTGCCTGCCAGG
The DNA here is from genome assembly GCA_026901365.1 of Sesbania bispinosa. Classification (NCBI taxonomy): domain Eukaryota; kingdom Viridiplantae; phylum Streptophyta; class Magnoliopsida; order Fabales; family Fabaceae; genus Sesbania; species Sesbania bispinosa. Next base: position 1,177,363 of record QLOH01000098.1, read on the forward strand.
AAGCACTTGTTTAATGTCTGATAGCTCGACGCCCCGGTTCTCTCATGGTGGCCTCAATTGGAGGATGATGGTTGACTCTGTTCCAGTTCTTCCTTTCATTTCCCATCCTCCGTGCCAATTTCTTATATTCTCATTACTTCCTTCACTGTCTTCCTTCTTATCTGATGTTGATCTTTTTCTCTTTTTGAATCTGAACTCCATGATAGACTCTGGCTGCTTAACTCTTATCCTTGGTTTCCTCAGAAATCCAGAAACCTTTTTCTTCTTTTTCTCCACATTATCTGGAGGAGCTTCTTTCTTTCTTACCTTTGGCAGCTGAGATTTAGATTTAAATTTATAGATCCCATCAGTAGGATCTATTTGTAATTTTTCTTTACTTTGGAAATTCCTCTGTCAATATGGAACACAATGCTCTCATCTTTAGAGCTTAATTGGTATTTTCCCCGATCAACATCCACTATTGCCTTGGCAACTTTCATGAAGGGTCTTCCTAGAATTAAGGGGACATCAGTATCCTCCTCTTCCATCTCTGCAATGTAGAAATCAACAACATATACAAACTTGTCCACTTTGATTGGTAAGTCTTCAATTATCCCATATAGGCTTTGGGTGGACTTATTTGCAAGCAGTAACTTCACGTTGGCAGGCTTGACCTTCAAAATTCCTAGCGTGTTAAAATATGATAGCGACATCAAATTGATGCTCGCCCTAAGATCCAATAAAGCATGTGTAGCTGGTTGATTACCAATAGAAAGTGGTACAGTGAACTTACCTGGGTCAAGTGACTTACCTGTGGTGGAGACCTCTTCTGTTTCTTCTTCTTCTTGAAAGACTGCTTCTGGATTTTCATCTTGTTGAACATTTTTCTGGACCATCTCTTCCTTGGGCACTTGCTCTTCAAAGGTGATGTTTTCTTCTATATCACTTTCTTCTGTAAGGTTGCCATCAGTAGCAACCAATTTGCAGTACTCCTTTGGATTGGTCTGAGTGTTTGCTGTAAATTGGCCATTCTTGTGTTCTGCCATCTCTGTTGCTAATTGGCCTACTTGGCTTTCTAATGCTTTGATTGGTGCTTCTGTGTTCTTCCTGAATCCATCAAAGCCTTGTATGAAAGCATCAATCTTTTCTTCTAACCTGTTTAATCTGTCATGTGTAGTTGGTTGTTGCTGCTGGTATGGTGTCTGTATGTCCCTCCATTCTACCCCCCATCCAGAGTTTTTTTGGTTATTTCTCCATCCTTGTGAGTACTAATTGTTATTGTTGGAGAAATTTCCTTGCCTCCCCTGGTTACCCATGAAATTGACCTGTTCAGCTTGATTTTCTTGAAAAGAACATTGACCATTGGGATGGTCGCCTCCACAAAAGTCACAGATCAAATGTTGGTCTTGAATAGGTTGAGATTGGACAACTTTTAATTGTTGAGGGAGTGCTTTTAATTGTTCAGTGAGTGCCTCTAGCTGTCTTTTGATAAGCTTGTTTTCTCCTAGAAGAGCATCACTACTGTTAAGTTCCAACACTCCTTTCTTCTGTATTTGAGTTGGTTGTCGTACACATTGAGCTTGCTGATCATTCTGACCAAAGTTGTCAATGATTGAGATTGCTCTCTCTACATCCACTGATAAGATAGTTCCTCCTGCTGTAGCATCTATGAAAGATTTGGAATCAGGCTTGAGTCCATTGCAAAAAATGTTGAGTTGAGCAATATCATCATAGCCATGATTAGGACATTTGCGCAGCAAAGATTTGTATCTCTCCCAGGCTTCACATAATGGTTCATCTGCACCTTGCCTGAATGTGGAGATGTCTGACTTGGCTTGTATGTATTTTCCTGGTGGGAAGAATCTTTTCAGAAATTTGTCTTCAACCACTTCCCAATTATTCAGACTTTGGTTTGGGTGCGACTTCAACCATTCTTTAGCTTTTCCTATCAATGAAAAAGGAAATAAGCGTAAATATACAGACTCTAAATCACCTTTCTCAAAACCCATAGTGCCAATTAATTCATAAAAAATTGAAAGATGTGTATGTGGATCCTCATGATCTAATCCTGCGAATTGATGGGCACTAATAAGATTGAGGTGAGCAGCCTTTAATTCCAAAGACTTCGTTGTTACTGGTAGAACAATGCTTGAATAATGGCGAGGTCCTTGATGAATAACATATTCTCCCAAAGTTCTTCTTCTCGGTTGTTGTTCTTCCATATTTTTTGGGTTCTTCCTCAAGTCTCCTTCTTCTCCTTCTCCTGTTTCTACTTTGTTTTTCCTTGATGTCCTTTCTATTTCTGGATCAAATTGTAACTGATTTGGGGACACCTGGCCTCTCAAAAGCATAAACAAGAAAACTTGAAAAAGGTAAGTGTGGAAGAGAATTTTTATAATAACAAGAATAAAAATAAAAATAAAAACTAAAATAAAAAAATCTAGAGTCCTAAGATAGAGTATATACAACTTGATAGTTAGACCTCCCAAGTCTATACGAATTGATACAACCGTTCCCCGGCAACGGCGCCAAAAATACTTGATGGGATTAGGCAAGCGTACCAAAATTCCAACAGTATAATAGTAAGTAAAGAGTATCGTATCCACAAGGAACGGTTCACTTCGTATTTATTAGTGATTAGACTATCAAGTAAGAAACTATTTTTTATGATTGTTGTGCAGAAAGTAAATTGCATAAATAAATGAGATAGTAGAGATAGAGTAAGATAGCGTTACTTGGATCAGGATTGAATTTCGTATCATCACACCCCTTACATATGTGAATTCCAATATTAATTAAGAATATATTTCTATGATACCTTAGCCAAACTATATTGTTTTAGCCCGAGTCACCAGTAGTAAAACACTCGAAGATAATCCATGAGGGTTCTCCCAGGCGACAAATTACCCCGGCTTGATTGTTCTACTTTTATGTTCGTTAACACTATCAATTCACCCTATATTCCTATAGTGACTACTATGAAGAGTCTGTCACACTTCTTCTTCAATCATCGATTCTCACTATATTCCTATAGTAACTACTATGAGTACTTTTACCAATCATAATTCAAGTTTCCTATTCCTAGGCTCCCCCAAACTCGCTGTTGAATTACAAAACCATTTACCAATGTATTTTACAAAAACAACCTATAACTCCGGCACACAGGCGGAAGCTATGCATTAAGTAAAGTATAAAAGTACCGATATCATAGAATAGGGATTCATAATTAATAAATAGAATTTACATACATTTGGGGATTGAATTAACTACATTCAACCCTATTGGAGAGTTTAGCTACACATGGTAGCCATACAGACCAATGAAGAAACTGTCACACTTTTCTTCAATCCTAGCGTTGCTATCTCGGCAGCCCTTCGGGGTCTCCTCTGAACTTTGAGCCCTAAACTCTCACTCTGCTACCTCTCTACTCCCCTTATGCTCTTTACAAAGGGTCCTATTTATAGATGAAGGAAAGCTATCTGAAATCTGGAAGGAATCTGTTTTGAAATTAGATTAGAAAACAAATCCGTGTTCCTGCGCTTTACCTGCGTTCAGCGCATCTGAAGCGCAGGATCCAGAGAGGAATCCTGATAGTTACGCTTCACCTGTGTTGAGCGCAGGTGGAGCATATTTCTCAATCAGCTTCTCTTGATTCTCTTTTTTAGCTTGATCTTTTCCTGATCTTATCTTTGTTTGCTTGGCTTTCCTTGTTTCCCTCTTTTTGATCTGATTCTGTGTATATCTTGACATTGAATTTAAATTGGGAAGTTTATCCGCAGAATCCTTGTTTAAATGGCTGCTGATCTTATCTTTATTTGCTCTCATTTAAACTTCAAATCTGCAGATCCTATCCTCAAATAATGCTATCTTCTTTTCTCATTCAAATTTCTCTCATAAATCTGCAAAATCAACAGATTTTCTATTAAAATAGAATCAAATTCAAATTCAAATTAAATAAACACAATTATTACTAAAATGGGATTATTTTGGGGCATAAGTTACTATTTTACCCTTGATAAGTGCAGTAAAAATACAAGAATATATCATATAATTGGCACCTATCATCTATCTATGAAGAGACTGAAGATGATGGCTTCACCTTAGAAGAATCCACCTCAGGAACAGAAGAGGATTCATCTGATGAAGAAAATCTATGCTTAATGGCAAATCAATCATCTTCAGAAGATCCTGATTCTAAGGTAACATCCTTAATTCTTCTAGATGAATATGATGATCTAGTAGATAGTTCCAAGGAACTCTTCAGAAAGTATAAGAAACTTTCAAATGCATATGCTGTAATATGTAATAAAAACAAAAATCTTGAAAAAGAAAATCTTATACTTAAAGAAGAGTTCAGAAAAAGGAGACTAGTAGTTACAAAAGTCTACTTGAAGAAAAACAGAAACTTCAAGGGCAGATTAAGGAACTTATTAATGACCTGGCCAACTTTACTGAAGGAACTGATAATCTCAATAGATTATTAGAAACTCAGAAAAAGTTAAAAGATAAAAGAGGCTTAGGTTTCTCTTGGAAACTATCACCTAAATCATCAGATTCTAAGTTGCCTAAAAAGGCTAAGAAAAAGGTTGATGGGTGTCCTCATTGTGATAAACATAGACTTTTTAAGTCTGAATCTAAACAAAAAGATAAACCCTTACCTGAAACTGACCCAGGTGGACCCAAGAAAATATGGGTACCAAAAATCTTAATTATTCCTCTTGCAGATGTGCTGAACAAATCAAAGAAGACTCCCAGAATCACTACTGAGGAATGGATGAGAGGAACTCTTGATGAGAAGAAGGTTTATGTTCCAAGATCCTTCAACACAGGCTTCTGAAATCTATTAATATCAACTCATCTCAAGAAGCAATGTTGAGTCCCAGCAAATACATATCATCTTCTCAAATCCTAAGTATCCCTGCTGGTAACATTGTTTATTATTGCAATTAGAATACCTGAGACTAAATGGTTTATTTCAAAAATCTTTGAAAAATAAGATATGTATGACTCTCTGATATATGCATGAACTTTCTGAACTGTGTGTGTCTGCTGAATATGTACCTACTGAAATACTTGTATCTGCTGAACACTTATACTTTTTGAAATTGTCACTTAATGACGTGGCAACCTGAGACTGTTGGCTTTTCATCTATCCTCTGAAGCTGCACTTTTGCACGACTCCCTATGTCTGTGCAGCTTGTAACTGTCATCATTAATGCTATCTGAGTGTATATATATGTCATGGGAAGTTATTCAAAAGTTACTTTCTCTTTGCTTCCCTCTACTGTCAAGTTTTTCTGCATCCCTTGAGCTTTCAGAGTCTCTCAAAGTTAACCTAATTCCTTGAAGCTTCTCTCTACTACTGCAATGGCATCCAAGAAGTCAGGTTCTGTTTCATCCAAAGTTGGTGGGAAGATTGTCCCGTCCAGGTGCGTAACTTCGAAAACCTTGCTGAAAATGGTTTTGACCTCTCTGATTACTTCAAGAGTGTTGGATGGTTGCCATTCTTTGATGTAATAAACTGTGACTGGCATGAGGCCAGTGTTTACAAGTTATGGAGGACCGTAAGAGAAGTTAAAGGAAATAACAGAGTCTACTTAAAGGCTCAAGTGATAGGTCAAGAGATTTTTGTTGACAACACTTTTCTGGAGCAAGTGATCGGAGTGAAGGCTAAAGGTGCTATTTACGTACCAGAATGGGAGATAAAAAATGGAGGAGTCAGAAAATTCAATCAGTTACTGTATGGATCAGATGGTCCATCCAACACGAAGGGCACTGGGATGATGGATATTCCCAGACTACTGTTTGCAATTTTGGGGTGCTGCATTATCCCCAAAGAAGGAGGTAAGGATCATGTCTCTGAGTTAGAAAGATTTTGTGTCATTCATCTTCTGCAGAAGAAGATCAACCTGCCATGGGTCATTCTGTATGGCATGACTAAAAGGGCAAGAGATTCAGTTGCAAACCTTCCCCACAATACATCGATTATGAAGATTCTGATGCATCACAAGGTACCTGCTGAGAGTATGTTTGACCATAAACCTCCCACTTTCTTCAATGCAACCACTGTTAAGCAAATGGGGATTAACTTGAAGAAACCTGAATAAAAGAGGAAGAAGGAACTTGATGAAAAATTCCAAAAGTCTGTGTTGGAAATTCTTGAAGATTAGCTGCAGGGAGATACCAGAAAAGAGGAGTTCAAACTTGCTGAGGTTACTCCTGAGAAGAAGATTGTAAAAAGAAAAAGATCAAATATTTTTCAGAAGATCCTTACCCCTGCTGATCTTGAAAGGGTAAGAGAGGTAGAGGCATCCTATCAAAGGGCTACTTCATCTGAAAAAGTAGCTGAAGCAACAACACTAAAGGACCTTGAACCTGTTCAGAAGGTTCACAATGAACCTCCTGAAATTGTGGGTCAGGCTACTAAAGTTCCCACTGAAGTTACTAAGCCTACCTTGACTCCCAAGGGACGGGCTGTGATGAATGAAGCTCATAGTGGAAGCTCTTCAGAACCACTCTGTGTCAAGCCTCTAGCCTCTATGCATCCAGATCCAGAAATCCAAAAGGTAGTGGAAATTGTTACTGCTATTGATGAAGAAGAAGCTAGAAGAAGAAAGGAACAGGAAGACAATGATAGAGCCCTGGCTGAAGCGGCTCAGAAAGCCATGTTAGAGGATGAGCAACTAGAGAAATCCTTTGTAACAAAAAGAAAGAGACCTTCAAAGGCAGCAAGGTCTAAGCACAGGAGGTTGCTATCACCTATTAGAGAAGAAGTTCCTGCTCCTGCTCAAATGATTACTAGGAGCAAATCGATCCCAAAAGATGATGCTGGGATTTTTCAAGAAGCTTTGAAGCAAGTCAGAACACAGCCTGTGTTGGACTTGAAGAAAGAAAGAATTGTCAAGAGAAAAGTCAAACCTGCTACACCATTTGTCCTCTATGATCTAACCAAGACAAAGTTATACCAGAAGAAGCTCCAGGAAGTTGCCCTGAAGCCTGTGCCTGTACTAGAACCTTACAAGAAAACCAAGGTACTTTTTGAAAACCTTGATCCTGCTGACTTGGAGGATGATGTAAGTCCTACCAAGGTCCCAGTAAAGGTGGTAGAAGCTCCTACCACTGCTGTTGCTGGTGAGGAAGTTATTCAACCAAGTGCTGATAAGGTTGAACAGGTTGCAACTGCTGACAACACCATAGGTGAACCTGCTGAAAATATAGTTGCTGAAGTACCAAGTGCTGATAAGGTTGCTGCACCTGCTGATAGTGAAAAGGTTGCAGAAACTCAGACTGTTGATACCATGGAGATTGATTAAAATGTTGCTGTGGTGGAACCCATCTCTGTTATTCCTCTGAGGACTGAACTTGCTAAGGTTAATGATCCACCATCACCAAGTCCTCAACCTCCATCACCATTCAATATTGATCTCACTGATGAAAGAATGTCTTCACAACTGTCTCTGGTACCTACTTTATCTAGTTCCATTGATTGGTATACTAAAGGAAGTTATGTCAGGAAAGAAAATGGAGATTTTGTCTTTGAAGGAAACCTGACTGCTAGGGAGAAGCTGTGGAAGCCAAAAACAAGAAATCTGTCAAGAATACCTACTAGTGATCCTTTGGCTCCGATCAACAGCTTTGAGGATCTGTTAAAAGCTGTAGAATTTCCACATAAATTCTATACCACTCCCTACAACCAGAGGCATAGAGTTCCAATGTTCCCCAACCTATATGAAGAACATTTGTGCTTCAGGAACTCTCCTCCTCTGCTTAAGCATTCTGGATTACATGTGGATTCTCTTGATGATGCAAGGTCAAGGAGATGTGCTACTCATAAGGATTCTGGTGGTAATATGATGTTTGATAAGCTTGAAAGGATAAGACAAGGAGTGCAACCACACAAGCATCATTGGAAGAGAATTGATGTTTGTTCTCCTGATCAAATGAAGATACCTGTTGAAGAATGGATTCTTATCAGGCATCTACACTTGGAGACTGAATTATATGAAAGGTACATTGCTACCTCAACTGGGTGTGTAACCTTTAAGCCTCCCAAGCCTCTCACTATGAAGCCTTCTACATCTATCTACTGGTAACCAGATAAAATTGTTCCTAAACTGCCTTTTGCTGAAGGAGTTCATGACAAGAATAAATCACCAAAGTTTTACTCTGCATACTTAGAAGATCCTGAACCCATGACTGCTGAAGAATGGGAAAGATTGCCTGAAATTGCTGAAGCTTATGGTGGCTTTAACCATTCCTACAGAGATTGGTTACGGAAGTCTTAATGGCATGAAATGGAGAAGGAAGGGTGATGAGGACATCAGTCAAGGACTTGAAGCACTCAAAAGGCTAGGGTGACCCATGACAAGGGCGAAATCTAAGAAGGAAAAGGAGGCTCTGCAGCTTGCAATCAATGCTGCACAACTTCAAGTCATCAAGAGCATTAATGGAACTGACCAGTTCATTTATTGCACTCAAGTTGAAGAGGACAAAGCCATTGATGGAGGTTCAGTTGCCATTAAAGCAACTGCAAGTTGAAGACCAATCAAGTGCCATGGAGAAGGCCATGTGGGCGGCCAACTCACACCATTGTTGCTGAATTATTATTTTAATTGCTTTCAATAAAAGTTAGGGGAGTTACAAAAACATTGAGTTAATAATTTGGTGGTTACAAGACAAGGTTGTAATGTGATTTAATTGCATTGAGTGCCTTGTCAAACTAGCCGTTATGAAGGCTTGCTTTGTGCGCATGAACCTGGACCTTTTTGGAGCTACATGGAGACCTTCCACCTAGTCAAAGGTTGCGGCAAACATGAGCTTAAATGGCTGAGTTATATGTCATCAAAGAGGGTTTAACAAGGTTATAATTGGCTAAATGAATAGCCATCAAAGTTGCGGCCAACACCATGAAGAAGGAGGTTACAAATTGATTGCAAACTTGATGAATTGGGACTGTTTTGTGCGGTCACTTTATGGCTGATTCAATAGCCACTTTACTTCATGTTTGGTGGTTACAATTCAAGGAATAATGCAGCCACATGTGCCCAAAATGTTGGCTGGAATTTGCGGCCAACTAAGCTAGTTTAGGCCGAGTTTTATTAGTTAATTTTGTCTCTTGAATTAATTTAATTTCTAGTAATGTAATTAGGGATGCATGAGACTTGCATGAGGGTTATTTTGGGGAGGATTTTGCGTGCAAACCCTAGCTGGTTGCATGACTCTTGAATTACCATGTAACTCTTATAAAAGCAATGCTTTATGCGTGCAAGATTTTTAGAACAATTTATGCAGTTAATTACCTATCTTATGAGAGCGTTTCTCTAAGTTTCTTGCCTAGTCAAGAGTCAAGATTTATCAAAGGTTCATTGCATTTGTGTGTGTGATCTTAAGGACTTATCTTTCAAGCCTTGAAAGTGCGACGGCCATCTATCTTTACTTCTTGTTCATCTTCTTCTATCTTTGACAAGAACCATTTTCTTTTGCATAAGAGCTTGATTGTATGCGTTTATTACTACTCAAGTTTGAAGGCTGAGTGAAATTCTTGTTATGAAAAACATTGGTTGTCTTCAAGTTTTCAATTTCTACGTTTTATCAAAATTCAAGAAAGGAAAATAAAAGAAAATAGAAAAAGAAAGGAAAAGAAAAGTGTTGAGGAAAAATATCTGGTTTCAAGAGAATAATTCAATTATCAGCCTATTATTTCTAAGGTCTAGAAAATTCGAATCTAAAGGTTCACATCATTTGGTCATCAGAGCTCCAGTTTTTAGAAATCGAAAGGCTATTTCTGAATTCTTTCTTTCTAACAATTATTATTTCTTCTTAGCTTTTCTTGTTTTAATTTTCTCTACTACACGCAGGTTGGTGAGCTACTTGATTTTTCTCCTCATTGATTTGGTAAGAAATCCAAGAGAAATAGAGTGGAAAAAGGCAAGAGAGTTACGTCATAGAAAAAGCCAAGTGTTGTGTGCAAACACGAGTGTGGTGAGGTTTCTAAACAGTTAACGTTGTTATTACTCTGTTACGTTTGTTTTCTTTTTCTTTATAATGGCAGAAAGGGTTGTGGAGAATCGTGACCTTCAAACACAAATTACTGCTCTCTATACATAATTGGAGAGAATAATGAAGCAACAGTATGACGAGTTGCATGATAGGTTGGACCAATTGGAGGTCAAACCAACACCTGAAGCAGAAGAAGAAAGACCACCAAGAGATGAAGGAAAAATACAAGGTGTCAAGCTGAATATTCCATCTATCAAAGGCCGAAGTGACCCAGAAGCCTACTTGGAGTGGGAACTCAAGATTGAACACATCTTTGCTTGTAACACCTATACAGAGGCGCAAAAGGTAAAGCTTGCTGCTACTGAATTTTCTGATTATGCACTTATTTGGTGGAACAAGTTTCAGAAGGAGAAGGTCAGAAATGAAGAACCATTGGTGGAGACATGGACTGAAATGAAAGGAATCATGAGGAAACGATATGTTCCCTCTAGTTTACAAAGAGACTTGAAACTGAATTTACAGAAGTTGACCCAAGGAAGTAAAGGAGTGGAGGAATTCTACAAAGAAATGGAGGTGATCTTAATTCAGGCCAACATAGAAGTAGACCCTGAGGTAACTACGACATGATTTCTTAATGGCTTGAGCACTGACATTAGAGACATTGTAGAATTGCAGGAGTATGTGGAAATGGAAGATCTTTTACATAAGGCTCTTCAAGTAGAGCAACAGTTGAAAAGAAAAGGAGTAGCCAAGCGGAGTTCTACCAATTTGCCCACAAATTGAAAGGACAAAGTTAAGAAGGAGATGGATGAATCTTCAAGCCATGCAGCGCCCAATGTCCAAGGTAAAACATCTAACAAAAATGTTGAACAGGTTCCTAAGAAGGGGAGAGATGTAAAATGTTTCAGGTGCCAAGGCTTAGGACATTATGCCTTTGAGTGTCCTACCAAGAAGACCATTTTTCTTAAGGACAATGGAGAGTATACAAGTGAATCAGAAGATGAAAGGGAGCCTAGTGATTATGACACAGGTGCTGATGTTGGAGAAGTCTACATGATTAGAAGGCTTCTTGGAAGCCAAACCACGACCAAAGAAGAAAATCAAAGAGAGAACATTTTTCACACTAGATGTTCTATCAATGGTAAGATTTGTTTGGTAATTATTGATGGTGGTAGCTGTACTAACGTGGTTAGTTCCAGATTGGTGAACAAGATGAGTTTGGACACAAAGCCACATCCTAGGCCATATAAGCTTCAATGGCTTAGTGAAAGTAATGAAGTGCATGTGAAGAGGCAAACTGAAAATCCATTTTCTATAGGAAAATATCAAGACAAGGTGACTTGTGATGTGGTACCTATGGAGGCAAGTCATATTCTCCTTGGGAGGCCGTGGCAGTTTGACACTAAAGCTATCCATGATGGCTTTACAAATAAAATTTCTTTCATGTACCATGATAAAAAAATTGTTTTGAGGCCTTTGAGTCCAAGAGAGATTAGTGAGGACCAAAATAAATTGAGAGAAAAGATTGCTCAAGAAAGAAAGAGTGAAACACTTGAGAGGGAAGAGAGTCAAAAGAAAAAGAGTGAAACACAAGAGAGCAAACAACTTTATTTAGCAAAAGAAAAAGAAGTGAGGAGAGTGTTATCCACAAGACAACCTCTTTACTTATTGTTTGATACAAAATTTTCTTTTAACTGCTAACCAATTTGATAAATTTGAGCTTCCTTCTATAGTTAAATCTCTTTTGCAGGAATATGAGGATGTTTTTCCAGAAAATGTTCCTGATGGCTTACCACCCTTAAGAGGAATTGAGCACCACATAGACCTCATTCCTGGAGCCTCATTGCCAAATCGGCCAACTTATAGGAGCAATCCTCGAGAGACCAAAGAAATTGAGAGGCAAGTGAATGAGCTCATAAGAAAAGGATGGGTGAGGGATAGCATGAGTCCATGTGCAGTACCAGTTATTTCGGTACCAAAAAAAGATGGGACATGGAGAATGTGTTCTGACTGTAGGGCAATCAATAATATCACCATTAAGTATTGTCATATTATTCCCAGGTTAGATTACTTGATGAACTTCATGGTGCATGCATATGATCTTAAAAGTGGTTATAATCAAATACGTATAAGGGAGGGAGATGAATGGAAAACAACCTTTAAAACTAAATATGGGTTGTATGAATGGATGGTTATGCCATTTGGGTTGACTAATGCTCCCAGTACCTTTATGAGATTGGTGAACCATGTTTTAAGGGATTTTATTGGGAAATTTGTGGTTGTGTATTTTGATTACATTCTTATCTATAGCACTTGTTTGGACATGCATGCTGAACACTTAAAATCTGTTATGGATGTGCTTAGAAAAGAACGTTTGTATGCCAACCTTGATAAATGCATTTTTTGTACCAACCATGTTGTGATCTTGGGATTTGTTGTGAGCTCTAAAGGGGTTCAAGTGGATGAAGAAAAGGTGAAGGCTATTCAAGAATGGCCCACGCCTAAAAATGTGAGTGAGGTGAGAAGTTTTCATGGCTTAACAAGTTTTTATAGGAGATTTGTTAAGGATTTTAGCACCTTGGCTGCACCCCTAAATGACATTGTTAAAAAGAATGTGGGATTTAACTAGGGGGAGAAACAAGAGGCGGCCTTTGCTGCCCTCAAGGATAGGCTCACTCATGCGCCTATATTAGCTTTGCCAAATTTTGCAAAATCTTTTGAGTTGGAATGTGATGCTTCTAATGTTGGCATAGGTGCTGTTTTGTTACAAGAGGGGCATCCAGTTGCTTATTTTAGTGAAAAATTAAGTGGACCAACACTTAATTATTCCACTTATGATAAGGAATTATATGCTTTAGTAAGAGCTCTTAAAACTTGGCAACATTATTTGCTTCCTAAAGAATTTGTAATTCATAGTGATCATGAATCTTTGAAGTATTTAAAAGGCCAAGGTAAACTCAATAAAAGGCATGCTAAATGGGTTGAATTTTTAGAGCAATTTCCATACGTCATAAAACATAAAAAGGGAAAAGGAAATGTTGTTGTTGATACTATTTCTAGGAGACATGTTCTACTTTCTTTGCTGGAAACTAAATTGTATGGACTTGAATCTTTGAAGAGTATGTATCATGATGATTTGGATTTTGCTGAATTATATGTGGCATGTGAAAGAAAATCTAAAAATGGATATTTTAGGCATAATGATTTTTTGTTTAAAGGAAATAAATTATGTGTGTCTAAAAGCTCTATTAGAGAATTGCTTGTGAGGGAGTCACATGAAGGAGGATTAATGGGGCATTTTGGAGTCCAAAAGACCTTAGAAATTTTGCAAGATAATTTTTATTGGCCTAACATGAAACGTTATGTTCATTAGTTATGTGACCAATGCATTGTGTGCAAAAAGGCTAAGTCTAAGGTTAAACCTCATGGTTTATATACTCCTTTACCTGTTCCTGAATATCCTTGGACTGATATTTCCGTGGACTTTGTGTAACATCCCACTATTTAATACCTTAATTCATAGGAAATTTAAAACATGAATAGAATGAAGTAAGGAATAGATAAGGAAAAGCTTAAGAGGCAAAAATCAAAGTTTCACACATCAGGATTTTCGCTCAAGCGAGTAGGTCTCGCTCAAGCGAAATTATGCAGCAAAAACTGTAGGATTTCAGATTTGCAAGTCTCGCTCAAGCGAGAAACAGGGCACAAAATGTGTTGCTCTCTGGATGATTTTCGCTCAAACGAGCAGTTCTCGCTTAAGCGAAAATATTCCAGAGAGTGTGTATTTTCGTGGGCTTTCCATCTCGCTCAAGCGAGAATTCTCGCTTGAGCGAGAAGACGGTTACAATGTTTTTAAAATATGATCACAGACAGTTTCCACTCAGTTTTTCTTTCCCTTTCTTCGCCTTTTCAGAGAGAGAAAGAGAGGTTCTAGTGAGAGAATGTTCCAGTGAAGGTCAAGAACGACTTCTACCCAACCAAGATCAAGTTCTCCATTAATCTACTCATCTCCAACGCTCATTTCTTCCATTCGTCTTTCATATTTTTGACTCTCAAGTGGGTGTGACTCTCACTTTTTTGTTATTCTTGCTTTCAGAACATGACCCCCATTCTTCTCCCCCTTTCTTTCTTGAAATAGTGATGTATGTATGAGATAAACTTAGGAAATATGCATGTATTGATGATTGGGTGTATTGATTTGCAAAACCATAGGGTAGAGGACTTGAATGATTATATATTATGAACCTTGAGTGAATTATTATGAAATCATGGGCCTTTGGCCATCACAGTCATGAATTATGAGTTAAGATATCACAGGGCTTATAGCCATCACAGAGCCTTCGGGATATCATAGGGTCATTGACCGTCACAGGCCTTCGGGAAATTTATTTAAGAAAGACGAGGTAACCACATCGAGCTCATGGCCAAGAGGGAGATGGGGTCCCCAATCACAGAATGAATTATGATTTAAATATTATTTAAGACTTAATCATAGGTAGACCTGGATGACGGTCCTTGGTTACATGGCAGAGCGCTTACCATAGTCACGTTACAGAGAAAAGACCCCGGGTGTCAGGTAACAACACCTCACAGTCATGCATTGCATCTCAAGCATTGATTTAAAGATGATGAACCATGTCTAATTGCCTTTATTTGTAATGATTTGAATAATTATGTATCTTGTAATGGTTCTTGGTTGTTTCCCCACACCGCACACACTTGTCACGCTCACTGGGACGTTGGTCTCACCCCACTCCGTGGGAATATATTTCAGATGTGCAGGATACTCCACAGGATAGTGACGAGCAGTAGAAGACTCATGGATGATAATAGTTTTATGTTTGGTTATGTTTGATGTATTGAACGTTGCCTAGAACCATTACTGTTATTAGTTAGGATGTTCTTAGGGGATTATTAGGTTACTATTTCATATCGCATTGGTACCTTGGAGGCAAACTTGTTTTGATGTTCTTTGATTTATGTATGTAATGTTTGGAGCTTTAGTAATTGTTGGGTTACTTAAGCGTATTTCCTTATTGCCGATATACGAAATGAGCGAATTAATTTCACGAATTTGGAAATAGTGCTCCCAATAGACATTATTTCTGAATTTATAAATTAGGATGTTACATTTTGGTATCAGAGCCGAGCCTCTCCCAGTACGGTGTGGTTCGGGGACGAACCAGGCGAAAGCTGGTGGGCATGTGAGAGTCGGAGGCTGATGAGGACGGGGAGTGATCGCCGGTGCAAAGAGGCACGGACAAGGAGCGGCTCCTAGCAGGCTTCTAAGCACACATGGATGAACTGAACCCACACCCGAATGAGAGGGATCAAGAGGCTGTGCAGGTATGGGACTGTACAGTTGATGATAGCTTAAAGGAAATTGTTATGGAGAACTATACCAACAAGGTGCATCTTCTTTCCGGAAGCCCATAACATAAGAACTCCATAGTTAAGCGTGCTTGGGTTGGAGCAATTCTGGGATGGGTGACCTTCTGGGAAGTTTCCCGGAAAGTGTGCAAGTGAGGACAACGCATACTGGAAAGACTCGTGTTGGTTTGTGGAGGACCCTCATCACTCCTGCAAGCGGCTCGGGGGCGTTACACTTTGTTTTGGGACTTCCAAGAACAAAGAATGGAAAAGATTCTGTTTTTGTTGTGGTTGACAGGTTCTAAAAAAATGGCACACTTCATACCTTGCAAGAAGGTGGATGATGCCTGTCATGTAGCTGATTTATTGTTCAAAGAAATAGTAAGGTTGTATGCATGGATTGCCAAGGAGCATTATGAGTGACATGAACTCAAAATTTCTTGGCCATTTTTGGAGGACTTTGTGGGGGAAGCTTGGAATCAAATTACTGTTTTCTACTACTTGCCATCCTCAAACTGATGGTCAAATAGAAGTAGTCAATAGGACATTAGGTACCTTGCTTAGGAAAATTTTGAACAAAAATATTAATTCTTGGGAGGAATGTTTACCTCATGTTGAGTTTGCTTACAATAGGGTTGTCCATAGTACTACAAACTGTTCACCTTTTGAGGTAGTTTATGGATTTAACCCTCTAACTCCTCTTGATATATTACCTTTGCCTAACATTTCTACATTTAAGCATAAAGATGCGCAGGCTAAGGCTGATTTTGTCAAGAAGATGCACGAGAAAGTAAAGGCTCAAACAGAAAAGAAGAATGAGAGCTATGCAAGGCAAGCCAAAAAAGGAAGGAAGAAGGTGGTGTTCCAACCTGGTGATTGGGTTTGGGTGCACATGAGAAAAGAAAGGTTCCCTGAACAAAGAAAGTCAAATCTCTTACCTAGGGGAGATGGACCTTTCCAAGTGCTTGAGAAGATAAATGACAATGCTTACAAGATTGACTTACCAGGTGAGTATAATGTCAGTGCTACCTTTAATGTTTCTGACTTGACCCTTTTTGATGTAGGTGAGGACCCTTCAGATTTGAGGACAAATCCTTTTCAAGAAGGGGGGCGTGATGAGGACATCAGTCAAGGACTTGAAGCACTTAAAAGGCTAGGGGGACCCATGACAAGGGCGCAGTCTAAGAAGGCAAAGGAGGCTCTGCAGCTTGCAATCAATGTTGCACAACTTCAAGTCATCAAGAGCATTAATGGAACTGACCAGTTCATTTATTGCACTCAAGTTGAAGAGGATGAAGCCATTGATGGAGGTTAAGTTGCCATTAAAGCAACTGCAAGTTGAAGACCAATCAAGTGCCATGGAGAAGGCCATGTGGGCGGCCAACTCACACCATTGTTGCTGAATTATTATTTTAATTGCTTTCAATAAAAGTTAGGGGAGTTACAAAAACATTGAGTTTATAATTTGGTGGTTACAAGACAAGGTTGTAATGTGATTTAATTGCATTGAGTGCCTTGTCAAACTAGCCGTTAGGAAGGCTTGCTTTGTGCGCATGAACCTGGACCTTTTTGGAGCTACATGGAGACCTTCCACCTAGTCAAATGTTGCGGCAAACATGAGCTTAAATGGCTGAGTTATATGTCACCAAAGAGGGTTTAACAAGGTTGTAATTGGCTGAATGAATAGCCATCAAAGTTGCGGCCAACACCATGAAGAAGGAGGTTACAAATTGATTGCAAACTTGATGAATTGGAATTGTTTTGTGAGGCCACTTTATGGCTGATTCAATAGCCACTTTACTTCATGTTTGGTGGTTACAATTCAAGGAATAATGCAGCCAAATGTGCCCAAAATGTTGGCTGGAATTTGCGGCCAACTAAGCTAGTTTAGGCCGAGTTTTATTAGTTAATTTTGTCTGTTGAATTAATTTAATTTCTAGTAATGTAATTAGGGATGCATGGGACTTGCATGAGGGGTATTTTGGGGAGGATTTTGCATGCAAACCCTAGTTGGTTGCATGACTCTTGAATTACGATGTAACTCTTATAAAAGCAATGCTTTATGCATGCAAGATTTTTAGAACGATTTATGCAGAAAATTACCTATCTTATGAGAGCGTTTCTCTAAGTTTCTTGCCTAGCCAAGAGTTGAGATTTATCAAAGGTTCATTGCCTTTGTGTGTGTGATCTCAAGGACTTATCTTTCAAGCCTTGAAAGTGCGATGACCATCTATCTTTACTTCTTGTTCATCTTCTTCTATCTTTGACAAGAACCATTTTATTTTGCGTAAGAGCTTGATTATATGCGTTTATTACTACTCAAGTTTGAAGGCTGAGTGAAATTCTTGTTAAGAAAAACATTGGTTGTCTTCAAGTTTTCAATTTCTATGTTTTATCAAAATTCAAGAAAGGAAAATAAAAGAAAATAGAAAAAGAAAGGAAAAGAAAAGTGTTGAGGAAAAATATCTGGTTTCAAGAGAATGATTCAATTATCAGCCTATTGTTTCTAAGGTCCAGAAAATTCGAATCTAAAGGTTCATATCAAAGAGTCTTGCCCTGGTACTCCCTATGACTTTGCTGATTCAGTTACCAAGAGTACTCTTTCTATTCAAGAGTTCAAGACTTGGTTTCCTGGCACATTTCTGGGTTCAAAACATGAGCTTTTTGAATATTTTACTGAAGATTGGGCTACAGTGGTGTATTCTCCTACTATCTTCACTCATCAAGTAGTCAACTCTGCTGCATATGGGTTCTCTGTTGGGTTTGGAAGGAAGGAGTTTACTTGGAAACACATTACGTTTGTCTTCATGGAAGCTGATCTTGCACAAGCTTTGGAGATTAGAGAAAGAGAAATTCGGAGATTAAGAAGCAAGAACCTGAGACTCCAATCCTTAATGAGGCAACTGAATGTTGCTCCTGTACGTGCTCAAGAGCATAAGCCTAAGCATAAGAGGACCAACAGTTTTTAATTGTCAAATTTCAGAAAGTCTCTGTGTTCAATGTTTGTTTTGACCTGCTTATATTCTCTGAAATTTAATATAAAGTGTGTTGATGTGACTACGTATTGCATTCACTCTGTGCGTATTTATTATGTTCCATTATTCTCTGATGATTGGAAATGATTTATATTTATTGTTATATCTTTCTGAATTATACTAAGTACCTACCCTGCATTTAAGTCTCTAGAACACATTAAATACTTCAGTAACTTCGTTCTTGCTCCAAGTGTTTTCTAATAGGAAGTGTAGAACATTTTCACTTAAATCCCAATATCTTCCTTAGCCCCTTTTGATTGATGACAAAAGGGGGAGAATTAAGAAACTAACAAAAATATGAAGTTGAATGCTCTGTCAGAGGAAATCATTTATTCAGGGGGAGCAAGGTATTCTGAACAAGTATATATCTGAAATAGGGGGAGTATATCCTAAACCTTACACTTTTATTTCCCTTCAGATATTTGATAAGTTTTTTAAACAAATTTGTCATCATTAAAAAGGGGGAGATGTTGAGTCTCAAAATATTATTAAGAAAATTAATAATGTTTAAGTCTCACAAATCCTAAGTTTTAATGGATAAGAAATTTGGTTAAAGGATTATTTGAAATAAGAACAGTCTCACTTGAAGGTATTATGTTTGAATGTTTTAGCAAATCTTCTGAAGAGCAACCCTCTAATATGATCCAACTCTCCAAAGTTGAATCTGCTGAAGTCTATTTTAACCTTCTGAAGTGATGCTGTATCATAAAGAAGAACTGCTGAAGACCTACATCGTAGCCTTTGATTAAAGTTAGAAGGCTTTCTGCTTAAGGAATTTAATGCATCCTCAAACGTCTTCTACAAGTTTGATCCTGTTATGGAATGTTTTCAGAAACCCTTTATGTTGTCAAAATCATTTTACCTTAAAAGGAAAGTTGTTGTGGTACGCGTCAGAACTGTGTCACAGACTGCACACCTGCAACACAAGTCAGAAGCTTTTGGAAGATTGTATCACAACAATATTAATAGCATTTAATGCTATCTCACAACGGTGTTTCTCATTAATCTTCAACGGACTCAAGATGAAATCCTATATAAAGCTTCATGAAGATTTTCAAAGAGAGAAAAAAAAAGAAGCATAAAAATATCTTAAGCCAATACTCTGCCAAAAATTCCTTTGTAATATTCTGATTATATGTACTTAGGCTATTATCTTCTATATCCTGAGTCATACTCAGTAAAATCCTTTTTACTAGATTTTTCGTGTTTAAGTTCTTCAGGAACTTGAACAAATTCAATTGCTGTAAACACTGTAAAGTGTCTGAGAGCCTGAAGAGGCTTGAAGAAACAAATAATACTTGGTTGTTTAGCCTGGAGAGGTTGTGTCCAAAGAATACTTGGTTGTTTATCCTGGAGAGGCTGTGTCCAAAGAATACTTGTTGTTTAGCCTGAAGAGGCTGTGTCCAAAAAATACTTATTGTTTAGCCTGAAGAGGCTAGGGTAAAAGAATACTTGTAACTCTGATCAGATAGTGAAAAATTCATTGCTTGTTGGCTTTGGGACTGGATGTAGCTCATGATAGATGTGAGTAAACCAGGATAAATCCTTGGCTAAGTCTTCTCTACCCTTATCTCATTATATCTGTTATTTTAAGCTAACTGGAGGGTTCTGAATTATCTGTTTTATAAGATTGAACTTTAAAACTATCTCAAACGCTTTATAAAACAAGTTTATAACTCTGCCTTTTGGACCTGCTGAGGTACTTCAGTAAGTCCCTGAAAAGTTCAGTTTCAGCAAGTTGCTCAAAACTTTTGTGAAACACTTTGCTTGTGAAAAAGTTTTCATAAAATCTATTTGAATTTATAAAACACTATTCAACCCCCTTCTAGTGTTTCTTGTGGTTTCTACATTATGTTGACAGTAACATTAAAATCTTATTTTAATATTACACGTAGCAAATGATATCTAGCAAAACAACGCTACTACCCAAATCACAGGAATGTCATGTGATTTGACATAAAACCATTATGCGACCAATGTTACCATGTATGTTGTTGGTATAAAATAAAATAGCTCGAAGGAAAAACAGGAGATAGCTAAAGAAGGTCAACTTTTATTTTATTAATTAGATATTTACAAAAGGAGATATAAAGTTGCCATCTATTTGGCCTCTCTCTCTTGGAGTTAATCCTTGTTGGTGCTCAGCTTCGAATGGGTCTTTGTTGCTCCTTATCTTCGAGTGTCCATCTACCTACTCGAAATGGTGGTCATAAATGTCTTCCCAAGATGTATGCAAAGGGGAAGCCTAGTGCTTGGGGTGTGATTAAAGGAGAGTCCCTCGAAGGGTTAGGACTCCCTATTTTGGCTGGTTTGTTCGACCTAAGGAAAGCGTTAAAAGTGGACGAATGGGCCTTTGGTATTGGACACCCTGTCGACTTGATTTACAGCAAAGCCATATAAGATCAGGTCGAACAGAGCAGCCAACATCAGAAATCACTCCATGAGAAGTGAGATAATGAACAAGTGGTGAAACTAGCCATTATTTATAAGGAGGAAGGAAGCCTAAGATTTAAATCTTCCACTATGACAAACCAATAACAGATGGAACACATTTATTATACTAAGGTGGCCGGTGGTCAAGGAAAATCTCTGGACGACAGGTAGAATTATGGCACGTTTTCAAAAGGCTTAATGGAAAGCTGAGTGCAAGCTCGAAGCAGATCAGAAGGAAGCGTCTCGAAAAATCATCTTCATCTCAAATTGGTGAATCAGAACACCTAATGAAATCTCCACTCATGATTCGAAGCCATAGAACCAAGCCTGAGATATTCCTCACTCAAAAAGGAATCAAACTTTAGTTCACGTCATCAACGTCAGTTATAAATTGGTATTCCCTTAATTATGGAGAACTTGGGGAAGTGGGAGTCGATGGATAATGTGCATGACAGTTAGATGCAGTTCTGAAACGGTTCCAAGGGAGGCCTATAAATAGGAGAAGAGAAGATTTGGAACAAGGTCCTCAAACTGAACACTCAAGCACCCTGAAGCCAGAGCATCCATCCTCAGATCAAGGCGCCTAGTTGTAGAGAGCAAGGGGGGACTGCAGACCGCCATTTATTTTCATGCTTTTATGCTTTATGTAGTTTTAATTTCCATTGTATACGTACGTTTTACCATTTCAATATTAATCAAAAGCTTTTCCGTCTTTCATTCACGCCATTAAAGCTCATTCTCTTCTCTAAACTTCTTAGTGATAACACTTTAAAGAGCCCTTCTAGAGGATTTGTATCTCGTCCCAGATTGCTCTTGAGATACATTTATTTAGACTGATTTCCAGGATAAACAAATTGGCAAGCCCAAAGGGACATTTATAGTGTTGTATGAATTTAAGAAGTGGTAGGAGAACCACGATGAACAAACATAAGAATGGCTTTGGAACTCCTTCAGGAAATTCCTCATCCAATGAACCATCCCACGACTGCCATAATGGCAGTCAAAATTCTCCATGTGGGGTTGGAAGATACATAGAAGATGTTGTGGTAGGGACTCTTCCCCAGGTAGAAGACCCAGTGGTCAGCCAAGTTAGACCATACGAGCCACTTAGGAATGACGAGCCACCACCTAGATTTAACACGCAAGGCAAGGTGAAGACACTAGGAATGCCTCAAATGGTTTTATACCAACCCTTTAGCAGTTCCTTTTCCCCCTAGGAATACAAGGAACATTTCAGATTTACCAGGAAATTCAAATACCTTCATTGGAGAAATTCGGACCTCCTCTCCCATAGGAAATATATGGTCGAATGAAATAGGGTCAAACTCTTTGACAAATGTAGCCTTGCAGTCCATGAGACAACAAATGGATGAGAGTAACCATGATATGGTTAATATGTTGACCCACCAGATGGCTACAGTGATCACCCCTTTAGTGGAAACCACTAACCAAAACTACCAAGTGTTGGCAAGGCAAATAGGAAGGCTTGCTAACGTGTTTGAAACTGGGAAAGAGATTCCAGGTCTCGAAGAACCAGAGTTACCCAGGAGAGAGATCCAACATGATCCTATTTTGAACAGGGTAGGAGAGCCAGGTCCTATAATTGTGGCTTAAAATCAAGACCAGATCGAATGGTAGAGCGAGTAAGACAAATTAACTTAGGGGGAAACAGAATGTAGCCAACATGGTAGGACGGGTACTAAATAGGCATGGTTTTAATGTAGGTTATTCTAATCGACCTTACTTTGTATTTTCTTTTCCTCAAGATGTTTTACAAGCAGAACTGCCTAGAGGTTTTAAAGTACCTAAGTTTTCGAAGTTT